>OY728129.1:313596578-314834703 GCA_963277665.1 Viscum album
ATGTGTTATCAAGATATTCCGTTAATTTTGAATATATATATATATATAGGAAATTGTGGTGTTTGATAAAATTAAAATTGTCCAGAGTAAAGGAAATTTTGTATTTTAAGATTTTGTTGGTCTTTCATGGATTTTTGTAGTTTGGGTAAGATGGGAATAAGGATGGTAAGTGGATTTTGGGACGTTTTATGGTTTAATGTGTCACACCCATTTTTTAATTTTTTTTATTGTTATTTTATTATAATTATTTATAGTTTTTTATTCTTATTATTAATATTAATATTATTATTATTATTATTATTATTATTATTATTATTATCATTATTATTATTATAAAAAATATATAAAACCTAAGTTCCCCCCTATCCTGACCCTAAGCGCGTCGCCCGCGGCCCTCGCCCCCCCCCCCCCCCACCCTCATCGCCTGCTGCTCCCCTTCCCCATTCCCATCCGCCACTGCCCCCGGCACTCCCTTCGCCCCCCCCCCCCCCTCGTGTGACGCCTCGCCAGCCCCCGCGCCCTCACCATTGTCGTGCTGCCCCGCCTCCTGCTATCCCTCGTTGCATCCTTATGAACCCAGCCAGCCAGCCAGCACGGCCCCAACCTCTCGGCTCCCGACCTCACCGACCTCTGCCGCCAGTAGCCGCCGGCCAGCACTATGTCACCCCCTGCTAGCCCTTCCGGTGAGCCCCGCCACCAGACAATGGCCTCTAGCCCCCTTCGGTGACCTCCGGCCGAGCTCCGGCGAGCCTCACCTCCGGCCAACAGCCCTTCGGCAACCGTTCTGGCATCCCGGTCACTCTCGATTTTTTTTTGGAGCTATAGCGCACCCTTCGGCTCTCCTTCCGGCATTCTGGCTTCCTCCAGCACGCATGCGCTATGTTTCTCGACCGTCGCACCTTCGGCCAGTCGCGTTCCGGCCGTCAGCAGTCTGGCCAACCGCAACCGCCTTGTGTCGGCTAGTGGTGCACCTGACAGTCGTCGCGCAACCCCCAACGGTCTCTGTGCCTGAGCCTGCCACCCCTTATGACTGGCACGTGACCACGTGGGACGAGCGCGTCTCTGCTTTGAGGTAAATTTTGTGAGGCGAATCTGTTTGAGTTTATTTTATATCAGTGGTTGGATGTTTTGGTGGTTTTTGTGTTTATTGTAGCGCTTTGGAGGAATAATTCTGCAATGCAGTAGTCTTCGGCTTGCATGTGCATACTCGCCTGCGCGAGGTGTGATGTGTGGTCGAGTTCGGTTTGCGAGTCGAGGTAGGTCTCCCACTGTACATCCATTTAAATTTAGAATTTATTTATTCCCTTCCATATCAATGATTTTCAGTAAATTTAAAGTAGTATTAAATTGTTATTTTTATTGTGGTAACCTGCTGAAAATGGAAGCTGTTTATTTCTTGCATTGTACTGTAAGTATTTTTCATGGATTTTAATTCTATGTTTTTCTTGTGATATTGCTAAATGGTTTCTCTATGAAATGTGAAACTCATGTTGAAGTGTGTTTTGAAATGGTTTTGGTGTGTGTAAAATTTCAGGTGTATTGTTTATTGAAAATGGTGTTCTCTTAAAACCTTGAATAGGGAAAATGCATGTTTGGACTTTAAACTTGATTTTGGAAACTTTAAGTGTGGTTCTTGTTTAATGAAAAATGGTTTCCTTTGGCATGTGAATAAATTTTTGGATTTCATTTGAGAAATATCATTCCTTCAAAAAGTTATAAAAGTCTCGTTTGGAATATGATGAATGTGGGTGCGTTTGGATATTGGAAAATGGTTTTACTTGTGAAACCAATGTTTTTCAGTTTTAAAATGCTGATTTGATTTTCGTAAATGAGGTTCTAAGTGTGTTTTTTGTTTTCAACGGGATGGCGTGTGTTGCATCTTTTGGAAATTTTTTGCTATTAAATGGTTGTTGAGGCCTAGTTGGCACTTTAAATAAAGATGGTTTAGTCGGAAAACCCTACTTGGAATGGGTCCTTGCCTTCTTGGTTGATAAAATATGGGGGTTACATTGGCTTGGGGCCTCCCTTGTGTGATAATGGTTTGAAGGCAAGGTTCTTGTTCCTTGGGGTACTCGGCGGGTGTTTTTGTTGTGTGCGTGTTGATGGTGTAAGATGATAATGCATTTGTTGAATTGATTGACAAGTATTTGTTGACTCACCCCCTTTTTATTACTTGGAATGAGAACCTGGCATAGTAAGTGAACTTTTTGTGAATGATTACTGAACTAGTTTAGATTACACACTGGCTAGTGGTCCCATAGCAGGGCAATACTGAGTTATTACTTTTATGGGGATTGGGCCACTTGGTTAGGTATTGTAGGGCTATGCCAAGCGTTAGAGCGTTATGACGTCATCGAGTTAGGGCATGCCTTCAAGATGAGTCACATGTATAGTACATTCTGGATTGTTCACGAGCTCTTAGGTTTTACCCATGTCTTTTGGATTTCTGTTGTTAGTAGTGATCATTGTAGTGTTTGTTCTTATACCCGCATTTCCCCTTACTGTGTGGTTTCCACTGTTCCTTTTGGAACTTTGTTCTTTTTGTGAAAATGGTTTCAAATTAAAATGTTTTATTCTCTTTGTGTAAAATTTAAAATGTAACATTATTCTCCATTTGAAAATGTTGTTGGCACTAATGAAAGGAATATAACTTTTGAAAATGAATAAGTTAAATGATTTGTGTTTTGTTTTCAAGTGAAATATTTATGAAATCATACTTTTATACATTGTAGTTCAAACCTGGATTTGTGAATTCTTTATTTATTAGCAGTGCTTTGGGATTTGTTTTTGGGCTCACCTATTGAGTATTTTTTTTGTACTCATGCCTATCTTTTACCAGTTCAGTTGCAGGTTCCTTTGTTCAGGTTTCTTGGTTCATGCCACTCAGTGTTGGAGCGAGGTTGGTCCTTTGTTTGGGTGGTGACATGCGAGGTCACGTGGAGGTACGTTGGTCGCATGGATTTTATTTTATTTCTGTTGTTAGTGTTTGTATGTTTTGTTTAGTTTCTATTCTGTTTTGATCCTAGTTTTTTTTTGGGATAAAATCCTTCCCAACGATTAAATCATAATGCATGACACTAGTTGACAGCCTGTGAGGATCGGGAATGCCCTTCGGGACATTCCGCGGACCGGCTCGAGTGACCGGTTCGGGGCCGACCCGGGATGGTTTGTGACAAAATGGTATCAGAGGAGGTTCTTGTTATTTGGGGTGTCTAGTAGATGGAGATTAGGATTTTCGTGACTCGAGAGGTGGGTACGGGAAGGAAGTCATGAACCATCGCATGTTCCGCACCTCGAGTTGCTAGGGATAGTTCGGGAATTGAGTCTTTGTTTCGTTCAAGTTTGTTTTGGATTTAGGGATGACAATGGAAGTAAACCGATGTTACATCGTGATCTCACGTGGATTAGTGAACCATGTGGAGTCTGGGTAAACTATTTGAATTCCTCCTAGTTGTTGACGCTTACTTGGGGCATGGGCCACTACCATGTAACGAGGTTAAGTGTGACCACTAGTCCCTGACTCCTGTAGTTTGATGCAAATTGAGTTTTGTTTTTGTTCTGGTTGGTGTAAGTGCATTTTTGGAAATGAAAAAAAGGGTTTTTGAAAATGGGGCTGATTTCATTTAAATGACTTTAAATTTATGAAATGGGTTTTAAAACTGAAATCCTTTGGTTTGGACAACTGGTGTTTTCTTGGAAATTAGTCAAGAATGGTTTGGGGTGAAACCTCTGGTACTCCTTATGAACAGTTGCACATGTGAGAGGATGTGTGGAAAGTGAATGTTGGTTCGTATGAATGAAAGTGGATGAAGTCATGTGCAATGGTTCATGGGATTACCTGGGTGTGTTTGAAATTAAAGTCTTGACCTTGTTTCCTAAATTGGATTTTAAAGAGGAAAATGGTTTTGGAAAGTGATTTTGGTTTGAAAAAGTGGATTTGGTATTTTGAAAGTGGTCTTGAAAGAAAGTGGTTTTGAAATATAAAAAAAAGGTGGTTTCGGAATCTAAAATGAAACAGGGATTTTGGGTTGTGTTTGTGGTTGTTTGGTTTTTTTTTGAGCTGGTTTTTTTAGGAGGGTGCTTTATTGATGTTTCTTTGATTGATATCGGTTTCGGCTTGGTGTTATATATGTTGTTCAGAAATGCCGCCCAGAAAGGTCCCCAGAGTTTTGTTGAGTCATGCCTAGTTTTTGGTCTTTCTCCGACGTTGTCTGTCCTTTATGGTGATTAGAGTCTGTTAGAGATAGTGCAGTGGCTTGAATAGGTCGAGAGCGTCTTCAGGGTGTTGGGAACTCCCGAAGTTGTTAGAGTGCATGCTATTTTGGGTCTGTTCGAAGGTCCAGCTCTGGACAAGTATGAGTTGTTCACCCCACCATTACTGCAAGTTGGGATGATGTGGTATGTATTTAAAGCTGTCTTTGTTTAATGGTTTATACTTGTGGAGGTGAAGACGAAGAAAAATGGAAGATCTCATGCATGTTCAACATGGCCAGCAGACGGTGAAAGCGTATGTTGACCATTTCAAGGATCTTGTGTCTCTTTTTTCGGGGGTAGTGTCGCAGGACTGGATGAAGACTTCTCCCTTCATCAGGGGTCTTCGTCCAAAGATCAAGGAGAGAGTCCTCCCTTTTGGGAGCATCACTTTTGAGAAGTTGGTGCATGAGGTGTTCTTGGTTGATTTGGTTTCTGGAGGGCAAACGGTTGGCAATCCACTGTATCCAGTTGCTCGTGAAGTTCCCCCATCTCACAAGAAAATTGTGTCAGGTAAATTTGTTTCTAAAGAGTTCTCTTCAGTGGCTTTAACTTCCAGTTCTCTGGACATTCTAATGGTGTACTATCAATATGAACATTTAGTGCATACAATCCGTCATGTCACAGCCCTCCGAAGATGTGCCATCATTGTAGGTTTCTGGATCATCTAGAGAAGATTTTCAGGAAGCGTCGCCTGAGGAAGACACTATGACCAGAAGATTCCAGTGCCTGACTGTGACCAGGATATGCTTCAATCATCAGAGCCTCAACTACAGGTCTTGAGGTGAAGCTCGCGTGCAGTAAGGAGTTATCGGGGGTGTGAAGCCTCAGTTTGGGTTTTGGTGTTCCTTATTGCCAACGAAACATGTAAAGTCCTTCTGTTCTCATTCTTCCACTATTAAAGTTTTGGAATTGTTTTAGGTCCATTGTTTCATCCTGAAGATGGGATGGACGTGTTTGTTTGTAATCCAAACAGTCTGGTTTGTCTGAATTATGATTCTCTGAATCGTACGTTTTTCTCTAAAAGTGTGTTTGAACCTTGTATGGGTTAATCTTAGTTTTACTGTGTTCATTTGGAGATGTAAGTGCCTATGGAAGGATCGACATTTCTGGTAATGCTTGATTTTACTTCATGGGTTATGTTCCTCTCAGAGGTTTCTCTCCAGTGTTCGAGGTTTTTGGTCTATGTTGAAGTTTTAGCAGAGGTGTTATTTCGCTCATGCTATAAAGGATAGTTTTGGTTAGTTGGGAGTTCATGCGTCGCCCCCCCCCCCTCGGGGTGGTGTGTTTGAGTGATAAATTTCCACACTAGTTGAGATCTTCTGGTAGGGAGAACCCTTTCATGTTCTCTTGTACTGTGGTTCCTTTTGTTTTCAACCAGGAATTGATTCGAGCTTTGTTTATTGTTCGATTCGGTGAATTTTTGGGAGAAAAAAATGTTTGTGGTAGGGAGAATTATCGCACCCATTTTGTTTTATTTTTTTATGGTTATTTTATTATAATTATTTGTAGTTTTGTTATTATTATTATTAATCTTATTATTATTATTATTATTATTATTTGTATTGTTATTAAATATATATATATGAAACCTAAGTCCCCCCTATCCTAACCCTAGGTGTGCCGCCCGTGACCCCCCCCCCCCCCCCCCGTCGCCCGCTGCTCCCCTTCCCCGTTCCCATCCTCCACCGCCCCCGGTGCTCCCTTCGCCCATCCCCCCCCCCCCCCCACGCACAACACCTCGCTGGCCCCCATGCCCTCTCCGTTTCCACGTTACCCCGCCTCCTGCTCTCCCCCACCACCTCCTTGGGAACCCAGCTGCCCAGCCTGTGCGGCCCTGACCTCTCGGCTCCCGACCTCGCTGACCTCTGCCACCAGGAGCCATCGGCCAGCGCTCCGTCTCCCCCTCCCAGCCCTTCCGGTGAGCCCTACCGCCGGCCAGCGGCCTCTGGCCCCCTCCGGTGACTTCCAAATGAGCTCCAGCAAGCCCTGCCTCCGGCCAACATCCCTGCGGCACTCGTTCCGGAACCCCGGTCTTTTTCCCGACACTCTGGCACACCCTCAGGCTCTTCTTCTGGCATTCTAGCTTCCTTCGGTGTGCCTGCGCTGCGTTTCCCGACAGCCGCACCTTCGGTCGGTCGTGTTATGGCCTTCTACGGTCCATCCAACTACCTCCACCTTGCATCGTCCTGTGGTGCACCTGACATTCGGCGCACGACCCCCAGCAGTCTCCATGCCTGAGCACGCCGCCCCTTATGACTGGCGCGCGACCCCGTGGGTCGAGCGCGTCTCTGTGTCGAGGTAAATTTTGTGACGTGAATCTATTTGAGTTTATTTTATATTAGTGGTTGGTTGTTTTGGTTGTTTTGGTGTTTCTTGCAGCGCGTTGGAGTAATCATTCCGCAACGCAGCGGTCTTCGTCTTGCACGTGTGTACGCGCCTGCATGAGCTGTGTTGCATTGTCGAGTTCGGTTTGTGAGTCGAGGTAGGTCTCACACTTCACATTCCTTCAAATTTAGAATTTATTTATTCCTTGCCTTTTCATTGATTTTTAGTAAATTTAAAGTAGTATTAAATATTTAGTTTTAGTGTTGTAACCTGCTGAAAATGGAAGTTGTATATTTCTTGCATTGTACTGGAAGTATTGTTCTTGGATTTTAATTCTGTGTTTTTCGTGTGATATTGCTAAATTGGTTCTTTATGAAATGTTCAAGTCATGTTGAAGTGTGTTTTGAAATGGTTTTGGTGTGTGTAAAATGGAAGGTGTATTGTCTATGGAAAATGGTGTTCTCTTAAAAACATGAATAGAGAAAATGCTCATTTGGCCTTTAAACTTGATTTTGGAAACATTACGTGTGGTTCTTGTTTGATGAAAAGTATTTTCCTTTGGCGTGTGAATAAATTTTTGGATTTCATTTGAGAAATAGAATTCCTTCAAAAAGTTTTTAAAGGCATGTTTGGCTCTAAATTAAAGTGGGTGCATTTGGATATTGGAAAATGGTTTTACTTGTGACACCAATGTGTTTCAGTTTTAAAATGCTGATTTGAGTTTATTAAATGTGGTTCTAAGTGTGTTTCTGGTTTTCAATGTGATAGTGTGTGTTGCATCTATTGGAAATGTTTTGGTATTAAATGGTGGTTGAGGCCTAGTTGGCACTTTAAATAAAAATGGTTACGTTACAAACCCCTCCTTAGAATGGGTCCTCGCCTTGTTGGTTGATGAAAGAAGGGGGTTACCTTGGCTAGGGGGTTCCCTTGTGTGATAATGGTTTAATGGAAAGGGTCTTCTTCCTTGGGGTACTCGGGGGTTCTTTTGTTGTGTGTGTGTTGATGGTGTAAGATGATAATTCATTTGTTGAATTGGTTGACTAGTATTTGTTGACTCATCCCCTTTTTAGTACTTAGCATGGGAACCTGGCATAGTAAGTGAACTTTTTGCGAACGATTGCTGCACTAGTTTAGATTACACACTAGATAGTGGCCCCATAGCAGGGGAATACTGGGTTATTGCTGCTATGTGGATTGGTCCCCTCGGTTAGGCCATGTAAGGCTATGCTGAGCGTTAGAGCGTTATGACATCATCGAGTTAGGGAATGCCTTTAGGATGAGTCACATGTATCGTACCTTCTGGATTGTTCACGATCTACTAGGTTTGACCCATGTATTTTGGCTTTCTGTTGTTAGTAGTGATCAGTGTAGTGTTTTTTTTATACCTGTATTGCCCCTTACTGTGTGGTTTCCACTCTTCCTTTTGGTACTTTTTTCTTTTTGTGAAAATGGTTTCAAATGAAAATATTTTATTCTCTTTGTGTAAAATATGAAATATAATATTATTCTCCATTTGAAAATGCTATTGGCACTAATGAAAGGAATATAACTTTTGAAAATGAATATGGGAAATGATTTGTGTTTTTTTTTCAAGTGAAATATTTATAAAAGCATACTTTTATACATTGTAGTTCAAACCTGGATTTGTGAGTTCTTTATTTATTGTCAGTTCTTTGGGATTTGTTGTTGGGATCACCTACTGAGTATTTTTTTGTACTCATGCCTATATTTTACCAGTTCAGTTGCAGGTTCCTTTGTTCAGGTTTCTTGGTTTCTGTTTCTCAGTGTTGGAGCATGGTTAGTCCTTTGTTTGGTTGGGGACCTGTGAGGTCACATGGAGGTATGTTGGTCATGTCGCTTTTATTTTATTTCTGTTGTTAGTGTTTGTATGTTTTGTTTAGTTTATATTCTGTTTTGATCTTGGTTTTGTTTGGGGTAAAATCATTCCCAACTATTAAATCTTGATTCCTGGCACTAATTTCCATCCCGTGGGGATCGAGAACGCCCTTCGGGCCATGCCACGGACAGCTCAGGTGACCGGTTTGGGGTTGACCCAGGATGGTTTGTGACATAATGTTTATGTTTGGATCATTGTGATAGGATATATTGTTACTTGTTTTTCTGTATTTTTATCCTTTCTTGCCTTTTTTGAATTTTATTAATTATTCTATTGTATGTGTTCATATCCATATGTGAATTATGTGGACATATGGATATTAACACACATAGTGTTGGAATTCTAAAAAAAATCTACCTTGAACCATGTATTTTCAAACTCTCTTCTTCCATTTTTTCCACTCCCACATCCCATATTCTAGAAGGTTTTCTTAAAAATGAAAATATTCTATAAATGGTTTGATGGTTCCTAGATACCATTAAATGTGGTTCATTGTTTTTTATTTAAAACATGGACTATTTGGAACCTTTTGAGTATGAGTTATTTTGTTACTCTAATATTAAAATGGTATTCAACGAGGTAATTTTTTATTATAAATGGATTAGAGATTCAAATGTAATGGTCTGGTTGTTAATTTCTGATGTTTTGAAAATTAGTTTCAAAATCATATTATGTGTGGGCCTGGTGGTTATTTTGGAATAGATTGATGTGTGATGGGATCCCCTATGGATGTCCTTCTGATGAGAGGACCTTCACATAGTTGGTTGTAGTGATTGGAAAAGGCATGAACTTTTCATCAGTGAGTTATGGGTAATACCAAGAATTTTATAACCTCCTCATTATCCACTGTAATATTAACATTTCATTCCTAGACATCATCTAGAGGGTTTCATGAAGATAATATTATTTTCTCAATTATAATGATTTGAACCCCTTATATAGAGGATAGGTCAGGTGTGATTTTCCATTAGTGTGGATACTTTTGAGAACCATTTTTTTTTTGAATATGGAGTTGCACTATACACCAGTAAGTGGGTCTAAAATGAGAACATTCATGTATTTATTTGATGTATGTTTATGAAATTCCCATTATTATATATCAATATACTTCATCATTGTTTCATAAAATTTTGGATATTTTTCTCTCAATTATTTTTTTCCTACACTTATAATGTTCTTTTATTTTTGGACTAGTAGATTATTATCTATTTATAATTCATAGTTTTGATTCTACCTTGTTATATGCATTATTTGGATTATACAACTAATTTTTCTTCAGTCATCAAACTAGGTGTAAAATTGAAATTTTATTTTTAAAATGGAAAATAGTATATTTTTTTAAATGTGGATTTCATGAAAGTGGTACTGATTGTTTGAAAATATAGAAACCAAACATCCAAAAAATTATTAAAGACTATAATTTTTGGACTATTTTGGGAAAGGACGTGTATGGACACTATGGCTCTTTCATAATGAACTATTTTATGCTCACACCCTACTTATGCCACTCGACATCGATAGACCTGATCTATTTTATAGTTTTTGTTTTTGTTAATGTATACCTATGGAGGGGGGTGGTATTATGGATGGTGGTGACCAATTAGTCACATGAATATCATGTCATTTCTTTTTTGGATTATTTTTTGGGTTTCTTTTATTCTTTCTATTTTTCAGAATAGGTTTTTTATTTTGATATAGTTACTAATTTGTTTATGTTTAGTGGAAATTCGCTTCACTCTCTGCCTTGTTTTGTTTAATTCGATTTATATTGGGCTACATATTTCCAATTTTGGATTATATTTTCTTTATGAAAATATTTTCTAGATTGGGATGATTTAGAATGCCTCTCGGGTCATGTCGTGGGATGGATTGTGTAACCGGTTCGGGGTCGACCAGGGTTAGTTCATGAAATCACATCCACATAAATTAACAACATTAACTTTTCATCAAAATCATTATCATAAAAAAGATATCATCGTATCAAAATCTATTGATTATATTTTTATCCATTATTTTTCTATCCCTAAATACCAATCATTTATTGGTTTTTTTATCCATACAAAATAATTTTTTATCTTTAAATATTATTCTCATATCTGTATATGAGAAAATAATTTAGTTGTTAAAAATGGACATGTTATTCAAAAACAACCTTAAGAAACACCAATTTTATATCTATATATAATAAATTAAACTTTTATTGGTCTACTTTTGGAAATTATAGTTGGATATTCTCCACCTGTTAAATAAGAAAAAATGTTTCATCACTATTAACACCCACAATTATATAGTAACTTTTTTTCAAAATTCATTACCTATTATAAATCACTTTTTCCTCAGGATTAAGGTTAATATGGAAAACCCACTAGGTTTTGAAAATGATTTTAACCACTTTAATTGGAAAACCCTGCCTTGTTTGACTCATCATGATTTGATCAAGATCCTTATTCAAAGTAATTTACCATATTTAATATTGATATGATGATTCAAAACTAACCAATTCCATAGGAGTTAAGATTTATTTAAAATGTAAATATATCCTCAATTGAGTATGTAAAAAAGTACATTTATCTCCCATAATCACATATTCATTAATTCCATATCTTATTCTATATTTTATGGTGGTAAACAAACTGGAATAATTATCATCATCATTATTTTTGTTCACCTATGAATCATAACCTTGCATTATTTCACATCATTATATGAATTCTTCATCATTATCTTTCTTAAATTCATAAATCACAATTCTCAAATTTAAATTGATAATTTTTAATAATTGTTTTTTCTTGAATTTTAATAATTTTCCCAGATGTTTATTATATCATTTGTAAGATTTTATTTCTTATTAAAATCCAAATAATCCCTCCTTCATCACCCCTATATTCTAACTATCTTTATATATTCTCCTCATTCAAAATAAATTACTTACATTCAAACACTAAAATTAATTTTAATGTTGGATTATTTCCATAATACATATATAAAAAGGTTTTTTATTCTATAGGGTTCAACAATGTTATATATAATATGTAAATTTTTTTCGTTGTAATTTACTTGGAAAATTTCTCTATTATATTTTTCTCAATCCTCAGCATTTAATCCATTTTACTGATTATAAATTTTTTACTCTTATAACTACATTATGTAGAAAAAACCCTCCCTACTAAAACATAGTAGCTTATTCAATGTTATTCAAGATAATCACCCACTAGGATATTTGTAAATTTTTTGAAATTATTTGTAATAAAATAAATAATATTCATTCCATTAATATTTTTATCCAATATAAAATAATTTTTTTATAAAACCATGTACTTTAGTTACATGGGTGATCTTCACCAGCTAAGCTACTCTTCTATAGTTTTAAATGATTTTAATATTATATATTATTTCAAAAATAAATTTTACAGTGATTATCCCACACAAATCAATTTTAAAGAACTTTTGAAACATCATCAATCGCTTTTCATTTAAATTTTAAGGTCTGCATTTTTCCGTATTGAAAATCTCCATGTATATTATTATGATTTACTTTCAATGTGAAAATTTTTTAGAAGATTCATAATTTACTTATTCTTCTTCTGAGGGCTAATCATGAGACCAATATTCTCATACTATAATCTATTTTTGTTATTCTTTAGAAGTAAATAAGGTGTAATCTTCTCCAGTCACTTAGTATAGACCTCCCTTCATTCGTTTTCATTTATACAAAATAGATCCATCATAAAATTTTTAACATATATGTATTATTTTAAAAATGTATTTCATAGCCTCTAACCCACAATTAACATATAATAAACATTTTATGATATATTTCTTACCCCACCAAGATAAATTTTCACCAATTATGGCCATCATAGAGCCAATATTTGTAAGTCCTTCATTGTTTTCAAATAATTTGTGATATTTTTTGTTACACTTGATATTATCCAGTAGATTTTTAATCCCTATTATATGATATGTGCATATATTGTTGAGAATCCATGATTAGTATTAATTACTAGTCATTAAATCAACTACATCCACCATTTCCTTGAAAATTTTCCTCTTCTTGCTCCAAAATCACTTTGTGAGATATATTGAGTTATGAGTATCATGATAATTTAATAGATATATGATTTTTTTACTTTTATTATCAAACTATAAATCTATTTTTTTATTTTACATGATGATTTTTTACCTCCATGTTTTCATTACTATTTATCCTAACATGAATACATTATATTCTTCATTGGTGAGAAATATATTAACTTATATTTTGACATTTTTTAAAAAAATATCCTTGAAAACATAGAGATAATATTATATCTTCATGGTTTCCTCCATTTCTATTGGGAATTTAGTTTCATATTTTTCATAAAACTCACATTTTATGAATTTGACATCATTCTAGGATAATAACACCAAATTTGAGGTGTATCATTCTTAGTGTTCCTATCAAGAATAAAATCATTATGAGTTTCACCTAAAAAACATTCATTTTAGTATTAACAGCTTCATTTTTCACTTAATACTCTATGAAGTTTTTTTTATGTTAGTTTCCAGACCAATTATTCATTAAAACACGTTATATGATTTTTTGGCACTTATCAAGCCTATTTGATTATTTTATAAACATTATTTTTCACCATATGAAATAGTTTATAAATTTAGAACATTTTTGGAGGTCACGCCAAGTTTTATATATCTTTATTAGTCATTAATATGTCCTTCTATGGTAATAACTTCACCTTCAATGTCACTAACTGGTTTACACATCAATTTTAAAGTGCTACTCTGACCATAAATGATTATTTTCTTCTGTTTCACTTCATGTTTTAGAACAATAGCCATATTTTGGTTATATAATTTTTTGAAGCCAAATTTTATTTTTTATTTGTGAAACTATGTTTTTCCTCATATTATTAAATATTTTATTATTGGATTCATGAACAAATAGGGTGTCTTTCCTTTCTCATTCGCTCCATACAACAATCTCATCAAGAGGAGTATCCAATTACACGATGATTCCATTAAATCCATATACTTCAATCTAATCGTCAACAATGAAATAATGGATTAAATATTAGTTACTAAAAATCATTGTTTATTCCTTTTACTAGATTTGGTAGTCATTAGTTCCCTTAGTTTTGGATTCATCTTCTCATTGTATTCTTGTGAGAACATGTTTTACATCTTATTTTTTATCCCCTTTTATTTCTACGTTCATATATTTAAAAAAATTACTTATGGGATTAACATAATCCTATTCCTATTTATTATAGAACATATTTGTATATTTAGTAGAGACATTTATAATTTTTAAAAATTCAAATAAAAACTCAGGAAACTATCCCTTTGAATTTACTATAATGTCACAGCCCATAAGGTGCACAAATTGTGTCTCAAGCTGGTCGGTCACATGGCCTCATGCATGCATACTTATACACCAAAGTATGCCTACATTTATTGAAAGGTTATATAATTTATATAGTTTGGTGAATGTATCTTCATGATCAATGTAGCATAATGTTATAAAATATAATCAATAGGTTCAGAAACATAAATAAATCATATTCATTAGTAAATGAAAAAATAGGCATGTATGAACATGATACAATGTACAATCCATTGGGATACATCAGGTAGACTAATATACATGGATATTACAAAAAATAATAAACAAATAATGTCTCCAAATCTTGAAGGAAGCCCGAGTACATTCCTAGTCACTTCTCCCAAGTTCCAATGTACAATCATAATAGCACATGACAAAAAACAAGGTCTTAAACCTGCAACATGATGATATCTGTTCGGGTACCAAACAGTGTCCCAAACATGGAATGAGATATACTTAGTATTCCACCACCAATGGTGTATCATACATATTCCATTAATATTATATAAAATGAATCAGTGCGTAGTTATATCCAATGTGATATAGTTCAATTATGATAAATATAAACAAGTCGGACTCAGCTTCCTCAATAACACCTAACCGACTATACCTATTTCTACCTAAGAAAGAATTCATCTAAAGAAATTTCACCATGGATATATATATATATACATATATATATATATACATATATATATATATATATATTCAACATATAGGTCGTAACATATATAGATATATGTATGTATTTCTATCCAGGACTCGAGGCCTAAGTATAGCGTCCAAGTTTAATCATAAGAGTATCATAGATTAATAAGTGATGCAAGCCCAATTATGATGAATAATATAGGATTACATGTTGAGTATAATTAGTATTATACTATTCTATTTTTACTTTCATATGTAATAAAAGATTCCATGTTGATTATCATGAATAATAATGAGAAGTTTTATACAAAATCTCCTAATCAAGGTGGTGTGGAAAATCATTTATAACACCCCATGTTATGTAAAAACCCTTTTCCAACATCATAAACCAAGGGGGTTTGAAACTCTATGTACACAACCATATCCAAGGTCCATCTATAATAATCCAGAATGAAGTAGCCTCACTTTCCCTATGTTATTGTAGCCAAGGTCTTATGTAAAAAAGGAACTTGACATCAATCAAGGAACAATATACCTTCATTTTCACAACTCACCTAATATTAAACTAAAATATAGGTTACCATACATTTGATTATATAAAAATTTACATGGAATAAAATTAATTTATATAAAATTAGGACTTTGAAAGAAACCATGTCATAGTTTCAATAATTATCACAAATTTAATCATCACTTTTCATTCTAAAACATCACACGTCAAATGTGATTTTATTATAAAATTAATAATGATCTAAATACCACATCATTCATTTCATTTTAGTCATCTCCTAAATTAGGGATAGTTGAAAAACCTCCAATGGGGAATTAAAGTGAAATCAGGGCATTATAATCATAAGATAATGACAATATCTCATAACCTTTTATAAAAATCACCTCATGTAGTTGTTTTGGTGGGGTGTTTTGGCTTCTAACCATGATAAGAGGTCTAAATAACATCTTGTGTGTGGCCAATGTATTTCATTTTAAGAATTAAATAATTTTGGAATAATGTGATGAAAGCTCATTGTGTCGCCCAATGGCTAAATTACATAAAGGAATCTAATTTAACGAAAAACATAAAGAGTACCTACCTAATGCTTTGGATAGTCCCCTCATCTAATATCAGGATTTAATTCAAAATTAATTGAAATAAATTATATGAATCATCAATCACCCTAAATTTATGTTGAATTATCTTTATTGAAGGTTGAACCGAATATGGTAAAATAAAAGATGAATGGAAGAGGGAGAATTCATATTCTTACTTAAACACACAACTAGAAAAATGGGCTATTTCCACGGTTCAAAACTGTGGCAATAGGGCCCAAAACCGTGGTTATAGCCTATGGCCACGGTTTTTCCCAACTGTGGGAACTATCATCATTGTAGTAGGGTCTGATCTATGTCCAAGGTTTTAACTATGTAAATAGGTGGCCTATTGCCTTGGTTTTGAAAACTATGGCCATAGGTGTCTCTACTGTCAATCATGGCAGTTGACCTATGGCCACAGTTTTAACTGTGAAATAGGTGGTCTATTGCCATGGTTTTAACCATGGATATAGCCCTAGAAAACCGTGGGAATAGGTAGCCTATTGTCACAGTTAAAACTGTGTCTATAGACCAATAAAATTGTGGCAATAGCCTAAAAATAATGTGTGTCTAGCCAGATTTGATCCCATCACCTTCCTTTCACGTTCCAGTGACCTAACCACTACACCACTAAGGATTTTTTGTATATACATATATAATATGCTATATATATTATTAAAAACTGTGGCAGTATCCTAAAAAATGTGGCAACAGTTCTTCCTGCAATTTTTTTGGTGGGAAATTGTTTCCCCCACGCAAGGGTGGGAGACCTATAGCCATAGTTTTCAAAACTATGGCAATAGCGCATTGAAAAAAAGTCTTATAGACACGGTTTTGAAAACTGTTGCAAAAGGCCATGAAAAAAAGACCTATATCCATGGTTTCAATACCATGGAAATAGGCCACATAATAGTGGTCATAGCCACATATAGCCATGGTTTTAAAATCATGGCTATAGGTCTGTTGCCGTAGCCTGTTTTTCTAGTAGTGACACTTCAAAAATTTCCAAAAAAAATCATATTTAGAGCTCTAATGAAGAATAACCCAACATGGGAAGAGGAATATGAGGGGTGGGTGCATGGGAGGCCACTTGAGAAAAATGAGGGAGGAATGGGGAAAACTACTATAATGTTTTGGGGAAAGTGGTAAATTGTAAAATTTAATGAGGCACACATTTATGAGACAAGTTTTGGATAATCATATTCTAACCATGAACACACACTTCCCAAGACCCATTCCAGACATGGTTTAGCTTCATGGTTTGTGTCATGACCTGACCAATGTCGGGGCTCAATCCAAAACTACCCCAGGACCGCCTCCATAGGCCAGGGGTTGGAAACCAGCACCGAAGGCAAAAAAACTCAGGGAGGCCTTTTCCAATGAACATATATAGAAACACACATCCAAATCAATGAAAATGTAGAGAGGGAAAGGAACAAAAGATGAAACATAGATATAAATAAACCAAACGTCCATGAATCACTAAACAATAAAAGTACTGTAGAGTAAACTGAAAGGGGAAAATGGAAAAATAAATTCCCAACCATAAAAGTGCCACAACCTGGTAGTAACAGAAAATTAAATAGTTCAAAGAGCCCTCCTCCTGGAACCCAATCTATGACCACTGTATGCAGTCCAAGGACCTGTGTCCCTATGCTTATCTAAATTCAAGATCAACCTATTTTTCATCTTTATAAGGCATAATATGTGCGGGAAAATCCCATGAAGGGGTGAGTATAAAAATACTCAGTAGGATTCCCCAAAAAGGTGAAGGGGGATCCATAAAAGATACTATGAAAAGGAAAACAGTAGATATGACAAGGTACAATAAAAGAAGATTAGCTGAACCCACTAAAAGAGTAAGGTAAGATCATATAAACATAAGGAGTTAGAAATGGTGAGAAGGTGAACTTCTGTTAGATTCTTTTCTACCTATATTAGGAGAGTAGATTCTTCCAACCATGAGAATCTAGACACGAAAAACACATGGCATACCCCACGCATCTACGCCACTTCTGGAAGGATAGTAGCTAAAACCCAAGGATTGGGAATTGGAAAATAATATATATGCTCAGTAAAAAAACCCAAATGAGAGAGTAATGGGATCTCCAACTCAAAAAGATTATCCCATGAAAATTAAATCTGTAAATTTCCAGAAGTAAACATCAATGCCTAGCATCACATACGTCTACTCTGAACTACAATTCAAAGAGACTCAATCACTGCACCCTGATACTATCTCCTTTATGTGACATTGTCTCACCATAATAGTTTAGGTCTCCTCACAAGGACACATCATGGTGGAAAAAATGCCCATATTTCTTGAGAGTATAAAGCCATGTCAGAGCATGTCTTGTAATGGTCACACAATCAATAGTTTATGCCTAAAAGTCGTGGACCCATACCCATCCCAACTGGAGGGTTCTACGACATAGTTTTTGAGGTCTCATCCCCAGCTCCGGTGGAGGGTTATACTCTAATGCCATCGAGGTCCTATCGCCATCTCAGCTAGAGGGTTCTACTCTAGTATCGTCAAGTACCCATCCCTAGCCTACTTGGGGGGTTCGACTCAGAAAATATTGGGGAGCCATGCCCAGCCTAGCTAGATGGTTCCACTCAGAACTTCCATTGGGGACCACTTCCAAGATCAGCTATAGGTAACCCCAGATCTTCTCTAGACATCCCTACTAGATGGGGCCTCTCAAAAAAGAATCAAGGAACTATGGCCATCCCTGATGGATAAAAACTATTGGAAAAGTATCAAGGAACTCTGTCCATCCATATTGGATGGTACCACTCAAAAAAACTTAGTTATTCATTGGTTTCCACCACAGATAGGCATCAAACCCAAAACATATCACATCATAACTCAAAATCCCCAATGAAAGGCATCATCACGTTCTACGTGAAAAAAAATTCGGGATAGGCTACTCGGATGCTAATATCTGAGTTAATAAAAACGGGTTACAATAGGTATATGAATTATTATAGTAGTACATGGTGCGTGTGGGGCCCACATGACATGTGGCCTCACCTCATTGCCAGACCGTGTACCTAACCATTCCCAGGTACTAAACTGTGAATAAGTACCCCTAAGCATGCCAAGTTACTCTCATCATATATGGATCATCTAGTCTGGAGTTCGACGAGTGCATGATGTTGGTCATTGATCAGGAGGGAGAAAGTGAAATTTTACTGACACGCCTCCTCTTGCAGTCCCAAAACATTTGACCAAATCTCTTTGTACTTCTTCTCCACTCTCACAAGAGTCGAGGTTGACCCATGTTGTGGGTTCTCTTTAAAAACAACAAGAGGGTCTTTCATCGATATTACTTTCATGTTTCCACATTTAATGAGATCATGAAATAAGGATATTCACATCCAAAAGGATCACTCCATTGTGATCCTTGCAAAAAAACATGCAAGATCGACTATTTATTCTCCCCAAACAGACATCTTATGAAAAAATTCATTAGCCACTACATTGCTCTCGAATGGCGTCACATGGGTCCCATGCCTCGATCTCGATTTTAATCACTTGGAATTTGCATTGAAATGTCTACCTCAATTTTAGGGGAACAACGCCACTAACATATCATCAATCCAATGTCATATGGTAGAGTTACGGAAAATGAAAGATTCCAAAATAATAATATTATTATTATTTTTAGTCATTTTGAGGACCTGAGTCACATACCATAATTTAATATTCGACATTGGACTTGAATCACCTATCTTAAAGAAAGGGTTATGTCATCGTTGACGACACCTCAATCGCACGTCGCACGCATGATTTATGTTAGGTCAAAGATTTAATAATAATATTAAATCTATTATTATTTTTAGCATTTAAGGTGCCCGATCTGAAAACCCAAAAAATACATCCAATATCAGACTTGGGATGTGTGTCTCAGATTCAGGTTAGCACTACCACTAACGGTTCATGATTTGGACGTTTTATGAGGAAGTTATGGGGTTTAAACACATAATAATAATAATAATAATAATTTTGTTTTTCTTTTATTTTTATTTATTTTTCATTTTGTTTTAACCTTACCCCTAGGGTTTCCCCACACCCCCCGTTCCTCACGTGGCCACCGCGCTTGCAAAGAGATTTTTTTTGTACATTTTTTAAAAAAATTACAGAAACTGGTTAGGGTGAATTGTTTTTTTCAAAATGAGCCTTAAAGGCGGCATCGATAATGTCGCCTTTGAATTTTGGGTGAAAGGTGGCATCGTGGATGCCGCCTTTGCACTGCCGGTGCAGATCGTTGATGTGGAAAAGGCAGCACCCGCAGTGCCGCCTTTCTAGATAACGTCATCCAAAAGGCGGCACCGGCGGTTCCGCCTTTGCCTCTGCACCTTATAAAAGGTCAGCACCCCCATCCCCTTCTACTCACTTACAAACACTCATTTGCCTCTCATTTTATGACTATTACGGTGAAGGTTGTGGTTTGAAATTTTTGGAATGCTTTTAAAGGTATGGTTTTTAATTTGATTTTTTTTATTTTGTAGAATTGTTTTTAGATAAATATTTTTTTAAATTTAATTTTTTTTATTTAGTTTAATTGTTTATAGTTAAAAATTTTAATTCTTTAGTGGTTTAGTTAGTTTTAAATTTTTTTTGTTTATTAGATTGTTTAATTAGTTATATATATTTAGGAATAATAATCATCATTAGTATAAATTAATTTAGGATTATTTTAATCAAATTTTGGTTGCATAAAGACTATGTTATCTAAGCAATCAAATCCTTGACTGGATACAAACAAGTGAATGTGGCTCTGGCACAGATGTACCTATGGGTAAAACCTTAAAACACCGATGTGAGCTAGACTCGAATGGGAACTAGTACATGACAGTGGGCCTTGCTGCATTCTGGTTAGACACTCCTGAAGGATATACTTAAGATATGCATATTTATTTATAAACTACTTAAATATCTAAGAAAACAAATGATAAATTGATAGTTTATTAATGATGTTGATAGTTATTATTAGGAATGATTAATTAGAAATTAATTAATAAATAACATAGAGTTAAGAATAAAACTACAGTTCAAATGATATTCAATAACATGGAGTTCAAAAATAATATAGAGTTAAAAAATAACATATTTAAAAATCAACATGGAGTGAAAGTGAAAAATAAAAAACATGGAGTTAAAAAATAAATAATATGGAGTTAAAAATAAATAACATGGAGTTAAAATATAAATAACATGGAGTTAAAATATAAATAACATGGAGTTAAAATATAAATAACATGGTGTTAAAATATAAATAACATGGAGTTAAAATATAAATAACATTGAGTTAAAATATAGATAACATAGAGTTAAAATATAAATGACATAGAGTTAAAAAATAAATAACAACATTTTTCGAGCCTCTATCCTTTCTTACAGTGAATTGAATATCAAAATTTCAGAAATCCCGTGTAACAACGGGTTTTCTGAAATTTTGATATCCAATTCACTCCAAGAAAAGCTAGATGATCAAAACATGGTGTTATTTATTTTTTAACTCTATGTTATTTATATTTTAACTCTAATATGTTATTGAATAACTAATTAATAATTTACTAAGGAATAACTAATGATTGAAGAATTGTTAACTAAATAAAAAGTGTACTAAGAAATATCCTATTTTAGGATATAAGATCTTTTAAAATTTAAGTATCATAAAGATTGTATGGTATAGAAGTAATAGTTATTATTTGAACATGAGGTAAAATCCAACTTATTTTTAATAAGTAGTTTAATTAAATCTTCAAAGTATAAAATCCAACTTATATTGGTAACCGTCATTTTGAATGTCACTTACATTATCAAAATCGTGATCAGAAAACATTTTTTATGTAGAGCATAATTTTTGCCTATGTGTACTGCTATGGGGATGATTTTCAAATTGAGAAAGGATATTCTAACAGTACACAACCAATAATAGTGGTTAATACAACTGATTGTGTAACCCTAAGAGACCTTCAAGATAGAATTCATGGCTCATTAAATCTAGGACCCGATCAAAAGATCAAGTCAATGAGTTATAGACATTTGCAATTCCCGTCAACATTGTGGCATCTATCTTGTCCATTGGTTGATGATGCGCAGTGGATCCAAACTATTAATTTGTTTTCTCAACGGTCGGATGGTACCATGATGGAGTTATATGTTGATTTTTCTACTGTATAACAACAACATCCAATTGTACAAAGACATATACTTACAGGAGTCATTGAAGATAGTCTGCCCCATGAAGTTGAGACTATTCCAAATGATGCAGAAGAGGAAAACCTACTTGATATCTCGGATATACATGTTAACCCAAAATCTTATGAGGAGTTTCGTAATAACAAAACAGATGGTGATAGTAGTGCTGATGAGGAAGGAAAAACGGAATTTTTGAGAAATGCATTAGTTTTACAGCATGATCGACCTACAATAAATCATTCACCACTCTTTGAATATTGGTCAAAAGGAATGAAACGTGTGCCTGAATTTGAAGATAATTTTCTCACACTAGTAATTAAGTTTCTCAGAGTTATATGAGATAGGTTTAGTGACATGGACAAAACTTTATATGTTGGAAGGAATTTTCCAAGTAAAGATGCATTAAAAAGTACGCTAAAGAAATTTCACATTGAGAGTCACTGTGGATATGTAGTTTACAAATCAGACCATAGAAAATATGGCATATGATGTGAGAAGTATGGGGATCATTGTAGATTTCGATTGAGGGTGATTCCGGACATTGCATTTGGAGGTTGGAGAATCTCAAGGATTGAGGCAGCTCATACTTGCGTTCAGCCAAGCCTGACACAAGATCATATTTTATTGGATGCAGAATTTGTGTCATACATTATTTTTGAGATGATTAGGACAAGTCAAGATGTTCTGATAGCCCTTGTGAAAGAGAGGATACAACAGACATTCAGTTATAAGATTTCCTATAATAAGGCATGGAAGGTGAAACAGAAGGCAATTGTGAAGGTCTATAGTGATTGGGATGACTCATATCAGGTTTTCCCGCAATTGATAGCCATACTAAGGCATCATAACCAAGATTTATTCCATCTAGATACAAATGAACATGTGTCTCATGATAACTGACTTGATCCATCTTGTGTTCAATTTCATCGGTTGTTTTGGACATTCCTTCCCTATATCTCCGCCTTTCGTTTCTGCAAACAGTTTATTCAGATTAATGGAACATTTCTATATGGAAAATACAAGGATGTATTGTTGATTTTGGCAACCCAAGATGGAAACAGTTCACCTCTTCCACTTTCCTTTGCCATTGTAGAGAAAGAAAACTATGAATCATGGAGTTGGTTTTTGGCATGTATCAACACCCATTTCCCCAACATTCGGGGTTTTTATTTGATATATGATAAACATCGGGAAATTAATGAGACAATCAATTCGGATCCTGATACATGGAGTTACCCAAATGCACAACATCGGTTCTTCATTAGACACATTTCTATAAACTGGCATAAAAAATTCCACAACGAACCGATGAAGAAGGTAATCACAAGACTTTGTACGCATTGTATTTGCTCTTTTTTTGTATATCAATGTAAAGATAAATTCAAAACATGTGAAATATCATATATTTTGTGTAGCATATGAGTCCGATCAATGACAGTTTGAAGAACATTTTGAACAAATCTTCCATGTTAATGAAGAAGTTTACTATTATATGATGTTAATTCCAAAAGAAAAATGGACATTGGCATATGATGGGGGGAAGAGGTACGAACACATGACCACCAACATTGTAGAGTGCATAAATGGTGTCTTCAAAGGGATTCACAAGCTACCTATAACTTCCCTAGTTCAGGAGACATTATATCATTGTGTGAAGTACTTTGTTGATATACAAAAGCTAGCATCAGATGGAATAAATCAGGGGCTAACATATGGAATATATTTTCAACGATAGATTGAAAAAAATATTGAAGAAGCTTCTGGTTATCATGTCTGCCTATTTAGAAGAGAAGACTCTCGATTTGAAGTTCAAGAGAAGATGAACCCCATCACAAATAGCATTGGTGAAAATGGGGGTATTACTAGAAATGAGGCAATGTAAATGTGGAAACTTTCAGGCCTTATGGTTTCCATGCTCAATCACCATTGAAGCATGTTCCTCTATTAACATATCATGGGAATCATATGTTGATCCAGTGTACCGGATGAACACCATTTATAACTATTAGGTTACACCATGGACACCTATTGGCAAGTATCTTTATTTCCCAATGCCCGATGGTCAACCGATAGTGGTACCTGATATGAATCGGTTTCATCTCTGTGGGAGACCAAAGGCCAGCAGGATGCGAAATAAGATGGACCGACCTCAAGAACAAAGACAGAGTTTGAGATTAACCATATGTCATCAAGAAGGTCATAATAGAAAATGATTCCCTAACATTTTTGGGTCGAGTTCACACTCTAAGACACAATGATGTATTGTCATTATTGGGAGATTATCATATTGTAAATTTTATGTTGCTATCTCTTCTTTTTACCTCAGTTTTCAAAAATGTAATGTGATTGAGAAAATAATCATGAAACATATGACCAGTTTATCTAGTACAATCATACATAAATATGACTAATTCTCCCTACAAATCCCTATAACCCATGCATAAAGTTCTAGGGAATATAGGATCACCCCAGAAATTAAACCCTCCTACATTGTTAATGAATTCATAGAGACAAATGAATCTTTATCTAGTAATAGAATAACACCCCCAAAAGTGAACTCCCTTACAATATCAAAATATGATCCCTAGTACTACACCTTCCACCTGTATACCCATGGATCGCATGTAAGATATACATAAAATCATTTTGAAAGGGAATTATAACATTCAAAAATAACAAAAAAACCCTTTCTTTATATAAAAACATTCTTTGAAAACTAGTTCACACTTCATTTCATAATTCTTTAAAAACATCCTTCGATTTACCAAAATTAGGGGAAACCATATTTTATCAAAAACCGTTTTCAGAAAATAAATAAATCATGCCAATTATTTTAAAAAAAATTATAAAACAAAGTGAAATCATGGTTTATCCAACATAGATTAGAGATGGAACCACCTATAGGTTGTGAATGATCCATGATGTGAATCCTTGATAAAACTTCATTTTTTTATATGCATATGACTGACACCATACTACTCAGTCAGCAGGCTACCCATTGTTCACAGGTTGTGATAGAGGGTGGTCCAAATTGATTGATCAGGGTGCGTCGAGTGCACCATTTTCATCACACAGAGCATCCTCCTTCCATTATACGATATGTGCATCGTGCTAGCTTCTATGGTATTGCGGTATCAGATTTTACATTTTTAGACCATCACCTGATAGTTGCACTCGTGGAGAGGTAGAGACCAGAGACACACACATTCCACCTACCTAAGGGAGAGATGACCATCACCCTCCAGGATGTGGCCGTGCTTCTTGGTCTTCCTATCCAAAGGACAGCCGTTATTGGATCCACTCGGGCAGCTTGGCCCGACCTTGCTCAGCGCTTGTTAGGCGTTGACATTTTGTCCGATCATAGTGCAACTTATGGAGAATCAATATCCATGCCTTGGTTGGAGTCACAGATTCCAATTTTAGCTGATGATGCTGATGAGCAGACGGTGATGCGTTATGCACGTGCATATATATTACGACTTATTGGAGGGACCATGTGTACGGATCATTCAGGGTTGCACGTGCACATGATGTATCTACCCCTGCTAGAGGATTCTGATCAGGAAGGGGCATACAGTTGGGGATCCTCCTACTTTGAATACACATAAAGAGCATTATGTAGGATATTCGATAGGCGGTGCACAGGTTTCGGGGGATGCGTCATCCTTATTCAGATGTGGGAATGGGAGCACATCCCCACATTCTGCCCAGATCTTGCTGGTCCTCCGGTCGAGATGGTGGTGCTGCAGGACGATCCACGTGGACGCTGTTATGATCACTCATTTCTATCAGTTTCTAATGCTACTACAAGTTATTAGCTTTAATTTCTCATTATTTATCACTATTGGTGTTGTATTTTATAGTTGGTGTCAGCGACACAATTTCAATGTGGTTCTGAGACACGATTTGGTCGTATATCGTCTCGAGTTGGAATTTCTCTTACCCCATAAGGTATGTATATACAATATATAACTGTCTAAAAAGTTTAATAATAGCATCATTTTTTTAGTTAACAGTTTTTCTAACAAGGGTAATATGTTATTTCAGATTTTATGGGTTCCATACTGGTCTGTTATGGACCAGTTGTCTCCATACTGCATGGTTCGCCTTAACGATGTTACGGCTGTAGTTCCACTCATTCACTTTCATATTGTTGAGTGGAACCAGCCCAAAGGAGTCATGTTCCAGTTTCTCTTAACTCAGTAGATTCCATTACTACCGAGGAAGACAAATCTGCTTCATGGGATGAAGCTGACTGTAAAGACCCGTAAAATTCAAGAGAAATTGTTTCTTAATTTTCTTTGGAATTTTACAAGAGCGCGGTTTCTGACGGCACATGATTCCGAGGCCCGGAGTGCCCAGAATTAATTTCCGAAGTTCGGCTCGGGTACGTTCAGTGAACGAACGAGCGGGAATTTCTAACTTTTGATTCGGTGCTCGGAATTGAAATCCGAGGACACCGATGACTCGCAGCGCCGATATTCGCTTAAGGAGACCTTTTTCGAGGTTGCATTTATTTCGGGTTGAGAGTTAGTTTTTGGGAGTTTAGAATTAGTTAAATAAAAATTGTGGAATACAAATTTTTATTTTAACTTATTGATTATCTTCTCCCAAAGGGTGTTAGTGGTGGGACCCACATCCACATAACCTCCCTTGGGAGGATTAAGTGTGGTGGGGCCCACCCCAAGCATAACTCTTCTTCTTCACTTTTAAAACTCCCTTAACCTTCTCTTTTAATTAACTTGACAAGTTGGGTTATTTAATGGGTTGAGTTGCCTTAATTCAAACCTTTGAATTTCAAATGGTTTGGTTGAGTAAATTAAATAAGCCCTTAGCTTATTTTATTTGGGTTAGAATTCTCTAGCCGCCTTGAGAGAAATTGGAGTTCTTCTTCTTCTTCTTCTTCAAGCTTTGACGAAGAACGCGAAGAACCTTCGAGCATCGACGAAGAACGCCATGTTCTCGGGAATCGTCTCCCGCGACACCGACGACGTCTTCTTCCGCGTCATCTCTTCCGCGATGATTTCCCACGACGAAATCGTCGTCAAAGAACTCTGAATCCTCACTTCACGACATCGACGTCCTTCTTCCGTGACGCCGACCACCGCGACGCTCGTCTTCCGCGGGTCGTTGACGATCATCGATCTTGAAACCGAGGTAGTGGTTTGTTGTTGATTAATTATTTAATCTAGTTCTTGGTTCTAGCATGATAATCTGATGGATAAATATTTAAGTGTTATCGTCTAACGAGAGGGGGGTCGGACCGCACAAACACGGCCGAATTTTCCCTCCTTTGTTCTTGATTATTTTTATATTCTTGTGGATGAACGAGAAGGCGTGGTGCCGTCGCACCACGCGGGAATCGCACGGCTATATTGCGTGGTGCCGTCGCGCCGCGCCGTGGAAGGATTATCATGAACGCGACGTCGTCGCGCCGCGTCGAAGGGAACCGAAGGCGCCGCGGCTGGAGCGGGGCCGCGGCGGAGGGGCGCGGTGCCGTCGCACCGCGCCGGACAACGAACATCCCTGCCGGTTCCGGGCCACGATGAAACGGGAAGACCGGCGGCTAGCCAGGCCGCCGGCATCGGAAGCCGGAAAAAGGGACCGGCCTTGTCGGTCCCATTGAGGAAGTACCGGCCGGCCATGTTGAGCCGGCTGGAAGGGAGAAGTGTTGGGGGAATTAATTCCCCCGGCTGGCCACAAACCGTCCCCCCATAAAGGGGGGGTCGTGGTTACACAAAGGGGGGGGAAGCGCCCCCCCCCCCCCCCCCCCCGTTTTCTCAATGCAGGCACCCACGTGGGGGGCCGGTTTCTCAAGGCGCGGCTTCAGCCGCGCCGCCAGCAAGAGGCGGGGGGCCTTGCCCCCCAGCGCATGGCACCCGAGCGGCGCCCAGGCCGCGCCGCCGCCGACCGGGCCGTGCCGCCGTGCCAGACCGCGCCGCCGGCCGGGCTGGGTCGGACCCGGGTCAGTTCGACCCGGTTCGGGCCGACCCAATGGGGGGTCGGGCCAGGTCGGCCCGGACCCGAACCCCCCGTTTTCGAATCAACTTCGGTCTTTTGCTCATAACTTGAGCTACGGACCTCCGATCGACGAACCGTCAGCGGAGATACGATCCTTGGATCGAGAAGGTCGATTCGGTATATCGCACTCAAAGTTTTGGAATACTTTGAGTTCGGCCGGGTTGGTTCGTACACGAAACCAACCGGGCCCTCGAAGAGGAAACGCTCATATCTTGAGCTACGGACGTCTGATTGACGTGCCGTCAGTTTTTTTGTGTTCCTCTTAGTGAGACGGATCTTTTGGCATACTCCTCCCGAGGTTTGGATTCAGGTGGAGTATGGTCGGGTTGGTTTTGCCTTAAAAACCAACCGGGCCCCGGGGACGAAAAAACTAATAACTCTCAGACCGGGCGTCCGATCGACGCGCCGTCTGTTGCGTTGAGTTCCTGTTGACGATACAGAACTTTTGGATACATCAACTATGGACTTTGTGACAGTTGATGTATCAGCCTCTCAGCTCGTGGAGCGGACCCTCCGAACGAGCTTGCTGTGTGCGGGAACCCTAGTGCTGGTTGCGACTGTGACTGCTACTACTACTGCTACTGCTACTGTGACTGCGACGACGACAGTACATAGATCCTTAGTGGATTCGACGACGACGACTACAGCACTCAGCGATCCAACGTGGATCAGTTCTACAGGTCATGTGTGGGCCCGATCCTGTGTGGGTCCGATCCTGTGTGGGTCACTGCGGGGGTTAGTACCTATCGATCCTTCGTGGGTCCGACGACTTAGATGGATCGATGATCATCTTTATCGTCATCCGAAGAAGTATACCTGTGTGAGCTGAATCTTGTATTCCTCTCCTTTGTGGATTGTGTTGAGCTATCTTGTGTGGATTTACTATTCACTCTCCTTTGTGGATTGTGTTGAGCTATCCTGTGTGGGTATACGTTTTGCTTTCCTGTGTGCACTGGGTTGTGCTTGGGCTCGGACGTTGGAGCCGAACGGGAAATTGATGACTTAGGTATATGTATGGGCATATACCTAAGTCGTGTCAGATGTTACTTCGTGATTGTAACTTTCCTTTGTGGATTATCCTTTGTGGATTTCGGGAGACCTTCGGGGGTCTCGGGGTCCCTACTGAGTAGCTTATACTCACCCCTACACGGGCTATGCCCGCACTACATTGTGTTGGTTGCAGACGACGGACAGCACTGACCGCGGTGGAGGCGTGCGGAGCAGGACAGTACCTGGAGGTGGACCACTGGGCGAGACGTACTCGGAGCGGTCAGGTGGACCCGAGGAGCAGTGGAGGCTATCTGTACCCACCCTTCAGGTGGGAATTCCATAGGACGGCTCGATGCTGCAGTTTTTCCTTTTCAGTTGTTGTTTTTCCTTTCAGTTGTACTTTACAGTTGGGCTTGTATTTCCAGACCCTTTTACTTTCAGCACAGCTTGTACAGTTTTTACTTAGTGTTTACTTTTCTGCTTGCTTACTCTGTGGTGCTTGTTTACTTTTCAAAGGCAATGCCTTCCCTTTTTGTGGGGATTTACGCCTTGGTGCTAGTCGCCAGCCCCTGTCCTATGGAAGGCGGGCTTGGGGTAGTCACGGCACGGGCCCCGAGGATGGGTCGTGACAAATTGGTATCAAAGGAGTTCGGTTCTACCGCGAACTCTGATCTTTTCTATGTGAAGAAATAATGTTTAGCGTATTGAGTGTGGTTATCAGTCCAGGTAGTCTAGTGTTGGTGCGGCGGCCGACGTATCCATACACCAGGACCCTGAGTTCTGATTTCTGACTTAATGCACGAAAACATTGATTGTGTGTGTGTATCAAAGTTTTCTTTGTGATTACTTTGTGTCAGATCACCAGGTATACTGTTTGACCATGGCGCACTTGTTCCTTTTCAGGATGGCCCCACGACGGCAGACACCTAGGGTTCCGAGAGTCAAGCGTGACGACAGCCCACCGAGCGACGAGGCCTCGGTGCAGGGCCCTTTGTCAGCAGTGGCACCGGCGGTAGCTCTACCCGTCGAGCCACCGATGCTTCCAGCACCAGCCGCTGACGACGCACGTCGCCTTGGAGCTCTGCACGAGTTCCAGCGCTAGCGACCGCCTAGGTTTCGTGGGGAGACGGACCCCCAGGCAGCCGAGGACTGGCTGGAGGCAGTGGTACGTGTGTTTAGGCTAGTGAGGACACCAGCAGACCTCATGGTGATCCTCGCTGCGATCCTACTACACGCAGTAGCAGGACGATGGTGGAGCTTGATGCTCCAGGTGCACGATGAGGCATCTCTTCTATGGACGGACTTTGAGAGCCTCTTCCGCTCGGAGTTCGTCCCAGCCACCCTTTGTGCAGTGCGTATCCAGGAGCTTCTTCAGCTGCGGCAGGGAAGCATGACAGTCGCTCAGTACTCGGCGAGATTTACTGATCTCTCGCGCTACTCGACCGACATGGTACGGGACCCATTCTTCCGGGCCCGGACCTTCGATCAGGGTTTGAGACACGAGATCAGGGCATCGCGGATCTCCCTCAGCATACCGACTCAGACAGGAGTAGTGGAGCGGGACCTTTTGATCGAGAGCTTCCTTGCTGAGTCTGCACCAGCGCCGAGACCCACCGCAGGGCGGCACGTGGCAGAGTCATCTGCAGCAGGCAGTTGACGGATGACTCAGGGGTCCAGGCAGACCAGACCTTCAGGCAGACGACCTCAGGACACTGGCTCAGCAGTGCGGGGCACACAGCGCGGAGCCAATCTTTCAAGAGGCAGACAGTGCTACTCGTGCGGCGGGCAGGGCCACATGGCTCGTGACTGCCCGACCCGCCATGCAGAGGAGCAGCAGACGGTTGACGAACCACCTAGGCAGAGGCAGAGGTTCGACCGTGGCGGTCCGCAGGGAGGAGGCGGACGAGGAAGAGGAGCTGGCCGAGCAGCAGGTGGTGGGCGACGCTTTGAGACTCTACCACCACCACCACTAGGAGGTCCACCCCGACCTCAGGGGAGAGCACATCTTCAGGAAGCTGAAGCTTACGATCATGGAGCTCCGGAATTGGGTGGACTAGTGCGGGACTAGCTCCAGGCATAGAGGCCTTCTCCCATAATGCCTCTAGCTTCGTAGTTTGTGTTGCCTTGTGTCCTTGTACTTTAAGTTGAAGTAATAAAAGATACTTGCCTTGGTGACTTTTGTTTACTTGTCTTTTGTTTGTTTTTACTAAGAGGTTCCGTTTAAAAAATGTTGACTTGACCCTCACATGCGAGATTCTTACTGGAGGAAACCCAGTAACCACACACAGATGCTGACAGTGTGACTCAACCCATGGAGGCGAGAGTAACGGTTGGATCTCTTGGTAGCAGCGTCGAGGCCTTACAACGTCATCCATGCCATGAATTAACTAATCATGATGGGATTGATTGTATTAGGCAAGGAACGTGGTTCATCTAGGGGATGAGACCAGATTTCACTTTTCGACAAAGGAGAAATCTTTGCAGCTTTGTCGTACGTTAAGGAGGAAGAGGAAACCCTTCGTGTGGTCAGACAGTTGTCAGCAGAGCTTCCAGGAGCTGAGACAGAGGTTGAATAGCGCATCTATCTTGAGGTTTCCTGAGGAGGGAGTAGGGTACGTAGTTTACTGCAATGCATCAGGGACCGGACTCGGTTACGTCCTAATGTAGGAGCGGGCAGTGATCGCCTATGGATCACGACAGTTGAGGCCGCATGAGCAGAACTACGCTACCCATGACCTGGAGTTGGAAGCAGTGGTCTTCGCTCTGAAGACATGGCGGCACTATCTGATGGGCGAGCGCTTTACAGTCTTTTCTGATCATCAGAGTCTTAGGTATATCTTCTCGTAGAAGGACCTGAACTTGAGACAGCGGCGATGGCTCGAGTTCTTCCAGGACTATGACTTTGAGATAGTCTATACTCCTGGGAAGGGGAACGTAGTAGCTGATGCCCTCAGCCAGAGAACGGGCATTCAGCTACTTGAGGAGGCGACAGAGCAGCTAGCCTCTTTGCAGATATCCTTCGTGGATAGAGATGGAGCAGCCTTCCTCCAGTCACTCACAGTCACCCCTCCTCTACTGCAGTGGGTCAGAGAGGCACAGTGTGAGGATGTTGACTGTGAGACACGGCGTGCACAGATATCCTTGGGACAGGCACCTGATGGTTTCTCCCTTGGAGCAGAGCACGACATCCTTTTCAGAGGATTTACCTTGGTACCAGTCACTTTACGAGAGGTGGTGCTGAGAGAGTTTCACACTTCTCCTTTGTCGGTACATCCTGGAGTGGCGAAGATGTACCAGGATCTTAGACGACAGCACTGGTGGCCGGGCATGAAGAAGGTTGTGGCAGAGTTCGTTTCACGGTGCCTCACCTACCAGCAGGTGAAGGCAGAGCATCGGTACCAGCAGGCTTGGTATAGCCCTTGGAGGTCCCGGAGTGGAAGTGGGACAGGATATCTATAGACTTCGTGACTGGACTTCCACGCACTTCCAGAGGTCACGACTCCATCTGGGTGATTGTTGACCGACTCACCAAGTCGGCACACTTCTTACCCATCAGAGATCAGGGTTCAGTGGAGAGCTTGGGACGTCTCTACGTTCAAGAGATTGTGTGGCTCCACGGCATGCCATCATCTATCGTCTCCGATCGAGATGCTCGCTTTACTTCCCGGCTTTGGAAGGGGTTATAGGAGGCGTTCGGGACGCAGCTACGTCTGAGCATAGCTTTTCACCCTCAGACGGATGGTCAGATGGAGAGGACCATTCAGACTCTCGAGGACATGCTCCGCGCATGTGTCCTCGACTTTGGTCTTAGCTGGGAGGACCACCTACCCTTGGTGGAGTTTGCGTACAACAACAGCTACCACTCCACCATCGGGATGACACCGTACGAGGTGTTGTACGGCTGACCTTATAGATCTCCTTTGTGCTGGACAGACCCTGGGGAGTCAGCACTTGTGGGACCGGAGATAGTCCAGGCCACGACAGAGAAGGTCCAGGTCATCCAGGAGCGGATGAGGACAGCTTAGAGCCGGCAGAAGTCATACGCTGACAGGAGGCGGAGGCCACTAGAGTTCGAGGATGGCGACCACGTCTTCTTGCGGGTCTCACCTCGACGTGGTATACGGAGATTTGGCCAAGGCGGCAAGTTATCTCCGCGGTTCATCGGACCCTTCCAGGTCCTCAACAGGATTGGCGAGGTGGCCTATCACCTGGCTCTACCACCTCAGTTGCACCGGGTGCACGACGTCTTCCACGTATCTCAGCTGAGGAGATACGCGCATGACCCGACGCACATCATTGACCATGGGGAGCTTGACGTTGATGATGGGGCGACTTTTACGGAGGTTCCGGTGGAGATAGAGGATCGACAGGAGCGGGTCCTACGTGGGCGATTGATTCCTCTTGTGCACATCAAATGGCAGCACGGGAACCTCCAGGAGAGCACATGGGAGCGGGAGCCTCAGATGTGTGCTCAGTACCCTCATTTGTTTCCCTAGTTTTTTATGTATCTTTACGGGGACGTAAAGCCCTGAGGTGGGAGTAATGTAAAGACCCGTAAAATTCAAGGGAAATTTTTTCTTAATTTTTTTTGGAATTTTACAAGAGCGCGGTTTCTGACGGCACCTGATTCTGAGGCCCAGAGTGCCCGGAATTAATTTCCGAAGTTCGGCTAGGGTACGTTCAGTGAACGAATGAGCGGGAATTTCTAACTTTTGATCTGGTGCTCGGAATTGAAATCTGAGGACACCGATGAACTCGCAACACCGATATTCGCTTAAGGAGACCTTTTCTGAGGTTGCGTTTATTTCAGGTTGAGAGTTAGTTTTTGGGAGTTTGGAATAAGTTAAATAAAAATTGTGGAATACAAATTTTTATTTTAACTTATTGGTTATCTTCTCCAAAAGGGAGTTAGTGGTGGGACCCACATCCACTTAACCTCCCTTGGGAGGATTAAGTGTGGTGGGCCCCACCTGAAGCATAACTCTTATTCTTCACTTTTAAAACTCCCTTAACCATCTCTTTTAATTAACTTGACAAGTTGGGTTATTTAATGGGTTGAGTTGTCTTAATTCAAACCTTTGAATTTCAAATGGTTTGGTTGAGTAAATAAAATAAGCCCTTAGCTTATTTTATTTGGGTTAGAATTCTCTAGCCTCCTTGAGAGAAATTGGAGTTCTTCTTCTTCTTCTTCTTCAAGCTTTGACGAAGAACGCGAAGAACCTTCGAGCATCGATGAAGAACGCCACGTTCTCGGGAATCGTCTCACGCGACACCGATGACATCTTCTTCTGCGTCATCTCTTCCGCGACGATTTCCCACGACGAAATCGTCATCAAAGAACTCTGAAACCTCGCTTCACGACATCGACGTCCTTCTTCCGTGACGCCGACAACCGCGAAGCTCGTCTTCCGCGGGTCGTTGAAGATCATCGATCTTGAAACCGAGGTAGGGGTTTGTTGTTGATTAATTATTTAATCTCGTTCTTGGTTCTAGCATGATAATCTGATGGATAAATATTTAAGTGTTATCGTCTAACGAGAGGGGGGTCGGACCGCACAAACACGGCCGAATTTCCCCTCCTTTGTTCTTGATTATTTTTATATTCTTGTGGATAAACGAGAAGGCGTGGTGTCGTCGCACCACGCGGGAATCGCACGGCTATATTGCGCGGTGCCATCGCGCCGCGCCGTGGAAGGATTATCATGAACGCGACGCTGTCACGCCACGTCGAAGGGAACCGAAGGCACCGCGGCCGGAGCGGGGCCGCGGCTGAGGGGCGCGGTGCCGTCGCACCGCGCCGGACGACGAACATTCCTGCCGGTTCCGGGCCGCGGCGAAACGGGAAGACCGGCGTCTAACCGGGCCACCGGCGTCGGAAGCCGGAAAAAGGGACCGGCCTTGTCGGTCCCGTTGAGGAAGGACCGGCCGGCCATGTTGAGCCGGCCGGAAGGGAGAAGTGTCGGGGGAATTAATTCCCCCGGTTGGCCACAAACCGGACCCCCATAAAGGGGGGGCCGCGGTTACACAAAGGGGGGGGTAGCGCCCCCCCGTTTTCTCAATGCAGGCCCCCACGTGGGGGGCCGGTTTCTCAAGGAGCGGCTTCAGTCGCGCCGCCAGCAAGAGGCGGGGGGCCTTGCCCCCCTGCGCGTGGCACCCGAGCGGCGGCCAGGCCGCGCCACCGCCGGCCGGGCCGCGCCGCCGTGCCGGACCGCGCCGCCGGCCGGGCCGGGTCGGACCTGGGTCGGGTCGACCCGGTTCGGGTCGACCCAGTTCGGGCCGACCCAGGGGGGTCGGGACGGGTCGGCCCGGACCCGAACCCCCCATTTTCGAATCAACTTCGGTCTTTTGCTCATAACATGAGCTACGGACCTCCGATCGACGAACCATCAGCGGCGATACGATCCTTGGATCGAGACGGTCGATTCGGTATATCGCACTCAAAGTTTCATAATAATTGGAGTTCGTCCGGGTTGGTTCGTACACGAAACCAATCGGGCCCTCGGAGCGGAAACGCTCATATCTTGAGCTACGGACGTCCGATTGACGTGCCACCAGTTTTGTTGTGTTCCTCTTAGTGAGACGGATCTTTTGGCATACTCCGCCCGAGGTTTGGACGCAGGTGGAGTACGGTCGGGTTGTTTTTTCCTTAAAAACCAACCGGGCCCCGGGGACGAAAAATCCAACAACTCTCAGACCGGGCGTCTGATCGACGCGTCGTCTGTTGCGTTGAGTTCCTGTTGACGATACTGAACTTCTGGATACATCAACTCTGGATTGTGTGACAGTTGATGTATCAGCCTCTCGGCTCGTGGAGCGGACCCTCCGAACGAGCTTGCTGTGTGCGGGAACCCTAGTGCTGGCTGCGACTGTGACTGCTATTGCTACTGCTACTGCTACTGTGACTGCGACGACGACAGTATAGAGATCCTTAGTGGATTCGACGATGACGACTACAGCTCTCAGCGATCCTACGTGGATCAGTGCTACAGGTCCTATGCGGGCCCGATCCTGTGTGGGTCCGATTCTGTGTGGGTCAGCGCTCAACGGTTCTGTGTGAGCCAGCGCCTACAGGTCCTGCGTGGGCCCGGTCCTGTGTGGGCCCGATCCTGTGTGGGTCCGATCCTATGTGGGTCACTGCGGGGGTTAGTACCTATCGATCCTTCGTGGGTCCGACGACTTAGATGGATCGGTGATCATCTTTATCGTCATCCGAAGAAGTATACATGTATGAGCTGAATCTTGTGTTCCTCTCCTTTGTGGATTGTGTTGAGCTATCCTGTGTGGATTTACTGTTTACTCTCCTTTGTGGATTGTGTTGAGCTATCCTGTGTGGGTATACGTTTTGCTTTCCTGTGTGGACTGGGTTGTGCTTGGGCTCGGACGTTGGAGCCGAACAGGAAATTGATGACTTAGGTATATGTTTGGGCATATACCTAAGCCGTGTCAGATGTTACTTCGTGATTGTACCTTTCCTTTGTGGATTATCCTTTGTGGATTTCGGGAGACCCTCGGGGGTCTCGGGGTCCCTACTGAGTAGCTTATACTCACCCCTGCACGAGCTATGCCCGCACTACGTTGTGTTGGTTGCAGATGACGGACAGTGTTGACCGTGGTGGAGGCGTGCGGAGCAGGACAGTACCTGGAGGTGGACCACTGGGCGGGACATACTCAGAGCGGTCAGGTGGACCCGAGAAGCAGTGGAGGCTATCTGTACCCACCCTTCAGGTGGGACATCCAGAGGACGGCTCGACACTGCAGTTTTTCCTTTTCAGTTGCTGTTTTTCCTTTCATTTGTACTTTACAGTTGGGATTGTATTTTCGGCCCCTTTTACTTTCAGCACAGCTTGTACATTTTTTACTTAGTGTTTACTTTTCTGATTGCTTACTCTGTGGTGCTTGTTTACTTTTCAAAGGCAATGCCTTCCCTTTTTGTTGGGATTTACACCTTGGTGCTAGTCTCCAGCCCCTGGCCTATGGAAGGCGGGCTTGGGGTAGGCACGGCACGGGCCCTGAGGACGGGTCGTGACACTGACAGGGAGGCAGGATGACGAATGTCATCGAGTACATGTTGTATTTCCCAACTGTTGGCATAGACGTGCATAGTTTCATATCCAGGGTGTTCCTACGATGCAGTTCTCTATTTCATTGCAGCACGAGTATGATCCACGATATAGACTAAAGTCTATATGCTGGCAGAGAGATGCATATGATTGTAAGTCAATTAAATTATATTATTATGTTTTTTGAGTTATTTTCTAATTCATTTTTAATCTGTTTATAGGAGAGTCACACAAATATTATTATTCATATGAGTGATGAGGCTGAGGATAGAGTCTTCAGCCGGGAAGCCGTTCATGCTCAAGCGTTGGAGTTGAGGTCATCTATTCCTACGTTTTCCGATAGCCTCCTCGAGCGTCCAGCACAGAGACAACAGGTTTCTGCTGTAGAGGAAGATCCTACAGCAGCTACTGGGGTTGAGGAGCCACGACCACAGTGATGTTGACAGCATCATCCTGCACATCAGGCCTCACCAATTCCATAGGAAGAGGTCGGCCCTCTAGTAGTCCAGTCTGAGTTGATGCAGGATGTGTCTCAGCTATCATGGGATCCATCTTTTTTGACGGGATATCCTCAGTTTTCTCCATCGTGGGGTCCATATGGAGCGCAGCCTTTGGGTCCAGAGTCATCACATCCTTGGGGTCCAGACCCATCACAGAGTCGGGGTATAGTTCCACCACATGATTTTTTTCCCCACTACGATGATGTCAGGTTCTTCTACCATCAAGGTGGGAGAAGGATCAGGAGGGCAGTATGAGGTGGATTTGACATTTTCTCTTACACGCACAGAGGTAGAGGATATGACAGTCGACGTTCCAAGGCCTGAGTACCATCCCTCTCTAGGTCATCAGACTCCCCAGAGATCTCACCACGGACGTCTTATTATTAGACCACCATGTGGGACAGGATCTCCTCACCGTAGACACAGACATTGATTATTTATGTTCATTTATATGTTTTATGTCTATGGAAATGAAAAATTATTTTTTATGAAATAATTTGTGTTAGACCACCATGTGGGATAAGATCTTCTCACCGTAGAAATAGACATTGAATGTTTATGTTCATTTAAATGTTTTATGTCTATGGAAATGAGAAATAATTTATAATCTTTCAAAACCGCCGACTTGAAACTTAAAAATGTTTCAAGTACGTGACTTTGAAAGACTATAAAATATAAACAATAAGACCAATATAAATGAAACTTTAAACATTCATTAAACATATAGGAGTCAACCTCGCATCAATAAGGTGCACGGTGTCTCTATTATCACATACATCTATAATATTTGATGCATGAAAACATGTTATATCTCCTTTCATGGGACAATGAAATCCATTCTTCCACCAGCCATGTCCATATCCTTATCAACATCCGACCGCATAAGGGTATGATGAAAGATATTCCCCTTGAAATTCTCATATGTTCCCATTCCTGCAAATACCAACCACTTCAACACCACCATGCATCCAACCATTATATTGTATTCTACAATTGTCAGCTCATTTCCCCAGGCCCAGTTGATCAGATGAAAACACCAATGATTCCACATAGCCCATCAAACTATTCATCACCAAATCTTTATCCTTTATCATCTTAAAAATGCTACTATAGGACCTCCTTGATATATCCTTTCCAAACACTCGCATACAAGAGTTCATTTTCTTTTTTTTCAGTGAGTGACATTTTTTGAGCTAAATTGTCAATTTTAAACTGATAGTGGACACTTTTAGTCATACCGGTCACACCATTCATCAGATTGAGGTGGGGTTGATTCCTACACATCACAACTGACTCATGGATTGTTTTCCTAAAGTATAAAAACAATCCCAATGCGTTTTCTCAGGTTTCAGTATGTTAGTTGTGATTTTTACTTGAATTAATGTCAATTTTAAATAACAAGACACATTTTGAGTCATACCGATGACATAGTGTGTTGGATTGAGATGTAGTTGATTTCTACACATAAAAAATGACTGATAGATCATTTTCCTAAATTATAAATATAATCAGAATGCATTTTTATGGTTTACAATATGTTAGTTGTGTTCTTTTACTTGAATTAATGTCAATTTTAATTAAATACACATTTGGAGTTATACTGGTGACATTGTACGTCGGATTGAGGTGTGGTTGATTCCTACACAACAGAAATAACACATGGATCGTTCCTGAATTTTTTTTGGATTTTTTGTTTATTGTATACTTGTATGTGTGTGTTTGGAATGGATAGATCAAGGAGGTCCTACAGTAGCCTTTTTAAGATGATAAAGGATAAATATTTGGTGATGAAGAGTTCGATGGGCTATGTGGAATTGTTGGTGTTTTCATCTGATAAACTAAGCCTGGGGAAATGGGGTGAAAATTGTGGAATAAATTATAATGGTTGGATGAATGGTGGTGTTGAAGGGGTAGGTATTTTCAAGAATGGGAATAGATGAGAATTTCACGTGGCATATCTTTCACCATACCCTTATGCGGCCGGATGTAGATATGGATATGGACATGGCAGGTGGAAGAATGGATTTTGTTGTCCCATGAAAGGAGATATAACGTGTTCTCATGCATAAACGATTATAGATGTATGTGATACTAGTGACACCGTGCATCACATTGATGTGGGGTTGACTTCTATATGTTTAATCAATGTTTAAAGTTTTTTTTATATTGGTCTTATGTTTTATATTTTATAGTCTTTCAACGTCACGTACTTGAAACATTTTTAAGTTTCAAGTAGGCGGTTTTAAAAGCTTATAAATTATTTTTCATGAACATTTTTTATTAAATGATTTTTTTCAACAATTTCTTATATGTTTAATCAATGTTTAATGTTTCGTTTATATTGGTCTTATGGTTTATATTTTATAGTCTTTCAAAGTCACGTACTTGAAATATTTTTAAGTTTTAGGCAGGCTATTTTGAAAGCATATAAATTATTTTTCATGGACATTTTTTGTGAAATGATTTTTGTTTTCAACAATTTATTATATTTTTAATAAATTTTTAAAGTTTTTTTTATATTGTTCTTATGGTTTATATTTTATAGTCTTTCAAAGTCACGTACTTGAAACATTTTTATGTTTCAAGTAGGCAGTTTTGAAAGCTTATAAATTATTTTTCATGAACAATTTTTATGAAATGATTCACATTTTCAACAATTTCTTATATTTTTAATGAATGTTTAAAGTTTAATTTATATTGGTCTTATGGTTTATATTTTATAGTCTTTCAAAGTCACATACTTGAAACATTTTTAAGTTCCAAGTAGGTGGTTTTGAAAGCTTATAAATTATTTTTCATGAACAATTTCTTTGAAATGATTTGTGTTTTCAACAATTGGTTATATGTTTAATGAATTTTTAAATTTTCCTTTATATTGGACTTATGGTTTATATTTTATATTATTTCAAAGTCGTGTACTTGAAACATTTATAAGTTTCAAGTAGGTGGTTTTGAAAGCTTATAAATTATTTTTCATGAACAATTTTTATGAATTATATATTTAAATAAATATATAAACAAAACATAACAAAACAAATTCAAAAATGATACTTTTTACAATTTTTATAAATTATATATATAAATAAAAATATAAACAAAACAAAACAAAAATTCCAAACAAAATTTTAAAAAATAATTATTTTTTTTTTTCTAGGTGAAAGGCAGCATCCTCCTGAACATTTTTTATGAATTATATATATAAATAAATATATAAACAAAACAAAACATAAAAAAATTCAATTTTTTTTTAGGGGAAAGTCGGCATCGTGGGTGCTGCCTTTTAGCCCCAGTGCAAAGGCGGCATCCGCGATGTCGCCTTTCACTCGAAATGCAAAGGCGGCATCCACGATGCCGCCTTTAAGGCGCATTTTGAAAAAAAAATCACCCTAACCATTTTCTGTAAAAAAAAATTTACAAATGTATAAAAAAAACTCCTCCTGCACAACCTGGTCGCACCCTTCCAACCTACTTCCACGCCACCTGTGGCCTGCTGCCACACCGGCCACTGCCACCTCGGGCCATCGGACCCACCCCCTGCTCACTTGTCGGAGCCGCGTCTCGCCACCGGACTGCGCCTGCTATGGACTCCGCCTCCACCTCAGGCTTTCAGAGATGCCTCAAACCTCTAGGTCACCTCACCTAGGAGCTGCCACCCACACCTGGATCGAAGCCGCTCGGCCGCCTCAGCCTGCCCTGCCTGAACTGTGAACCATTGTGCTAGTCACCCGCTCAACCTTTGCTGATGATCAATACTCAGAAACTGACCTTACTGCCTACACGCACACCACCACGGTAAACCCTAACTATGTAGATCCACCACAAACATCCAGATTCAACCTCATTTTGACCACATATCACATATTACATGATCTTGTCATTGATTCAAATCCCAATTTTCTTTATTCAATCTGTTGCAAAAAAAATCAAGTGTGAAAAGGTCAATTTTCTGGTTGTTCGTCGAAACCAATTGTGTGATAATTAATTATTAAAAGGTTATTCAAAAAGAAAACCGACAATGAATAGGTAAAAAATGAAGAACAAAAACATGATTAAATGAATATCATTGGACATTGTTTGGGTTATCCTTGATTAATCATCGTTAGAATGATGAATGAATAACAATAAAAATAATTAATAAATTGATAAAGCAGTTTATTTCAATTTATGGGATTGTGCAAGGGTGTAGATTCAAAAATAGGAAATAAATATAGTTAAAGTTTAATCAGAGGCATAAAACACCAAAGATGAGTCCTACCTGGATTGGATCCCACACAGTTGATGAAGGAAGTATTCGTCGATGAAGAAGGATCTATTACGCTTTGATTCTTCTAGATCTAGGGGTTCATTATCGTTCACTAGTGAGGGGGATGAGAGGCGAGGAAGATGAGTCATCATTGGAAATGGAATAATGAGGCCAATTCCCTAAATTAAAAATTTATACTAAAAATTTACATCAAGATATAATCAAATAATTAAATAAATAATTATTTAATTATTTAATTACTCTACTAGGATGTCACATAATCCGATCTCCCAATGCAGACAATGGTTATACCCTACCTAGAGTAAAGACCATGTTTTGAATTCAACGGCGGCCTCATATTTTTCATTCATGTCACTGTCCACAAGTTATTCAGACCTGAACTATTAAATGATTAAATCAATAATTTAATTCATCCATTTAACATACCACCAATGTGTGAGGGGTCTGAATGTCCCTTGTCAATTCATTTTATGTCATGCCTAGTGGGAACACCGCATTTCGAACCCAACCGTGGTCTCAAATTTCTAATATGATCAACCATTTAATAGATATCCCATTTTCTTCAATTAACTTCACGTGAGTAATATAAAATATATTCAATATTTTTGTAGAATTAATTACAGGCACACCGAGTCTCAGAATTGCATGTCATCTCAGTGCCTAGATATAGAATAATATTTATAAATATTCAAAAATCTAATTAAGTAAAAATATGGTCTCTATTTTATTTCATCCTTCATGATTTCCATCAACTAAAATAAAAACTTGGGAAACAACTCAGGATACTGAGCCCGCACTTTTCTCTCCCAAAAGATTGTGTCTCTACATTCTTAGTGTGAAGAACATCACTGTAAGCACCAGGTAGTGAATCACATAATTCTATTAATGGGGTCTCCATCACCTCAAAATTTACTTGATAACTGTAGTATCAAGACTTGACGTTGAAAATGCACGATACCAACAAATAATGCATGTGATTAAACTCATCCAACCGCAAAAGGATAAACATGGAAGGCACATGGCATACCTCGAATGTCTTTTCCCCTCATAAAAGGAGTGTAATATCCAAAAACAGGAACTCTACTACAAAATTTCACCCTATTCTATGTGCATTCAAGCTACGCCGAACAGTATCAACACATGGTTACACCGACGCCCCGTGTCACCCCAGTAAATCCTTAACCAAAGAGAGGGATAAAAACTACTAGAATTTCCAGTTTTTGCAACGGACTATTTGTGACGGGATCCCGTCACAAATAGCCTTTTGCGATGGGCCCCCATTGAAAATAGATCATTGCAGAAAATGGAGTCGCAAGATATATTTTTTGCGATGGGCCCGTCGAAAAATATATCTATTGCGACGGGATTTTTGCTCGTCGCAAAAACCCTCCCGATTATATACATTATATACCCAAAAAAACCTTTTTTGATGGGCCTGTTGTCCTGTCGCAAATACTAATCTTAAAAAATATGTATTTCACTTATTTGCAATGGGGTCCCGTCACAAAAGACCTCATCACAAAAATTAAAATTAATTAAAAATAATAATAATATTATGATTAATGAAAACGTTATATTATTATTATAAAAATAATAAAAAAATATAAAATATTATTATTATTAGTAAAATAAACAAACATTAAAAAATATAATCCCAAAAAAATATATTTAATAAAATTATGATTAATAAAAAATTAATATTAATATTATTAAAATAATAAAAAAATTATTAAAAGTTTCAATATTTTCAAAAAAATATAAAAAAATCATAAAATAATATTATTATTATTATTAAACTAACCAAATATTAAAAAATATAATACTAATAATAAATAAGAAAATATTAAAAAAATTAAATTATTCAATATTTCCACCAATATAAAAGACAGGAACTGTAACTAGTTCATATTATTACAAAACTTGAATTCAAATGATTTTCACATAAAAACAAATCACTGGGGGGTCGTGTGGAGGAGGTGGAGGAAACTCCATCCCTAAACTACGAGTCAGACGGCGCATGTACTCCATCTGCTCGTGATACTCCTGTTGTGGCCGCTGCTCCAATCGATGCAGCTCCTCCTCATGATGCTACTCTTTCTATTGTTGTCGTCGACACATCTCTTCATGTTGTTTCTGCAAAGTCTCTATATGCTCATCCTGAGTTCACAACTGTTCTTGATATTGTGAGCCATAAGATGATTCCTCTCCACGAGCTCCTCTCGAGTTGGACACCGATATCGTAGCAGTACCATAATAAGTACTAGGAGTCAAATGAGAGCTAATACCAACAACTTGGCCCTTCACAAAGCCATACTGAGTCGCCTGCATCCATGATGCCTCATCGAAATGGTGAGAACTGCTCTGCTCAGTCATCTCATCCTAACCCTTAGCATGTGTCTGAGAGGTCGCAGCCTCATATGACTCCTTCAATTCCAATTTAAAATTAAAATTGTGAAAGTAATATATGCAGTTAATTGTCAAACTGAAAGAATAATACTAACTAGAATCTGATGTTGGAGATCACCTCTAATCTCTCCAGTGGTTGGATCACTATACATCCTCCTATAAATGTTGAACTCCGTAATATTGGGATTCTCGACGGCCTACAAAAATATAAAATAAACTGCTTATATTTAAAGTTATATAAAATATTTAGAAAATATACTTACCAGATTCACTCTATGCGAACTGAATGTACGACTACTAGCTCGATGTGTCACCTCATGTCTCCCCTGGTTATGTCGTCCCACTAAATATCTCCTCTGAAATCTACCACCCAACCAGTGTAAACATAATTCATCCCAAACGTGAGATGAAATGTACTCTGGTCACTGAGTTCTACACGACTCATCAAATTCTGTCACTCCTGCTTTCTAAATGGCTATCCTAAAATGGTGCAAAAACTGATGGAAACAGTCACGCATAGAAACATATCATGCTGTGTGGATAGCGTCACGCATACTATCATTGATCAGATATCATAAACCCTACAAATAATTTATAATATCAAGTTATTAATAAAAAAAATTTCAAAATAAATATTACTTATTTACGTACCAGTCGATGATGGAACATGTCACGTCGCACATCAACAGAAATTTGCTCCCATGTGATCCATGGCTGAGAAAAATAATTGTGCAAGATAGCGCTCCCCTGTCCAATAGTTACATGTGAAAACTGTGAAAAATGAATAAATAATCCAACAATTAGTATATATATAAATAAATTAATGAAATATAACTAAAATATACAGGTTACCATACCTCCATGTGTGCGGATCGAAACCAAGATGTGGACGTCGCTTGGGGAAAGGGTCAGGAATCATCAGTCATGCAAGACCGCGCCCCCTCCGTGTAACCCCTAAACCACCAGTAGGTTGAGGGTCAGATGATCCAAAATCTCCCTCATCCAACGGTAGGTCAGCCTTCTACAACTCGTGAAATATATCAGAGTCCATCTGAAACACAAAATGATTGTAGTTAGCAGATAGTTGAAAATAATTATTTAATATAGATATATATTAGTTATAATTATAACCAATATTTAACTGTGTCAATGTTCATCTTCATCCTCTTCTCCATAGCTATCAATGTAAATGTCTTCATCTTCCTCCTCAGCATCATTAATATCCATATGAGTTTCAGTTTCCACATCTCTTGTCATTTCAAATTCATTTTTAACATCATTAACATCTTCATCACCATCGATCCTTAACTGTAAGGTGTCATCATTGATATTCACGTCTCTTTGTGAATCAGATGGATTTTGAGCAGTCTCTTGAAAAATTTCAATTCCTTCAACTTCAATGGAACCAAATTCAGTTTGAGTAAACTAATTTTCCAGAGATTTAATTTTTATTATGCTCCACCAATCACTCAAGTCTCTTGAAGTTGCACAGTACTTTTCATAATAAATTTGATGTGCCTGTTGAGCCAGTAAAAATGGTTCATTTACTGCAAGAAGACTTTTATATTTAATATCGATGATTCCATGAGTCGGATGAACAAGAAATCCTCTCTCAGTATCCAACCACTGACATTTAAACATTGTTATGTAATTCTGTCCTAGATAACACAACTCAATAATTTCATCCAAAATTCCATAAAAGTCAACTTCAGTTTCTCTATGATGCGATCCTCTCAAGAAAACTCCATTATTCATTGTTTTTTTTGATTCCCCGTATGCATGTGTATGAAATCGAAAAACATTCACCACATATGCATTATATGATTTAACCATTTTGGATGGTGGGTTACTCAATATACACAGCCGCTTATCAATTTTATCAGTATATTGAGACACCTGAAAATTTGTAAAACAATTATCAATATAATAAATAATAAACGGAATTGATATTAAATCATCAATAATTTATGTTACCCATTTTTGAAACCATTTAGAAAAAAAAATTTGTATGCGTTCTTCAAGAGCAACTGCTGTAATTTGTGGAAGTTGTTTCTTGATATGATTATCATATAACCTATAAATAAAATAAGTTTAAATATTGTAACATAAATTATAGAATAAGTGATAGAAGCACTCACTGGAAAAATGATGTCATTTCTTTACAGTTGATCAGAACTTATGTATGAGCTCTGTGATGTTCATCATCCGAAATCCATTGTTCAGGAACTCCTTAGAAACCAAGATTTGGCTGATTAAAAACTGTTAATTGATTGTCCATTTATTCATTAACATTCCCCCTGTTTCATCCCATGTGATTTTGTTTTTAGGGATATTGAAATTCAAAATAATGAGATCAGAAAAAAGAAATTTCCTCTTGCAAATAAGCTTTAGCAATTGAGCCTTCAACTGATTCTTTGTTACGTACATTTTTCTTCAATTTCTGCATGCATCTCTCGAATGGGTACATCCATCGAAGTTGTACTAGACCTCCACATTTATCTTCATGTGAAAAATGTAATATCATATGTTCCATTGAGTCAAAGAAAGCCGGCGGAAATATTTTTTCCAGTTTACATATAATTACAGCAACATCTTCTTCTAGTTTACATAGCACATTGTAGTCTATTGTCGCTGCACAAATGTCTCGAAAATAATATGATATGTCTGTTATCGAACCCCAAATAATATAATTCAACAAACCTCTGAATCAAATCGGCATTAGCCTTTCTATTATAACATGACAATCATGACTTTTTAATCCAGTAATATAACCATTTTTAACACATCTTCCCAAATTGGAAGCATAGCCATCTCCTAGTCTCAAATCTGCAATCCATTAACAAAATATTAAGAGACTCTCTTTGGACAGTTTATAAGCTAATTTTGGCTTTATTAACCTCTGTGATCTGAAATTTTCAAATAGTTCAAGTTCTAGTCGCCTGAAAATTTGGTCAAGATCTAATCGTGCCTTTACAGTATCTTTGGACATACCTGGTGTATCCAAAACTGCATGAAATAAATTATCAAAACAATTCTTCTCAATATGCATAACTTACAAAATGTGGTGGACCAAAAAATCAGACCAATATGGAAGATCCCAAAAAATTCTCTGTTTTATCCAATTATGTTCTTTTCCAGAGCCATGAATTTTCTGTTGGTTTACTGTTGGTCCAAATGTGATGGGAGGTAATGAAAATACAATTGATTTTAAATCTGTACCTGAGATCATCTTTGGAGGTTCATCTCTTTCAATTGTACCTTTTCTGAAATGAGATTTGTTCCTCCAAAAAGTATGATCGGTTGGAAGAAATATACAGTGACAATCAAAATCGCAAGATTTTTTTCCATTGACGAGCATAAAGGCTTTGTTGTCTTTCATACAGTTAGGACATGGTTTCGGACCATGTGTACTCCAACCAGATAACATGCCATATACCGGAAATTCACTAATCGTCCACATTAATGCATCTTTTAATATGAAATTTTGTTTCGCAGCAACATCATATATATTAACACCATCACTTCATAATGCATTTAACTCATCAATCAATGGTTTCAAATAAACATCAATATTATTTTTCGGATGTCCTGGGATTAATAGAGTCAAAAAGATATAGGGTTCCTTCATCAACATCCAGGGAGGAAAATTGTACGGAGTTATAAAGACAGAACAACACGAATACTGGCTACCATAAGAACCAAACGGACAGAAACTGTTAGTAGAAAGACCCAATCACACGTTTCGGGATTCTATAGCAAAAGACGGATGCAGACGGTCAAAATGTTTCCATGAATCACCATCAGATGGATGATTCAAGCTTCTATCAGTTGAAATCTTGGTTTTGTGTCATGACATCATTGACGTTGTATTCTGAGAAATAAATAAACAATGTAACCTGTGTGTAAGGGGGAAATATCTCAACTGTTTTACTAGAATTGATTTAGACTTCCCTGGTTGAGCTTCTTTATACCTTGATTGTACACATGTGGGAAAACTATCCAATGACTCATTTTCACCAGAATATAAGATTCAATCATTTGGACATGCATGAATCTTCTGATAACTAAGGCCAATATTACAAACCAGCCTCTTGCTCTTATAGTAATTTGCAGGCAACACATTTCCTTCAGGTAATAGTGTTTTAACCAAAGAAAATATCTGATCAAAAAAGTTGTTTGATATTGCATTATCTGATTTAATAGCCATAAATATTTCAATTGCTTCTAATTTTCTTATCTTGCAACCAGGATATAATGCATCCTCAGCAGACCTCAACAACTCATAAAATTCGGATGGTGCCAACTCATGAGTTAAATCAATATCATCGTGAGTTTCAGTTTTTTGCGCAGATGGACCTGCAACATCATGTGCTAAATTCTAAAACTGTGATGGATCCGGAATCAAGTTATCAGGATCTTCTCTGGAAATGCATTCACCGTGTTGATACCAAAAAATATAATCTGGTTAAAAACCAAACCACAAGAGATTTCCCCCAACATTGTCAACTGTGTCAAACATTCTCAAAGCACGTTTTTTACAAGGACACTTAATTGTGTCTTCTGAAACATATTCTGGTTTTGATGATGCAAATGCTAAGAAACCTTCAACACCCTCAATATATACAGGATTTAAACCAGAACCATTTGGATTTCTACGTTGATTTATCCAAGCGCGATCATCTAATAATGATTGATGTCAACTTCCTTGTTCCATATTTTTCTTCATAAAATATAAAATCATCACTGTTTTTGAATAATTTGAAATTATAAAAACACTATCTAAAAAAAGAAGATAAATAATTACAACTACTTCTTAATAATTACCATAAATTAAGGGCGACACAATTTCCAATGGATTGACGGTTCCTCTTTTGTCGGACGGCTCATTTACTTGCATCTTTCTCACACTGAAATCACAATGAAGAATCTGGTCCCAGGTAGGCATATTCATTCTCGTACACGAGAATGAATATGCATACCTCGGACCAGATTCTTCATTGTGATTTCAGTGTCAGAAAGATGCATGTAAATGAGCCGTCGGAAAAAAGAGCCCCCTTTTCGTCGATGAATCGTCTTCTTCCAACTGTCACCACCTGAAAACATTATAAAAAATATGATCCAACAAATGCATATCTAATCTCTTGCATACAAGATTGAATATGTCTACATAGCAGCACATTTTTCATAATGTTTTGAGTCGGTGAGAGTTGAAAGGAGAAAATTCATCGAGCAAAAGTAGTGTCGTCAATCCACTAGAAATTGTGCCAAGTTCTTAAAATATATTAAAATTTATTAAAATTTCTTCCTAACGGTTCCTAACTGTTCTTAACTATTCCTAACTAATTATTACTAATTATTTATAATTATTGATAATTTTTGCTAATTTTTTCTATTTCTTACTAATTATTACTAATTATTACTAATTATTACTAATTATTACTAATTATTACAATTTATTACTAATTATTACAATTTATTACTAATTATTACTAATTATTACAATTTATTACTATTTTAGCAATACTTATCAATACTTAGCAAAATAAAAACTGCTTGTATAACAAAAGGAAATTTGGTAATCATCGTTGTGGAGATGATTAAAAATTTTCCCTTCATTATCCAAGCAGCTTTCGTTTATTAATTATTACTAATAAAAAAAGTATATAATCAATATTTATGAAAAAGAATATTAATATTATTAAAATAATAAAAAATTTATAAAATATAAAAATTATCAATATTCGCAACAGGATTTTCTCTATTCTTAACATGTTTAAATCTCAAAGGGTCACCAATTATCAGGTCATGTGCAATAAAAAGTTTGTGTCACCCATGTCCAATGTAAAATCTATAATTGTCCTTCCATGGTTGATCAGCTCGCAAGTAGTGTTGCAATAGGACGACCAAAGTAATGTCATTCTCGTCTTTAAGAATCATCTCACTCCCTTTACAAAGATCATTTTTCCTTAAAAATTTGATGGGACATCAGTATCTTTCCCTTAAATTTTCAAGGAAGAATGGTCTATGTAAAGGGTCATGTGAGATAATTATTATAGATGAGAAAGGCGTGACTTGGGTCATCCTATTGTAATGCTACTTGCAAGGTGATCAACCAAGCAAAGACAATTATAGAGTTTACATTGGACATGGCTGACACAAAATTTTTGTTGTGCATGACCTGACAATTGGTGACCCTTTGAGATTTGAACATGTTAAGAATATAGCAAAGCCTGTTGCAAATATTGATAATTTTAATATTTTATAAATTTTTTATTATTTTAATAAAATTAATATTTTTTTTCCATAAATCTTGATAATATAATTTTTTATTTTTAATAATTAGATATTATTATATTTACTATTTATTACTATTTATTACTAATTAATACTAATTATTACTATTTATTTCTAATTAATGATAATTATTCCAATTTATTACTAATTATTACAATTTATTACTAATTATTACAATTTATTACTAATTATTACACTTTATTCCTATTTATTCCAAATTATTCCTAATTATTGCTAATTATTACAATTTATTCCTATTTATTGCTAATTATTGATAATTATTACAATTTATTACTAATTATTGATACTTATTACAATTTATTACTAATTATTCCAAATTATTACTAATTATTATAATTTATTACTAGTTATTACAATTTATTACTAATTATTACAATTTATTCCTATTTATTCCTAATTATTCCTAATTATTGATAATTATTACAATTTATTCCTATTTATTGCTAATTATTGATAATTGTTCCTATTACTAATTATTACAATTTATTACTAATTATTACAATTTATTCCTATTTATTCCTAATTATTCCTAATTATTGCTAATTATTACTATTTATTCCTATTTATTGCTAATTATTGATAATTGTTCCTAATTATTGCAAATTATTGCTAATTATTCCTAATTATTCCTAATTATTTGTATTTATTAGTAATTATTACTAATTATTGGTAATTATTACTAATTACTCCTAATTATTAGTATTTATTAGTAATTATTCCTAATTATTCATATTTATTAGTATTTATTAGTAATTATTCCTAATTACTAATTATTCGTATTTATTAGTAATTATTACTAATTATTGGTAATTATTACTAATTATTCCTAATTATTAGTATTTATTGGTAATTATTCCTAATTATTTGTATTTATTAGTATTTTTAGTAATTATTCCTAATTATTCGTATTTATTAGTATTTACTTGTAATTATTACTAATTATTCTTAATTATTCCTAATTATTCGTATTTATTGGTATTTATTTGTAATTATTACTAATTATTCCTAATTATTCCTAATTATTGCTATTTATTCTTAATTATTGCTAATTATTGCTAATTATTCCTAATTATTGATAATTATTGTTAATTATTCGTAATCATTCCTAATTATTCGTAATTATTCCGAATTATTCCGAATTATTCCTAATTATTCCTAATTATTCGTAATTATTTCTAATTATTGCTAATTATTCCTAATTATTTCTAATTATTCCTAATTATGCTAATTATTCCTAATTATTGCTAATTATTCCTAATTAATGCTAATTATTGCTAATTATTGCTAATTATTTCTAATTATACCTAATTATACCTAATTATTGCTAATTATTGCTAATTATTGCTAATTGTACCTAATTATTGCTAATTTTACCTAAATATTTCTAATTATACCTAATTATTGCTAATTGTGCCTAATTATTGCTAATTATACCAAATTATTGCTAATTATACCTAATTACTGGTAATTATACCTAATTATTCCTAATTATATCTAATTATTACTAATTACCCCTAATTATGACTAAATTCCGCTAATTATCTATAATAATAATAATTATTGCAAATTAACACTAATTGTTTATAATTATCACTAACAATATCAATTTCTTACTAAAAATAAATATAAATACAAATCAATCTAAATCTAATTTAATTACAACTAATAAACAACAATTAAAATTAATAAAAAAAATAAAATAAATATATAAAAAAAATATAAATACCTTAAACTTTGATATTCTGAAGCTGTTGGCGACTTCCAATTTCTCTCGTATAAAAAAAATTACCAACAGAATTTTTATCCTTAAAACTGTAAAATCAAGAGAAAGGGAGATGAATATCTGAGTGATTTGAAAAAAAAGGATGGAGATATATATAGGTAAGATTAGTTGTGACGGGGTTAGTTGGGACGGGTTACCTATCGCAAATGGTGGAATTTGCGATGGGCCCCGTCGCAAATACCCTCGCCCGCATTAATTACATTCGGTGGTTAAAAGGGTATTTGCGACGGGTCCCGTCGCAAATACCACATGTCGATATACTATTTGCGAGGGGCGGATTTTCCTGTTGTAAATAGTATTTACCACCACCTGGCTTTTGCAACGGGGCCCGTCGCAAATACTCTTGCCACATTAATTACAGTCGGCGGTTAAAAGGGTATTGGCAACGGGACCCGTCGCAAAATCCCGACGGCAGTAAATACGATTTTCAATGGGTGGCTTTGCCCATCGCAAATGGTATTTACCGCCCTTGGACTTTTGCGACGGAGATGCGTCCCCATCGCAAATATGCTTCCCGCGTTTTGGCGCACAAACCGCGCCAAACCTATTGTGACGGGTAGCCTATTCCCGTCGCAATTAACCTACTATTTGCGACGGGAGTCTTTTCCTGTCGCAAATACGTAGTTCTTCGGAACTTTTGCGATGGTATATATTCTCGTCGCAATTGCCCCGTCGCAAAAACCACTTTTCCCGTAGTGTAGAGAGCATCTCACACAATGTAAAACAAGTTCTACAGCAAAAATTAAAAAAGACACAAGGCGTACATTTTATCATCTCATGCTCTGTAATATTGTAGAAATCCAAAGCATGTGGTTGTCCATGGACCCAACTGCCAGCTTCATGAGCCTGATGTGGGTCAGCTGGTGGTGGTGGAATGACCATACAATGTCGCCCCCATCTCCAAATCCACCAGCTCCTCCACTAGCACCACCTCTTTGGGGACCACCCCGATCATGGCATTGTCTCTTCCATAGTGGTCCACCTGCTGCCTGCATAGTGTTCTCAGCACATCTGGTCGGGTAGTCTCATGACCAGCAACCTCACCCATCACAAGAATAACATCGGCCCTCTCCGGGATGAGTCGGTGCCCATGTCTGTTCCTGAGAAGAGCTCTTTCATTGAGATCTTGTCATCTGGCGTCTGCTAGCTACGACAGACGTCTCAGCTCTATTGCGCTCAATGACACAACCAGCTATATGGAATCCTTCTAACAGAAGGTTTTCTTCTAGTAGTGCCTTCTCCAGTATCCGGACATAGGGTGGAATGCACATTGTATTATGATTGCATGTATCTCTCTGCGGAGTCCCTGCTCAAACATTTGTGCTCGAAAGTAACCATTAGAGATCATGTCTAGAGAGTAGTGTGAAAGTTCGGTGAACCTATTCGCATACTCAATCACCATCATCTCAACATTCCATAATTGAAGGATCTCATGAATTAGAACTAAGCGCAAGCAGGAGGTGTAGAACTCCTCACAAAACTACTACTGGAAGTCATCCCACAATTTTGTCAACTCATTGTGTATTTGAATAACCAAACTCCACTAATGCCCAGCTACTTCGGGGAAAATGTCGGCTTCCAAAGAAACTATCTAATCTTCCAACGTTCGTATAATACTAAAGAGACATACCACCAACACTAGTCAAACCTCTACCATCTGAGGTTCTGGCTCACTATGGAACCTCAACAGTCTCTGGTGCTGGAACTCACGAAGTGTGCTCAGCCTGCACACATCCTCAGCCTGCTCTGTTGGGGTTTTCTACTACTCAATGTGTCGGGGTGCTTTTACCTATCCACCTTGAGAAAGGGGCTCGCATAATGGGTCCCAAACAGAGGCCTTGTCGATAATGAGATCATCGTCACAAACCATAGCTAGTATTATGGTTGGTTGTCATCATAGTGCCATCCTAAATGTTATCAAGGAGTACCGTAGTCATAAGAGAATAAATATATATATACATATAAAACAATGGGGAGATTAATCAAGAAGGAGAGTGAAACATTCAATCCAATATGATGCATTTACCATCATTCCCTAGAAAAGGTGTCTCAAGGTTCCAATTTTTCAAGAGGGTACTCAGGGTCCTTGTGAATGGGTACATCAGCCTCCCTTAACATCAATGAATTCCCTAACCTAAGATCCTCTCTTGAGACACTTTAACAGTGATAACCTAAACCTGACCAAGACCTTTTTAGGGAAGCATCCAAACAACATCTCAAGGGTCGAACCACCTCTGATAAAACTTTTTTGACGACCCAACCCATGTCGGGGCTCGAGCGACAACTACCCCAAGCCCGCCTCAATAGGCAAGGTGTTGAAAACTACCACCGAAGGAAAAAAAACTTGGGGAGGTCTTTTCCAAATAACTTGTACACAGACACACACAACCAATTTAATGTAAAAGTGAATAGGGAAATGAACAAAACACACAACACTATTATAAATAAACCTTACATGCATGTTCCAATAAACAGTACAAGAGTAGTAGAGTAAACTAAAAGGTGAAAAAGGGAAAAATACACTCCCAACCAAAAAAGTTCCACAACCTGGTAGTAACTAAAAAGTAAACTGTTGATAGAGCCCTTCTCCTAGAACCCAAGCTACGACCATCATACGTTGTCCAACCACCAGTATCCCTATGATCCTCTAAAGTCACGATCAACCTGAACGTCATCTTCTTAAGGTGTGACACATGTGGTCAATGCCCATGCCAGGGTGGGTATAAAAATAATCATTAGCACACCCCAAAAACGAAAATGGTGTTTTGTAAGAGATACTCTGAAAATAAAAGTAGTAGATAGGATAAGGTACAATAAAAGGAGTGCATTTGAACTAATTAAAAATGTAATGTAAGATCATCCCACCATAAGAAGCTAGAAACAGTGATAATATGACCTTATCATTTAGTATTCACTACCTATACAAGAAGAGTAGAGTCATCCAACTATGAGAATATTGACACGGAAATCATGTGGAATATCATTCATGTCTAAGCCTCTCCTATAAGTAGAGTATTCAAACCCCAAGGAGTGGGAACTGGAAAAGAATATATATTCTCAATCAAGGAAACCTAAATGAGAGAGTAAGGGGATCTCAATATCAAAATCTCATCCCAAGAAAAGTGAGTCTCCAATAGTTCTAGAAGTAACCATTGATTCCTAGAATCCCATACATCTACTTTGAACTACAATTCAAAGGGACTCAATCACTGCACCAAGATACTTTCTACTTTGGGTGACACTGTCTCACCCTCACGGTTTTAGGCTGTGTCATAAGGATGTGTCTTGGTGGGAAAAGTATCCCTCTTTCATGATAGTATAGAGTCTCATAAAACCATTTCTCGTCAAAATCGCTCAGTCGAGAGGTAATGTATGAATGTCAAGGACCCATACACATCCTAGTTGGAGGGTTCTACTCTAGTGTCGTCAAGGATCTATCCCAAGCCGCGTTGGATGGTTCTACTCTACTGTCATTGAGGGCCCTTTCCCAGCCTGCCTAGAGGGTTATACAAAAATGTCATTGAGAAACCGTCCCCAGCTCCATTGGAGGGTTCGACTCAGAAAAGATCAAGGACCCATTCTCAGACTGGCTAGAGGGTTCCAATCGGAACTACCATTGGGGACCACTTCCCATCCCAGGTGGAGGTAATCTCGGATCTTCTCTGGGCATCCCTACCGAATGGTGCTTCTCTAAAAAGAATTTAGGAACACTGTCCATCCCTAATATATGGTACCTCTCAGAAAAGTATCAACGTACTCTGATCATCCCTTCTGGATGGTACCTATCATAAAAACACAGTTGCAGTAATCGAGTGAACCCTTGGATAGGCTTCACAGCCATAAAATCTCTCATCATAACTCAAAATCCACTATAGAGGTCACCATCACATTCTATGTGAAAAAACACTCAGGATAGGCTACTTGCATTCCAGTATCCGAGTCCCGAGGAAGGAGTTACGAGAGGTAGAAGAATTCTCATAGTAGTACACGGTGTGTGTGGGGCCCACATGACAAGTGACTCTGCCTCTTTTCCAGTCCATGTACCTAACCATTCCTAGGTACTAAACTATGAATAAGTACCCTTAGGGGTGCCAAGGTACTCCCCGTGTATAAGGCACAACTAGTCAATAGGTCGACGAGCGCACAATGGTTGTTGTTGATTAGGAGGGAGAAAAAGAGATTTTTAATGATACGCCTCCTCAAACGGTCCCAGAACATTTGACAACATCTCTTCATACATCTTCTCAACTCTCACAAGATCAAAGAAGACCCAAGCTGTGGGTTGTCATCAAACACATCAACAAGATCACCCAACGATATTCATGTAATGTTTCCACATTTCACTAGATCGCTAAATGATGCTTTTCACATCCAAATGTATCACGACATTGTGATCCTTATGAAAAAACATGCCAGACCAACTATTTATTCATCCCAAATGGAATACAATGGAAAAATTCATATTTCACTACATTTAGGTTGATTGGCGTTATATGGGGCCCACTCATTGATCTTGATTTTAAACTCTGGCAATTAGTATTGAAATTTATTCTCCAATTTCAGGTTCACAATGCCACTGACAGCTCGCCAATCTGATGTCGTATAGGAGAGTTATGATAAATGAAAGATTCTGCACCAATTATAATATTATTATTGTTGGGTGTTTCATGGACCCTAGTGACAAACCAGAATTTAATATCAAACATTGGACTTGAATAGACCATCTTAAAGACAGGGTTATTTCACCACTGACGGCACCACAATTAGACGTCACACAAAAGAGTAATGGTGGGTCAAATATTTTATAATAATATTAAATCTGTTATTATTTTTATTGTTTCGTGTTCTTGATCCGAAAACCCAAAAAAACATCCAATATTGGACTCGGAATGTCCAACATAGAGTAAGGGTTCCACTTCCACTGACGGTTCATGATTTGGACGTCAAACGAGGATGTTATGGGTTTAAACAAATACAAAATAATAATAATAATATTATTATTATTATTATTATTAATTTGTTTTTATTTATTTTTCATTTTGTTTTACACTTCCTCCTAGGGTTTCCCTGCCCCCCCATTCCTCACGTGGACGCCGCGCTTGCACACCCTGGCCATCGCCCTTCCATCCAGCTGCCACGCCACCTACGGCCTGCTCTGGTGCCATCCGCCACCACCTCAGGCTACCAGAGCCGCCCCCTGATCACCTGTCGGAGCCACGTCTTGCCGTCAAACTGTGCCGGATGCGCATGCCACATTCACCTCAGGACGTCAGAGCTGCCTCGAACCACTGGGATACCTCACCCAGGAGCAGCTTCCCATGCCTATTCCGAAGATTCTTGGCCACCTCAGCCTTCCTTGCGTGAAGTGCACACCGCTGCGCCAGTCACCCGCTCAACATATGTTGAAGGTCGCCGCTCCACAACCATCGTCGAGTTTTTTTTTACGTTTTTTTTTTTAAATCAGAAAATGGTTAGGTTAAAAGTATTTTATAAAAATGCACCCCGGATGACGCCTTTGCACTACGGGTGATAGGTGACATCCGCGATGCCGCCTTTCCCCAAAAAAAAATTTTTGAAATTTTTTTTATTTATTTATTTTTGTTTTGTTTTGTTTATATATATATATATAAACAAAACAAAGAATTTCAGTAGAATTTCTCTTCTATTAAAGATCCAGCGCTACAGCCATTACAGTAGTCTGTATTCTGATAGAAAGTCTTACCCAGACCTCCCTTTTATAAGAGGCCTTGCCCTGAAAATCATTCTGTATTTTCAATGTGTGATTCAGGTTCTCCCTTTCCTGCGCAATACATTCTGCATTCCCGATGTGGGATTCTGTTTCAAGTACGTGACTTTGAAATATAATAAAATATAAACTATAAGGCCAATATAAATGAAATTTTAAACATTGATTAAACATATAATAAATAGTTGAAAACAAAAATAATTTCCTCAAAAATGTTGATGAAAAATAATATATAACCTTTCAAAACTGCATACTTGAAACTTAAAAATGTTTTAAGTACGTGAATTTGAAAGACTATAAAATATAAACTATAAGATAAATATAATTGAAACATTAAAATTTATTAAACAAATAATAAATAGTTTAAAACAAAAGGAATTTTCAAAAAAAAAATTGATGAAAAGTAATTTATAAGCTTTCAGAACTGCATACTTGAAACTTAAAAATGTTTCAAGTACGTGAATTTGAAAGATCATAAAACATAAAATAGAAGACCAATATAATTTAAACCTAAAAAATTGATTAAAAATATAATAAATTATTTAATTATTTAATTAGTAATATAATTAATAATTATATAATAAATAATTAGTTAATTAGTAATATATTATTAATTATATAATACTTAATTAGTAATATAATGATTAATTATATAATTATTAACTATATAATAAATAATTATTTAATTAGTAATATCATTATTAATTATATAATATTTAATTAATTAATTATAAAGATAATAATTAATTATAATAAGTATTTATAATTATTAATTAGTAATTATTAATAATTAATTATGTAAAAACTAATTAGTTAATTAGTAATATTATTATTAATTATATAATAATTTTTAGTAAATTTTTAATATAATTTTTAATTATAATTATTCATTATAATTATTAAATAGTAATTATTAATAATTAATTATATAAAAATTAGTTAGTTAATTTGTAATATTATTATTAATTATATAATAATAAATTACTAAAATAGTAATATAATCTTTAATTACATCTATTCATTATAATTATTAATTAGTAATTAGTAATTAGTAATTAGTAATTATTAATTATTAATTACTTAATTAGTAATATAAATATTAATTAGAATTATTCATTATAATTATTAATTATTAATTATTAATAATTAATTATATAATAGTTAGTTAGTTAGTTCATTAGTTATATAATTATTAATTATATAACAATTAATTAGTAAATTAGTAATATAGTTTTTAATTACATTTATTCATTATAATTATTAATTATTAATTAGTAATCAGTAATTATTAATTAGTAATTAGTAATATAAATATTAATTATAATTATTAATTATAATTATTAATTATTAAATATTTATTATTTATTATTACTTATTAATTATTACTTATACAGTAATTATTTCATTAATTATTAATATAACTATTAATTATATAATAATTATTTAGTTAATTAGTAATATAATTATTAATTATATAATAGTTAATTAATTAATTAGTAATATTATTCTTAAATATAATTATTATAATTTTTAATTAGTAATTATTAATAATTAAATATTTCATAATTAATTAGTTAATTATTAATATTATTATTAATTATATAATAATTAATTAGTAATATAATTATTACATATATAATAATTATTTAGTTAATTAGTAATATAATTAATAATTATAACTAATTAATTAGTAATTATTAATTATTAATTATTAATTAGTTAATTAGTAATATTAATATTAATTATAATTATTCATTATAATTATTAATTAGTAATTAATAATTATTAATAAGTAATTAGTAATTATTAATTAGTTAATTAGTAATATAAATATTAATTATAACTATTCATTAAATTATTAATTATTAATTATTACACATTAATTATTACTTATATAATAATTATTTAGTTAATTATTAATATAAATATTAATTATATAATAATTAATTAGTTAATTAGTAATATAATTATAATCTTTCAAATTCACGTACTTGAAACATTTTTAAGTTTCAAGTAGGCGGTTTTGAAAGATTATAAATTATTTTTAATTAACAATTTTTTGGAAATTACATTTGTTTTCAACTATTTGTTATATGTTTAATCAATGTTTTAGGTTTCAGTTATATTGGTCTTCTATTTTATGTTTTATGATCTTTCAAATTCACGTACTTGAAACATTTGTAAGTTTCATGTAGGCAGTTTTGAAAGCTTATAAATTACTTTTCATCAACATTTTTTTGGAAATTCCTTTTGTTTTCAACTATTTATTATATTTATAATCAATTTTTAATGATTCAATTATATTCATATTATAGTTTATATTTTATAGTCTTTCAAATTCACGTACTTGAAACATTTTTAAGTTTCAAATAGGCAGTTTTGAAATGTTATAGATTATTTTTCATCAACATTTTTGGGGAAATTTATTTTGTTTTCAACTATTTATTATATGTTTAATCAATGTTTAAAATTTCATTTATATTGGTCTTATAGTTTATATTTTATTGTATTTCAAAGTCACATACTTGAAATAAAATCCCACATCGGAAATGCAGAATGTAATACGCGGGAAAGGGAGAACCTGAATCCCACATCGAAAATGTAGAATGATTTTTAGGGAAATCCCTATTATAAAAGGGAGGCATGTGTAAGAGTTTCTGTCAGAATCCAGACTGCTGTAATGGCTGTAGCGCTAAATCTTTAATAGTAGATAAATTCTGCTGAAATTTTTTGTTTTGTTTATATATATATATATATATAAACAAAAAAAATAAAAATAAAAATAAAAAATTTCAAAAAAAAATAGGGGAAAGGCATCATCGCGGATGCCTCCTTGCACCCGAAATACAAAGGAGGCATCCGGGATTCCTCCTTTCGGGTGAATTTTTAAAAATATTTTTAACCTAACAATTTTCTGGAAATTGTTTTTTAAAAAAACGTAAAAAAAACCATCCTCACTTCCTACTCTCTCACCACCACGGTAAACCCTTACCATGTATATCCACCATAAACATCTATATTCAACCTTATTTTGACCACATATCACTTATTACTTGATCTCATCACTGATTCAAATATCAATTTTATTTTTCCAATTCATTGCAAAAAAAAATTAATTATGCAAAGGTAAATTATCTGGTCGTTCACCGAATCTAGTTTCATGATAATTAATTATTAAGAGTTTTTCAAACATTGGCCAAAAAGGAAACTGATTATGAATTGATGAAATATGAAGAACAAAACATTATTAAATGAATATCATGAGATATTATTTGTGATATCCTTAATGTATCATCGTTAGAATGAGGAACTAAGAACGATGACAATAATTAATAAACTGATAAAGTAGTTTATTTCAATTTCTAGGGTCGTGCAGGGGTGTAGATTGACAAGAAGGAAATCAATATGCTAAATGTTTAATGAGTGGAATAAAGGCACCAAAGACGAGTAATACCTAGATTGTTTCCCACACTGTTGATGATGAATGTGTTCGTTGATGAAGGAGGATCCATTGCGCTTTGATCTGTCAAGATCTAGGGGTTCATTAGCATTCACCAATGAGAAGGAGAGGAGAGGAGAGGAAGATGAGTCATCGATGGAAAAGGGATTACGAGGAAAATCCCCTAAATTCTAAATTTAAACTAAAAAATTAGGTCAAGATATAAATAAAATAATTAAATAAATAATTATTTAATTATTTAATTACTCAACCACGATACCAAATAAGCCGATCTATTAATGCAGAAAAAGGTTATACCCTACCTAGGGTAAAAACCATGTTCTGAACTCAATGGTGTTCTCATATTTTCCATCTGAGTCCCCATACATGAATTATTTGGGTTTGAGTTATTAAATGAATAAATTAATAATTTAATTCACCCATTTAACATACTGCCAACGAGCGAGGGGTCTGAACGTCTTGTGCCGACTCATTTTATGTTGCACCCAGGGGAAACAATGTGTTCTGGATCCAACCGTTGTCTCAAATTTTGGATCCAATCAACCTTTTACAATATATCCTATTTTCTTTAATTAATTGTGCATGCGTAATATAAAATATATTCAATATTTTTATATAATTAATTCTGGGCACACCGGGCCTCATAATTACAATTTGTCTCAGTGCCTTGCTCTGGAATAATATTTAGAAATATTCTAAAGTCTTATTAGGTAAAAACGGGTCTCTAAATTATTACCTCCTTCAAGATTTTCATCCTCAAAAATCAAAACTGGGGAAACAACATGGGATACTAGGCCCACACATAGCTCTCCCAGAAGATAGTGTCTCCATATTCTTAGTGTGAAGACCACTGTTGTTAGCACCATTGATTCATGTATTTCTGTTCACGGGGTCTCCATCACCTCATCATGTACTTGATAACTATAGTATCATGACATGATGTTGAGAACCCAAGGTACCAACAAACTGGTCAGGTGATTAAACTCATCCAAACGCAAGAGGATAAACACAGAAATCACGTGGCACACCCTGCATGTCTTCGCCCCTCTTGGAAGGAGAGTAATCTCAACAAACATGCACTTTATACAACCACACCCTCTTCTCCATGAATTCAAAGCTACATCAAACAGTGATGCAGAGTGTTAGACTGATGCCCCACAGCACCCCAATAAAACCTCATGTAAGGAGTATATAGAAAAGAGCATCTCACATGGTGTCTTACATGTTCTACAGAAAAATGTATAAAATACACAAGGCGTACCTCTTATCATCTCGTGTTCTACAAGATTGTAGACATCCAAAGATTGCAGTTGTCCATAGACCCAGCTATAAGCTTCCTGATCCTCATGTAGGCCGCCTAGTTGTGGTGGAATTACCATACAACAACATCCCCACCTCCAACTCCTCCTGATCCTCTACCGGAACAACCTCTTTGGGGACCACCTCAATCACGGTGTTGTCTCTACCATGGTGGTCCACCTGCTGCCTGACTCATGTTTTCAGCACATCTGGTCTTGTAGTATCATTCCTAGTTACCTCACCCACCAAAATAATAACACTAACCCTCTCCGAGCTAAGTTGGTTCCCATGTCCGATCATGATAAAATCTTCTATGTTGAGAGCTTGTCATCCGTTTTATGATAGATACAACAAACATCTCATCTCTGTTGAACTCATTTCTACAACCAGCTGTATGGAATAATTCTGATAGAAGGGTTTCTGCCAATAGTGCATTCTTTAGTACCAAGGAATAGGTGGGGATGTACAAGGGTACTATGATCACACTGATCTCTCTACATAGCCCCTTTTCATTCTTCCGTGCTTGAAAGTAACTGTTAGAGAAAATTTCCAGAGAGTAGTGTGCATGGTATGTGATGATAATCACATAATCAATCACTATTTTCCATCCCTTCCATAACTGAAGGAGCTCCTGAATTTGAATGGTGCATAATAAGTAGGGGTAGAACTCCTCATGAAACATTTACTGGAAGTTTTCTAATGATATTGTCGACTCATCGTGTATCTGAGTAACCAAGATCCACCAACATCCAACTGCTCCGTGTAAAGGGTCGACTGTCAAAGCCACTATATAATCTACTCGTGTTTGTACAAGACAAAAGAGGTGGACCACCAACTCTAGACAAACCTCTATTTTTTGGGGGTCTGGCTCACCATAGAACCTCAGTGGTATCTGGAACTAGACCTCTTGAAGTGTGCTCAGACTAGACACGTCCTTATCCCTCTTTACTAGGACTATTTGTTACTCAATAGCTAGTAGTGTTGCTACCTTCCCACCTAGAGAAAGAGGCTTTCATGATGGCTCTTGAACTGAGTCCTCGTAACTCGCAGGATCGTCATCATGAACCGTAGCTAGTATTCGGGCTCACTGTCATCACAGAGACATCTTGAATGTTATCAAGGAGTACCACAATCATAAGATCATATATATCAATAATAATGGGGATATCACTCAATAAAGAAAGTAAAATACTCAATCATATATGATTCATGTACCATTGTTCTCTGCGACAGGTGTCTCAGAGTGCTTTGTTGAAAAGGGGGTAATCAGGGTCCGAGTGAATGGATACGTCGGGCGACCATACCATCACTGGACTCCCTGGACCGAGATTCACTCTCGAGACACTTCGACACTTCTACCCTAAACCCATCCAATACCATTTTAGGGAAACCACCGAACAATATACCATGGGTCGAACCACCTACGATACCATTTTGTCCTGACCTGATCCATGCTGGGGATCAAGCCGCAACTACCCCAATCCTCCCTCCATAGGCCAGGGGCATGAGACTAGTGCCGAAGGGACAAAAAACATTGGGATTCCTTTACCTAAGAACCTGTACACACACACACATGTATCCAACTCAATAAAAAAGTATAGAGGGAAAGGAAAAAAAGATGCAACACTGCTATAAATAAACCAAAAATTCATGAACCAATAAAGGTATAGGTATAATAAAGTAGACTAAAAGGGAAAAAAGTAAAAATAAACGCCCAACCAAAAAAGTTTCACAACCTGGCAATAACTGAAAAGTAAATAGCTAAGAGAGCTATGCTCCTGGAACCCATGCTATGACCACCGTATGTTGTCCAATAACCAATATCCCTATGCTCCTCTAATGTCATGATCAAACTGTCAGTCGTCTGGATAAGGCACGACACGTGCGTACAAATCCATTTTTGAGGTCAGTATAAAAATACTATGTAGGACGCCCCAAAAAGGCGAAGGGGGAGCTGTAAGAGATACTCTGAAATAGAATACATTAGAGAGGACAAGGTACAATAAAATAAGATCAGTTCAATCCACTAAAAGTTAAATGTAATCTCATCAAAACATAATGAACTAGAAACTATGGGAATATGAACAACATGGTGGAAAAAGTGTACCTATTTATTGAAAGTCCAAAGTCACATCATAGCATGCCTTGTCACTATCGTAGAGTCGATAGGTCGTGTCTGAAAGTCAAGGACCCACACCCAACCTGACTAGAGGGTTCTACTCTAGTGTCAGTGATGACCCATCCCCAGCCCTGATGGAGGGTTCTACTCTAGTGTCCTTGAAAACCCATCCCCATCCCGGCTAGAGGGTTCTACTCTAGCTTTGTGGAGGACCCATCCCCAGCCTGATTGGAGGGTTCGATGCAGAAAAGTTCGATGAACCATGCCCAGCCTGTATGGATGCTTCTACTTGGAATTTATATTGGGGAGTCCAACTAATAGACCATGAAACTATGGGATAATGAAGTTATAAAAATTATGCCTACATAAAACCCTTAAAATAACTTATGAGGCCAAATTATAGGTTATGATAAGGGGAATTTGGGTCATTGCCACTAGAATATCTATGCAATGGGATATTCCAAAATCAAGAGTGGGGGCTATTGGGTTTTGAATAAAATAAATGGGTGATTAATAAATTTAATATTTAATATCTAATTTTATAAATCAAATGATGTACTAAAATTCTTCTCTTTTGAATTATAGAAACAAAAATCCACAAGACTTCAACTATATAACAATTAATTAGTTAATTTGTAATACTATTATATAATAAGTTACTAAAATAGTAATATAATCTTTAATTACATTTATTCATTATAATTATTATTAATAATTAATTATATAAAAATTAGTTAGTTAATTTGTAATATTATTATTAACTATATAATAATAAATTACTAAAATAGTAATATAATCTTTAATTAAATTTATTCATTATAATTATTAATTATTAATTAGAAATTAGTAATAAGTAATTATTAATTATTAATTATTTAATTAGTAATATAAATATTATTTAGAATTATTCATTATAATTATTAATTAGTAATTATTAATAATTAATTATATAATAGTTAGTTAGTTAGTTCATTAGTTATATAATTATTAATTATATAACAATTAATTAATAAATTAGTAATTTAATTTTTAATTTCATTTATTCATTATAATTATTAATTATAATTATTAATTATTACTTATTAATTATTTATTATTACTTATTAATTATTACTTATATAGTAATTATTTAGTTATTTATTAATATAACTATTAATTATATAATAATTAATTAGTTATTTAGTAATATAATTATTAATTATATAATAGTTAATTAATTAATTAGTAATATTATTCTTAAATATAATTATTATAATTTTTAATTATTAATTATTAATAATTAAATATGTCATAATCAATTAGTATACTAGTAATATTATTATTAATTATATAATAATTAATTAGTAATATAATTATTACATATATAATAATTATTTAGTTAATTAGTAATATAATTAATAATTATAACTAATTAATTAGTAATTAGTAATTATTAACTCTTAATTAGTTAATTAGTAATATAAATATTAATTATAATTATTCATTATAATTATTAATTAGTAATTAATAATTATTAATAAGTAATTAGTAATTATTAATTAGTTAATTAGTAATATAAATATTAATTATAACTATTCATTAAATTATTAATTATTAATTATTAATCATTAATTATTACCTATATAATTATTATTTAGTTAATTATTAATATAACTATTAATTATATAATAATTAATTAGTTAATTATTAATATAATTATAATCTTTCAAATTCACGTACTTGAAACATTTTTAAGTTTCTAGTAGGCGGTTTTGAAAGCTTATAAATTATTTTTCATTAAAATTCTTTTGGAAATTACTTCTGTTTTCAACTATTTCTTATATGTTTAATCAATGTTTTAGTTTTCAATTATATTGGTCTTCTATTTTATGTTGTATGATCTTTCAAATTCACGTACTTGAAACATTTTTAAGTTTCAAGTAGGTGGTTTTGAAATCTTATAAATTTCTTTTCATCAACATTTTTTTGGAAATACCTTTTGTTTTCAACTATTTATTATATGTTTAATAAATTTGTAAAGTTTCAATTATATTCGTTTTATAGTTTATATTTTATAGTCTTTCACATTCACGTATTTGAAACATTTTTAAGTTTCAAGTAGGCAGTTTTGAAGGGTTATAGATTATTTTTCATCAACATTTTTGGGGAAATTTATTTTGTTTTCAACTATTTATTATATGTTTAATAAATATTTAAAATTTCATTTATATTGGTCTTATAGTTTATATTTTATTGTATTTCAAAGTCACATATTTGAAATAAAATCTCACATCGGAAATGCAGAATGTACTGCCTGGGAAAGGGAGAACCTGAATCCCACATCGAAAATGAAGAATTATTTCCAGGGCAAGCCCTCTTATAAAAGGGAGGCCTATGTACGAGTTTCTATCAGAATCCAGAATGCTCTAATGGTTGTAGCGCTGAATCATTAATAGTAGAGAAATTCTGATGAAATTTTTTGTTTTGTTTATATATATATATATATATATAAACAAAACAAAAAAGAATTTCAAAAAAAAATAGGGGAAAGGCGGTATCGCGGATACCGCCTTGCACCCAAACTACAAAGGAGGCATCCAGGATTCCACCTTTCGGGTGCATTTTTAAAAATATTTTCAACCTAACCGTTTTTTGGAATCTTTTTTAAATAAAACGTAAAAAAACCATCCTCACTTCCTGCTCTCTAACCACCACGGTAAACCCTAACCGTGCATATCCACCATAAACATCTATATTCAACCTTATTTTGACCACATATCACTTATTACTTGATCTCATCGCTGATTCAAATATCAATTTTATTTTTCCAATTCATTGCAAAAAAAATGATTGTGCAAAGGTAAATTATCTGGTCGTTCGCCGAAACCAGTTTCACGATAAATAATTATTAAAAGTATTTCAAACTTTGGACAAAAAGGAAACTGATGATGAACATATGAAAAATGAAGAACAAAACATTATTAAATGAATATCAGGAGATATTCATTAGGATAGCCTTGATGTATCATCGTTAGAATTATGAACTAAGAACCATGACAATAATTAATAAACTGATAAAGTAGTTTATTTCAATTTCTAGGGTTGTGCAGGGGTGTAGATTGACAAGAAGGAAATCAATATTCTAAATGTTTAATCAGAGGAATAAAGACACCAAAGACGAGTACTACCTAGATTGGTTCCCACACTATTGATGATGGATGTGTTCGTTGATGAAGGAGGATCTGTTGCGCTTTGATCTGTCAAGATCTAGGGGTTCATTACCATTCACCAACGAGAGGGAGAGGAGAGGAGAGGAAGATGAGTCATCTATGGAAAATGGATTATGAGGAAAATCCCCTAAATTCTAAATTTAAACTAAAATATTAGGTCAAGATATAAATAAAATAATTCAATAAATAATTATTTAATTATTTAATTACTCAAACACGATAGAAAATAAGTTGATCTCCTAATGCAGACAAAGGTTACGCCCTACCTAGTGTAAAGACCATGTTCTGAACTCAATGGTGTTCTCATATTTCCCATCTGAGTCCCCATCCCTGAATTATTTGGGTTTGAGTTATTAAATGAATAAATTAATAATTTAATTCACAAATTTAACATACTGCCAACGAGCGAGGGGTCCGAACGTCTCATGTTGACTCATTTTATGTCGCACCCAGGGGAAACAATGTGTTCTGGATCCAACTGTGGTATCAAATTTCTGATCCAATCAACCTTTTATGATATATCCTATTTTATATAATTAATTGTGCATGCGTAATATAAAATATATTCAATATTTTTATATAATTAATTCTGGGCACACCGGGCCTCATAATTACACGTTGTCTCAGCTCCTTGCTCTGGAATAATATTTAGAAATATTATAAATTCTTATTAGGTAAAAAGGGTCTCTAAATTATTACCTCATTCAAGCTTTTTATCCTCAAAAATCAAAACCGGGGAAACAACATGGGATACTAGGCCCACACATAGCTCTCCCAGAAGATAGCGTCTCCATATTCTTAGTGTGAAGACCATTGTTGTTAGCACCATGTATTGATTCATCTATTTCTGTTCACGGGGTCTCCATCACCTCAACATGTACTTGATAACTGCAGTATCATGACATGATGTTGAGAACCCAAGGTACCAACAAACTAGTCGTGTGAGTAAACTCATCCAAACGCAAGAGGATAAACATAGAAATCACATGGCACACCCCGCATGTCTTCTCACCTCTTGGAAGGAGAGTAATCTCAACAAACAGGCACTTTATACAACCACACCCTCTTCTCCACGAATTCAAAGCTCCATCAAACTGTACTGAAAGAGGGTTAGACTGATGCCCCACGCCACCCCAATAAAACCTCATGCAAGGAGTATAGAGAAAATATCATCTCACATGGTGTCTTAAATGTTCTACAGAAAAATGTATAAAAGACACAAGGCGTACCTCTTATCATCTCGTGCTCTACAAGATTGTAGACATCCAAATATTACAGTTGTCCATGGACCCAGCTATAAGCTTCCTTAGCCTCATGTAGGCCGCCTGGTGGTGGTGGAATTACCATACAACAACATCCCCACCTCCAACTCCTCCTGATCCTCTACCGGAACAACCTCTTTAGGGACAACCTCGATCACGGTGTTGTCTCTGCCTTGGTGGTCCTCCTGCTACCTGACTCATGTTTTCAGCACATCTGGTCGTGTAGTATCATGCCTAGTGACCTCACCCACCATAATAATAACACTATCCCTCTCCGAGCTAAGTCGGTGCCCATGTCTGATCATGATAAAATATTCTATGTTGAGATCTTGTCATCCGTTTTATGATAGATACAACAAACATCTCATCACTATTGCACTCATTTCTACAACCAGTTGTATGGCATACTTCTGACAGAAGGGTTTCTACCAATAGTGCCTTCTCTAGTACCAAGGCATAGGTGGGGATGTACAAGGGTACTATGATCACACTGATCTCTCTACAGAGCCCCTTTTCATTCTTCCTTGATTGAAAGTAACTGTTAGAGATCATTTCCAGAGAGTAGTGTGCATGGTATGTGATGCTAGTCGCATAATCAATCAATATTTTCCCTCCCTTCCATAACTGAAGGAACTCCTGAATTCGAACAGTGCATAATAAGGAGGGGTACAACTCCTCACGAAACAGTTGCTGGAAGTTGTCCCATGATATTTCTGACTCATCTTGTATCTGAGTAACCAAGATCCACCAACATCCAACTGCTCCGTGTAAAGGGTTGACTATCAAAGAAACTATATAATCTACCCGTGTTTGTACAAGATAGAAGAGGTGGACCACCAACTCTAGACAAACCTCTATTGTCTGGGGGTCTGGCTCACCACAGCACCTCAGTGGTATCTGGCACTAGACCTCTCCAAGTGTGCTCAGACTATACACATCCTTAGCCCTATTTACTAGGACTATTTTCTACTCAATATCTAGTGGTGCTGCTACCTTCCCACCTAGAGAAAGTGGCTTTCATGATGGCTCTTGAGCTGAGTCCTCGTAACTCACAGGATCATCATCATGAACCGTAGCTAGTATCCGGGCTCACTGTCATCACGGAGACATCTTGAATGTTATCAAGGAGTACCATAGTCATAATATCATATATATCAATAATAATGGGGAGATCACTCAAGAAAGAAATTAAAATACTCAATAATATATGATTCATGTACCATTGTTCCATGTGATAGGTGTCTCAGAGTGCTTTGTTGAAAAGGGGGTAATCAGGGTCCGGGTGAATGGATACGTCGGCCGACCGTACCATCACTGGAATCCCTGGACCGAGATTCACTCTCGAGACACTTCGACACTTCTACCCTAAACCCATCCAATACCATTTTAGGGAAACCACCGAACAATATTCCATGGGTCGAACCACCTATGATACCATTTTTTCCTGACCTGAGCCATGCTGGGGATCAAGTCGCAACTACCCCAATCCTCCCTCCATAGGCCAGGGGCATGCGACTAGTGCTAAAGGGACAAAAAACATTGGGATTCTTTTACCTAACAACTTGTACACACACACACACGTATCCAACTCAATAAAAAAGTATAGAGGGAAAGGAAAAAAAGATGGAAAGATGCTATAAATAAACCAAAAATCCATGAACCAATAATGGTATAGGTATAATAGAGTAGACTGAAAGGGAAAAAGGTAAAAATAAACGCCCAACCAAAAAAGTGTCACAACCTGGCAATAACTGAAAAGTAAATAGCTAAGAGAGCCATGCTCCTGGAACCCATGCTATGACCACCATATGTTGTCCAATAACCAATATCCCTATGCTCCTCTAATGTCACGATGAAACTGTCAGTCGTCTGCATAAGTCACGACACATACGTACAAATCCCAAGTTGAGGTGAGTATAAAAATACTATGTAGGACGCCCCAAAAAGGCGAAGGGTGATCCATAAGAGATACTATAAAATGGAATACAGTAGAGAGGACAAGGTACAAAAAAATAAGATCAGTTCAATCCACTAAAAGGTAAAAGTAAGCTCATCAAAACATAATGAGCTAGAAACTATGAGAATATGAACATCATGGTGGAAAAAGTGTACCTATTTATTGAGAGTCCAAAGTCACATCAGAGCATGCCTTGTCACTATCATAGAGTCGAGAGGTCATGTATGAAAGTCGAGGACCCACACCCAACCTGACTGGAGGGTTCTACTCTAGTGTCAGTGATGACCCATCCCCAGCCCTGATGGAGGGTTCTACTCTAGTGTCCTTGAGAACCCATCCCCATCCCGGCTGGAGGGTTCTACTATATATTTGTGGGGGACACATCCCCAGCCTGATTAGAGGGTTCGATTCCGAAAATTTCGATGAACCATGCCCAGCCTGTCTGGAGGATTCTACTTGGAATTTCTATTGGGGACCAGTTTCAGGCCTAGTTGGAGGTAATCCCAGATCTACTCTGGCCATCCTTGTTGGAGGGTTCATCTCAGAAAATCATTGAGGAACTCTGGCCATCCATACTGGATGGTACCTCTCAGAAAGGCATCGAGGAACTCTAGGTATCCCTACTGGATGGTACCTCTTGAAAAAACACTACTGCAGTCATCAGGTGCTACCTTGGATAGGAGTCACACTCATAACATCTCCTAGTATAACTCGATATCCACTATTTCGGGCACCATCATGTTCTACAAGAAAAAAAATTTAGGATAGGTTACTCACATGCCAATATTCAAGTTCGTAGGAAGGAGTCACAAGTGGTAAAAGAATTTTCATAGTAGTATATGGTGTGTGTGCGGACCACATGATGTGTGACCCTGTATCATTGTCAGGTTGTGTACCTAACCATTCCTAGGTACCAAACTATCTATAAGTACCCCTAGGAGTGCTAAGGTACTCCTAGTGTATATGGAACGTCTAGTTAGGAGATCAATGGGAACACGACACACGTCGTTGATTGGGAGGGAGAAAAAAATATTTTGCTGACATGTCTCTTAAAACTGTCCCAGAACATTTGACCGCATCTCTTCGTACATCTTCTCTAATCTCACAAGAGTCGAGGTTTACCCAATCCGTGGGTTCTCTTCAAAAACGACAAAAGGTTCTTCCAGTGATATTCCTTTCAAAAACCTCAATCGGACGTCGCACACAAGAGTTACGGTGGGTCAATGATTTAATAATAATATTAAATAAATTATTATTATTATCATTTTTGGTGCCCTATCTGAAAACCTGAAAAAGACATCCAATATCAGACTCGGAATTTCCGTCTCTAAGTTAGGGTCCCACTGCCGCTAACGGGTCGTGATTTGGACATTGAAAGAGGAAGTTAAAATGTTTAAACCAATAATAATAATTATTATTATTATTATTGTTATTGTTATTGTTATTTTGTATTTATTTATTTTTCTTTTAGTTTTACCCTACCCCCTAGGGTTTCCCTTTGCCCTCTTTCCTCACATGGCCGTTGTGCCTGCACACCCTGGCCACCACCCTTCCTTCCTACTGTCATACCGCCTGCTGCCTGTTGTCACACTAGCCACTACCACTTCGGGCTGTCGAAGCCACCCCCTTCTCCCCTACCGAAGCCATATCTCGCAACCTGACTATTCCTTCTGCGCATGTCACCTACACCTCGGGCCTTCGGAGCTACCTTGAACCATCATACCACCTCACCTGGGAGCCACCGCCCAGGCCTGGACCGAATCCACTTGGCATTCCATTGTTGAACAGCGTACCATTGCGCTAGTCACTCGTTCAACCTCTGCTGCTGATTGTTGCTCCTGACCGGCCTCGCTTCCTACTCACACACCACTATGGGAAACCCTGACCACACATATACAACACAAACATCCATATTCAACCTCATTTCAACCACGTATCACTTATTACTTGATCTCATCACCAATTCAAATCCCAATTTTCTATTGTCAATCCATTGCACCAAAAATCGAGTGTGCAAAGGTCAATTATCTAGTTGTTCATTAAAACCAATTGAGTGATAATTAGTTATTAGGAGTTTTTCAAACCATCGACCAAAAAGGAAAATGATGATGAACAGGTGAAAAAAGAAAAAAACGTGATTAAAAGAATATCCTCGGCTATTGTTTGGGTTAACCTTGATTTATCATTGTTAGAATGATGACTGAAGAACTGTAACAATAATTAATAAACTAATAAAGGAGTTTATTTCAATTTTTTGGATCGTGCAAGGGCGCAGATTGAAAAATAGGAAATCAATATGATAAAATTTTAACCAAAGGCCTAAAAAAACCAATGACGGGTCCTAGCCAAATTGGATACCACACTGTTGAGGAAGGATGCATTCAACGGTGAAGCAAGATCTGTTGTGCTTTGATCCGTCTAAATCCCTAGGTTCATTTTCGTTCACCAACGAGAGGGAGAGTAGAGAGGAAGAGGAGTTGTGGTTGGGAAATGGATTATGATGCCAAATCCCTAAATTATGAATTTATACTCAAAAATTAGATCAAGATATAAATCAAATAATTAAATAAATAATTATTTAATTACTCAACCATGATGGCACATAACTCGATCTCCCGACGCCGAATAAAGTTATAACCTTACTAGGGTAAAACCCATGTTTTGATCTCAACAGTTTCCTCAGATTTCCTATTCATGTTCCTTTCCATGAGTTATTCAGTTTTGAGATATTAAATGAATAAATAAATAATTGAATTCATCCATTTAATATACCACCAACGAGCGAGGGGTTCGAACATCCCTCATCGACTCATTTTTTGTCATGCCTAGGGGAAAAACCACCTTATAGACCCAACCATGGTCTCAGATTTCAAATATGATCAATCATTTAAGATATATCCAATTTTCATTAAATAAATGTGTGTTCGTAATATAAAATATAATCAATATTTTTATACAATTAATTTTGGGCACACTAGGCCTCAGAACTGGATGTCGTCGGATTTCCTAGCTGTGGAATAATGTTTAGAAATATTTCAATGTCTTATTAGGTAAAAAATCAGTCTCTATAGTTTGGGATACATGTTCACCAACTATGGGGTGACACTTGTTAAGTGGTGTTATTCATAGGGGCTTGGTGCATGATTTGTAAAACTATGTGTATCCCGTCTAACACCTCTAAAATTTTCTAAAAACTTTTTGTATGGCCATGAATCTCACCTATCATGGATAAAAAATGGTCTGAAACCCCCTTATGGATATACAGTTTCTCCATGAGGGACCCACAGTTTAAAAAAACCATGCACCCTTGTCTTTTTCTCCTGGAAAGTGAGTTTTTGGGCAATGATTCTCTCGAAACTCATCCAAACACCATAGAGGAATCATAGTATATAAAACTCATCTAAAAACGCTTCTAAGTGTTACAACTATTGAATTTACATTCAAAAGATCAAATTGGAAACTAGACCATTTATTGACCAAAAATATCACACTCCTATAAATTTTCAACATGTCTAAAACACAGGGTGTTACCATCCCCACAAATTAAAACTTCAGTCACCATGAAGACTTGGGAAAAACTGTAAACATAATACAAACAACAGAGGTTGTGAATTACTTCTCAAACGAATACATTGCATTTCCAATGCCCAATTCACCTGTAAGAACCTCCGTAATTATAAATTACCTAATCCATAGAAATTTGTGCCAATTATTATATAAAAACTAATAAACTAATACATAGATTACATGATATCTTCTAACCTAAGAAATGACCATGTCAACATCTATTAAATATATTAGCCTATAGTTCTCCCCACCATAGGTTTGAACTTTGAATATATAATTCTGAGTCGTGGTACCTCTACCATTAGAATTGAATATTGAAACATTGTCTTAGAATCTCAATGATTATTCCAGCAAGATCCTTATCTCATAGTACCCATTCCAACATAAGGACTCTAATCTTGTACTCAATTAGATTGGTTTTCTCTATTTTTAATCAAACTCACCTTAACTAGTTATTCCATACATTCTATAGAAATAAATAGCTGACCCTTAAAATGCACCCATTTAATTTTGATGTCATCCTAAAAACATTTATCCAACCAAACACATTTACCCATATATGAAACCCAAGTCAAACTACCTTCAAGTGACTATTTCTCAAAGTACTAATCTTCAATAACTGAAACTTCATAAACTATAATCAAAAGCATACTCCCAAGGCATATTGATATTGTATTAAACATAGTCATTGAAGCCTATAATTGCATTATATGAACTATCCTTAATGAACCATATACTAACCATGATCATCATTATTCAATAACAACATCTCAAACACTATCCCGATCCTTAATCCACGGACCATCATTAGATAATGTTGGCATAACACCCACATGTTGTTTTTATTCAAATCCTTAACATAATCAATTCGTATAAATTACTGAGGATATTATATTTTCACTACTTCATTTATTAAATGGAATACACGAGAAAAAACAATCATCTAATGACTGAACCCAAGATCCCATGACCCTTATCCTTTGAGGGTCCTCTTCCTATAATTTATATATCTATCCCCACCTTAAGAGAATCCTCATCATCATTCCAAGAAAACTTTTTCCGGATCACCGCAACCATTTTCCAAATTTAATGAATTCCAAGTATAAGAACCCTCTCATCCTGAGTGATAATGTAAATATATTCCATCACCCATTCACTATTCTCTAGAATAGTTTTGAAGGGGTTGTAGATTCCACGTTATAAAAGGGTCACCATGTTTAGAGGGACACTAGAATACTATGCACCATATGGGTAATTTTATGATGACTCATTGAGAAAAACATCCAAGAAGTAATTAATAAAACCAAAAGACAAATTTAGATTTGTAGCCTAGAATATAGTTAATGTCCTATCATTGTATATGGGATGTTGTCAAGATAAAGGACATGATCACCTTGAGACTAGTAGTACAATGATATTTCCATGATAATAATGTGTAGCTATCTTGATCCACACTCACAACAGCCAGGAAATACATTCCATAACTAACACCAAACACCATGTCTCCCAACCATGATTGTTCAGGTCCAACCATGGCAAAATATCTCCCAGTCGATGTTTTTTCTAAATTATCCTATATCACATGGTCTTGTGTTAAAATACTGCAATATTATGGGTCTCCATTCCCATAATAATTACACTTAAAACCATCGATACTTGTCCCATAATCATCTGATCACTTATGTTGAATACTAAAATGTTACCACACACAAAAGGAATGAGATAAACATTCTATATGTAGCTGGTGTACAACCTATACCACCCAATTCAAACCCAACTCATGATCCTAAGAGTCTTTAATCAAAAGGTCAAGATGAACATGCTACACAACACATCGGTTATTAATAGGATTGATATTCCCTTGGAACAGATATTAAAAATATAGAATTTTACTTATTCCACAATTTATTTAACGATCACATGCCATATGGTGTCGTTTCTATTAATAATTCATCAACCATGACACTACTGTTGAATTAGGTTAGGCACCCGAACAAAAATTACCATTGAATCAAGTTCCAATAGAAAAAACACTGGGTGTTTTTGAGAACAAAATTAATATCTATTCCTAAATTGGAATACTCATGCTCATATTCTAAATTGAAATAGAAATCAACAAAAAAATCTTACCAGAAAAAGGAAAACAAAGTCTCTAATCAAACTCTTCCATATGTTGTCCTTAAAAGAACAATTCCATTGACCTTATAGGGTATGTGTCAAAAGTAAGAGTCTCTAGCTATCCCACATATATCTATGGTATCTCACATGAAATCCATAACTCACTAATGGACATCAGTTACATGACAACTAACACACTTATAAACCACCTCTAAATGAAATAAAAAAAACATGGAGGACACTTTTCAACCTATAAGGGTGAAGAAATCGACATCAAGGTATAAATAGCTAAAACTCACCATGTATCCTCATACAAGAAGACTCCCTCATGGTCTAAATTACCTATGATCTACCTACATCCTTGGGAAGTCTCTTTGTTAACAAAGATTCATACTCAGGAGAACATGTTCCTAAATGACACCTCTTGTCTAAAAATTAGAAGTTGACAACCGGGATAAAAACTCATTAAAGAATAAATTGTTAAACCTATAAATATGGTCACACATAAAATATAAATTCTCAAATTCCAATACATTTTGTTAATGTGACATCAGAAAAGATGTATTTGAGTTCTATAGGAAACATCCACATTATTTTCATAAGGAGACATTTAAAACTGACCATTACATGAGGTTCATGTTAGAAGAACCAATAAAAGGATTATATAAATGAATTTAACCTATTCTAATTTATCTCAAAATAATAAAATAGATCATTAATGAGTATAAACATGTAATTTTTACAATAGAAAATTATACTTATAACATTATTTAAATGATTCAATGAAATATCAGGAAAAGCATGTCATTTTATCATTTAACAATCATTTAATTTATCCATAATGATATCACAACTGGGCATGATTAAATGGAATTTCCATTTACAAGATTTAGTGGAAAAAAACCATTAGGGTTTAATTGGAATTATAATTATCATATTTCTCATAATAATAATTCCAAAAGAAGGTATTAAGGGTCTTTACCAATTAAAGGGACCTGTCAAGTAAGATACCATCATACGATTATATGTAACACCATATAATTAGATTCATACACTTTAAAGAACCATCCCATTGGAATAATAATATACCAAAGGGGTTAAATACCTATGAATAATAAAATTAAAGGATACCTGCATTGTTTCATCATGTCAAAAAGGGTTTAATTATATGGGAAAACATTTTCAATTTATATAGTAAATTCACTATAAATTAAAATTTGAATCCCATGTAAGTATAACCCAATAATAGTTGGGTTCATAAAGATTCATATTTACCCTTAGTAGGTTTATTACATAATAACCATACCCCAACTGACCTACTTGGAACTAGTTGTGCATTTATTAATTTGTCCTCATAGGTTCTCAAGCCCATGTGATGAGATACTATCCTCATAATGGAAAATATTTCATACAATAATTTCAATTTAGCATACTCATATAAGAATGATGGTATAGTTAATTGAATAAAAATTACTATGATATAATGTTACTTTCCTTAATATGATATAATTGGCAATCACATAACCACAACAAGGTCATTATCTTCATTTTCATAATATAACAGGTTTGTATATCATGTTCCAATTATATGGTTCACCGTTACATAATTTATAAAGGCCCATATAAATTATAAATGGAAAATTTAGAACCCATTTAACTGTAACCAATAATGTTTCTAACCATGAAACCAATGGTCCATGGATCAAACAAATCATAATTGGTTAATTATGATTCCCCCATTAGGTTATATGGGAAAACATTATAACGACCCAAAGTTTTATTGATAGAAATTACCTTCTTATAATTATGTCACATAAAACCAATTTAGGAAACACAATGCCACATCATGATTAAATGAACTACTAAATATGATGTGACCTTTATATCCTAGTAGTTAAATATAATTTCACCACTTCTGTGTTTTGAATTTTGAAAATATGACATACATGGTAGCGATCAATACGATATTTAGTGTCTGATAGGACAAACTTAATTTTTGGTGAATAGTAACTTAGTCAAATGAATATTAATGATACCCTTATGAATACTAATATTACCCTTATGAATATTAAATTATCCAAGTGAATAGTAATAATACCATTTATAGTATAAATAAACTTTATCCATCCTATAAGTGATAGTATGATATAATTATATCATATAATTATTTAAAAAATTATTAATTCAGTGTTGGTATTTTTATTAGTCATAAATATTTTATGATTTGTTTAAAAGAAATATTATATTAATCATATATATTCATAAATTAATATTTTTATTTCTTATGATTTTAATATAATTTTATTATACCTTAATTAATTTTTCAATGTTTTATAAAATCATTTATAATTTTAAAATTTGTATTTTCCATGTAATGATGATTTTAATTAAAAATTAAATTACTCATATATAGAAACTTATTTTCAAAAAATGGAGATCATTTTTCAATTATACACATTGAAAAATAGTTAAGGTGAATTTTTGGAATTTTTTTCTGAAATACTTGAATTTGTTTTGAATAATGAAATACGATAATTTACAATAAATTCTAAAAACCTGAAATTTTGAGTTATTCTTTAGTCATAGATGATTAAGTGACCATTGGTTCAAACTAAACACCACTGATTACATTTTTTATTCACAATAATCCTCACTATATATTTTCTTGAGCAAAATAATAAACTAATGATAAGAAAACACCCCTCACATCTGCTATGAATACCACCTCTCAGTCCCTCTTCTCCTCACACCTCTAAAGCATTGATACTTGACTATATTCAGCCCAATACTCTTCCCTAGTCCCTATAACTCATCTAGGAGCTATTTTTCTCATCAAAATGTCAGGCCTAGGTTCCTTGATGTGGATCTTAATAAGAGAATTCAAGAGGTAAATCCTCTATCTTTTCTTTTAATTTATATTCAAATTCAATTTGTTTTCTTATTATCTCCCATAATACCTTTAGCTAAATGTAATGATAAATACAATACCTTAAATATACTATAATTATATCATGTAATGTAATATCAAACATTAAACTCCTATTTATCTCTCTTTTATATTAAAAATAAAATCGTCACCCGTGAAGTGTCAATTTACCAACATCGGGGGTGATGAACATTCATTTTCCATAAATGCCTTCAAAGATGTTAACAAAACCATTAAATGTTTGGAAATAGTTTTCAAAGTGTATTTTATAACCCTTTTTATGTTCTGGAACTATCTTATACACATAATACTAAATGATAAAACAAAACAAGATCATTGTGATAAAAAATCACCAAAATTATCCTAAAATGATCTTCATTAACTTTTATCTAATGCATCATACCTATGGTATATAAAAAATCATTCATAAGGTCGTTTAAACTTATTTTATTTCATTAAAGAAATTATAATAACAATTATATTTGTTTATACACATCTTACATGAACTTCCATTCAGTTATACAAGTGAAACGTTCATAAAAACAAAGAAGACAAACTCTCCAAAACAACGAATTTGGACTCTATAACTCACAAAAATGACTATAAAATAACATAATAAAACCATAATGAATCATCCTCATGTATAAAAGTTTTTTTAAATGTTAATTAATGAATCTAATGTGATTATAATTGATATTAACATAAAATAAGCTTTTGGACAAACGGTAAGGGGATTTCTCAAACCCAACTCTCTTTATGTGGGTTTTCCCTCTTACACCCCATTTTCTATGTGGTTTTTATGTAAAAATAATTTCCTCAGAATTATCATATCATTTTTGGTATATAAATTTTTTCTACTAGAGTTTATGACTAACAAAATGTTTTCTAAAAGTACTCTTCTTTCAAAACACACCTTTTACTTCTTACTCAAGGCCGATGATTCTTATATCAAGTATGTTATTACCCCTTTAATTTTAGAACCAACTGATTATGAATGTATACTAATTATATGAAACCAATTCCTTTCCAATGGTTATTTATGTTCATTATTGATATATTTTCTATGTGTAATACATGATAATGTAAATTTTATGATGTGTTGGGTGTGCCCATAATTATATTAAAAAATGTAAATGTGATGGTGTGATGGGTGCACCCTGAATTATATAGAGATTCCATGCATTGGGTAATGTGAGGAACCTAATTAGTGAAGTTAAATATTTGTGAACATTATTCTATATTTTTTTACAAATATGTGTGGTAGTTGATCACTAAGACATGATGTTTCATTTTTATGAATTGTCACATTCCATGTATGTTCTTAATGATTCTCCTAATGATTATGATCCTATGCCTATGTTATGATGAAAATGTTTTTCTCAACTGATGTTATATTATTTCATGTTATTATATATTATATTACTAGGATTTTATGTCACCCCTTGTTTATATTTATCCACATATGAATACTTGTACTAAGGATAATTCATGGGCCAATAAGAAGCTAGATAAGAAGGAATTAAATAAATTTTTATGTCTTAGTTTGTAAAAATTATGTATAGTTCTAGTTTTGCCAAGACACTGTACCTTTGGATCCTCATTGTGTAACTTTTTTATGTTGTTTATCATTAAAATGATGTAATATTAGTGTATGAACAAGGGGGTCTTTATAGTTGGTATCAGAGGCACGATTTAGTTAATTTGGGAATTTGCATTAGGGAACCTTAGTGAAAATATTTAGTATGGAACAGTGTATAAGTAAGAACCCAATATGAATTTATAAACATTTTTATCCTACACGATATTCCATTAGACTTAATTTCACAAAGTAATTAATTGTATATTTATGATGTATTGACTTATGTTTTTTTCTAACAATTTCTATTTTAAAAAATGGTGGGAACTTGGAGAAACCAGGCTAACAACCCATGCGAGGGATAGTGCATTGATTGCACAAACAAAATCCCCAATGATTTGGGATGTGGAGTTCCAAATTTCATGGTGATTATTACCCATATTTCTTAGGTTATGAAAAATAACTTAATAGTTTGGAATCTCCACCTTCACCAAAGATGATTCAAATAGCTATCGAGTTTTTAATGTGGAAACAACCACCAATGTTTAGTGGATCTTCTGATCCACCAGTTTCAGAATAGTTGGTCATCATGATGGAGAATATCTTTTTTATGCTTCACTATTTTGATATAGAGATGCTTATTCAAGCTATTTATTGTCTATATGGAGAGTCCGATCAATGATGGGATTTGATTAATAACACCAAGTCGAGGGATAAAATTGAAGACATGGAGTGTAAATACTTTAAGAAAGTGTTTCATAATAAGTATTTCTAAAAAACTCTTCAAACTAAGACAGAGAGAGAATTAATAGATCTCAAGAAAATGTAAGGATAATCTATAATGGCCTAAGAATAAAATTTCAAAAGTCTTGAAAGGTAAGCTTCAGTTTTTGTTATCAACAATGGTAGATAATTTATAGACTCTTTAGTGGTATAAAACCACACCATTGAAATTATCTTTCAATTAGAGACATTATGAGTCATGAAGAAGTTTTTCGATGTTATCTCAATGTGGAGATAGAGTTGGGAGAATTTTCCCATGGATATGGTGATAAGAAACGAAATATAGAGTTCAAAGCTGGAGGATATAATGAAAAAAGTTGAACAAAAACTCAAACAACCACATGTAAAAAGTATGGGAAGAAGCATCATGGGAAATTAATAAAAGGGATGGGGAAATAATTCAAATGTGTGAGAGAAGGAAACCATGATTAAAAATGTACAAAATATATGAAAAGATAGGAAAATGTGATAGAGGAAAATAGAAAACCACCCATGGTCCAATGATATGACTGTAGGGAGAAAGGGTATTATGAAAGGAAGTGAATTAAACCTCAAGTTCTTAAGGGTAATTAGCATCATCGTCCACCAAAGAAAAATGAGGGAAGGCTTATTCCATCACTAATACAAAAGTGGTGCAAGAAAATGATGTCTTAAAAGGTACACTTCCTATTAACTACAGAATGGAAAAAGTATTCATTTATTATTGTTCTATGTATTCATTTATATCATGAATGTTTTCTATAACTAGTTAATTGGATCCCCCAAACCTTGAAGAAGAGATATCTGTAAAAACACATAGTTGTGGAAACATTTCAACCATGGTGTTGGACTCTTCAATTATTTGTGTATGTGGGATGATTCTTCCAGAAAATATCATGATACTTCCCTTGGTGTAATTTGATGATATGCTAGGGATAGATTGGATCTCTTTATATAAAGAACATATAAATTATCAGGAAAATAAAATATCATTTCATTTTTTAAACCATCCCATTCTCCTATAAAAATTCAAGGAAGGTGATGAATCTCCTTTGAAAAAACTTTCAATTGTGTGGGTGTTGATTCCATGTAAAGAGGCATACCTCACTCAAATGGTTGAGTAAAAGGAATTTATCCCCTAGGGGAAATTCCCATCGTGGGGGAATAAAATGATGTATTTCCAAAATAGTTACCCGGACTACCCGAGATCGTGAGGTATAGTTCTCTATAACACTCATACCCTTATATAATCATATCTCAAAGTATCTCTATAGGATGGATCCTATAAAACTGTAGGAGTTAATAATGTAGATACAATAGAATTTGGACAAGGGTTCATACACCCTAGTTCATCACCTCGAGGTGCACCAGCGGTATTTTCAAGAAAATGATGGATCGATGTTTCTATGTATCGATTATAAGGATGTCAACAAGATCTCCATAAAGAACAAGTATTCCATTCTGATGATTGATGACTCATTTGATCAGTTGAGATGAGATCAGTACTTCTAAAAGGTGGATATTCATTCTAGATATCACCAGCTGAAGGTGAAGAAGGAAGATATTCAGAAGACTACCCTCTGTATAAGGTACAATCACTATGATTTTTTGGTGACTCCCTTCAGACATGCTAATTCCACTGCAATCTTCATGGATTTGACGAATAGATTATTTATATGTTACCTCAACAAATTTGTGGTAGTGTTAATTTATGACATTCTCATCTACTCCATGAGAAAGGAGGAACATAAATAATATCTAAGACATGTGTTGGCGACATTGAGGAAGAATAATTTGTATGAAAAGTTCATAAAGTGTGACTTTTGGATGCAACAAGTCATGTTCTTGGGAAATGTGATCATAAGTGATGGAATTTCTATTGACCCTTCAAAAACCATGGCAATCTTGGAATGGCCCAAACACTCTAGTGTCATAGAAATCTGTATTTTTCTTGGATTAGTGGGTTACTATCAATTTTTTGTGATAAATTTCCCCCAATTTTCAAACCCATTAACAATGTTAATAGGAAAAGGAGTAAAGAATGTCTAGTTAGATGAATTTCAGAAAAGGTTCAAGGAGCTAAATAGAAGGTTGATCATTTCACATGTACTCACATTAATGAAAAGCAGAAAACATTTTCTGATACACAGTGATGTATCCATGAAATTCTTGGGTTGTTTACTCATGAAAAATGACAATGTGATAGACTAAACCTAATTACAATTGAAGATCCATGATCAGAACTACCCTATGCATGATATAGATTTATTAGCTGTGATTTTTGCCTTAAAACTATGTAAACATTAACTTTATGGTGAGAAGTGTGACATATATACTAATAACAAGAGCCTAAAGTGTATATTCACACAAAAGGAGATCAACATGCATCAAAGGAGATTTTTAGAGATAATCAAAGACTTTGATTTCTCTAGTAACTATCATCTCGACAAGTAGAACAAGGTAGTTGATTCTTAAAGTAGAAATGAACCTGAAACTCAATCCATGTTTTGGATTGAGAAAGACTCAATCTTATTGGACATGAAAAGGATTGATTTGAAAATCACAAAAATAGGGAATAAATCCTATATTGACTAAATGATTTCCCAACCATATATCCTAGAGAATATTAAGGAGGCATAAAGGGATGATACAAAATTGCAAAAGAAGGTGAATGCAGTAAAGTAAGGTAATCTTTAAAAGTTACACATCGATGATGATGGTGTAAATTAGTTTAAATTAAGGCTCTGTGTGCCTTCATCACTCATGATAAAGAATATGATTTTTGAAAATTCACATAGGTAAACTTTTTATATCCATCCTAGTAGCACCAAGATGTATTGTGATCTCTAAGGAAACTTTTGGTGGGATAATATGGAGAAAGAGAATGCGGAATAAATATCATGGTGCATGATATGTCATCATGTTAATGTAGAGTGACAAAAGTCTAAAGGGATGATGAAACCATTGCCTATACCTATATGGAAATGGTAGAATGTCACCATGGACTTTGTCATGGGTCTCTCAAAGACATCCATAGGAATAATGCTATATAGGTTGTGGTGGACCGACTCACCCATACTGCTCACTTTATCGCTATTTGGGAAGAACTATCACTTTAACAACATGATATGATATATGTGAAGGAACTGTGGAGATTAAATGGGGTTCCACTCTCAATTTTCTCTGATCAGGATCCCAGGTTCATATATAAATTAAGGAGGAGTCTTCAACATGCCTTCTGTACTGAATTAAATTTCAACACTGCCTATTTCCCCAAACGGATGGCAAATCTGAAAGGCCTATTCAGATTCTCAAAGATATGCTAAGATATTTATCATTTGATTTCAATGGTGGATGAGATCAGAATATCAAATTATTTTAGGTATCATACAATAATATCTTCCACTCGAGTATTCAGATGGATCTATATAGAGCTCTTTAGGGAAGGTTATGTAGAACTCCAACCAATTGAGATGAAGTGGGAGAAAGAAAGCTACTTGGACTTGATCTTGTAAAAGAGATGACATAAAATGTTCAATCCATCCAACAAAATATTAATGGTGCTCAGAGTCAGAAAAAGAGTTATGATGACAACCGTCAATGGGATCAGGAGATCGACATTGGAGATAAATTATTACTTCGAATATCCCCATCAAAGAGACTCATTTGGCTTGAAAATAACTAAAATCTAATCCCAAGGTACATTGGCCCCCTTATGATCCTTGATTGTGTATGATTCATGGCCTATCAGCTTTATATTCAATAGAATATGGATCAAATTCATGATGTGTTCCACATATCACTCATGTGGAAGTACATACCAGATCCCTCAGATGTACTGACCTCATAGGTGGTATAGCTAGAATATGTTCTCACTAATGATGAGCATCCAGTAAAGATTCTAGACCTTAGAAATTATTTTCTACGCATCAAGACAACACACCTTCTCAATTTTTCATGGAGGAACCATACGTATGAAAAATAAAAGTGGGAATAGAATGAGGCGATGAAGTAGAATTACCCTAACATTTTTTTTGTAAAATTAAATTTCAATGGTGAAATTTTAAAATGGGGTAATAATGTAACGACCCAAGGTTTAATCCTTTAAATTACCTTCTTATAATTATATCACATAAAATCACATTATGAAACCAAATTCCACATCATTCTTAAATGAACTACTAAATAATATGTGACCTTTATAGCATATCCGTTAAACATAACCATTCCACTTCTGTATTTTTAATTTCAAAAATCTAACATACACAGTGGCGATTAGTAAGATATTTGGAGTATGATTGGACAAACTTAATTTTTGGTGAATAATAACTTTCCCTTATGAGTATTAATGATACCCTTATGAATAGTAATATGAACCATATGAAAAGTAATTTGGCCAAGTGAATACTAATCTTACCAATGATAAGATAAATAAAATTTATCCATCTTATAAGTGATAATATGATATAATTATATCATATAAATTTTTAAAAAATTAATAATTAAGTGTCCATATTTTAGTAAGTCATAAATGTTTTATGATTAATTTAAATGAAAATGTATTTTCACCAAATGTATTCATAAATTAATATTTTTATTTATTGTGATTTTATGATAATTTAATGAGACCTTAAGTAAATTTTCAAAGTGCTATAAAATCATTTATAATTTTAAATTTTGTATTTCCCAAGTAAATTATAATTTTAATTAAAAATTAAATTAATTATATATAGAAAATTATTTTCATAAAATGGAATTCATTTTTCAATTATACACATTGTAAAATTTTTGAGGTGAATTTTTGATATTTTTCTGAAAGACATGAATTTATAGTGAATAGTAAAATACTATAATTTGTGATAAATGCAAAAAACAAGAATTTTGAGTCATGATTGAGTCCTGGATGAGGTAAGTGACCATTGGTTAGAACCTGAATATTCTAATTTATGTACTTAGTTATAATCACCATCACTATTTCTTGTCTTGGGAAAAATAATAAACTAATTATTAAAGTAATTAGAAAACACCCCTCTCCTCCACTATAAATATCATCCCTCACACCCTCTTCTACTCACACATATCAAGCTTTGATCCTTGACTATATTTTTCAAAATATTATTCCCTATCACCACTAACACTTCCAGCAGCTCTGGGACTCATCAAAAGACCAACCCTAGGTTCCTTGAGGAGGATCTCAAGAGGAGAATTCAAGAGGTAAATCATGTCTCTCTTCTTTTAATTTTCCTTCAATTTAAATTTATTTTATTATTCTCTCCTCAAAAAACATCATCCAAATGGAATTATAACACTATTAAAATAAATATAATTGAATTATATCATTTTAATTTAAGATCAAACATTAAACTCCACCTCCTTCTCTTTTATCTAAAAAATGAAATCGTCTCCCATGAAGTGTCTATTTACTAACATCGTGGGTGATGAACATTCATTTTCCATAAATACCTTTGGGTCTGTAAATAAAAAAATTAAATGGTTGAAAATAGATTGTAAATATTATGTTGTAACCTCTTTTATGTTATTTAATTAACTTATATTCATAATAAAAAATGATAAAAAAACAAGTTCGTTATGATAAAAACTGCAAAAAATAACCTAAAACGATCATCATTAACATTTATCTAATGAATCATTCTCATGGTATATAAAAAAATCCATCATAAGATCATTTAAGATTCTATAATATAACTAAAAACATATAATATCAATTATGTATGTTTATCCACATCTTACATGAACTCCCATTCAGGTATACAAGTGAACCGATCATGAAAACTAAGAAAACGAACACTCTCGAACAATGAATTTAAACACTATAACTCATCCAATGGCCTATAAAATAAAATTAAAAAACCATAATGAGTAATAATCATTTATAAATGGTTTTTTAATAGTTAATTTATGAATCTATTGTGATTATATAAGATATTAATGTGAAGGAAACTTTCAGAAAAAAAGGTAAGGGGATTTCTCAAACCCTACTCTATTTATTTGGGTTTTCCCTATTTCACTCCATTTTTAGTATTTTTATTATAAAAATAGTAATTTAATAATAATTATATTATATTTTCTTGAATATAAAATTTTTCTACTTGAGCTTATTACAAACACAATGTTTTTCAAAAAAACTCTTCTTTCAAAACACACTTTTTACTCTAACTTAAGGTTAATGATTCTTATATCAATTTTGTTATCCCACCTTTATTTGGGAACCCAATGTTTATGAATGTAATCTTATTAGATGAAACCCATTCCTCTCCATGGGTTATTTATGATCATGATTGATATATTTTCTATGTGGAATGCACAATAATGTAAAAGTTATGATGTGAAGGGTGCACCCAGAATTATATAGCGCAATGTAAATGTGTTGATGTGACAGGTGTGCACAAAATTATATAGCACTCCCATTCATTGGGTAATGTAAATTACATCATGAGTAATGTTAAATATTCATGAAAATTTTGAGAAAATTGTTCAAAAATATGTGTGGTGGTTGACCACTAAGGCATGATATTTCATTTTTATACATTGCCACATTCCATTACTTTTATTAATGCTTCATCTTCTGATTATGATCCTATGACTATGTTATGTTGAAAATGTTTATTCTCACACCATGTTATTTTATTTCATGTTCTTATATATTATATTATTGGGATTTTATATCACCCCTTGTTGATGTATATGCTCAGGTGACTACTTGTACTAAGGATAATTCAAGGGCCAATACAATGCTAGAGAAGCAGGTATTAAATAATGTTTTATGTTTTATTTTGTAAAATTTATATATTGTCCTAGTTTTACTAAGACACTAAACTCTTGGATCCTCATTGTGTAACATGTATATGTTTTTTATCATTAATATGATGTAATATTATGGTAATAAATTGCAGGGTCTCTATAAACACCATTTTGGTTAATGAAGATAGTTTAATAACAAATTGTATATATCATGTGTATAAAAAGGAATTACATTAGAAAAATAATACCATAAAAATGGAAATAATCTACCAAAAATGGAGAGGTACTAATAATTATAAATAAGCAGTGAAGTAGCTACACATGTAAGCAGGCCGAGTATCAGACAAGGAATGTTCATCACATATTAGGTAGTCAGGAATAGAGTATACATGCAATGGAATATGCATGCAATTTGAATCTCCATGTGCCTATAATAATGCATGAAATCACTTAGAATATTTCAATATTTTTCCAAGAGGTAAATAATATAAATTATTAACCAATGTGTGTACATCAATGACTTAAGTTTAAATAATAATAAACTGTAATAACAAAGATCATAAACATCAGCCTCATTCTTGGAAACGTGATCATCCACTCATGCATTGGTTGGACGGACCTAGAGAGAAACTATTTACCATGTGTTGACACATTATGAATCTCATATCAACCATCACAAACATTATGAAAATGAAAAAAATGAGATACTAATATATACCAATTTATAATTTCATGACCCAAGTTACACATAAATGGTCCTCTGAGATGGTCTACCACATTGCATCAAGCAATCCTCCTCGTATGCAAGAGGATGCTGACTAGCTACAAGGGTCAACACATGCTATGGTGCGGATAATATACCATAATAATCATAGTATCATAGTGGTATGAATGGTAATCAATAGAAAAACTAACATATATAACTTATAAACACTAATAAATGGATTTCTAACTATGAATGAACATGATAAAATGAACAAGAAAGAAACCTACATCAGGTAGAACAATATACATGGAATGACTAAAAAATATTTAATAAATAAACTCCCCAACTTGGTATGGAATAATGAGAACATTATCATCCTTAAAATTTAAACTCCCATGTATAATCATAATAACACAAAACATAATCCAAGGTCCTAAACCTATAACCAGATGATACTTATTCGGGGTACCAAACGATAGCTTGAATAGGTTGTGATACATACTCTGTACGACACCACCAATGACTTATAATTTATATTACACTATATTTATATAAAATAAATCATTGTGTACAAATATCAATGTTAAATAAGAATAATAAATATAAATGTAAACAAATCGTGATATGTTTCCACAAAGGCTACCTAGAAGACTGTACCTACTTTGGCCTAGGACAAAATGTCTCTGATGAAGCTTCACTGTGGATATATATATATATATATCTGTGTGTGTGTGTTTCTTAACTATATACGTAGTAACATAAAAAAACATATATATATATATAGTACTATCCTAGACTCAAGGTGTAACTCAGACATCCATGTATAATCATAAGAGTCTCACATAGTAATAACAGATCCCATGAACAAGTATCATGAATAATATACAACACCGTTACGAGTATCATATGTAAAATAGGATTCCATGTGGAGTGTCATAAGTAATAAAGGACACCATTCTGAATATCATTAATAATAATAAAAATGTTCATTCATAATCTCTAAATTGAGGGGGTGTGGAATGTCAGGTTCAGTAACCCAATTGACGTGAAAAGCCATGTCCAATATCCTTGACCAATTTTTTTTTTGAAACACCATGTACAAAATACTAAGAAAGGTCCCTATATCACAATTCAGTATATATTAGTCTCACTTACCATATGTTCCATGAGACAAGGTTTTCTTTAAATAAGGACCCTACTTCTCTCAAGGATTAATGTACATTCATTATCAAAACTCATTTAATATTTAATTAATGTCCTAGTGACCATACATGTAATTATATAAAAATGGAAAAGGAATACAATTAGTTTAAAAATAGGGAGGACATAGTAACCTCCCATTCCATAAAACCAATAATTATCATTAATTTAATCATTCATATTCATTTTAAGATAAAACCCATGAAATGTGATTTTATTATAAAATTAATCATACTTGGATACCACTTCATTCATGATACATTGATAATATCCTCCATGTGGGATAATTCAATACACCATGAAATTATATTTAATATTAAAATGCAATATTATAATCATAAGATAATGAATATTTATTATATCCTTTAATCTAAATCACGTCATGTGGTGGTTCAGGTTGGTTTTATTGACCTACATCCTTTCTAAAGGGTCTATGGAATATCAAGGGTGTGGTCATAGAAGTCAATTTTAGTCATTTAATTTATTATGAGCAGCGTGTGGAATTCCCGATGAATGTAATAATAGATAAATTATATAAACGATGTAACTTTTTGGGAAAATAATATAGATCACATGCATCATTGTTATAAAGTTATACTTGTCCAATATAATGCATTTATTTGATCCAGAATAAGAGAAATTGGAATAAACATCCAAAAACCTAAACTAAGATGAATTAACTCACATGAATAATAGATCTATGATAGTGAGATAATTGAATAATGTAATAAGGAGGAGTATTAAAATTCTCAATACACTTCAAATGCACTGGAAGACATATCATTCAAATCTCAAATGAGGAAGAACCCACCATTAGAAGATGAGGAGGAGTTCATGAATTGGAGGCCACTTTGAAAAAACTTGGAAGGAAAAGGTGTAAACCCCTTTAAGGGTCAAAGGTGAGAACATGTAATTTTATCCTATTAATTAGGTGTATCGTTATACCACACAGTTTGGATAATTGTGTGCCAACTATGTAGCTCACAGTTCTCCAGATCCATACCCCACACAATTTTTCCACATTGTTTGGGAAACCCAAGAAACAACTTTGTAGTGCTACTAGTTTTGTTATTCTAAACATATAGACTTGGAGCATTGTTTTTCAATCTATGAACATCTTACGCTCCTCCAATGAAATTTTTAATATAATTTTCCATTTCCATTCAACTCACCATACACAATTTAACAAATAATGTGACACACTTTTGTAGGCCGTAAAATATCTCTTAGGGGCCCACAAAGTTAAAAAACTATCTTCACCTATTTGTTTCTCCCAGAAAGTGAATGTTTTGGCCTCAATTCTCCTAATACTCATCTAAAAACATGATATCACTCAAGTGACTAAACCAAAATTTAAAAACTGAAAACTTAAACTTTCCAACTCCGTGTTTTAAATTTTTAAGTACAAATTAGAATTAATCTCATGCATTGAATGAAAAGATCAAAATCATATTGAAACTATTAAACTATACAAAACATGGGAAAATACACTTACATATCCTATTTTTGTATTAAAGTATAAGAATGAAATTTCCCCAAAAAATTCCTTATCCTCCATATAATTTTCCACCATGATTTTTAATGGGATTGAGTGATACATCCTTTATCTTCTTCACTATTTTTAGATATTCCTTGTTTATCTTCATCAAATATTCTGTGAGAATACTTTAGCGATCATCTAATGAAACTATATTGATATTACCTATCCACAATCACTAATAATATTAGATAGGTATGTAGAGGTAATGTTCAAATAATCCACATCATTATGATCATTTCCTTAGAATATTCACAAATCCCTCAGATAAAATCCACTACACTATTCACATAATTGAAAATATATTAAAATCTTAAATTAGGAGAATAAATTATTCTTCAAAACAAATTCCATAGATTATGGTGTTTAGCTTCCATTGAGTTTGAATCACCATTTTAGATGTTCAATAACCTATCTCAAACTACTTCTAAATATTTCAATGCTATAATATTCATGTAAACCACATTTTGTAGTGCTACCCCCATAGTGTTTAATTAATTTACATCCAAATATATTTCATTATAATTATTTTTACATGAAGGATCTACTTTCCATGTAAATAATAATGCCACACATCATAATAGATTATACATTCAACCTAATAGATTCATATTAGTGTTTCATTCAATTTATTTATAATTTAAAATTATATTAATTGATGATTGTAACTCCTTCCTGAATGGTTTTGAATGAGGTAATTAGTGAAGAGTGAAAAATACCCCTGAAAAATAACATCATATTCGATACCACTTTTTAGTACCAAGGAAGGATACCTTGAAAGGATGGCGTGAGTTAATGAATGTAAAAAAATAAAATTCTGTAATGATTTATGTTTTGAATCATCTTTACATTAAAATTAGTTAGAATACTATCAAATATTCTAAAATAAATGTATAAAATAAAAAATAAGATACATTATATTTTACTTGGATATCTTTTATTAAGGTAAATCTTTGTAAAAAAAACATATATATTACTATACCAAGATCACTACATCATTATTATAATATATTTTGAGTAGTGCTCATTTTTCTAAAAGTATATTAACCTTTAAATGAATGATCTATTGTCTTCTAAAACATATGGTGTACTACCAATTATATTTAATAAATAAAATAACAATAATATATTACAATACAATATAAATATAGGTATAATAATATATAAACCCATGTTTTCAACTTTATATAAATTGATATACTTCACCGTCACTGGTTTATCCTGCTTATCCTATTTTGATATTCAATAACACATTACAATCCCCTATAAATTGAGTATCTCTCTCCCCCACTATGTTATGTTCAATTTATTTTTACATGAAAATTTTCTTTTAGTTGATACTCTTTATTAAACAAATCACTAATATCTCTCATGTATTATCATCTTCACTCTCTAATTTTATATGGTTAAAAAAATTAATACATCATAAAAAATAAAATACATTGAACCAAAAGTGTCCTAATAGTCACTACATTTAAATTATATATAAATCATCAATTATTTATCTCAACAAAAAAACCATGATGTATCTACCTATGTATCATGGTTTATCTGGTAATACCTTGACATCCTAAAACCATGGTGTGATCTCCCCATTTACATAAAATCACACCCATTTCTATATATGTATATTTTATATATCCATTACACTATTATGTAGTCACTCCATTATATGACTTTGTTTAATAGTTAAACATATAAATATTTATCCTCCATGAAAATTAATTTAACCACAATATTATGAATGGGATGTTTTCATTTCACGCAGGGAAATTATAGAACATTTTTTTCTAAGATAACTTCAAACATTGAATGGTATCAAAGTATGGAAGAAAATAACGTCAACATTTATCTTTGTTAAACTATGAGAATTTTCCATATGTATTGTAACAAATTCAAAAATTACATGGTACTCATTGAATCATGGCATAAAACACTATGAAATAGTTCATGGTTTCAAACCCAAATATTATTCAACATTAAAATGATTTTTTTCTTTATCATAAATATAATGATATTCATTGATAAACCATGGTGGATTTATATATGGGTTTTCTATTTTTCAACCTCTATTCTAAAAGTGATATTTTAGTAGGATGATGTAACAAAAATTCAAATTCAATAAAGAGTATGAGAGGATGGTTGGTTAAATCATCCCATGAATATTTTTCTTATTTAATGGTTGATTGATATCATGAATGTATGTAAATACTTGTATAAAAATAAGATATCCATTTTTTGTATATGAGGGATTCCACATCTTCCCCATTATTAGTTAATTATATACAATTTTAAATCTATACAATTGGGTACTTTGAAATTCATCACTATCTAGGGAGGTGGTATGAGTTGTGATGTTGGGATTATACCAATGGAAAGGATTACTTATGTATCCCCATGAAGGGAATCAAAACCAATATAGTTTAGTTCCATTTAACAAGGAACGTCATTTGTTTTGAGGTTATGTGATAATGACCATTATTTTAATTTTTAAGGCTATGTAAACATAAATAAATATGTCCCTTTTAATGTATCATGTATATGACTAAAGACATTCCTTTTAAGTTTGTGTACCCATAACTATTGAAGTTCCTTTTATAGTCATTCATCTAGTATTATTAAAGATCCTTTTAAGGATATATTACTTGTAAATTTGATATTTATGTTATGGTCATGGATCCATGACCATTGATGTTCCATTTATGTTGATGAATCTTGGACCATTATGTTTTTATGGTTAAGGTCATATGAACAAGTCTTATTCGATTTATATTGTAGTAATGTGGAATTTCCTTACAGTTAAATGGGACATAGACATGGGTATGGGGGAATTATACTTGAGTAGTCCTTTTTTTCTCCTTGATGGATAAGTCTGGTGAAGGTATGTTGTGGATTACACTAGAATGAAAGACCATCCATGTTCAAATCATATTTATTGTACTATGGTGGAAGATTAAAGTGTTTTTAGGGTTATTAATGGACATGGTTCCAATTTAGAGTAGCCAAGTCAAGTGATCCAGGAGGTATGAGATGACAATAATTTGATGGGTCCTTAGAGAGGATGGGTATTTGTTATCAAATGAATACATAATTGGTTCTATCTCATGTACATTACTAATTAGGAAGGACCACAAGTGATGGATATCTTATAAGTCTCTCTATTATAATTAATAAAGGAATACTTGATTATAAGGGATAAAACTAATGTATATAACATATCCATGTGTGTTGGGTGGTTATAGGGTAGAAACCATGAGAAGAGTGTCATTAATAGGGTTTTCACTAGGTAAAGGGGATTATAAGAGCTTTATCAAGGTTTTATGTCCATGGGATTAGATATGTATAGGTTAGGGGACTGTGTATTTTGAGGATCCTAGGTTGGAAAGATGGCCAATTAAAGTTCCCATGTATGAACCTTGGGTCCAAAAATTATTACCCATTGATTATATTTGGATGTAATGAGTGGATACACAAGGTATGAACATGGCTAAAAAATGTGGGTATATGGGAACTCTATAAGTTCTCTTATATATAACCTGGGTAAATTGTAACCCTTGAGGGACTACCTTGAATACCTGGGTAAATTGGATTCATAGTAGGTCTATCTAGATTATTTGGGAAAATTGGTGGCATAATAGGTGTCTCTAGATATCCTAGGATGATGGGAATAAAAAAATTTCTATTATGATAGTACTTGGTTAATTGGAAACCTAGTAGGAATATTTGGACCGCCTTTGTGAATTTAAGGCATTATAGACTTCTTTGTATATCCCGGAAAATTTTTCTCCCTAATAGTCCTCTCTAGGTAGAAATTGACAACTGGTTCTATAATTGGAAACTCAGAAGGTTCCTTTGACTTAGACATTGTTTTGTATAATTTGAGTGTTTTTTGTGATTTTTTTAGTGTAAATCCCTTTATATGACAAAAATACAATAAATTACTATTATCTTCCATACGCATAGAAATAAAAATTCACTTAAAGGTGAAATTGGAGATTGGGAATGCAATACTATTATTTTATAAACTTCTAGTAAAAGTTATCATTTACTTATAGAACATTAGGTCTAAATCCCCTCCATCTGTAGGCATTATGGTGCCTTTTCAGAAAAATGATGTGAGTTTTTCAAGTTGGTTTGGTAACCATATATAACCATTTTAGGCATGATGTTGGGTGCATGTTAGTCCAGTCATAGGGAGGCTGGGCACAAGGTAGGCTAGGTGTGAGGTTTGATTTTCATGAGGAAAAGGAATAAGACATGTCATATACAAGAAGTATGGGTGTATAGTGTTTGATTCCCCTTTAAATATTTTCAAAGACCATACAAATTATTTTTTTACTTGATAAAATTTTAAGCACCAAAAGTTACCGCCGCTCAGAATTGGATCTTATTAAGGATAAAGTTGATCAAATTCATTAGAAAATTGTCCTTAGACATTTGAATGGATTAGATATGGTTAAAAACATCTGAGTTTTGGTGGTGGAGAATGTTTGTTGTATATGATTATGGTTCACACATAGTTTCTGATTTAGGTATGATTCCTATAGTGTTAAGGGAGAACACGATCATGATGATGTTAGTGTGCATACTGTAGGTTCTGGGCATAGTGGAAGCACGTTGGTGGGTGTACCCAAATTTAATCTTGGCATTAACAATGATCAATACGAGATCCATCATGATAAAAATACTTTAGATCATTATAATAGAACAAAGAACAAAAAAGAAAGAGGGGAGTCCCGAAACTATACAGAGGATCATTATATGTTGGTTATAATTAATTTAATTAATTGAAAATAATTACCTTGATGTAATTATTCCTTCGTTGATGTTTCTGGTCACGATCTGATGTAATCCATCATTGCGTCGTAGAATCCAAGTGTAGGATTCCTCTAGTGGTGATCCACACATGCTCCATGTATCTCTAGATGTCGCTGAAGGTATCTCTAGGTGCTAGCACAGAAGTGCCATCTCTTGTGATATCCGCCTTCGATCACCTTGATCTAGTGGAGGTGGATCTCTCTCTCGTAGCTTGAGAGCGTTCTTGGTGGAAAAATAATTCTCTCCTGGCTTGAGAGATTTTCCAAATCCTTTGTTCACAACCACTCCAAATGGCTAGACTAATGAGAAATATATATAATTGGGATTTTTAATTACACAGAAAATAAAATGAATCAATTACCCGAAATCATTTATTCATTTCATTTAATCCATAGTAATACCTCATGTCTAATAATAACAGTCGACTATTATTATTACATGACATGCACCCAAAAAATTACAACTAATATTATTTAATTAAATAAATAATATTATATCTCATAAATTCCTAGAAAAACTACACAGCGTGTATATATTAATATACATGGCATGTACTTTTATTTTCCATTTTTCTTAATTTCCTCCACCACATTTATTAGACCTTGAATAATGACTATTTATTTCTCAAATAAATATCACAGCATTACTCGCTAATAAATATATTATTTTACCCACAATATATTATCTCGAATAACTAGTGTCGAAATAAATGTGATTATACATCCTTATATATTTATTAAACAACAGTCAGGAATAATCTATATTCAACTTGGTAAATTAATATTTAACTAAGATACTTGGACACATTTAGTGTGTGACCCTCTAGGCCTCTTTCTTAGTGGAATTAGGCGGAGCCTACCTAATGTCCAAGGTTAGTGTCTAGAAATATGCCAAGGCACCCATAGACAAAATAAGTTAACGCTGCAATGATGTGCCACCTCCTACAAATGCTTACTGTGTAATGTAATCCCTTTTTCACGATATCTTGAATCAAGCAGGTTGCATGCTAGGGCCATCAACCCATGTGCTCGATTATTATTTCTTTGACTTTCTAGAATTGAACTTTCCCATTCCTCACCGTGGCCATGGATTTATTTAGGCTATATCAATTCCATCAAAGGGCCTAGGATATCTACTTCTGTTATGGAACAGAAGGGACAAATACTTTCTCGCATTATCTATTAATTCAATATCACTCGTGACACACCCAACGTATCCTACCTCGCTGTGAACAGTGTGTCGTCATAATTTTCATCAATACATCTAAGTGTGTGAGTTTTAATACCCATTAATAATAATATTAAAGTCTAAGGACCAATAAACACATCTGCATATAGGAACATCTAATGACACTATAAAATGTGGATTTCTTACTAGTGGGTCTCATTCTCATAATATCATCCTGGACATTACCAAGGGCACACACCATGAGAAGGTGCCTCAAAGTTTTATGAGTCCTCACCCCTAATGGTCGAGGTTATTTGTGTCCCTCAAATAACATAAAACGACCATATAACATATATTCAAGAACAGTGTTATGGCACTTCTAGGTTCTCATCATAGCAGGGATTCGCTATGACCCTTATGCAACAACTATCCTTAGGACATCATCACCTGAATTATCATGCAGAATAACAATCAATATGTGATAAGGTGTTTATTAATGAATAAAGTATGAATTAGTTGGTTCTAGGCCACCAAATCCAACAGACTCCCACTTAGATGAGATTCAATAGCTAACAACCTTTAACCCACTAGCTCTCACATGATATTCATGCTTCTACTGAGATAGACCATTAGTTATGGGGTCTTCCATATTCTCTTTCGTGGACACTCTTCTCACTACAACTTCAACCCTTTGATTTAAATCCCTTAAAATTTGATACTTTCGGAGTATGTGCTTTTTTCGTTGATGTGACCTTAGTTCTTTTGCAAGATCCACCACTACAGTATTATCATAATACAACGTGATAGGATATTTACATATAGGGACCACATCAAGATTCTGGACAATGTTCCGAATCCCGATGGATTCCTTGGATGTATTAGAAGACACTATATATTCAGACTCTACTGTAGAATTGGTTACAACTGGCTGATTTGAACTCTTACAGCTCACAACTCTTCCATTGAGATAGAAAACATATCCAAATTGCGACTTCAGATCATTCTGATCTGTCTAAAAACTAGTATCAGCATACCATCTTATGACAAGATCTTCATCTCCTCCATACACCAGGAACATATACTTAGTTCATCTCAGATACTTAAAGATAGTATTAACAGTAGTCCAATGTTGTTCTCCTGGATCTACTTGATATCTTCATACCATGATTAGTGCATAGGAAACATCAAGTCTAGTACATAACATGTCATATATGATGGATCCTATAACCAAAGTGTATGGGATCTAACTCATTCTATCTATCTCTTGTTGTGTCTGTGGACACATTATCTTAGAAAGATGTAGGTCATGTGACTTTGGAACCAATCCTCTCTTGGATTGTTCCACACTAAATATCTTTAGTATCTGGTCAATGTATGAACCATGACATAGTCCAAACAGCCTCTTGGATCTATCACGAATGATCTTGATCCCTAGAATGTAGGCTTCTTCAACCAAGTCCTTCATGGGGAAACACTTGTTCAACCAGTCCTTAATTGACTGTAAGACTAGTACATCATTTCCAATGAGCAATATGTCATTAATATATACTACTAGGATAATGACCGCATTCCCATTAAACCACTTATAAATACATGGCACACATTCATTCTTAATGAAACCAAATTTCTTTATGGCTTCATCAAATCATATGATCCATGAACTAGATGCTTTCTTTAATCCATAAATGGATTTCTAAAACTTGAAAACCCGTTTGTCTTCCCCTGGTGCCACAAACCCTTATGGTTGTGTCATATAGACATCTTCCTAAAGGTTCCCGTTAAGGAATGCTGTTTTAAAATCCATTTTCCAAATCTTATAGTCATGGAAAGATGCTATGGAACGTATGATTCTTATGGATTTAAACATGGAAACTGGTGAGAAGGATTCATCATAGTAAATTCCTTGATGCTGTCTGAATCCTTTAGCCACTAGCCTTGCTTTATAGGTACTAACTTGACCTTCCATGTCCAGTTTTCTCTTGAATACCCATTTGCATCCAACAGGTTTTACATCAACTGGCTCATCGACCAGAACCCAAACTTGGTTCTGATACATGTAATCCATCTTAGAATTTATAGCTTCTATCCATATTGAATATTCTAAGCTTTATACTGATTTCATGTAGGATATAGGTTCATCATTGTCCAACAATAATGATTCACCATCCTCAGTGACTAGGAAACCAAATATCTTTGGTTCTCTTACCTCTCTTGATCTCCTATGTAGTACTTGTGTTTTTGGAACCTTTTCCATTGGGACTTGTGGAACTTGTTCCTGTACCAACTCCTTTTTATCTTGAGCATCAACTTCGTCGAAGTCAATCTTGCTCCGACTATCCTTTTTGAGGATGTTATCCCTCATGAGAAAGATGGCTTGTCTGGCGATAATCACTTTCTAGTAATATCCTTTTGTTTCATTTGGGATATCCTTTAAAGATACACTTCATGGACCATGGGGTAGTTTGTTGCCTGAGAAGGCCTTAATAAATTCCTCGCATCCCCATAAAAATGTGTGCGAAAAAATGGGTTTCTTTCCGTTCCATAACTTAGAGGGAATTCCATTTTCCACCTTAGTTGGTACTCGGTTTAATGTGTATGCTGCAGTTTGTAATGCATATCCCCAAAAGGATAATGGAAAATATGCATTACTCATCATCGACCTCACCATGTCCAATAAGGTGCAGTTCCTCCTTTCACTAACACCATTACACTATGGTGTATAAGGAGAAGTGAGATAAGATATAATCTCAGACTCCCGTAGAAGATCAATGAACTCTTGGTTCAGATATTCTCCACCTCGATCTGATCAAAGCTTCTTTATCTTCTTAACAAGCTGATTATCTACTTCATTCATGAATTCATTAAATTTCTATAAGTATTCCGACTTATACCTAATTAAGTAGACATATCCATATTAACTTAAATCATCATTAAAAGTAATGAAGAAGGAATATCCACCTTTAGCTTCTACTGTAAATGGTCTTCACACATCCGTGTGAACCAATCCTAGAAGATATGTGGCCCTTTCACCCTATCCACTGAAAGGTGGCTTTGTCATATTACCTTGTAAACAAGCATGAAATCTATCAAGTGGTTTTAGCTCAGTAGAGTCTAAATAGCCATCTTGGTAGAGCTTTGTCAAGTGCTTCTCATTTAAATGACCGAGACGGTGATTCCACAACTAGGTGATGTATGAGTCATGTGAGTTTGTTTCATTATCGATTACCAACACTTGGTTTTCATAATTTAATACATATAAACCATTATTTAAATGCGCCATACCAGAATATACATTGTTCTTAAAATGAAGCAAACATTATTTCTAAACTTGAACATAAATCCATCCATATCAAAACATGATATAGAAATTATGTTTTTAGTAACACTAGGCACATAATAACAGTTATGTAAAACCAAAATCATCCCAATTAGCAATGAGAGGTGGTAATCTCTAATGGCTAACACATCCAGCATCGCGCCATTGGTAGCTTGAAGATCCACCTCTCCTCTATCAATATTTCTAAATCTACTTGGTTCCTGAATTTGAATACAGATGTGAGCCCCACAAGTTGTGTCTAATACCCAATGTGTAGAAATGTAAAGATTGCACTCTATAACGAATAGACCATTAGCTTCTCCATGCTTCTGGGTGCAGTTCCTCTTATATTGGCCTTTCTTTCCACATGAAAAACATACCACCTCTTGTTCCTTCCCCTACCTCTGGATCTTCCCCTTCTTTAGGGATGGTGCTCGGGGGTTCAGATCGTTTATAAGTCTTTATCCCATTTGCATTGTCCTTCCTTTTCATATTCATCATAAGGACTGCGAGTTTTTCATGCCCCATGTCCTTATCTACTCAGAGAATTAAGGTCATAATTTCCGAAAGACTCTTCTCATTGTTACCCATGTTATAGTTGACAATAAATATAGAGAAGGTCTTGGACAGTGATGATATGATGAGATCTGTACACAACTCATATGGGAACTTAATTCCTAAGATGTCCAGGCATTCAATGTAGCCAATAAGCTTGACTACATGAGGCCCAGCTGGAGTATACTCTCCAATATTAGTAGTAAACAAAGCATTGGAGATCTCATATCTCTCCTGTCTCACCTTCTATTGGTAGAGATCCTTAAGGTGATACATCATGTTATACACGTCCATGTTTTTATGTTTCTTCAAGAGCTCATTAGACATGGATGATAGCATGAAACATTAGACATATGTGGAATCATCCATATGTTTCATATAGAGAGATAGTTCCTCATCGTTTGACTCTTTCCCAGGTGCAACTAGAAAATGATCTTCCAGCACATACAATTTCCTCTCGTGGATAAGGATAACGCGTAAATGCCTCTACCACTCTTGGAAATTGGTGCAAATGAGAAGTTTTTATTTCTCGAGTATGGTTCACAATGATATGTTTGAAGTCATTTTCTTTCTGTTTATACAAATTATGATGAGCAAAGGTTTATTACTTTATTATGATAAAACTGAGACAAATGAATAAATTAATACTTATTAGTATCCCACTATTTTATTGATATCTAATAGCCCTCACCATTGACTTAGAAATATTTTGTTGCCTAAATATTCTAGTGTAAATGATCAATATTTCCCTTTGCATTACCCCAACTATGGCCGATCAAGAAACATGAAGGGTTTTAGGTAGGCATTCCAAATTCCAACTGCATTAAATTGCAGCTCCTTGATCTATTGAGTGGACTCCCCAATCCTGAAATCCTTTTATTTTGGATTTTCCAAACCTTTGCCTCTTGGTCACACCAAGTCTTGCTATGGTAGTCAACCCCTGATTCAAACCAAGTCAAGTCAACCCAAAACCTTAAATTAGAATATCCCGATAATTGAAAGCACACCAACTAGGGATGGTCAAGCACTTTGAACTATGGTTTGATTCTAACTAAGATTATGGAAGGCTATACCGACATAATATTTATTTGAGGTATTTTTATCCTTATACGTAAATTTATATTTTATTATCTTTGATTACATGCTTGTTTATATTAATTGGGATATATTTAAGTGATTAACCATGCCTAAGATAATATTTTAAGCATAAGACGGTCTTATTATTGTTTCATCTTGCATTATTATTTAATTCATTAATTGTGTGATCGTGACAACACACCCACAATAAATAAACCATGAAACTGACAGAAATAAAATAAATGGTATGATCATGAGCTCGTTCTATTGGTTAGTTTATCTAGCAGTTGATAAACTAACCCAAAACCTAAGAGAGAGACACGTTGAACCTTTTGGGTTCGTGTTTACAGCTTTCCACCTATACACCTTTCTATATTATTGAATTGGTTTCACCTTGGCTCCTAACTTGATCCACCTCCACTAGCTTGGGAGCTCCACCCATTACATATGATTTTAACTCATATGCAGGTGAGGGGTAAAATGGGGTTTTACATAAAAGAAACCTTGGGCACGCAGGCCCTACATATTAATGAGGAGAAGGCTCAGAGGCCAAAAAATTTAATTTAAATAAATTAATTAAAATAAACCATTCACATACAAAGGTCTTGGCCTAGCTCATGATCATCCATGCATTCAACAATATTAATGCATAAATAAAACTAGTATTCAATTCTTTAATTGTTCTTGCTTAAGGTAAATCATGCTCGAATAAATTAATTATATTTAATTAATCAATCCTTTTATTTTAAACCCTTGACTGGATTTATTTGAGATTCTCATCCATGATAATTTTAAACAAATAAATTGGTTTAAAATTATCTTTGTACGTAACTTGTACCTTGGAGGAAACCTGGTGAATTCCTATTCATAACTACCCAATGAGTGAAATGAACATTACATAGATGTTAAATTAAAAACATATATATAAAACACCCATCACGTGTTGTGACTTAGCTTTACACCTTCACTATGGCACACGTCTCAAGGGTTTGTATAACATAATAATAAATTTTAATAAATTTTTGTAATTTGGATGAGTACACGAAATGTAGTTTCGACTACATGGAATGTACTTTTATTCATCGTACATCAAAACTACACACCCAGGGACATGGCATGTAGATGTACTTTGGAAATTTTCGGAGTACATGGTCAATTTACATGGCCTGATTTGGTAGACCATTCCAATGCATTGAACCTAGACTACAAGGAATGTAATTATGAATACACACCATTTATTCTGGTGTTTTATGGCCAAGAAAATTTGGAACCTCTAGATGAGATCCTCTATTTTATTTTAATCAAAATTAGAGGAAAAATTTGTTTCTGTAAGGTGAACGAGAAATGAGAGAGGAGGAACATATCTATAGATTTATATTTAAAGAATGATTAACTTGAATTTAAACAACTAAATTATTAAATTCATAAATCACCAATGAAAAACTAAATAATTATAGTCAATGATATGACTCCCTTTGACACCACTTGTAGTTTCTGGGCACAGCGGAAGCGCATTGGTGGGTGTACCCAACTTTAATTTTGGTGTTAACAATGATCAATCTGAGATCCGTCATGATAATAAAACACTGGATCATTAGAATAGAACAAAGAATGAAAAATAAAGAGGGGAGTCCCAGAACCATATAGAGTATCATCATATGTTGGTTATAATTAATTTAATTAATTGATAAAAATTACCTTGATGGAATTCTTTCTTCGTTGATGTATCCGATCACAATCTGATGTGATCCATCATTGCATCATAGAATCAAAATGTAGGATTCCTCTAATGGTTATCCACACGTACTTCATGTATCTCTGGACATCCACGAATGTATCTCTAGGTGCTAGCGCAGAAGATCCTTCACTTGCAATGTCCGCCTTCAATCGCCTTGATCCGATGGAGGTGGATCTCTCTCTCGTAGCTTGAGAGAGTTCTTAGTGGAAAAATAATTCTCTCTTGGATTGAGAGCTTTTCAAAATCCATTGTGCACAACCACACAAAATGGTTAGGCTAATGAGAAATATATAATTGGAATTTTTAATTACATAGAATTATAAAATGAATTAATTACCTAAAATCATTTATTAATTTCATTAAATTCTTAGTAATACCCCATGTCTAATAATAGTTGACTATTATTATTACTTGACATGTGCCCATAGAATTACTCATAATATTATTTAATTTAATAAATAATAATATTTCTCATAAATTCCTATAGAATCTACATGGCGTGTATATATTAATATACATGGCATGTACTTTTATTTTCCATTTTTCTTAATTTCCTCCACCACATTTATTAGACCTTGAATAATGACTATATATTTCTCAAATAAATATCACAAAATTACTCAATAAAAAATATATTATTTTTCCCACAATATATTCTCTCAAATAACTAGTGTCGAAATAAATGAAACCAGGCATCCTTGAATAATTATTAAACCATAGTCGGGAATAATCATTATTCAACTTGTTAAATTAATATTTAACTGAGATACTTGGACACACGTAGTGTGTGACCCTCTAGGCCTCTTTGTTAGTGGCATTAGGCAGAGCCTACCTAAAGTCCACACTTAGAATCTAGCAACACACCAAGGCACCCATAGAGAAATAATTTAATGTCGTAACGATGTGTCACCTCCAAAGAACGCTTACTGTGTAATGTAATCCCTTTGTCACGATATCTCAAATCAAGAGGGTTTCATGCTAGTGCCATCATCCCATGTGCTTGACTATTGTTTCTTTGAATTTATGGAATTTAACTTTCCCCTTCCTCACCATGGTCATGGATTTATTTAGGCTATATCAATTCCATAAAAGGGCATGAGATATCAACTTCTGTTATGGAATAGAAGGAACTAATCCTTTCTCTCATTATCTATTAATGCAATATCACTCGTGATGCCCCCAACGTATCCTACCTCACTGCGAACAGTGTGTCGTCCCAGTTTTCGTCAATACATCTAGGTGTGCGAGTTGTAATGCCTATTAATAATAATCTTAAAGTCTAAGGATCAATACACATGTCCACAGATAGGAACTTCCAATGACACTAGGAAATGTGGATTTCCTACTGGAGGGTCTTATTCTCATAATATCCTTCTAGACATTACCAAGGGTGTACACCATGAGAAGGTGTCTCAAAGTTTTATGAGTTCTCACCCCTAATGGCCTATATTATTTGTGTCCCTCAAATAACATCATTCGGCCATAGAACATATATTCAATAATAGTATTATGGCACTTTCAGGTTCTCATCATAGTAGGGATCCATGATGACTCTTTAATGCAACAACTATCCTTAGGAAATTATCACATGAATTATCATGTAGAAAAACAATAAAGAAGTGATAAGGTATTTATTAATGAATAAAGTAAAAATTATTTGGTTCTAGGCCACCAAATCCAACACATACTACTGTGGTGTTGGGAATGTGGGGATGTTCTTAATGATGTGGGATGTGGTCAATGTGTTCCCATCTACTATATGTATAGGGTACCCTAAAAGTCAAGGAACATTTATTATCACTTGGGAGAGTAATATTGACTTTATTATCTCTCTTCTTGGAAGGGTGAATCTAGTGCACACCTCAATCTCGACAAGTATAGGTGTTGATAGATCATGTTAGCTTCTAGGAACTATAATTTGAAATCAATTTCTAAATTATCATCCTGGTGAACCAATTTGGGTGAAATGACATTGAACATCATGGTGATGTGCACCAATGGATTGGTTCATGAACTAGGGACATGACCTGTGCATGAAATGATTAATAAAATTAAATTCTCTTTGTGAAATATTCCACATATTCAAATTTTATGTACAATTTATGTTTTTCAACAAATTTTTATTTTTTCAACTATTTTAGTCATTTTAACTAAAATTTAATTACATGTCCCAATAGAAAAATGACAATACCAATAAAACCCATTCCTAAAATAGAAGTCTCTTCTTAAATTGAACATATTATTTATTCCATGTATGTGGGGAAATACTATTAGTTAATGTTATATCAATCAATGCTTCAATGTTTTATATAGATAAATTACCAAATATTTATTGAATCATATTTTATCTCTTTTTAAAACAATACATTATTTATTGATAAAATAATAAAAAAAACAAATGAAAACATAACGAAATACTTTTTCATGGAGTACAAAAACATAAAAAGATATAAAAACTCTCAAAGATAAATTTATGTTAATGAATACACCATGAGTATAGAATATCAATGATGGAATTTTAAATCCACCCTAGATAATATGTCATATGAATTAGATCCCCAAACACATTGATGCTCCTTTATATTTTGTTGGTTGACTTCAGATCAAATCTAAAGAGAAAATAAATATCATGACCTTTTCATTTCAAGTATATTTATGATTGAAATGATTTGGGATTATTAGGACCAAAAAATGTTCTATATTTGAAGATTAACTCAAATTAGTAATTATATATGCAGTTCTTTGGATATTTTAGACATATTTATATATGATCTCTGATTTCATTCATTAACATATAAGTCATACGATCCCTAACATGAATATATTTCACTTGATTCATGGAGATGTGGGAATTATTTTATTTGATGTCGGTAAAAAATCTTGGGATCCGATCACTAGATCCATGTATAATGAATTTCTTCCTCATGAATCAGTTTGAAAAAATATTGTATGAATGTCTCCATTTGTCTACACATTTCTTGAGGATAATGAATGGGAAATAAGGAAAGCATCCAACCCAAAAATAGAATACATTTTTTAATCATGGATTATGATTTTATGGATCCCATGCAGTGATGAGTAATGATAAAAATTTTCAATTGGGTGACATACTATGAAATTTAAGGGGGCCCTAGGCATCCAATGTCATGAACTATAGTGAAACTAGTATGAAATATGGGTCTGTTATATCAACCCCAACATCAACCGACAAATCAAAGTGATTGTTCTTTCTATAATATAGATCATTGGTTATTTGTTTTCGATTCAATTTTTATACACAAAAATAAACCTGAGTATTTTCTTGATGGTGGAAAGGATGGATGAAGGTGGACCCATTTGGTATGGCACCTGCCATCGGGACAAGCCTGTGCATGCATGGGATAGCCTAACCAAACAACCATGTGAAGGTGGAGATCTGATTTCATGATGAAGATGCTGGGGATGAGAAGTTCCAAGTAGTTAGTCTGGGTTGTATGTAATGTTTGAAGCCTATGGGCAATGAATTTTTTTAAGGCCTATGGGCCATATAATACTTACACCTACGGGCCTTGTAAGGGTTCTACCTCACCCCTTGAAAGGTGGATTATCAAAATCAATAAAAAAATGAAGTCCTTTAGGAAAAAAAGGGTAGACCCATTCACATAGATGTACTGGTATTATAAAAAATATATTTGTTCATATTAAACATATATAAAAATAATTATGCATTCTCCATCAGAGGTCATTCATAGTCATCTGAGGATGGGTAGTGGAATATTTAAATTTATATGAACTCTATAGTGGGTTTTAAAATATTGTGTGTAGTTTTAGATCTTTATTCCATAATATGTTTTGTATTCAACCATTATTGATGAAGGGTGGTATGACCCTCAAATCATTTAAAATTTAATCAAAATTAAACTTCAACATATATGTATACCCCCTACCATAATTATTATATATGAAATTGTTAGTAGATATGGAACAATAAAATATAATATAACTATAAGTGGTTTGTTTTTTCATCCTAGATTGATTATGACATTATATTTTAGGAATAAACAAAATAAAAATATTTTTATTGCTATAGAAAAAAGACCCTAGAACATATAGACGAATAAAACATGTGCTTAAGGGGGAATAAATTGGTCTAAATGAAGATCATATCCTATATCTAAGTCCCCCATTGGAGGAAAATACATCAAGGTGGAGAATATATTCACATGACACTACTAGAAAATCTGGTTTTGGAGGCGGGGCACCTATAGCGGCCGCTGCAATTTTTCCTAAAAAAACCCTATTTTCCCCTCCCTCCCCTCCCTCCCCTCCCTCCCCTCCCCGACCTTGCGACCCCCCCCCCTTCCCCGACCCCGCGACCCCGACCCCCGGCGACCCTCCCCGACCCCCGGCGACCCCTCCCCGACCCCCGGCGACCCTCCCCGACCCCCGGCGACCCTCCCTGACCCCCAGCGACCCCTCCCCAACCCCCGGCAACCCGGACCCCACTGGCGACCCCGACCCCCGTCGACCCCGACCTCCCGGCGACCCCGGTGACCCGACCCCCGGTGACCCGACCCCCGGCGACCCCGACCCCCGGCGATCCCCACCCCCTTGCCTCCGTGCTGCGCCACCGGCAACCCCCACTGCCTTGCCTCCACACTGTGCCCCCGTGACCCCGACACCCCCTGCCCGCGCTGCACCCCAGCGACCCCCACCGCCTTGCCTCCACGCTACGCCCCCGTGACCCTGACACCCCCACGACCCGGCAACCCCCACCCCTACCTGCGCTGCACCTTTGGACAGCCCCGCCGTCGCCGTACCCTCGCGGCCCCGTTGCATCCCTCCGGTAAGTCCTCCTGCCTCTGTTGGACCCTTCCGATCCATTGTGCCTCGCCGTGTAGAACCCTCCACACTTCGTCCAATGGTTCTGCTCCTTTCGAGTCCGGCCGTCGAACCTCTGTCGTCAAGTCATTGCACCGTCCTAGATCCGCATTCGAGTCAGACCCCATTACCCGTGGTCGAGTCCTCCGCAGGTAATGTTTTTTTATCCAAATTTGGTTTTTAAATTTTAATGATATGTGTTTTTTTTAGAATTTAAATTAGATATTTCACTTTTTATTTCTATTAAATACAGATATGGATAGGATTTGTATTGATATGCAAGATAGATTTTCAACTGAATATTATGAGGGGATTAAGCGATTTATGGATTTCACCAACAAATTTCCAAGCGATATAATTAGTTGTCCATGAAGAAAATGTGAAAATAGATATATCTTCAAACGAGATAGTGTTAGAGAACATTTTTTTTTGAATGGGTTTTTGAAAAACTATAAGACATGGACGCGTCATGGAGAAGATTATGTTTCATGTCATCGCTCAGAAAATATTCATATGAATGTTGATTTGAGAACAGTTGATCCGATGAACATAATGCTGAATGATATGATGTGTCAGTTTCAATCTGAACACAGTAATGTCGTAAATGATGACGTTGGATTGAGTAATCCTCGTTCTTCTACAGATGGAGAAGCATTGAAATTCTTTGAAATTCTTGACGATGCGCATACTGAATTATATCCTGGATGCACTAAATTTAGTAAACTGTCATTCATCGTTGAATTGTTACACCTGAAGGCCTTGAACCAGTGGTCAGACACCTCATTCGACATGTTGTTGGTATTATTGAAGAAGGTACTCCCTACTGGAGCGAGGATTCCAGAGTCATTCTATCAAGCTCGAAAGTTAATCGATGATCTTGGTTTTACATATGATACAATTGATGCATGTCGTAATAATTGTATGTTGTTCAAAAAAGAGAGTGTGCAATTAAATAATTGTACTGTTTGTTATACATCTAGGTGGAAGACCAATGAGATTAATCAAGGTAGTCAGATTCTTCCTGGGAGAGTCTTGAATAAAGGGAAACAAGTTGCCGCTAAACAGATACGTTATTTCCCACTAAAACCAAGACTGAAGAGATTCTCCTTGTCCACTAAAATTGCTAAATTGATGACTTGGCATTAAAAGAGAACGAAATAGGTTGATAAATTAACTCACCCGGCAGATTCTTTGGCATGGAAAGAGTTTTATCAGAGACACCTAGACTTTTCCCAAGATGATCGTAATATTTGACTGGGTTTGGCAGCAGATGTTTTTAACCCATTTAGGTCCATGGTTGGTGCGGCACATAGTACATCTCCAGTGGTGTTGGTTCCATACAACATTCCCTCATGGGTATGTATGAAGCAACCTTTTTTGTTACTGTCAATTCTAATTGATGGATCGAGAGGACCTGGTGATAAAATCAATGTTTATATGCAACCTTTGATTGATGAGCTGCAAGAATTTTGGGTCGATGGTGTAATGACTTTTGACTTGGCATCAAATGAAATGTTTAGACTTTGGGCCGCTTTGTTATGGACAATTAATGATTTCCCAGTGTATGCTAACTTATCAGGTTGGAGTACAAAAGGAGAATTTTATTGCCCTTGTTGTAATAAGAGTAAGAAATCTATATGGCTTAAGCACTGTAGAAAGTGGGCATATCTTGGTCACAGATTCTTTCTTCCTCCATTGCACAGGTTCAAAAAAGACCGTGTATCGTTTGATGGGAATAGAGAGTTTGACCCATCACTACAAATACTGTCTGAGGTTGAAATTTTTGCACAACATGATGAAGAAAACATCCGTACAATATATGATTTTCAAGATTTATTGGTTCCTGCATTTCCTTTTATTCCTACTGTAAATAGACAACGAAGTCATAATTGGAAGAAACGAAGTATTTTTTTTGAATGACCTTATTGGAAATATAATATTTTAAGGCATAATTTAGATGTGATGCACATTGAAAAAAATGTATGTGATAATATTTTGTGCACCATTTTAGGCGTCAAGGGGAAATCAAAGGACAATGCTAATGCTTGATGTGATTTGCAAGAAATGGGATTGAGAAAACCTTTAAATTTATAGCTGGGTGAAGGTAATTGGGCATACATGCCTACTGCATAGTACACAATGAGTAAAAAAGAGAAACAAACATTTCTATCAATTTTGAAGACTGTTAAGGTGCCAGATAGTTATTTCTCTAATATTTCGAAGTTCGTGAATATGACGAGCATGACATTACAGGGTTTGAAAAGTCACAATAATCATATTCTGCTTCAATAGTTAATTCCTATAGAAATTCATGATTGCTTACCTTCCCAGGTTGTTGAGCCGTTGATTGGAGTTTCTAATTTTTTCAGACAGCTATGTTCTAGGAATCATCGCATGAGTGATTTAAAAAAGCTAAAGGATAATATTGTACTTGCACTATGTCACCTATAAAAACTCTTTCTGTTGTCTTTTTTTGATGTCATGGTTCACATGACCGTGCATTTAACTGTTGAAGTCATTGATGGCAGTCCCGTGCAATTCAGGTGGATGTATCCAATAGAGCGATACTTAAATACAATGAAACGCTATGTGCACAACAAAGCTCGTCCAGAAGCATCAATTTCCAAGGGATATTTAATGGATGAGTGTACTAATTTTTGTGCTTCATATATTGATGAGGTTGAAACAAAGATAGATAAACCATCCCAGACTGAAGAGGGTCCAATTAGAGAAGGAATAACATTTGATATGTGGAACGATGAGTGGGTTCATGCTCATCGATATGTGTTGTTCAACACTCCATCAGTTATTCCATTGATACAGTAAGTTTCATAGTTGATGTGTATTTTGTTTCTATATTTATTTTATTGCTTACCTTATATTGTGTTGTGATTTAGGATGCATATTGCTGATTTAAAATGTGAAAGGCCCCGTGCAACTGAGTATCAAATCCAAAAACATAATTTCAACACATTTCATGAGTGGTTCAAGACTCATGTACGTATAATTGATTTAATATTTTTATAGTGAAACTAAGTTGTATTTTCACAATCCTTTACCCATTAAACTATATATGTGAAATTTTCTGATTCAAAAGTTACGTGATTTAACCCAGCATGTGAGTGAAGAACTCAACCAACTAGCTGATGGTTCATTTATTACAGCTCGTCGCTACAAGTCTTTGGATGCTAACAGATTCCGATTTCGTATTAGCGATGTTGACATGAACCGAGCCCCACAAAATAGTGGCGTTGGTTGTTCTTTTGTTGGCGAGGGTTATTATTATGGATTGTTGAGAGATATTATTGAGGTTATTTATGATCGTGGCTTAAAACACATATTGTTAAGGTGTTATTGGGTCGATCCAGTTCGTGGAACGAAAGTTGATAAATTATAATTTACATTTGTAAACTTTAACATTATTCTATATAAAGATGACCGGGTTAGCAATGATCCCTTCATACTGACATCGCAGGAAGAACAAGTTTACTTTTTCGGCATTGATTCTGATTGGAAAGTTGTGGTGAAAATGTCTAGAAGAGGGGTTTTTCTGATTGACCAAGAGGAACCTAAAGTTTTCGCATTTCCTGATCAAACACTTGACCAAACAACAGTAGCTGTACGAGATGAAGATATACAATGGACCAGAGAGACAGTTGAAGGAGATACGATAGACTTTCATGATTAGTGTAAATTGTAATTATATTCCTAGTTATTATTTGTAAAAATATTTATGAGTTATATATGTATAAAAATTGCTTGATTGAACTATAATTTCTTTTAATGTAGGTATGTCACAGGGTGGTCACAGTGGTTCACCTGATGTTGTTGGTATGTATGTTTTCATTTTTCTAAATTAATTGATTGCAAATTTTCTGTTTATATTTCCCTAATTGTTTCTAATCATTAATTTATATTGTAATTGAATTATGAATTTATGTTTATCAGGATCTACTGCTTCTTCTAGCAGACGCAGGGGTCCTGGTAGAGGGGTTCGATCCTGGAACTCTGGAGCCCGATTGGATGTGTTATTTGATGACACATTTCATCCAGTTGGAGATGGTGCTACTGCATTGAGTCATCAGTTTGGGCATATGATATGAGACTCACACAGATTCCCTCTGACGACTCGTGACTGGAGTTCTTTCCCTCAGGATACGATGGACAGATTATGGAGGGAGGTTCAGGTAAATTCAATGTTTAATTTTTCATGATATTTTTATTATTATTGTCCCATTTACTGACAATATTTATAACAGGATAATTTGACATCCTGTCTAGATGAGTTTCGGTATGTTTGTTTGTCCTAATGCTGAAAATTATGGAAGGATTACAAGTCAAGGGTGAAGAGATATCACTGGACACCATTTGCAGGTGTTCCAGACATTCTACAGCTAGTCCCTACGGGCATTCTTCCTACGCAGTGGCAGGATTTGGTTCCATTTTGGTCGAGTGAGGTAGCGATGGTAAGATTTATCACTTTTAATCTATAAATGACTAATTTTTCAAATGTATATTAACTAAATACGTTGAATTTAGACCGAGTCTTCTCGTCATTCACATAATCGTGCGATGCAGGCCACCCCTTCCATACTTGGCACTCGACATGTGTCACAGCTCAGACATGATGTAAGTTCAGAATTCACTATTTCATTCATATTTTAAAAATATTATAGTATAACATGGTGGACCCCTTTATTATAGTTACACCAACGCGGCGAGCCAATCGATCAGATGTCTATATGGATGAGGACTCGTAGGGCAGGTGATCCCGATGTTGTCGGTGTTATAGTAAGAAAATTATTTACTAATTAATAAATGTATTTTTTATTTTATATAAATTATTCATATTTGTTCATTAATTCATTATATGCTACAGGCTCAGTTTGATTCTCAGTTAGCAGAGTTTCCATAGGATCAACGTCGTAGTATTGTGCGTAGAGATGAAATATTTCACCGTGTCGTGGGGCATGATGGTCATGGTTATTCTTTGACTTATGGCGGTGGTGTCCCACAACGTGCAGTTGTTAGAGCAGATGTGATGGGTGCATGAAGAGAGTCAGGGATGTGCACACAGGCTGAGATAGATGCTTCCATGCAGGATATGAAGTGCAATTTTGATTCACAGTTTCAGCAGTTACGTGCAGAGTATGAGGAGAGGTTGTCACAGATGTCATCACGTATCGATGAAATGAAGACGCAACAAGTGGCGCCACAGGTAAACAATAAAACAAACCATAATCAGATTGAATTTTATTGATATTTTTAAGATACATAATATTGATATATATTGTAGGCTCTGAATACATCTGGTGGACATCACAGTGATATTGGTGATCCAGATGAGAATGAACCCCAGGCATGAGGTAATTTCATTTGTCTTGATGAATTCTCTAGAATTTTTTTTATCCTTGATGAATATAATTTTCCTTTTTTACCTAGATTAGTTTGTTTTAATATTTGTGGATGACATCTTCATGCACTCCAAGAGTGATTATGATCATACCCAACATCTTGACATCATTCAGATTACACTTATTCACTATACGTCAAGTTATATATATGTTAGTTTTGTATTGATTATATAGGTATAGTTATTGGGTCAAATAATTTCAGAGGAAGGTGTGTCAGTGGATGGAGATAAACTCCAGACAGTTGTTTCTTGGGAGAATCCCAAGAACTCATTCAATATTTGTATCTTTTTAGGGTGAGTGAATTGTGACGTGCACACACAGACGGCACGTCAATCGGACGTGCGGTCAGCGCGGTAGGGCAAATTATGCGTTCTTTTAGTGTTGTGTGCACTTGATAAACGCGCGTGGGGGGTCCAAATGGGCCGAACGAAGTCCAAATGGACTGAAATCGGACGAAATCAAAGGGTGAGTGAATTGTGATGTGGTCGAGCATACGTCACGTCAATCGAACGTGTCGTGTGCCCGTTGTGATTGGGAACGTCATTCCGGTGTCATAAACGGCCAAAACGGGCGTCTAACGGTCAAACTCATAGAGGACGACATTGGATTGACCTGAAATCCCAGGACAACAATCCAATTATTATTCGCGACGTGCACGCATAGACAGCACGTCAATCGGACTTGCGGTCTGCACCATAGGGCTCATTATGCGCTCTTTAAGTGTTGCGCGCACTTGATAAATGCGCGTGGGGGGTTCAAATGGGCCGAACGAAGTCCGAATGGCCTGAAATCGGACAACATCAAATGGTGAGTGAATTGTGATGTGGTTGAGTAGACAAAACATCAATCGGACATGCCGTGTGCCCGCGGTGACCGGGAATGCCGTTCTGGTGTCATAAACGGCCAAAACGGGCGTCTAACGGTCAAACTCATAGCAGATGACATAGGATTTACCTGAAATCACAGGACAACAATACAATTATTATTCGCGACGTGCACACGCAGACGTCACGTCAATCAGATGTGTGGTCTGCGTGGTAGGGCTCATTATGCGTTCTTTAAGTGTTGTGCGCGCTTGATAAACGCGCGTGGGGGGGTCCAAACGGGCCGAACGATGTCAGAATGGCCTGAAATCGGACGACATCAAAGGGTGAGTGAATTTTGATGTGGTCGAGCAGAAGTCACGCCAATCAGACGTTCCGTGTGCCCGAGGTGACCGGGAACGCCGTTCTGGTGTCATAAACGGCCAAAACGGGCGTCTAACGGTCAAACTCATAGTGGATGACATTGGATTGACCTGAAATAATAGGAAAACAATCCAATTATTATTCGCAACGTTCACGCGTAGATGGAACATCAATCGGACATCCGGTCTACGCGGTAGGGCTCATTATGTGTTCTTTAAGTGTTGTGCGCGCTTGATAAACGCACGAGGGGGGGTCCAAACAGGACGAACGATGTCCGAATGGCCTGAAATCAGAAGACATCAAAGGGTAAGTGAATTGTGATGTGGTCAAGTAGACGAAACATCAATCGGACGTGCCGTGTGCCCGGGGTGACTGGGAACGCTATTCTGGTGTCATAAACGGCCAAAACGGGCGTCTAACGGTCAAACTCATAGCGGACGACATCAGATTGACCTAAAATCACAGGACAACAATCCAATTATTATTCGCAACGTGCACGCATAGACGGCACTTCAATCGGATGTGTGGTCTACACGGTAGGGCTCATTATGCGTTATTTAAGTGTTGTGTGTGCTTGATAAACGCGCGTGGGGGGGGTCCAAACGGGCCGAACGAAGTCCGAATGGCTTGAAATCGGACGACATCAAAGGGTGAGTGAATTTTGATGTGGTCGAGTAGATGGCATGTCAATCGGACGTGCTGTGTGCCCGTGGTGACTGGGAACGCCGTTCTGGTGTCATAAACGGCCAAAACGGGAATCTAACGGTCAAACTCAAAGCAGACGACATCGGATTGACCTGAAATCACAGGAAAACAATCCAATTATTATTCTCAACGTGCATGCGTAGACAGCACGTCAATCGGACGTGCGGTCTGCGCGGTAGGGCTCATTATATGTTCTTTAAGTGTTGCGCGCGATTGATAAACGCGTGTGGGGGGGTCCAAGCGGGCCGAACGAAGTCCGAATGCCTTGAAATCGGATAACATCAAAGGGTGAGTAAATTGTGATGTGGTCGAGTAGACAAAATGTCAATCGGACGTGCCGCGTGCCCGCGGTGACCGGGAACGCCGTTCTGGTGTTATAAACGGCCAAAATGGGAGTCTAACGGTCAAACTCATAGAGGACGACATCGGATTGCCCTGAAGTCACAGGACAACAATCCAATTATTATTCACGACATGCACGCGCAGAGGGTACATCAATCGGACGTGCGGTCTGTGTCGTAGGGCTCATTATGAGTTCTTTAAGTGTTGTGCGCGCTTGATAAACGCGCGTGGGGGTCCAAATGGGCCGAAAGAAGTCTGAATGGCCTGAAATCAGACGACATCAAAGGGTGAGTGAATTGTGATATGGTCGAGTAGACGGCACGTCAATCGGACGTGTCGTGTGCCCGCGGTGACCGGTAATGCGGTTCTGGTGTCATAAACGGCCAAAATGGGCGTCTAATGGTCAAACTCATAGCGGACGACATCGGATTGACCTGAAATCATAGGACCACAATCCAAGTATTATTTGGGACGTCCACGTGCAGACGACACGTCAATCGGACGTGCAGTCTGCACCGTTGGGCTCATTATGCGTTCTTTAAGTGTTATGCGCGCTTGATAAACGCGCATGGGGAGTCCAAACAGGCTGAACGAAGTCCGAATGGCCTGAAATCGGACGACATCAAAGGGTGAGTGAATTTTTATGTGGTTGAGCAGACGGCACGTCAATCGGATGTGTCGTGTGCCTGTGGTGACTGGGAATGCCGTTCTGGTGTCAAAAACGGCCAAAACGGGCGTCTAACGGTAAAACACATAGCGGACGACATCAGATTGACCTGAAATCACAGTAAAACAATCCAATTATTATTCTCAACGTGCATGCGCAGACGTCATGTCAATTGGACATGTGGTCTGCACCATAGGTATCATTATGCATTCTTGAAGTGTTGTGCGCGCTTGATAAACGCGCGTGGGGGGGGGTCCAAATAGGCCGAACGAAGTCCGAATGACCTGAAATTGGACGAAATCAAAGGGTGATGGAATTGTGATTTTGTCGAGTAGACGGAACATCAATTGGATGTGTCGTGTGCCCGCGATGACCAGGAACGCCGTTCTGGTGTCATAAACGGCCAAAACGAGCGTCTAACGGTCAAACTCATAGCGGACGACATCGGATTGACCTGAAATCCCAGGAAAAAAATACAATTATTATTCGCGACGTGCACGCACAGACGGAACATCAATTGGACGTGCGGTCTGAGCGGTAGGGCTCATTATGCGTTCTTTAAGTGTTGTGCGCCCTTGATAAACGCGCGTGGGGGGGTCCAAACTGGCCGAACGAATTCCGAATGGCCTAAAATCAGACGACATCAAAGGGTGAGTGAATTTGGATGTTGTCGAGCAGACGACACGTCAATCGGACGTGCCGTGTGCCCGCGGTGACCAGGAACGCCTTTCTGGTGTCATAAACGGCCAAAACGGGCGTCTAACGGTCAAACTCATAGCGGACGACGTCGGATTGACCTGAAATCATAGGACAACAATCCAATTATTATTTGAGATGTGAACGCGCAGACTTCACGTCAATCGGACGTGCGGTCTGTGTGGTAGGGCTCATTATAAGTTCTTTAAGTGTTGCGCCCGCTTGATAAACGCGCGTGGGGGGGGTTCAAATGGTCCGAATGATGTCCAAATGGCCTGAAATCTGACGACATCAAAGGGTGAGTGAATTGTGATGTGATCGAGTAGAAGACACGTCAATTGGATGTGTCGTGTGCCTGCAGTGATCGGGAATGCCGTTATGGTGTCATAAACAGCCAAAACGGGCGTCTAACGGTCAAACTCATAGCGGACGACATCAGATTGAACTGAAATCACAGGACAACAATCCAATTATTATTTTCAACATGCATGCGTAGACGGCATGTCAATCGGACGTGCGGTCTGCACCGTAGGATTCATTATGCGTTCTTTAAGTGTTGCGTGCGCTTGATAAACGCGCGTGGGGGGGGTCCAAACGGGCCGAACGAAGTCCGAATGGCCTGAAATAGTTTGACATCAAAGGGTGAGTAAATTTTGATGTGTTCGAGTAGACTTCACGTCAATCGGACGTGTCGTGTGCCCACGGTGACCGGGAACGCCGTTCTGGTGTCAAAAACGGCCAAAACGGGCGTCTAACGGTCAAACTCATATCGGACGACATCAGATTGACCTGAAATCACAGGACAACAATCCAATTATTATTCCCGACGTGCACGCATAGACGACATGTCAATCGGACGTGCGTTCTGCGTGGTAGGGCTCATTATGCGTTCTTTAAGTGTTGTGTGCACTAGATAAACGCGCGTGGGGGGTCCAAACTGGCCGAACGAAGTCTGAATGGCCTGAAATCAGACGACATCAAAGGGTGAGTGAATTGTGATGTGGTCGAGTAGACGACATGTTAATCGGACATGCTGTGTGCCCGCGGTGACCGGGAACGCCGTTCTGGTGTCATAAACGGCCAAAACGGGCGTCTAACGGTCAAACTCATAGCGGACGACATCGGATTTACATGAAATCATAGGAAAACAATCCAATTATTATTCGTGACATGCACACACAAGCGGCACGTCAATCGGACGTGCGGTCTGCGCGGTAGGGCTCATTATGTGTTCTTTAAGTGTTGTGCGCGCTTGATAAACGCGTGTGGGGGGTCCAAACAGGCCGAACGATGTCCGAATGGCCTGAAATAGGATGACATCAAAGGGTGAGTGAATTTTGATGTGGTCGAGCAGACGGCAAGTCAATCGGACGTGTCGTGTGCCCGCGGTGACTGGGAACGCCGTTCTGGTGTCATAAACGGCCAAAATGGGCGTCTAACGGTCAAACTCATAGAGGACGACATCGGATTGACCTGAAATCACAGGACAACAATCCAATTATTTTTCGCGATGTGCACGCACAGACGGCACATCAATCGGACATGCAGTCTGCGCCGTAGGGCTCATTATGAGTTCTTTTAGTGTTGCGCGTGCTTGATAAACGCGCGTGGGGGGTCCAAATGGGCCGAACGAAGTCCGAATGGCCTGAACTCAGACGACATCAAAGGGTGAGTGAATTTTGATGTGGTCGAGCAGACGTCACGTCAATCGGACGTGCCGTGTGCCCGCGGTGACCGGAAACACCGTTCTGGTGTCATAAACGACCAAAACAGTCGTCTAACGGTCAAACTCATAGTGGACGGCATCGGATTGACCTGAAATCACAGGACAACAATCCAATTATTATTCGCGATGTGCACGCGCAGACGACTCGTCAATCTGACGTGCGGTCTGCGCCGTAGGGCTCATTATGCGTTCTTTAAGTGTTGCGCGCGCTTGATAAACACGTGTGGGGGTCTAAATGGGACAAACGAAGTACGAATGGCCTGAAATCGGACAACATCGAAGGGTGAGTGAATTGCGATGTGGTCGAGCAGACGTCATGTCAATCGGATGTTCCGTGTGCCCGCATGGACTGGGAACGCCGTTCTGGTGTCATAAACGGCCAAAACGGGCGTCTAACGGTCAAACTCATAGAGGACGACATCAGATTTACCTGAAATCCCAGGACAACAATCCCATTATTATTCGCGACGTACACGCGTAGACGGCACGTCAATCGGACATGTGGTCTGCGCGGTAGGGCTCATGATGCGTTCTTTAAGTGTTGCGCGCCCTTGATAATCACGCGTGGGGTGGTCCAAACTGGCCGAAAGAAGTCTGAATGGCCTAAAATCAGACAACATCAAAAGGTGAGTGAATTGTGATGTGTTAGAGCAGACGGCACGTCAATCGGACATACCGTGTGCCTGCGGTGACCGGGAACGCCGTTCTGGTGTCATAAACGGCCAAAACGGGTGTCTAACGGACAAACTCATAGCGGACGACATCGGATTGACCTGAAATCACAGGTCAACAATCCAATTATTATTCTCGACATGCACGCACAGACGACATGTCAATCGGATGTGTGGTATGCGCGGTAGGGCTCATTATGCATTCTTTAAATGTTACGTGCACTTGATAAATGCACGTGGGGGTCCAAACTGGCCGAACGAAGTCCGAATGACTTGAAATTGGACGACATCAAAGGTTGAGTGAATTGTGATGTGGTCGAGCAGACGGCACATCAATCGGACGTGTTGTGTGCCCGTGGTGACCGGGAACGCCGTTCCGGTGTCAAAAACGGCCAAAACGGGCGTCTAACGGTCAAACTCATAGCGGACGACATCGGATTGACCTAAAATCACAAAAAAAAACAATCCAATTATTACTCGCAATGTGCACGTGTAGACAGAACGTCAATCGGATGTGCGGTCTGCGCGGTAGGGCTCATTATGCGTTCTTTAAGTGTTGCGCGCGCTTGATAAACGCGCGTGGGGGGGTCCAAATGGGCCGAACGATCTCCGAATGGCCTGAAATGGGACGACATCAAAGGGTGAGTGAATTGTGATGTGGTCGAGCAGACGGCACGTCAATCGGACATGTCGTGTGCCTACGGTCACCGAGAATGCCGTTCTGGTGTCATAAACGGCCAAAACGGGCGTCTAATGGTCAAACTCATAGCGGACGACATCAGATTGACATAAAATCACTGGACAGCAATCCAATTATTATTCTCAACGTGCATGCGTAGACAGCATGCCAATCGGATGTGCGGTCTTCACCGTAGGGCTCATTATGCATTCTTTAAGTGTTTCGCGCACTTGATAAACATGCGTGGGGGGGTCCAAACAGGGCGAACGAAGTCTGAATGGCCTAAAATCGGACGACATCAAAGGGTGAGTGAATTGTGATGTGGTCGAGCATACGACACGTCAATTGGACGTGTCGTGTGCCTGCGGTGACTGGGAACGCCGTTCTGGTGTCAAAAACGGCCAAAACGGGCATCTAACGGTCAAACTCATAGCGGACGACATCGTATTGACCTGAAATCACAGGAAAACAATCCAATTATTATTCCCGACGTGCACGCACAGACGGTACGTCAATCGGACGTGCGGTCTGCGCGGTAGAGCTCATTATGCGTTCTTTAAGTGTTGCGCGCACTTGATAAATGCGCGTGGGGGGTCCAAACTGGCCGAACGAAGTCCGAATGGACTGAAATAGGATGACATAAAGGGTGAGTGAATTGTGATGTGGTCGAGCAGACGGCACGTCAATCGGACGTGCCGTGTGCCCGCGGTGACCGGGCACGCCGTTCTGGTGTCATAAACGGCCAAAACGGGCGTCTAATGGTCAAACTCATAGCGGACGACATCGGATTGACGTGAAATCATAGGACAACAATCCAATTATTATTCGCGACGTGCACGCATAGGTGGAACGTCAATCGGACGCGCGGTCTGTGCGGTAGGGCTCATTAGGCGTTCTTTAATTGTTGCGCGCGCTTGATAAACGCGCATGGGGGGTCCAAATGGGCCGAACGATGTCAGAATGGCCTGAAATCAGACGACATCAAAGGGTGAGTGAATTTTGATGTGGTCGAGCATACGGTAAGTCAATCGGACGTGTCGTGTGCCCGCGGTGAATGGAAAAGCCGTTCTGGTGTCATAAACGGCCAAAACGGGCGTCTAACGGTCAAACTCATAGCGGACGACATCGGATTGACCTGAAATCACAGGACAACAATCCAATTATTATTCGCAACGTGCACTCCTAGATGACACATCAATCGGACGTGCGTTCTGCACCGTAGGGCTCATTATGAGTTCTTTTAGTGTTGCGTGCGCTTGATAAATGCACGTGGGGGGGTCCAAACGGACCGAACGAAGTCTTAATGGCCTGAAATCGGACGACATCAAAGGGTGAGTGAATTGTGATGTGGTCGATCAGACGGCACGTCAATCGGACGTGTCGTGTGCCCGCGGTGACCGGGAACACCGTTCTGGTGTCATAAACGACCAAAACAGGCGTCTAACGGTCAAACTCATAGTGGACGACATCAGATTGACCTGAAATCACAGGAAAACAATCCAATTATTATTTGCGACGTGCACGCGCAGACATCACATCAATCGGACGTGAGGTCTGTGCCGTAGGGCTCATTATGCGTTCTTTAAGTGTTACGCGCGCTTGATAAATGCGTGTGGAGGGGTCCAAACGGGCCGAACGAAGTCCAAATGGCCTAAAATCGGACGACATAAAAGGGTGAGTAAATTTTGATGTGGTCGAGTAGACGTCACGTCAATCGGACGTGCCGTGTGCCCGCGGTGATTGGGAACGCCGTTATGGTGTCATAAACGGCCAAAACGGTCGTCTAACGGTCAAACTCATAGTGGACGACATCGGATTGACCTGAAATCCCAGGACAACAATCCCATTATTATTCGCGACGTACACGCATAGACGGAACGTCAATCGGACGTGCGATCTGCGCGGTAGGGCTCATTATGCGTTTTTTAAGTGTTGTGTGCCCTTGATAATCGTACGTGGGGGGTCCAAACTGGTCGAACGAAGTTCGAATGGCCTGAAATCAGACAACATCAAAGGGTGAGTGAAATTTTATGTGGTCGAGTAAACGGAACATCAATTGGACATGTCGTGTGCCCGCGGTGACCGGGAACGCCGTTCTGGTGTCATAAACGGCCAAAACGGGCGTCTAATAGTCAAACTCATAGCGGACGACATCGGATTGACCTGAAATCATAGTACAACAATCCAATTATTATTTGTGACATACACGCGTAGAAGGCACATCAATCGGATGTTCGGTCTGCATGGTAGGGCACATTATGTGTTCTTTAATTATTGCGCGCACTTGATAAACGTGCTTGGGGGGGTCCAAACTGGCCGAACGAAGTCCGAATGGCCTGAAATCGGACGACATCAAAGGGTGAGTGAATTTTGATGTGGTCGAGCAGACGACGCATCAATCGGACGTGCCGTGTGCCCGCGGTGACCGGGAACGCCGTTCTGGTGTCATAAACGGCCAAAACCGGTGTCTAACGGTCAAACTCATAGCGAACGACATCAAATTTACCTGAAATCATAGGACAAAAATCCAATTATTACTTGCGACGTGCACGCGTAGACGGAACATCAATCGGACGTGTAGTCTGTGCGGTACGGCTCATTATGCGTTCTTTAAGTGTTGTGCGTGCTAGATAAACACGTGTGGGGGGTCCAAACGGGCCGAACGATGTCCGAATGGCCTGAAATAGGACGACATCAAAGGGTGAGTGAATTGTGATGTGGTCGAGCAGACGGAACGTCAATAAGACTTGCCGTGTGCCCGCGGTTACCGGGAATGCCGTTCTAGTGTCATAAACGGCCAAAACGGGCGTCTAACGGTCAAACTCATAGAGGACGACATCGGATTGACCTGAAATCACTGGGCAACAATCCAATTATTATTCGTGACATTCACGCGTAAACGGCACATCAATCAGACGTCTGTTCTGCACCGTAGGGCTCATTATGCGTTCTTTAAGTGTTGCGCGCGCTTGATAAATGTGCGTGGGGGGATCCAAACGGGATGAACGAAGTCCGAATGGCCTGAAATCGGACGAAATCAAAGGGTGAGTGAATTGTGATGTGGTCGAGCAGACAGAACGTCAATCGGGCATGTCGTGTGCCCGTGGTGACCGGGAATGCCGTTCTGGTGTCATAAACGGCCAAAACGGGCGTCTAACGGTCAAACTCATAGCGGACGACATCGGATTGACCTGAAATCATAGGACAACAATCAAATTAGAACAATAGAATTAATTATATTAATATTTTTAAATGGTAATCAAAATTATGAATATTATTTTGAAAATCAAATACTTTAGTTCTATTACAATAAGTTTGAAGTTAAATATTTGTTTTCTAGGTTTTAGTCGGTACTAAGTTTGTTATTAAATTTTGTTATGCAGTTATATGTGATGATGGATGTGGAGATTGGAAGATGACAGCCGGGATTTATTTGGTTAAATTAATGTATAATTGAATTTTTTTTAAAAAAAATAAAATTTAATAGCGGCCGCCATTTGGCGTCCGCTATAGGTCCGGGCGTTAGCGGCCGCCAATTGGCGGCTGCTAAATCCCATCCCGGCTTGCCTACAGCATCCGCCAAATGGCGGTCGCTGATAGTAACAGCGACGGGGAAAAAGTGGCCGCCGTTTTGCGGACTCTAGGCGGCCACTATAGGCCTTTAGCGACGGCTTTTGGTGGCCGCTAAAGGTCATTCTTGTAGTAGTGTGAGATGCTTGGACATCATTTGGAACAAGAAATTCTGCAACATTTTTCCATTCTCTCTAGATTTGAAGAATATCCACATGGTTGGTGAGGATACACTTGCTCTGTCCGATGATATAGAAGATGGAAAAAGAGGTTATACCATGACCAGGGAGGGATTTATGAAGAATGAGGGAGTCTGAAATTCTTCCAGATGAATTTGTTTTGGCACCAAATGATTGTTTGAAAAACATAGCTTCCACTTTTTCTTGTAATGAATTTCTTATTCCAAAGGATATTGAGAAGGCAAGGGTAAAATAGTCACTATATTCCCATAAGACCCACCCTACCCTCATTTCTACCATGATGCATGATTCTTCTATGTTAATTTTGAGTCTGTGAGGATGTTGTAGGTAGTGAATCCATCTACCCTATGGTTTGCACGTTTGAGGGAATAAGGAGGAGGTAGTACAAAGGGGGAAAAGTAATGGAGCCTTTTCCTAGTTCTTGATAAAGTGATTGAGATCAATAAGGTGGTTTTTAGTCGGATGTATGATGGTAGTATGACTGCATGGAGATGATTCATGGAGGGCCTTGTTCCATACTAGCAATATGCTCTAGCAGCCCACTATGATGATTATACATCTAGCCTGAAACTCCAAACCTGATGATATTTCCCACTAAAACCACAGATCTAATAAGGAAGCAGTCACGGATCCCTGAGAGTGAAGTCTAGTAAAGGAACCGATGAAGTTTCAAATCGAATGTGCCCAATCACCTTTATAAGAAAGGTGGGAACAAAATTTTACTTAGGTTTTCTACAATAGTAACATTTGGTAACTAGTTTAATACCAAGAAATTTGATGTTATCATCTATTGGAATATATTTATATCTCACTCTCCATAGGTTGAAGTTGAATTTATATGGGATCCTCTTCGGCCAAAGGACCTCAACGTATGAGTCAGTAAATTTGATAACACTCACTAGATATCGAAAATCCTTGGAGGAAAACATTCCAGAGGAAGATGTAGAGAAAACACATATGATAGGGTCTGTATTCAGCTCAATTTTATTAAAGGAGGCTTGTTGATCCTTATCCAACACCACACAAATGAATCTGGGGAATTGAATTTCATGTCTAATCGTGATGTCCGGGACTGGGTAGATATGGAAACCAAGATTTTTTGGTCAACCAAATAGTGTGTAGGAAGTTTATATCCCCTACACCCATAATCCAATGGGAGTGAAGTTGAAGAGTTTGGATGTGGGGGGAGAATTTTCCAACAAGGGGAAGAGATATTTTTAGGATGAGATTCCATCTTTCCATATTTCTCTCATATAAATGATCCCCATAGAGTCTTCCTCTCCATAATTTCCCATGAAAGATTCGCATAGAAGAACTAAATTATATCCTTAATGTTTCGCACAACAATTCCTCCCTATTGTACATGCATATACATACAAATCCAAGAGGCCCAATGATTTTTTTCATCTGAGTGGGAATCCCATAAAAAGGAACAAAGAACCATTACAATACAATTAATCATAGTTTTAGGAACCTTGATGGGATAATGAATATGAAATGGTAATAAATTTAATACATAGTTGATCAATTTAATTATTCCACAAAATGAAATGAAGTGATTATTCTATTTCATTTTGCAACCAATAATATTTTCCACGAGAATATCAAAGTGGTGAATTCATAAACTCATGGCGGTGAGAGGGGTTCTTAGGTGCATCATATGAAATCTTCAATTACTCGTTATCATTTTATTTTCCATGGAAATAACACAATTTTCTGAACAATGGTTCAAGAAAAAATGTGGCTCTTCTCATGGTTCAATTGATAAAGGGTCAAATGGGAATACTCCACAAGGAGATTATTGAAACCTCTAGTGTACCTCTTGTTAGAATTGATGAAGAAGATCAGGTTATATGAGAACATTAGGTGAGAGATAACAATGTTTGAAACCTTCAGCTATAAGTAAGAATGATCCATTTCATGATATAACTATTAATGGAACAACTTACAGAGTCTTGATAGATAATATAGAGTCTTGGAGAGAGTAGGTTAGCTAATCTCAGACTGTGAACCTCCTTAATGCATCCATATTGTTTTCCATGGTAAGAAAATGGCATCCATGTGGAACTAAAACATATGAACAATAAATCCAAATCCCAATAATTGAATACCATAAAAGTAATAACCTTTAGAATATAGCTCTAATTTTTAAGAATACATTCCATAAGATTTCACATGTCATTTCCTTTGAATACAATGATAAGTGGTGGTAGTGCCCATGGATATGCTGATGGAATAACATCACATAGTAGCAAAAATATATGGGTGATGAAGGACAAAGAGACTCATCGGGTAGATATCAAGTTTACCTATCATAATGACTTAATAATACAGACATCTAGGTATTCCAATTATTGGATGTAATGATATCTAAACAAGTTATAATCAATTTTCATTGGGTTACTGAGTATTCTTCCCTAAATAAAGGGATGTCCATTACTTAAAAATAAAAAAATATTTCCACCATAGTTAAGATTTTTTATTATCCCTCCCTTCTATGACTACAAGCTTCTCATGAGCTTAACATTGAATAACCTTAATAACATGATCATGGGAGGATATATTCTAGTTATTTATCATGAATTGATGTCCTAGATGAGAATGAGGAATTGAGAAACCAAAAAAGCATCGATGAACCTAAAACATACTTTAATCATGAAGGGGATCATGATAAAACTCATAATATTACTTTTGTATTGATTTCTACCACTTTTAGTGTACAAAGAAATAATTTAAATACATTTTAGATATATAGACTAACCTATAATGTGGTTTCTTCATCTACTAAGTTAACAACTTGAAGACACTAGAAGATTTATATTTTGAGAGTGACATTTATATGATTGGGAAATATCCCATAGAGATATAGATGATAGTATATTTAGTAAATGAAAATTTTCCCTTATTGACTCATGTATGAGACAAGATGAACTAAGGAACCACCGAAATGGTGATCAACTAATTGAATGATGAATAATGAAACCATCTTCTTGAACCTAGGGACATAAAAACTATGAAAAAAATTAACTTATTTATTACTAGTTATCCCTAAAATGCTTAGAGTTTTTTCTACTTGAAAATGATATACGTTGTGAGGGATTTGATTCCATACCTTAGTATACTATAATGGAACTAAAACTAGTAGTGTAGTGGGGAGTTCAAACCCAGTTGAAGAGGTACAATTTACTAGATGTGAAGTGGAAATCAAAATGGATGTGAAGGAGATACTATGTATTTACCATATATTAGTTTAGTCCAAGATAGAAGTTGAACACGATACCCTGCCTCGCTTTTATGGAAAATGAAAATGCCCTTTTGGGCTATCCACACATATTATCATAGGAGAATATGGATAGTCTTATAATTTACTTCCCTTATTTGTAATAAAATATTATCTCTTAGTTTCTGCATGGTTTAATATAAAGATTTTATATAAAGAAAAACTAGGAGAAAAAATTAATGAATAATGAGAGAAATATTAAATATTCACTTATACCTGATGTTGAAGTGCATTTTATTATATTATAATGCTTAATTATAGAGATGATAGTATGGTGTTTATGTGTTCCACCTCTGGAAAATTAATTCCAAATCATTTCAATCTCTATATAGCATCCATGGGTCTAGTGATGAGTGGGGTAGATTCTCTGGTTTTGGGACAACCCAACAAAATACAGCCGTCTGGAAGGGCATATCAGATACCATTCCACTTCCACAGATTCTAAAGATCATAAAAGAGGAATATATCTTTTTTCTAAATTCCCCTACAATTCAAGTCCAAGTAGGGAATCAAAAGTCCATCATTTCATTTAGGGGGATTGGGCGCTGGGTATCTGGAGAAGTCTAGGGGATTTATTTAGTTTCAGAGGTCAGATTGATTAAATGGATGGTTTCCAACATAACTAGTTTATCATTAATGGAAATAACAAAACGGAATTGAAGGATCATGAGATTTTGTTTGTCATGGGGAGATGGACATTTTTTCAGGCTCGGAATAAACTCAAATATGAGGGTGAACACAGTTCCCAACTTGCTCTATATACCTGGTCGTAAAGTATGACTATGGAGCTTAGACATATTTTGGGTATTTGGGTGAATAAACCTTCTATTATGTGGCTATGTCACACTAGAAATCGTGGCTAAAGGGATCCAAGGGTTCCCTCACTAGGCCGATGGGTGAAATGGTCTCTGCCACAGGTTGGTATAAAACTAAATCCAAACGGTTCATTTTCTAATGGAATCTCTTGGGGAAGCAATGTTATTCGATATTGCAGGGGATCTGTGGTTCTTTCCATCTCATCTGACTATGGCCGTGGATATTCTTTAATGGTGGTGGTCGTGGCTATTCTCAATGATGTGGAGATATGTAATATAAGAAATATGAATTTAAGGATGGTAGAGGAAAACTCCTTAATCATTTACAATTACCTGCATAAGAATGTGGCCATACCATGGAGTATCAGATATTATATCTCGAATATTATCTCTCTCTTAAGGGGTCATGTATAGGATTTTCATATTTGTCATGACAACAATAATGTTTCTAATTTCCTTTATTCTTGAAATATTTAGAATGGAAATTCCACTATTTTTTAGAGTATGGGTTTTCTTCCCCCAGAATGTGTGATTATTGTAAGAGGTGATGCACTCAGTATCCATTTTTACCTCCAACCTGAATGTTCTTGTCCGATTTTTGTTTCATTCATATTAATAAAATTCATAATTTTCATTCATGGTTTGGACAACTTCCTTTGAAGTCTCAATGCCTTGGGTAAAACTATCCGCTGTTGTCAGCAACATATTAACATTCTAGGTCGAATCAACAATTATCTAATAAGGATATCTAATAAATAAATGTGAAATTATTGAATCATATATGTGGTATACCAATGTGACACCTTAATAATTTAAATAACATTATGTTTAATATATTATATAACACAAAACACTAATCTTAATCAACCGATGAAATTTTGTTATTTAAATATAATGGTAATAACATAGCCATTGAATTGGAGGGTATGAATAGTAATAACCAAATTATGAAATAAATTTAAATTAAATATTTAATAAAAACATATTTATTAATTTTTAATAAATAAACATTCAATTTTTTTAAAGTCATTCTATTCTTCAAAAATAAATTTTCTTTAAAAATACATTTTCTTCAAAAAAAGGTTTTTGTGGGTTTTTTGAGAAGATATAATAATTAATTATCAAACTCTTAAAAAATATAATGGAAAAATGAAATTAATATATGGAAAATTCATATCAAAATTATCTTTGGGTGATTTTTTTTTATTTTTATAAAAATAATGATTTTCCAGTGAACAGTGAAAATACTACATTTTATAAAAAACTATATTTTTTTCAAGAATTTACAAAGGTACATTTTTTTATAAAATAATTTAATACTAAAATCAGTTCAATTATATTATTAATTATTTAATCAGGTTCAATATTATAATTTTTTATTTAATTAGTTATAAAAACATTTTTATACAGAAAGGGCATTTCTTCAGAAAGTTTTTTAATTTTTCTAAAAAGAAGTTTTATTATATTTTGAGTTGTTATTTTAAAATAAAATTAATCCAATTATATTGAATTAATTTATTAAAAATTATTACTTATAAGGAATGATGAGGTCCAAAATTGGTAAATAGATCCCTTTTATGCATTATAAATTCCAACCATGGTAAATTTATCACCTGAGTAAAGGGTAAATTGGTTTAATCTTGGTTAAATCAAAGTGACAATGCCATTATTTTTCATTATAATTCATATTGGTTGAATTTAATTATACCCTTATAACATTAATCTATAAATTAACTTATTTAATAAACACTTCTCCTTGAAAATGACTGCTATAATATTTAATGCAAAGAATGTTACAAAATGTCACTCTCTTAGTTTTAAATTTCTATAATGTATTAATATAAATACATAATAAAGATATGAATGAAAATAAATATCTATTTTGAGCATAATGGAATTATTTTCAGTATGAAAATTTGTTTTTAGTTTTAATAAATTATATAACTACATTAAATGCCTATTTGATGATAATACAACCTTTATTTAATTAATAAAAAATAGAATAAATTATTTTTAAAATATTAAAAGCGGTGTAATTTGAATGAGTTAATGTTTCCAAAGAATTATATAGACCTATATGAGATATTAGGGAGGTTTAAATTAATTATATTCCAAAATACAACATTTTTTTTTTGTATTTGATGTCAAATTAAATGAATATAATCACATTATAAATAATATATCAATAAAATAATTTATCAATATAATAATTTACTAATTTATATAATGATCATTAAAAACATAAAATTTGATCTTGGGTGATATCTGATTAAAAATTTAATTCCTTTTCCAATTATGAGTCATTAGTTTTATTGTTTGTAAAATTATAACCTCCTAATAGTGACAAATATGGTTCCATGATTAATGTTAAAATATGTTTTCTATGAGGTTAAACTAGAGGATAAGGTTTAAACCACTGCATAAACTTGTAAAAATATTATTTTTCACGATATTTCAAGAATATCATACCCTAATATTGAATACCGAGAAATATAGAATCATTTTTCTTGAGAATAGTCTTATAGTATTTTAGTGTTTTTTATGAAATTCCAATAGTGTCCCTCATATTGATTATGAATGGACACCCATTCCTTTAATTATTTACACTTATTTGAGACATATTTCTCTTCCAAACCATGTAAAACCCTATTAAAAATATCATTTCAAATTTTTTTAGGTTTTTTATCTCTAAAATATCATCCATATGTTCCATAACAAGTGATCTAATTGAGTTCACCCAAAGAATACTTAATTTTATCACAAGAAGTTCTTCAATTTATTTTTTATTCTACCTCTTATAAAGCTATGTAATTTAACATAAAATAATAAATCATTGTATATTAAATCTGTGTAAATGTTATTTAAATTATCAATCCACCATTACTCATCCTCTTTCCTATCAAATGAGATTTGAAAGTATATCTCAGGCATACAAATGACTTACCATCTCCACGTAGCGATACAATTCTATTTTAATCGCCATATTTTATGGATAAGTGTCATGATGGGGTTGATTATTATATTTTTAAAATTTGAAATAATTATACCTATTGAATTATAATATAATATTTTTCTTCTTACTTTTCAATCCTTCGAGAAATGATTACGTCTCTTGTGCGTACATGTGGATTATGACATCAACAAAGTGACGTGATTTATTTTTTCATTTCTATTTTAATTATATGATAATGAGGACGAATTTGATGAATATATATGATTTATATGGTGTTATATTTATTCTTTATATTTTAATTATTTTTTACCTATACACTTTTTAATCCTTTGAAGAGTGAAAGCAACATTCACACAAATGCAAAACCTACCATAACCATAAATGTTGTAATTTATTTTTCATTATGTAAATTTTATGGATGACTATAAATAAATATATTATTAAAATAAGTTATATTTATATCATTATTTACATAATTTATATGATATATAAATGATAAAAATACAAGGACCCAAACTACTGAACCAAAAGACATATGAAAAAAGAAGCAGTTATAACCCGAAACAATGATACTAATAAAGGATTATTAATAAATTCATGATAAAAGGTTATGATTATGATTAATTAATAGATTTATAATAAATTAATATTTATTATAAAGGATTTATGAGTTCATATAAAGGAATTTTAACATGTTGTAAGATTTTATTTCACAATCTCTTTATTATTCCGGATTGTTTATGTTTAAATCTCCATTGTCAAAATATTTTTATTCCCAATTAATATTCTCATTAATTGTTTTTTATGAATATTTATATTAATATATAATTATTTATTATTTACATTTTTACACATGTTTTACTTTATATAAGATTGTTTTAAAGGAATCATCATAGCATTCTCCGAACAATTTACTTTTTAACATTTTTAGAATAATGTTCAAGGAATGGATTTTTATCTTATACAGCTTGAATTTATTTTCCCACTATCATGAGTAATATTTTCATTGAATATTACTCTATATGTTTAATAGTATATTTTCAAGTAATATAATTTATTTAATATGCACGATATATATTTATTAAAAAAAACTTTCAATGTAAAAGGGTATTTTATTGAAAAAATATTCAAGTAATCTCATTAATTTAATTTAATCAATGTGAGTATTTTTTTTTGAATACTATAATTAGTGTGTTCTCTAATGATATCATTCATAATATTTTCATAGTTCATTTATGATCAGTTTTATTGGGGAACGTATTGATGTTTTGTATTACTAGTTTTTCAAATATATACAGTTATTGATTTTTTATGGAATATTGATTATGTTGTATTGTTTATTCATATGAAGAATAAATAGAAGTTAGTATGTGATGGGTGGGTACCTCTATATCCCATTATTAATTGGTAGGTTTCATTAGAATTAATAGCTAAGGATTTGATCGAGGGATTACCCATTTATGTAGATGTCTTGGAATATTGATTTGATGATATTTTTATATGTGCTGGATGAGGCCTTGATAACAAGATTCATATGTATATAATTATGAATTACATTAGTATAAACCATTTATTGATTTTAATGTTATCATTTTATTTATTATGATATCCATGGATACGTTTTTATGTCATGAGATTATTTTTACGACCATATTTATTATTGCTTTATTATTTATGAATTATTTTTCTTCTATTTTATGAAACCCCTTATTGAGAATATGAAAATATTACTTTCTTATATTCTAAACCCCTAATATACTAGGAAGTGTTTTAGGATTAATATTCATGGATATTTTTAAAGGTACTATGGTGTTCTAAAATAAAAAACTATGTTGTATTTTATCATTTTAAAATGATATATGAAATTACATTATATATCTCATTTTTCAATACTAATAAATCATTTTGTCTTTTGAAGGATATTACTTTAATCTAATGCCAATGTAAGAATATAACCTCCAACTCTAGTCTACAATATTTGGGATAAGTTCATTTTTTATTAGATAATTTTTAGTATAATCCATGGGAAATATATTTAGGATAACATATATTGGGGTAAGTTACTCTATGATATTGAGAATATTTTCCATGAAATTAAGCTTTGATTTTGAGACTTGTTATAAATAAATTTTAAATTTTTGTTATGTGTTTTGATAGTTTTAAAATTATATAATATTATTTGTAATCTAATTTATTTTTTTCCATTTGGGTTGTAATAGAACATAGACAATGTAATGGTGTCTGAATCAATGTACATAGTTTATGTAGGGATTTATCTTATGGGAATGATAATGATGCTGAAGTTTGAGGTATCTCTGAAACTAATAAAGTTATAACTATATTGGTGCACATGATTCTGGTTATGAGAAATATAATTTCATGTATGGTGTAGCCTACTGATCCATAGTGCGGTGTGATAATGTCAGACTGCTATATAAATAACCAAACTCTATTTTTAATTGGAATACTAATTCATTTGTAGATATTCAATGGATATGTTCTATTAATATGATATTTCTATCATTGGGATATAATTAATGGGTGAAATTTTTAATAGAAGCTTATTATCATTTAGTGAATTTAAATCAAAGGTGGTTCTGGATTCAAAACACTAAGGACATGGAAGGAATATAATGTATGTAATTGAATGATTTTAAGGATATTTTGTTGGAAAAATATTTTCCTAAAAATTTATGCGGAATAATAGATAGAAAAATATTTAGTCTAATACCAAAGGAAGTGAAAAAGGTTTCTTTGTATGAATATAATGTTACACGAATAGAAATGCATGATAAAGACAATTTATGTGATCTAAAGACCATCATTCGCCATTTTTCTATGGGTTAAAGCAAATAAATTTAATATATCTGGCCTCCCATACATTCTCATCATATGAGGAAATTTTCACATATATCATCATGATAGATAATTAAATATCTATAACTTATTTCCTAAAAATAAAGTATGAGAATGAAAGGGTGACCGAGCTAATATAGGATAAGGGGAAGATGTGAATAAAATATTTTACAACATGTGATAATTGAGGAAAGAAAAACCACATTACAATCTTGAACGGAATGGTATTTTTCTAGAATTGTAGTGAGAAATGATAGAAGGATCATGATTTCAAGGGAAATAAAGAAGATTTAAATGTGTGATGCTTAAAATGTAAGTGGAAGAGGCCCTATGGAAATTAATTTCCCTTGTATAATGGGAATATAGATACAATAAAATGAAAATGGGTCAGGTTCAATAATACGATATTGATAAAGATCAATTAGGATGAGTACGATACATATATATTTGGATTTCAGGAATTATGTTGTAGAAGTATTTTTTTGGTATTATGTTTATAAAAATCATGAAACATCTAAGTATTATTCAACATTGGTTTTTCATTAAGGATTAATAATAATATGTTGAATTTTATTAATTAATTACAAAATTGATTTAATGGTAATGTGATTTTTTTGAAAAACACATGATTAACATAAACAAAACCATTAAATGTTTCCTGAGGATGAAATAATAAAGTTCATTTTAAAAAATGAAATTATTTATAAAGTAAACAAGATATTATTAATAACCATGGAACTAGTTTTTAATTCATGATAGTGTTTGATGCATTTTGGGACTACATTTTATAATATGGGATTTTATTTAAGGAATAAGATAGAGTTATTTCATTAGTATAGTCATGTTTTTGTAATGGTTGTACAACGATTCATGTCATTACAATGTTTATTGAAAATATGTGAATAAGTTATTTACATGTGACATTAAGAGCTACATTATGCAGGAATAATGATGTAGTGATTTTTCGAATTTAGTGACCTCATTCTATTTTTTTCATATTTTAATTTGGATAGATATATTTTGGAGGATCATTATGATTATATCCTTATAGAATGGATTTATGTGACCATTGGATAATATTGTTTGAGGTTAATGTATGATTCATCATATTTTTTAACTATTGATGAACATCTGTGTTTTGGGAAATATTTAGAGGTTGACAGAAAGACTTATGGATCATTTGATTCATTCAAATTTATTCAGAAATGAAAAATTCATCTTGAATATTCATTTCATAGCCTAAGTGATGAAGTGGAAATAGTTCAAAGCACACCCAAAAGATGATATTATTATTATGAAAGGGAATTAAATAAATTATTTTTATTTTCCCAAATTCATTATGTTATTAGTAAAATAATCCCTCAACATTAATAAAAATACCTATAAATAAAAACATTTCCTCTTTACTTTTATTACCAAGAAATCAATGGCCTTATATCCCATTACCTATTTAGATTTTTATGAGGGTTACCTTTCTCATGTCCATGTTATCTATAACTCACTAATACTTGGGAATTTGTTTTATCTTTGATGTATATATTTTAACTTTCACCAATGTTATTCAATTTTTAATCCTGTTATTTATTACTCCAGATAGCCTTTGTTCTTCCCTTTCATTATTATTAAGAGGATATATTATTAACCCTTCTTACAATATGGGATTTCAAGATGAAATTTTAATATGAAGATCCTTTGATTATAGATATGATTTTCAAATATTTAAGATTAAATTTACTATTGTGGTTAAAATATAAAACCACAATTTTTTGAAAGAAAATTATTATTAAAATTGTTTACAACAAACACTACTGAGTATAAAAGAACCATGAAATATTATTATTTAAATTATATTATTATAAAAAAGCCACTGAGTTGGTGGTGATAAATATTATAATCCAAGTTATGAAATATATATAAATGGCCTAGTAAATAAAAAATCATTGATTACTATTTATCAAATAAAAATTTAATTATTTTTAAGGTCATTTAATTCTTCAAGAACACTTTTTGTGGAAAAATGATTTTTATTGGTTTTTGTGAGAAAATTAAATAATTTTTTACAATTTAAAAAAATATACCTGATGAAATTCAAATAATTTTTGAAAAAATAATATAACATTATCTTTGTGAAAACTTTTGTGATTTTTGGAAGAGATTTATTTTCCAGTGAAAAATAAAAATCACTACATTCTGTTAGAAACAATTTTTTTGTATCAATCATTTAAAAATTTAAATTTTGTTTTCAATTAATTTAAAACTAAAAGTACTTAAATAATATTACAATAAATTAAATTATGTTTATTTTAATATATTTTGGGATTGAATTTTGGTACATAAATATTTTTAATCAGAAAATCTAATTTTCCAGAAAAAAACTATTTTTTCTATCATGTGGTTTCATTAGATTTTTAATACTTATTTTTAAATAAACTTATCCCACTTATTAATATTAAATTTAATAAATATTTTTCCCATATTTCTAATCATAAGGTCTAAATATTCAGAATATGACACTTTTAGGCATTATAAATAGTAAATACGGTTATATTTTTCACCTTAGGGAAAGGTAAATTGGGCTGATATAGATTAAAACTAAGTGATAATTCCTTAAATATTCATTATAATTCTTATTGTATGAATTTAATTCTACCCTTATCACATTAGGATAGAATTTTACATGTTTAGTGGATACTTGTTAAAGAATATAACCCTTATCATATTTAAATAAATGAAAGTTAAAAAATGTAAATATCTTAGTTTCAAATGTCTATTATAAGTCCAAATTTTTAAGAAATAAATATATTAATGTAACTAAACATATATGTTGAGAATAACTAATTATTTTTAAGATAAAAAATTATTTATAATTTTTTAATTTATATAATTACATTAAATGTCTGTGCAATGCTGATATAATATTTATTTAATTAACAAAAAATTAAATAAATGATTTTAAAAATATTAAAATATATATAATTTAAATTAGTTAATGTTTTCCACAAATTTTACAGATATATATAAAATATTATATATGTTTAAATTAATTATATTCTTAATCTAATTTATCTGAAAGTATTTGAAGTCAAATTAAATGAATATTGTCAAAATTTACATTAATAATAATTTTTCAAAATAATATTTTACTAAAATATATAAAAATGACTAAAATCCTGATAGATGAAAAGGGGAGATATATAGTTTAAAATTTCATTCATTTTCAATGTTTGGGTCAATAGTTATCTTATATGTAAAATTATAACCCTTTAATTGTCAAAAATATGTTATCGTAGTTAATGTTAATTTCTGTGAACTAAGGGATTAAACAAGATGATATGGTTTAAATCACCCCAAAAACATGAACATATGTTATTTTTTAGTTATATTTAAATTATATCCTACCATATGTTGGCATACTTATAAATGTTTAATAATGTTTCTCTAAAATCTTATTATTAAATTTTAAGTTTTGTTATGAATTTTAAAATGTGACCCTAACCTTAGATTTTGAAGGAAACACATTCATTCACTTATTTACAACACTTTGAGACATGTACCTTGAATAAACCCTACCATAATCCCTTATAAACATCCTTATCCAAGTATCTATGTTTTTTTTCTCCCTGAATACCTATCTATAAGTTCTTTAAGAAATCATCTAAAGGAGGTCTCCCAATGAAGTTGTAATTTTCTCACTCGACGAACTTCAATTTATTTATTCTTATACCTATTATAAATATCTGAAATTTGTCATTAAATGAATAATTAAATATCATAAATATGGTAAAAATTTAAAATTATTATTGAACCACCATTACTCAACCTCTTTCTTACCAAAAGATAAGTGAAATTATCGCTTGTGCGTACGTATGACATAGCTACTCTACGTAGCGATAAAATTAACTTTTCATAACCATATTATATGGATGGGAAAATTAAATTAATTAATGTTTATAAATTTTAATTATGAAAAAATTAAAACTTCATAATTATAAAAACATGTATTTCTTATTAACATCGATAACATTGGGAAAAAACAATGTCGCTCGTGCTTATGTGTGGACTACAACCTCCATGAAGCGATGTGATTCAATTTTTGTTTCTATTTTAATTGTATTATTATGAGGATGTATTTTATGAATATATAATTTTTATGTGATATGATAATGTTTTTAAAAGTGAATTACTATTTACCTTCCCTACATTCTATCAGTTGAAAAGTGAAAACAACATTCATGCTTTTCTATAGCCTACCATCTCTATGAACGATGTCATTCATTTTTTATATACATTGAATGCATTTCTATAGATACATATATGAAAAATATTTAAAATATTTATATAATTATTAAAATTTTGGACATAATATACCCATGATCAAATTATAATGACTAAAAATTCCAAACAAAAATATACATAAAAAATAAAGAAGTCATCATTAAGAACAATAATTTTAATAAAGAATTGTTCAGAAATGAGTGATAAAAGGATATAAGTATGTAATATATGATATGATATATATATAATTATGGTCAAGGAATATATTTATAATAAATAAAAATTTATTATATTTGAGAATTATTATATACTAAGGATGTTTAACCTAAGGTGAGGGATTGTTTCAGAATCTCATCACAATTGAATATTGTATACATTTAAGTACCCACTAGAAGAACATTTTTCTTCGATATTCATATTTTCCATAATTTTTTTAAATAATATTTCCATTCATATCAAATGGGGTTTCAATGATATTTTTATCCATGTATTAATTTTTACAATATGGTTTGAAAGAAATCCTTTTATCATTTTCCGAACAAGGTACTTATTATCCTTTATAAAACAGTGTGAAAATAATGATTTTTCAAACTATATGGAATGAAAATATTTCCCCACCAGAATGAATAATATTTTATTTAAATATTCCATTAAAATTTACATGTTTATTTTATATGAAAATTATCTATTTATTTTGTGTAAATTTTTTAGTTAAAAAAATGATTTTCAAGGTGAAAATTGTATTTTCCTCAATAAATATTCTAGTAATATACATTAAGTATATTCATATATTTAATAGTAATTTTTATAATATTATTTTGAGGATATACTCTAATGATAAAATTAATCATATTTTTTATGATTTGGGATCAGTTATATTTAGGAAATTGTTGATGTTCATTATGACTAGTTAGTCAAATACAAAGAATTATTCATTTTGAGGCATGTAAATTATACTGTATTATTTACTCCTATGATTAATGAATTTGACATAATAATTCATGTAAGGGGACCTATATATCCCCTTGATTCATCTATAGGTATTATGAGAAAAACTAGATTGGGTTTTGGATGAGGTCATACCCATTTATATAGATGTCATGGCATAAGACCTTGATGGTGTTTTGAGATGTCTTGGTTGAGGCCACCACAATATGTTTTAGATGTCCAAAATTATTCATTCTATCATTATTAAATATGTTATATATGTCCATTAGATTATTTTATATACTATAATATATCTAGATAAGTTTCTAGCTCATGATATTATTTATATTGAATCATTTATTCATGATATATTATTTATTATTTATTATTTATTTATCTTTTTTTGTTTTCATACCCTTACTGAGAATCTAATATCACCCCTTTCTTATGGTTACTATAACCATGATACCCAAAAGTGTTTTATGAATAATATTCATTGATATTATTAAAGGGGAAATGGTTTTACTAAAGAAAATATTTTATTTTATTTTATTTTATGTTTTCTATATATTATGTGAAATTCAAGTATTAGTCTAATTATCCAATACTACTAAACTATTTAGTCATTTGGGATATGATTTATTATTTATAATGACAAAGCAATAAATGAAATACTATCCCTATGATAATAGGGTCATGGAATTTACACCCAATGTAAGGGAGAAACACCTTGAATCTCACTATGATATTGTATTATTAGGGAATGAATAATTACCAGTATCTAATTAAACCGCTCTTGACAATAAAGGAGAAGATCCCTTGGGTATATCGAATGAATGTAGTCACTAAATTTCATGATCATATCAATAATTTTTAATTTTTATTAGATTTTTAATATTTATTGTGGATGTAATTACACAAGATTATATTTTATTAATGATTACCATAGATACCCCATCATCTTTGGCTAACTTTAGAAATTTCTAACAAATAGTTAAATGTATGTAAGTATTCTTTATTAATTTCAGCTTAGATTCTATTACACATTTAATTTTAACTTGTATTTTTTTATTTTAAAAATTTACAAACAAAAAAATTTTCTAGGATATTTATCCAGTTGAAGATTCTTACTAGTTCACCTCTTTAGGTGGATTATTCAATTGAATAATAAAAAAGAGAGTGTGGATCCACCTTCATATCCCAAATCATCCCTTGAAGGCCCAAAATAGGGTCTTCTTTAGAGGGAATCCCTAATTTATATATCAATTAAGAATCCATGATGAGATAAATGAAGGACCATTCAACTAACACAACTATATTAGATGGTGAGGGAATTATTTTTAAACAAGATGATGGGGAAAAACTAAAAATGAAGAAGGCCCTCCCATAGTAATTTAAGAAGTGGTGGTTAGAGAAGATAAACCCCTAGAGAGTGTAATTATGTTCAAATATTATTATTTTTTGATTCTCATATATATAAATTAATATATAATTATCATGTCAATTATAGTAATTTCACTACAAATAATGGAACAACAGGTAGATAGGATTTCCACCCTAGAACCTCAATTAAAATTGTAATGGAATTAGGGTTTCTCAATAATATGTGGGATCCATAATAACTGAGCATACAACATCATTTATCAATCTCATACTATATTATATTTCAATCTCAATAAGTGATTTAGATTTATATTGGAGTCTTTCTCCTTTTATTAGGATTCATAGTAACAGTTGTGGAAACACATATAGAATACAATCTATAATACAAAAATGGAGATCCTACATGAAAAACATCACAAATTTCACAATAAATTCACCAGCTTGAGGAATTATTATTTTGAGTGGAATTCATTTATGTTTTTGATATTTTTAACATCCCCGTGGGAGATAAATATCAATAAATAAAAAGTTATATTCTCTATATTTTAATCAACTTATCAATAATCCATACGTAGGGTTATGGTTCACTAAGAGATATCACATCATGATGAGGCCATAATGGAATAAAAAAATTAATTTGATGAACTAATAATATTAGTAAAAAACCTAAAATAATAGTTAGTCATGAATAAATGAAAAATGGTTGGGTATTAAAGGTTTATTGAAGAGGATATAAACGTTGATGAAGAAACTTCTACATGGTTAAAGAGGATGTGATCTAGAATGTAATCTTGAGATGTTGATATAGTGGGACATTAAAAAATGATGATAAATTCATATAATTTATTGATAACCAAAATGAATATATAGAGAAAAACTTATAACAAAAGCTCCCATTTTATTTTGAATACAATTAGTATGACAACCCAGTCATTACATACATAGAAATTACATCTCTTTTTTCGGAATAAATTATACACTAAAAAAATATATGCCCAAATAACACATTTGTTTATCACATTTAAAAAAATCAAAACATAAACACTATAACATAAGTGACATAAATTACCTCCCACTATGTTCTTCATGACTAGAAACCTTATTAGACACATCATACATAGTACATATCTTTATATCCAAGGGAAAGGAACATAAAAATGGGCGAGCTGAAATGATAAGATGAACCAAACCATATTACCCTCAAACCTAACACCGAACCCAATCTTCCATATACCTGAAGGGTGTTCCCAATCCCCACGGGTGTGAAAAAAAAACCTCAGCATCGAACAAAAAACCATATAGAAATATTTAGACCAACATGAAGAAACAAATGGAATATATACACACGAAGTGATAAGGAACAATAAAAATCTAATTAAATATATGCCATAACTGTAAGAAAATAGTAGAAATAAAATTATTTTGAAAGTTTCCAAAATTCCAAGAGATATGTCTAAATGAAAAGGACCAGAACCGAAGTACTAATCCATATTATGTAATGGATGAAATATCACCATATCACTACAAGATACCCATCTCATCTGATAAGAAACCTCTCTGCCTCACTATGACACCTTTACTTTCCTTGCATTAGAAGATAAAAAAAGTTTTTCACACCACCAAAGAGGTGTACAAGGTTTGAGATAATATGTTCAATTGGATCCAACCCAGTTGTTCCATAAAATTTCTTGGTATAACAATTCATGTACATGCACTTTAAATAAAATAACACGCGATAAGAATAAAATTAGTTTTATAGAAAACATGTTAAAAAGATTCCCTTTATCACAGTTCTAAAACAAAATATTGTATATCAATTTCAATCAACATTTTCCATATCATATTTCACTAGAATAAAGTTGAATACGAGGTATTAAACAAGAAAAATTCAGGAAATACAAAACAACAGTATCATCGCATGCTTCACAACACCAAAGAATACAATAGACCAGGAAGTAAACTCTTCATTCCCAAAAATCTATTATCAGTGCACTGTGATATCTGAAACCAGTTATCTACACCCTAGGACCAAGGAGACACCCCAAATATTGAATCCCAAACATTATATACATATCTATTTCCAATAATCTACATTCTAGGTTAATATTAACACCTAGAAATTGAATTTCATAATTAATTAAGGCCCCAAGAAAAACTTTCCACATAGTACCAAAGTTAACCCATGTGATCGTTTTCATAATCATATCAACGTTTTAAATACCATTTATGCAATTAAATGTTTAATTGGGTATCCATACCCTCTTTTTTTCACAAATCATTCAATGCTTTGAAAATACTACTTTTTTTCATTTATCAAAAATGAAGAAAACCCACGTTTAGTAGAAATCTCATTCTAGCACACACAAACTGTCATGAATTTTTTTACCAATTTATTTATAAATCAATTTATAAAAATAGAACAATAGGGTTTATCAAACATAGACTTCTGAATAACCACCTACCTCAAAACTCATGTCACACATTTCTTCAATGGAATCCACCAAAAATGGAATCCCAAAAATGTCTATGAAGGACCTAGAATCCAATCCACATAAAAAGATAGATTCAATTTAGAAAAAGGGGTCCGCAGAAATGATGGAATTCACTAACCTCAAGAGCTAACACCCGTTGTACCAAAACCAACAAAGGAATGGACTTAAAAATTAGGTCACACAATGAATCAAGATGGAGAAATGATAAACCACCAACTTAGAAAAATGAAAAATATAATTAAACTCTAAATAGTGACTATGATCAATTAAAACAAAAAGCAAAAAGATCACTCACCCTGAGAGAAGAACTGCAACTCCAATGGAGATAAAATGCTGAATGGATCGATCCTGAAGGAGAGTTGTCTCCAAAAATCACTAAATAAGATCTTTGGTCTGATAAAAAAATGAGAACAAGTAATAGAATGGAAAAACAATACTCAAATGGTTCCATAAAACTTCTTTACTCAGGGAACTACATGACGTGTAAATCATTTACATGTTGTGAAATCCACAGTGTTCAAGTACACTGAAAAATACATAACCTCATATTAAAAATAGAATATATAATTAATTGATAATATATAACCATTATTCATGTCATGTAGCCTTTCACAACATAGATACCTTTCATGTATTTCACTAAGAGACTATTACATCTCCTTTAACCTAGTTCCATAACGTCAAATCCTCATGCAGCCTAAAGAAACCACAAGTTAAAGATGATAGTCCAAAAAAACTGTGGCTTCACCATTATAGGTATCCTCCAAATTCCTTCTCATCCCAATACGTGAAACAAAAATGGAAAACAATGATGAGGATAACAATATACCTGACAGATTGTTAATGGGATGTCACAAACTCCCCACCATAAATACATTCTATCCTTGGGAATTCATGTATAATATGTAATCTCAGAAAAAAGATGAGGACATTACTCCCTCATCAACGGATTGAGTTATCATGTCTCGTAATAATTTGATCCATGTTTCCATATAAATATGACTATTGTAATTGAATTACCCCACAAGACATTCACATGAGAGTCAAAAATTTCAACTGGTTTCTCCAAAATAGAATGATATGGCTCTAGCTCAATTTCTTACCAACTTAAAACGTGACTAGTATCAATATGGCACATTCTGAGCTCATACATATTGAAACCATCATGAATACCTTTCAAATGAACTGACAATTCTAACCTATAAGAATCGTGTTTGAGCCACTCAGTGAAATCAACTGGTCCAACACATTTCAGAGCTAATGTTCCCTATTTTCCAAGCCGACGGTGACCCAACCTATGATAAAATTTCAAGAAAACCAAGTCATAAATGGAAAACTCTAGAGGATGAATTAACAATCCACATATGATTTCTATCAACTATGGGATATAATATGACATCAATGTACATCTAGAAGCATCACAGATGTCTCCATAAAAATACTATGTCCATCCAAATCTACTTTACCTACCTCATCCCATTAAAGAGGTGATCTGCACGGGCATCCAAAAAATGCCTCAAATAGAGCCTTTCTAATCAACTATTGATATCTTTTATTATAAAAGAACTCACATGGTCCTAGATTTTCTATCCCACGATCCCCTGAAATCAAATACACGTGCATTAAGAATATCCTCCAGGATATGAATTAAGCGCTATATATGACCATCTATATATGGATGGGAAGCTATGATCGACTTGACCTATATTCCCATCCCCTCTTGGATACTAATATTGAAACACAAGGTAATCCTAGGATAACTATCCCATAAAACTAAATAATGACTTCCATGTTACCTCACAATCTTCTACACATATAGCTTACCTAGATCATCAACCTTAGTGGTATCCTTTATTGTAATTAAATGATCATACTTTTTCAAATGATCAACAACTATCTAGAAAAAATTATTCCATCTGGGAGTTCGTGTTTATCCAACAACAAAATCTATATATACCTCAACCCATTTCCAGACCAACACCCTAAGAGGATGAAGAAAACTAGAGGGTTTCAAGTGTTCTGCCATTATCTATTAGTAGATGTTATAGAGGATTATGAAATATAAAATTTCACTCTTCTTACCCAACCACTAGAATCATCATCTCATGTAATAATAAATATTCATAGTGCATGGATGAATGGATCACTAAGATCTGTGACAATTAAACCAGACTAAACTCCTCATAGATGCTAGGATGAAAACTTGATTCCCAATGTGGAGCATTCCATATGAAGAAAGAAACCAACAATAGATGACATCCACACCATAAAGTATTTTTCAAACATTACGAAACTCGTAATCCTATTGTTGAATCTGTAAAAGAGACTCTAAGAGAGATGATGATAACTAAACACTAGTTGGAACCATACCTGAATCATCCTCCTGAGAATTTAACTGGAACTGAGTGAAAATCCGCATAAGGTTCTACTCCTCCTTTGATTACATAGCATCCTATGATGAAAAATTCCTATTAAGATCATCTACAATGGAATTACCCTTCCCTGGGGTCTAGGAAATATCGATGTCAAATATATTAAGGTATTCTACCCAATATCTCTATCTAAGATTCAATTATTTATAAGAAAAGATATAACTAAAACTCTTATGACCAAAAAATACCATGAAACTATTCCCAAAAAGATAGTTCTTCCAACCATTAAGTGAATGGATAACTACAAATGGTGATAAATTGTGAGTGGGATAATTCATCACATGCATTTTTAGATGAAGAGAGTCACAATCTACCATATGGTCATCTTGCATAAGCACACATCATAAAACATAAACCAAATAATCAAAAAATAGAATATACCCCTAATTGGGCTCAGGTATGATCAGAATTGGATCTAATGTTTGAATTCATTTTAGTTCAACGAAAGAAGACTGGAACTTCACATATGATGTGAATTTAACAAAATTAATAATAAGAGCCATAAAATTTGATTCTAATTTATATTAATCCTTAACAAATTGTTGGTAGTATCCAAAAATATAAATGATATAGCACCCCAAGCATTTTATGGCATATTTCTCTTAAATACATTCGAGTCATAGCCTATATTTCATAAAGCACTGAGTTTCTTTGAAACAACACTTGGTTTTTTAAAAGACAGTCATATCCTAGACATTGAACTTAAATTTCCCACTTGTGTGTTTTTAATTTTAAAAATATGACATACACGGTTGTGTTTAGGATGATATTTAGAGTCTGATTGAATTAACTTAATTTTTTAGTGAATAGTAACATACCCTTAGGAATAGTAACCTACCCTTATGAATAGTAACTTACCATTATGAATAGTAATATGATTCTTATGAATGGTATCTACACCCATGAGTGTATAAATAGATTTAATCACCTTAAAAAGAAAGATGAATAATTTATGTGTTTATATTTTTCGATTAAATAATGATTTTAATTAAGTATTAAAATAATCATATTTATTAAAATATTTTTGAAAAATGGAATTCATTTTTGGATTCTACACATTGAAAAATGGTTAGGGTAAATTTTTGAGATTTTTCTGAAATACTTGAATTGTTGATGAATAGTAAAATGTGATAATTTATAATAAATGCTCAATAAGGGATTTATTGAGTCATTGATGATGATATGTTGATACAAGACAAATTGTTTCAAAGTCACATGCATTTATTACAGTTCTTGGTAATGTAATACTTACTATTCTTTGTCTTGTGAAGAAATAATAAACTAATGATTAAAATTTTTGAAAACCCTCCTCTCCTCCAATATAACCCCCCCCCCCCTCACTCCCTCTTCTCTTCACTACTCTCAAGAATTGTTCGGTTCCAATATTCTACCCAAATATCTCCCCAAGATCCTACCCCACGTCCAAAATCCCATATCCTCTTCAAAATACCAAAACCTATACCCTTAAGAGGTTCTCAAAGGAGGAAGTCTTAAGAGGTAAATTCCTCTTTCCAGTTACTTCTTTTCTTTTATGTTATTGTTTTTTTGTTTCTTTCCTCACCTCCATTCACCCAAATTGTATTATAAATCCAGTAACATACATTTATGACATTGTGTTTATTATTATAAGATATTTCATTATCTTCTCTCCTTTCCACAACTTTTATTTGAAAGAAATGAAAGCACTGTTTGAGATATGCCAATTTAGCATATTTAAGGACAACAGTTTATGAATTTCTATTATTATCTTTAATTCTGGTTCTGAAACCATTTTTGTTATGGTCATCCCATATTATTATATATGTAATATATCCTAATTTTTTTCTGAAATCCTTTTGTACAAATGGTATTAAGTTATAAATCAAAACATGTTCTTTGTAATCAAACCCACCGATTAACAAAAACGGTTGTCACTGTGGTTTTATATAATAATATGACTTCCCTCCAAGTAAAAAAATTAAATTTAAAACCATGTAATCTCCTGAATGTGAACTAATAGAATATAAATTCAATTATAGACAACCACTTTCATCAAACATGTTTATCCAAACATGAATATAAGCGAACCAGTCATAAAATCCAAGTAAACAAACGAGCTCAAACAATGAAATTAAACCTCATAACCAATAAAAATAGTTATAAATGAATTAAAATTAATACAATAAACCAATTAAATATATAATAGGTTATTTAATTATTTATTAATAAACCTAATTTTTTTATTCAGGTCTTTAATAACAATTGGAGAACACCAACGGATTTAAGGTAAGGGATATCTTAACTCAAATTCCATTCATAGAGTTAAACATTAATGTCATTGGTTTTGTATTTTCCCAGAATATGTGTGAATGAAATATAATTGTTTTATTCTATATATACACTTTTATTGTGTGGGTTTTTGTTTTTCACACATAATTATATCATTGGTTTTTCCTCAATCTAATGATACGTTCTTGGTAAGGGATCCTCTCTCTCACTTTTCTTCAAGAATCATCCCTATGTTGTGCTCTTTTATTTTTAATACCTAATGATGGGTTATGTTTTTTCACCATCCCCATAATTCCCTTATGATATATAAATAATGGTATCGCCCTTTACCTCTCATTAATCCCTCTCAAGATCCTTTCGTTACCATGCCGAAATGTTTGTAAGGGGGTTTTCTCATCTCACTAACAATTTTGTGGGATTTCCATTGTTTGCCCATTATTTCTTATATGTGGTATAGGTGTACATAAATTTGGTACATATCATCATGATTATATTTATATTCATGTTATTTTGTGATCCATTTGGGGGTTATTAACTTTTGTTCATATGACTCAATTGATTACAACGTGGTAATGAGCTCTGTCTCTATTTTCACTTCATTGTGACTTGTTTAGTATTGTGCACCTACTCTTTCTTATGTGGTGTACCTAATTCCCATTTTAGATAACTTTTCAATTGAAATTATATTCCATTTAAATTTCCATATTCTCATATCATGGATATGATTATTGTCTAAACCGTATACAATTTTACATACGATATTTATTTTGAATATTGTTTTGACTGTGGAAATATTGATGAATATGTATCCTCTATTCTATAAGGATAATGTAAAGGCATACTAATCTTGTGTTGAATCTATTTATAAAGAATGATTTGTACATGAAGCAACATGTGGGGACTGATACAGCCCCTTGATGCATCTGTAGGTGTCATGAGACAAATCAGTTGGTGAAAAACCCTTTGATTTTGTTTCCAAAAATCAAATGGGTTCCTACCCATAAAACTAAACTGTTTTTAAGGTATTATGATATCATGTTCTAGATACATGACATCCAATTAATAATCATTCTCTTTATTCATTATCATTTATTAATATCCATGAGATTTTCTCTATAACAAAATCTATGGATGCAGTTTCATTCTCAGTTTATTAATGGCGTGGGTTTTTCATGTATTCACCATTCCATATTGATTATGTCAAATTGTTTAAAATTCAGTTATTTTTTATTCATGATTCTACTATTTGTAACCCTTAATAAGTGTTTGGCCTCAGCCCTTTCATTGTTTAATATCAACAGGTGATGAAGATGGGATCATTTATTGAGTTCTTGTGGATGCTATTTTTTATTATGTATTGTATTTTGTAAGCTTTTCCAATGTAATTTGAGTTACATATATGTATCTAGTTTATTCAGAACTACTAAAATAATTGTTCCATTAGAATTTTCATTCCTTCTAATAATGCCAATATAAAAAGTAATGTGATGTCTCTATTCTAGAGGGTTAGGGGTGTTATGTTGGCATCAAAGGGAGGTTTAGTAGCAAACTTGGAAACTTGATTAGAAAAAGTGGATTAAGGAACAAATTCATAAGGTAGTATTTGAGGAGATACATACAATAATGTCTTGGTATTTTGGTAATGAAAATATTATGTGGATATTTCGATCAATACATTCCTGTCTAGATACAAGCAAGTAGAGGTGGCTTAGGCACAAATGTGCCTAGGAGTGAAAGCTTCGATAAGGAGTTTTGGGATTGAACCCGGGTATCTTGGTACACCAAAATGGGCCTTTCTACACTCTTAGTTACGACACATCCAGGGGATATTCTTAGGATAATTCATATTTTATTTACAACCCATTATAAAGGATTGAAATGTAAATTATTCCTCAAAGAAACCATTTTTCTGATTATGGGAATAACCATGCGTAGGATCTCAATTTATGCTAAGTATTTTGTTAAATTAAGATTATACAATATGATTTGTACCCTAATATAGTGTGTACATTATTTAGAAATGGAATCTAATGGAATAAGGGGAATAAATACTCGTGGAAAATTTAGGGATCTCCCTACTGAGTAGGTCAACACAGTAAATGTTGGAGCAGATCAGATCATGACCATATTGGGAAAACTTACTCAGGTTGTAACAAATAACCATTCCACACCTATGTTGGATCATTTCATGTGATAGATGACCCCATATTTCAGCAAGACTACTAATCCAGTGGTTACTGAGTAATGGATCAAGTCCGTTGAAAAGATATTCATGGCATTTATATGTAATGAAAATGATAAGGGAGTACTGGAAGTATATTGTCTAATGGGTGATTCTAATCAATGGCGGTCCTTGATTCTGAATACCACAGAGGAAGAAGAAATAAAAGTTATGGAATGGAGGAATTTTAAGGAAATATTCTTCAAGAAATATTTCCCTCGTGAGCAACGAATTGAAATGAAGAGGAAATTCCTTGGATTAAAGTAGAGGGAAGAAGATAGTGTTGCAGAGTATGAGTCTACCTTCACAAGGCTAGCCAGATATGCCATAGATTACATATGTGACTCAGCAGACAAGACTGATCATTTCATTGACGGTATTAAGCCATGTCTTCAAAGGGAACTGGATTCTAAAACATTTTCATCATATGCTAAAATTGTATCAAGTTCCATCAAAACAGAGAAGGAATTTTCTAGATCAAATTTGTTCAAGGGAAACCAAGATAAAAAGTAGTACTCTAATAACCAAGGGAAAGGGGAAGTTCCAAAGAAGAACAAGGTAATAAAGAAATTCCCATTATGCGAGAACTGTGGAAAGAATCATCTCTGGAAATGCTTGAATGGAATGGGATCCTACTATAAGTGTGGAGAAAATGGGAATCTATCTAATGAATTCATGGGGAAGAAACAATTTTATTATGTTCAATGATACAATTTTAGAGAGATGGGACACTATGAAATTGAGTTTCCTAAGCTCCAGGGAATATTGCCTCATAAAAGGACAATAGAGAAAGGGAGAGCTTATGAAATTATAATCGTGGAGGTTAAAGTTCCTAATGATGTGGTGGAAGGTACTTTAATTGTTTCTTCAAACTTAGCCAACAATTTATTTGATTCTGGATTATCACACTCATATATGTATTCCTATTTTTCCATGAAAATTAGACATGTCCAATTTGATTTAATAAAGTAGTTATCAGTCCAAATTCCTATAGGATGCACCGTTCAATAAAGGCTTTTCAACCAGTCCCCCTCGTGGCACATAAACTCCCTTTAGTTACTAAACTTATCATCAAATCAATGACTAACTTTGATATAATTTTAGGTATGAATTGGTTGTCAAACTACAATGCGAAGATTTATTTCAAGAAAATGGAAGTTAAAAGTTTTGAAAATTGTGTAGAATCTCTTATCTTTAGAGCAGAGACCTCGCCACCAGATTCTTATCTAGATCCACCCCCAATAGCTCTACTGAATGCAGTACTTGGAGAGGATTATAAACCAATATCTATGGATGAGGAAAGAAATCTGCATATTGATGATGTGCATATAGTTCAAGAATTCAATGATGTATTTCCAGAGGATTTACCTAGACATCCTCCAGAGCGGGGAATTGAGTTTTCCATTGACTAAATTCATGGTGCTAGACCTATATCAATAACCCCCATATAGAATGGCCAATGTGGTGTTAGTGGAGATAAAGAAACAACTAGAGGAGTTTAGTGACAAAGAATTTATTCGACCTCGTGTCTCTTCATGGGGAGCCCCGATATTATTTGTCAAGAATAAACATGGATCCCGAGGATATGCATTGATTACAGAGAAATCAAGGATATTATAATAAAGAATAAGTATCCTATGGCTCAAATTGATGATTTATTTGATCAACTTCATGGAGCTCAATAATTTTTGAAGATTGACCATCGATCTGGATATCATCAACTACGTGTGAGGAAGGAAGATATTACGAAGATAACATTTCGAAACAGGTATGGGAATTACGAGTTTACAGTGATGCCTTTTGGGCTGATGAATAAACCATCTTTTTCCATGGATTTAATAAATAGAATTTTCAAGGAATATCTTGATAACATTGTTGTGGTATTCATTGATGATATCCTCGTATACTAAAAAAAGTTATGAAGACAATGAGGATCACTTGGAGATTATTATGAAAACTCTAAGAAGAAATTAATTATATGGGCAGTTTAGCAAGTGAGAATTATGGCTTCAACCAGTTCCTTTTTTTGGCCATATGTTCACTAAGGATGGAATCCTAGTTGATCCTATAAATACAAAGGCAATCCATGATTGGACCATGCTAAAATACATAATAAAGGTACACATTTTTATTGGCTTAGAATGTTACTATTGGAGTTTCATTCAGAATTTTTCCCGACTAGCTAACCCGCTAACCAAGATCACATGTAAAGGAGTTAAGTTTGTGTGAACAAAAAATGTACTGAATGCTTCGAATAATTGAAAAGAAGACTAGTCAATGCCCTAATTTTGACTCTTCCATATGAAAATGAGGGATTTTTGATATTCATCGATGCATCAAAGAATGGACTGGGTTGATTTCTTATGAAAAAAGATAAAGGTATTGTTTATGCATCAAGACAGTTGAAGACTCATGAGAAAAATTATCCAACTCATGATCTTGAGATAGAATCCATAATCTTTTTTCTGAAAATATGGAGACATTATCTCTACAGAGAAAGATGCGAGATTTATATAGACCATAAGAGTTTGAAATAAATTTTCAGACAAAAGGAACTCAACATGAGGTAAATGAGATGGCTCGAGTTACTTAAAGATTACTATTGTTCAATACACTACCACTCAGTAATGGAAAATAAGGTGGCAGATGCATTAAAAAGGAAAGATCAAAGACTCTTAACCCAAATGAGGATTAAAAGATATCCTATATTCATGGATCTACTGAAGATGGATATGGGTATTGTTAAAGATGGGAAAACATCATTCCTCTTTCAAATTATTTCAAAACTATCTTTATTATATAAGATAAAAAGATCTCAATCTGATGATGAGAATCTATACAAGAAAATTAATGTTGTCAAGGATGGGAGATTGGCAGACTTTGTGTATGAAGAATGAGTTCTGAAATTTGGGAAGAGGTTATGTGTTCCATCAGTACCTAATCTAAAAAGAGAACTATTAGACAATGCTCATAGCTCAAATATCTCTATACACCCAGTTATCACAAATATGTATAGAGATATGAATGAATATTTTTGGTGGGATAATATGAAGTGGGAAATTTCTGACTATGTTTCATGGTGTCTAGTTTATCAACAAGTGAAGGCATAGATACAACATCCTATAGGAGTGATGAAACCACTACCTATTCCTATGTGAAAGTGGGATAACATTACGATGTATTATGTCACCAGACTACCGAGGAAACCTTGAAGAAATGATGAGATGTGGTTAATTTTTGACCGTCTCACAAAATCAGAACATTTTCTTCCTATAAGAGAGGATTTACCATTTTAGAACCTGCAAAGACTTTATATTTATTAAGTTGTAAGACTTCATGGTTCACCTCTATCAATTGTGGTCGATCGAGATCCACGATTTACATTAAAATTATGGAAAGGTCTCCAGAAGTATTTTAATACTGAGCTTTATATGAGTTCAACTTATCACCCCCAAACCGACAGAAAGTCTAAAAAGACTATTCAAACTCTAGAAGACAAGATGATATCATGATCTCTTGACATCCAAGGTATGTGGGATCAATACTTTCCTTTGGTGTAATTTTCCTACAATAATATTTTCCATTCTAGTATTTGAATGGCTCCATATGAAGCATTATATGGAAATAGATGTCAAACTCTGACTTGTTGGGACGATGTTGGTGAGAGGAAACTTATAGGCCTAGAACTTACTAAAGAGACCATAAAAAAGGTGAAGATAATCCAAGACCATATAAAAGAATCCCAAAGTAAGAAGAAGATTTATAGTGACAACCAGAGAAAGTATTTGGAATTCCTAGTGGGAGATCATGTCTTTTTGAAAGTATCTCTATGGAAGGGTGTCCTAAGGTTCGGTAAGAAGGGGAAACTAAGACCCAGGTACATCGGGCAATTTAAAATTATGAAAAGAATTGGATATGTATCTTACCATTTAGAAATGCCTCAAAGTCTCCCCAAAGTACATGATGTGTTCCATGTATAATTGTTGAAGAAATACATGACAGACCCAATTCATGTACTCACCAATGAAGAAATAGAAATAGAACCTGATTTGTTATACTGTGAAGAGACTATCGGGATCTTTGACACGAGGGAGCAGGTATTGAGAAATCAGACGACCCGTCTAGTAAAGGTTAGTTTAAAAAATCAGAATATGGAGGAAGCAACATGAGAACCTGGGTATGTTATGAAGAAGAACCACCACATCTTTTTTTTGGGCTTTATAAATGAAAAATTTCGAGGATGAAATTTCTGAAGGAGGGAATAATGTAGCACACCCAGCATTTTAAGGTATGTTTCTCTTAAATACATTCGAGTCAAAGCCTATATTTTATAAAGCACTGAGTTTCTTTGAAAAAACACGTGTTTATTTATGAGATAGTCATATCCTAGCCATTTAACTTGAATTTCCCACTTGTGTGTTTTGAATTTTGAAAAAATGACATACACCATTGTGGTTAGGATGATATTTAGAGTCTGATAGAATTAAATTATTTTTTGGTGAATAGTAACATACCCTTATGAATAGTAACATATACTTATGAATAGTAACTTACCCTTATGAATATTAATACTAATATTATGAATGCTATCCACACCCATGACTGTATAAATAAATTTAGACACCTTAAAAATAAAGTTGAATAATTTAAGTGTTTACATTTTTCGATTAAATAATGATTTTAATACAATATTAAAATAATAATATTTAGAAACTTATTTTTGAAAAATGAACTTCATTTTTGTATTCTACATGTCGAAAAATGGTTAGGGTGATTTTTTGAGATTTTTCTGAAATACTTAGATTTTTTATGAATAGTAAAATGCGATAATTTATGATAAATACAAAATAAGGGATTTATTGAGTCATTGATGATGATCTTCTGATATAAGTACAATAATTTAGAAGTCACATGAATTTATTACTATTCTTGGTCATTTAATACTTACTATTCCTTGTCTTGTGAAGAAATAATAAACTAATGATTAAAAATTTATGAAAACACTTCTCTCATCCCTTATAAAAAAACCCTAACTCCCTATTCTCTTTACTCATCTCGTGCCTTGTGCCTTGCCAATATTCTGCCCAAATATCTCACTAAGATCCTCCACCAAGTCCAAAATCCCTTATCCTATTCAAAATACCAAAACCTCTACCCTTAATAGGTTCTAAAAGGATAAAGTCTCAAGAGGTAAATTCCTCTTTTCAATTCTTTCTTCTTTTTTTTAAGTTCTTGTCTTTTTGTTTCTTTCCTCACCTCTCTTCACACAAATAGTATGATAACTCCAGTGACATACATTTATTTGAATGTTTTTATGATAATGGGATATTTCATTATCTTCTCTACTTTCCCCACCTTTTATTTTAAAGAAATGAAAGCACCGTTTGAGATGTGCAATTTAGCACATTCAAGGAAAACCGTTTATCAATTTCTATTATTATCTTTAATTATGGTCATAAATCCATTTGTTTTATTATAAGTACCTATCCTTAAAAAATTAAATAATATTTAATTAAATGAATAATTCAAATTGAGTATTTTTTCAGGTTTATAGTTTTAGATAATTAGGCCAAAACTATTACATAACAACTTGAATATTACATGTAGACACTACTACTAAGTATCCATTTTTTCATAAAATAGAAACTCTTAAAAAGAAACATGTCTAGTTCCATGTTTTAGAAAAATGAATTTTCCTTGATCTCATCATTGACCCTATTCATCTTTAAGTCCTGTGGAAAAAAATTTAAAAACTTGGGATGAGCATAAAAAGCTCAGTAAGGGTTATAATATAAGGAAGGAAAACATTAGCCCATCAATAAATACAAATCAATGAAACCATACTTTTCAATCATAACATACCTTATGAAATCATAAGATTTATGAATAGTACACAAAAATCCCAAATCATAAAGGTTACTTATGGCATCTTTATCTAACTTACTTTTAGCTATCACAGCTATGTAGGGAGTTACACTTGGAATACCCATCATAGTATATTCACTAAATCTCTTAGGAGAAACATCACGTTTACCTCCGTCATGTTACCCAATGCATTGGAGATCTATCTTAGGCTCATCTGCCCTAGTTTTATCACTGAACCACCCATATATGTAAACAATTCCCAATAACCATAACATATTCAGAACACATAACACAAGAATAATGGAAAGATAACATTTCTACATTCCAATCACAATATATCAAATGAAGATATTGAAATAAACAATGCTTTGTCAACTCATTTTGAAAACCATTTAAAATATTTAATAAAGAGATTTTTGAATCAAAGTGTCCCATACCACTTTAAATATTTATAAGGAATTAAATTTTTAAAACATTAATGTCCATATAAAAAAATACTAAAAAATTTGACATTAATGAGTATGATTTAGAAGAATAAATCTTTAAAACAATATTTTAGTTAAATATTTCTTAACCAAATGATATATGTATGAATACAAATAATTGAGGAATAAAATTTAATCAAAACATTAAAATATCATGAGAATAAAGGGATTTGTGATATAATATTCTAGAGGACATTATATACACTATATAAAAGTGAATTGGTGCATAACGATGATGAAGTCTCAATGGAATGTAAATTGAGATGAAATCCCTTATAAAAATGGTATAATTAGATTAAGGATAAATCAATTACATAATAATGTGTGAAAAATATAAATACACTCAATATGATTGGATATTCAGTTTAAATGAATCATAGGAAATTCACACATGTTCTTTTTAATACAAAACCAATGACTTCGATATTTAACTCAATGAATGGAAATTGAGTTAAAATAACTCTTATCAAGTTCATATCGATGACTTGAGAATTTATAAATGGAGTGATTATGTGTATAAAAAGTACATACACACAAATGGGATTGGAAATTTCAACATAAATAAATAAATAGTGATTCTATACATAATCATATCATTACATAATTAATAATTAGAAGATTAACCCAAGGAATGGAAATTGGGTTAAAAGGTTCCCGTACTGATTTGGTAACTTACGAAACATACAACCCATGAAAGAAGGGTCATAAAATTAAGATGTAAATAACCATAAATTTAAGTATATTAAAACAATAAATACAATCATTGGAAGTACATACACCACAAAAAGTAAATAGTCGCAAATATAGCATGAATCTCACAGGGAATAAAAAGTGAGATGAAAATCCCTTACCACGTTGTAATCAATTTAGTTGTATAACCAAAAGTTAATAACCACCAAATGATTCACAGAATAAAATGAATATAAAGATGATCATGATAATATATATCACATGACAGTACACAATACACCACATTCCATAAATTAGTGGCGGACGATGGAAATCTCACGAAATTAAAAGTGAGATAAGAAACCTCCATACCTCATGTCCGACTTGACTCATTTGTTCCTTGTTCTTCCTGAATAATAATCTAAAGTTAATTTATACTTTCTTAATAACCTTTTTCAAGTTTATTCTTGTTTTTATATCACTTATTACCATGTTATAATCATTATTTCAATCATTTATGTTAATAATGGTCGTTTGGTCGATATTTGGTACTTGAGTCAAAAATGGACTTCTTATAATTAAAAGTTGTCCTTGTGGTCCATAGTCCATTATCTCAAGAATGGTATTCATGATTTAGATATGATATATATAATATATATCCAGTATATATATGTATTTATAGTATTACATAATATTTAGAGGTAAGAAATGAAATGCATCGTTCATGGAGACGGTAAGTCGTACATACGCATGAACGCTACTTTCATTTCTATTTCATATTTTAATGGAATTATAACATAATTATACATAGGTATATTATAATACCAGTATAATATAATATATAATATTATTATATCCATCCTATATATGTCCTACATATGGCATTAATGAGTCATATCACTTTGAGGGGGCGGTAGTCTGCACTTTCTGAAATGAAATTATCGCGTTTACCCATAATGGAAACCATAAAGGTATGATATAAATGAAAAATACATAATAATAAAAAAAACAAAAACATAATATATATATATATATATCACATATAAATATAGTTCCATAATAATTACCACCATGATAGGTGGTAGGAGATAATCGAACAATTATCGTTTCGTGAGGTGTTTGTTTTCCATCCACAGAAACAGTACGTTCTTCACCCATTAGATGGAGGTGTGTGTAAGTGTAGTTAAAATAATTCTCATAACAATATCATAGTATATTTAGGACAATTTTGTTGTTATAAAATAAAGGAATAAAAAGATTTTAGGGGTTGGAGAAGTAAAATAAAAGAAAACAAGTTAAGAGGAACTGTTACCTTTAATTTGGGTAACTTCCTTTGGGTTGAACCAAAAGGACTTCTTGAAGTGTCTTACGCCTAAGGTAAGGCTTCTAGGAGGAGGATAGGTATGTAGGGAGATTAATTTATTAGATTTTTTATGAGAAAAAAGGCTTGAGAGGTGTGTGAAATTGGTTATAAGTGGTGTCCTTTTATAAGGGGGAGGAGGGGCTCTTTAGGAAAGTGTGAAAATATTATTTTATTATATAATGATATTCGGTTTATAAAGGTCCAAAACTAATTAAAGTAGAAGATACACTTACTCGTGGTCGAAATAAAATCGTCCAATAATAATTGGATAGGTTTTGGATGTTATTTTAATATTTATAATCTTATTTATTTAAATCATTTATTAATGAGGTATATACTGCATCATTATTGTGTCATAAATAATTTACTTTATTTGTTGTCTAAAAATTATAAAAAAAACTACCATGATGTAGTACATCGTTTTATATTTCCAATTAGTATTTATAATAGAAAATATAACTTATATAACCCCATGTAAAAATTAATTTAGTAAAAGATATTTGTTTGTGTCATTTTTGCCTTTACATTAAATTAATTAATCTAAAGTGTCATTATCACTCTTAAGTGGCTCCATGGGGTCCCCAAATAGACCCAAAGATGAACTTGGTTGGGAATTACTCATCCAATAAGGTTAGGGCAATTGTTAAGATAATTTTGTATTATTATGATATTCTTTTTACCTTGAATTACCCTATTTATCTTTAACCGCGGTAAATAAAAGTAAAAAGTTACTATTCAAAAAAAATTATTTTCATCTTATTGAACCATATTTTTCTTACTAATAACAACCATGTTTGTTGGACTTTATAAATTAAATTCATAGAAGTGGTAAAATTTCATTTAAATGAAAAAGTCAGTTTTTTAACTACTACTAAGTGGTTTCACTATTCATCAAAAATTGAATTTTTTCAGAAAAATGAAACATTCAGCCGAAGATATATTTAATATTCCAAATTCAATAATGATGTCTATTTTACCAAATTGAAAACATGGAAGTTGCATTAATTAATTTATAATTAATTCTCGTTGTCAAAACAAATAGCGTGTTTTTTAAGAAATAATAACTATCAAAAGATTGACACTTGTTTATTTTCAATTTCAAAATGAAATTATTTCCAATGACCAAAATTAGATTAAATGGTAAAAATATATTCTAATTTCACTTTAAAACTAATTAAAAAAGATAATATAACCATATAAATAAATTATATTAAAAGGCACTTTTGAATTAAAATACAGAATTTTTCACTATTCATTAAAAACTATGAACTTTATCAGAAAAATACCAAAAATTTACCCAAAGTAAATTTTGATGTCCCGAATATAAAGAAGAATTTTATTTTGTCAAATAGAACATATAAAAATTACCAAAACTAGATTTAAATAGGGTTCTCTATTAAAAGGCGGTAAATCAACCTTTTACTGAATATTAGATTATTCTTGCTTAAAATTAGATTCATTCATATTTTAAGCCCCTAAATTTTATTGGATAATTGTAAAAACATTTAAAAAACATATATAATCATATTTTAGTTAGTTCTATTCATTCCCGCCAATAAAATGGCTAGGAATTAACTACCATTTAAAATAATAATAATAATATATTATTAGTGTGAAACATATGATTTCAAAGAAACCTATTGTTGTGTATCGGGTACACCATCAAACATAGAATCCCCTTTAATGTAAAATGGATATTTAATTCAAAAATATTAATAAATATGAAAATTGTATTATTTCTTATTAATCTGGGATGTTACAGTTATGGTCGACCCATATTATTATATATGTAATATATCATATTTTTGGTTCTATAATCCATTTGTACAAATGGTATTAAGTTATAAATCAAAACATTTTTTATGTAATAAAACCCACCGATTAACAAAAACAGTTGTCACTATGGTTTTATATATTAATTTGACTTCACTCCAAGTAACCAAATTAAATATAAAACCATGTAATCTCATGAATGTGCACAAATAGATTATAACTTTAATTATGGACAACCACTTTCATGTTACATATTTATCCAAACATAAATATAAGAGAACCAGTCATTAAAACCAAGTAAACAAATGAGCTCAAACAATGAAATTGAACCTCATAACCTATCAAAATGGTTATAAATGAACTTAAAATTATTATACCAAACCAATTAAATATAGAAGAGTTTCTGGAATTATTAATTAATAAACCTAGTTTTTTTATTAAAGGCTTTAATAAAAAGTAGAGAACACCAACAGATTTAAGGTAAGGGATATTTTAACACAATTTCCATTCATTGATTTAAACATCAATGTCATTGGTTTTGTATTTTCCCAGAATATGTGTGAATGACCTATAATTTTTTATTCATTATATTCACTTTTATTGTGTGGGTTTATGTTTGTCGCACATAACTATGTCATTGATTTTTCCTAAATCTAATGATACCTTCTTGTTAAAGGATCCTCTCTCTCACTTTTGTTCAAGAATATCCCCTATGTTGTGCTCTTTTATTTTTAATACCTAATGATGGGGTATGTTTTATCACCTTCCCCATACTTCCCTTATGATATATAAATAATGGTTTACCCATTTACCTCTCATTAATCCCTCTCATGGACACTCGTTACCATGACGAAATGTTTATAAGGGGTTTTTCTCATCTCACTTTCAATTCTATGGGATTTCCATTATTCACCTCTTATTTCTTAAATTTGGTATAGGTGTACTGTCATTTGATATATATTATCATGATTATATTTATATTCATTGTATTCTTTGATACATTTGTTGGTTATTAACTTTTCTTCATATGACTCAATTGATTACAATGTGGTAACAAGCTTTGTCTCTATTTTCACTTCATTGTGACTTGCTTAGTATTTTGCACCTACTCTTTCTTATGTGGTATACCTAATACCCATTTGATATTACTTTTCAATTGAAATTATATTCCATTTTAATGTCCATATTTTCATATCATGGATTTGATTATTGTCTAAACTGTATACCATTTTACATACGATATTTATTTTTGAATGTTGTTTTGACTGGGGAAATATTGATGAATGTGCATCTTCTATTCTATACGGATAATGTAAAGGCATATTTCTCATGTGTTGAATCTATCTACAAATAATTTTTTGGACATGCAGTGGTGGGTGGGGCCTGCTACAGCCCCTTGATGCATCGGTATGCCTCATGAAAGAAATCAGTTGGCGAAAAACCCTTCGAGTTTGTTTCCAAAAATCTGACGGGTTCTAACCCACAGAACTAAACTGTTTTTACTGTATTATGGTATCATTTTCTAGATACATGATATCCAATTAATATTCATTCTCTTTATTCATTATCAGTTATTACTATCCATGAGGTTTTCACTATTACAAAATCTGTGGATGCAGTTTCATTCTCAGTTTATTAATGGCACAAGTTTTTCATTTATTCACCATGCCATTTTGATTATGTCAAATTGTTTACAATTAAGTTATTTTTTATTCATGATTCCACTATTTTTAACCCTTAGCATTTTAGCTCACCCCTTTCATTGTTTTTCTTTCAACAGGTGATGAAGAGGGGATCATTTATTGAGTTCTTGTGGATGCAGTTTTTATTTTTTGTTATGTATTGTATTTTTAACCTTTTCTAATGAAATTTGCGTTACATCCATGTATCTAGTTTCTTCAAGACTACTAAACTGGTCTTTATTTCAGGATTTTCATTCCTTCTATCCATTCCAATATAACAATTAATGCACTAACTCTAGTTTAGTGGGGTAGGGGTGTTACAAAGGATGCTCTGTATCTTAAAGACATTATATGGTTACTTCCAAGACCAAACATCCTTCACCTTTTCAGTATAAATTGATAAGACATGTTCAGTAATATTATCCCCTAATAAATTAAATTCATGAAACTAGAAATTACATTTCAAAATATTTCCCACAAATGGTGACTTCTCTAAATTTATAGAACCAAACTCAGATAGTGCTCTTGCTCATGCCCAGACTTTAAATAAACCAAAAATATAATCCACAAACACTGAAAAAAAAGTGTTAATCTATTGATGGAATACCATATTAATCAAATATATAAAACTTGATGAGTGTTAATTAGAACAAAAGGTAGTATAAGATTTTTGAAATGGACATACATGCTCTGTAATGATATCTTTGGTATATCAGACTATTGAACACTGAGATGATGATAACCTGATTGGAGATCAATTTTTGAAAACCACTATCCTACACATTTCTTATCAAACAAATAATCCACTTGAGGAAAAAAATATTTGTTCTTAATTGTTACTCAGTTCAACATCGAATAGTCCACACACTATCGATGTGAACCATATTCCTTCTTATCAAAGAGAAAGGGGGAAACCCAAGGTGAAATGCTAGGGTGAACGAAATATTTTTCCAACAAGTCATCAAACTGAACCATGATAATTTTTTGGTCTAATGGTTCCATATGATAAAGGGGTATTGATATGGGTTGACAACATAGAATGAGGTCATCATAAACTCTACCTCTCTTCCTTGAGGAATACCGTAAAAGTCATTTGGGAAAACACCATAAATTTATCAAACATAAATGGAATATAAAAAATAGAGATGAATACTATAGAATTCATATAGGAAAATTCAATAAATGTCCTAAAAAATAATGGATATATCAACAATAGAATATATGTCAGTGGGACCACTCATAAAAAAGGAAAAAAATCCTAATCCCTGGGCAGGAAGGTCCTGTATGACCAGACCTCAAGTCCAACCCACACTAAAACACATAATATCTCCCATTAGTTGTATGAAATGAAGGAATCTGATGATACCAATCATCCTAATATCGATGAGAGACAAGAAAATAAATAAAAATGACAATTTCAAATATATCCATATCAATAATGAGAAAATCCTAGACCAAATCCATATTATCTATTTTTAATGAACATGATGGACATTGAAATCCATTCTCTCTTCCCCTACCAAGAGGTGTCACTAACTCCATTATAAAGGAAATAAGTGTCGTCAGAAATTTAATATTATCAATAGGATGTGCAGAAATAATAAGTGGTGGGAACCAGTGTCAAATGAATTACTCTTTATAGAAGATGAAATAAGGATAGTACATCTCACTATTACCATAACTGCATCAAATTCCATTGGAAACTCATATAATGCATGAAATTTATTCACTCTTAAGTCCTGTGGCTAGAGCTATGTAGTCATTGAATCTTCTGACAACACCACAATAGCCTTTGGTTCCAATGAACACTGAACATAATGAGGCATTATCATAGCCTAATAGAAGTTTTGTAAATGACCAACATGTCCCCATATGTTTCATGTCTTCACAGTTGTGGAAAAAACATCTAATGTGTCTAAACATTCCACACTTATAGCAAGTAAGAGGCACATTACTAGCTATTGAAAAACATTTAGAGGAGGCACACTATTGAGACACACCTCCCACACTTATGTGATGATCCTACCACTTCCATTAACCCCCATACACTCTAGTGAAACTGTCAGTAGATGGAATAGAAGTGGTGTGAAAAATGAACCTTTCCCACCATATACATATCTAACATAATAGATCAATTTTCAAAATCCCCATTGGTATAAAGTTTCAACATAAATACCTTTGATTTGATATGAAGTATCAATACTTGATAGTATTTATAAGCCCTCATATGATCATTATTCACCATGTCTGGAGAAAAAAAAATAAGATTAGTAAATCAATTGATGAATTATACCATTTAACGCTCTCCCTATTATAAAGGCATGAACTCTAGTGACTTTTACAACATCTAGGGCTCTTAGAAAAATTTCTAAAAAACAGGGTTTTGAAACCCTTCCAATTTAATTCCATGTTTCTATATTTATTAATAATATCGTACCACTATCTCTTACCTGAACCCTACAGCCTGAATACTGCACACTTCACATTTATATTCTCAAGTGTCTCTAAGAAGTCAAATATTTGATCAACCCTATCCAGTTATTCCACCACCTCTTGAGGATCATTAGTCCTTTTAAGGGATGGCAGCTTCTCATGTAATAATTCTTGGAACGATATCTCTCTCCTCCAACTGGTAGTTGTACCTCAATAACTACATGTTTAACTCATGGTACATCATATTCAACAACAGGAAATTATCACATGATAGTCTCAATAATATTATGATATATTGTAATATTACTTTGAGAATCATTTGTTGCACCCTCGCGATGAAATCATGGAAGAATTCTTGGAGGCATACTGCTACACACCAAACCATTAGAATGATCAGACCATAGAACAATTATCAGTTTAAACCAAAAAACCAATAAACAGATACTGATATTTAAAACAAAACATGATACTGGAGACACATATCCCAAAATCCCACGGCAACTTGAGTGTCTTCATGATAAGATATTTCCAGAAACTTATCGCAACATAACTCTCAAGTCTAGAAAATTCTATCTCTAGTCAAATAGATTTCCCAAGACAAGGACTATTGGGGACATACCTCCTCTGATACCACCTTCTAACAAATCGAGAAGGTTTACCCTAAAATAAAAAAATTGACTTGATCTATCACATACCTGAAAATATTTCTTGATCCCCACGGGATGGCGACAACCACCTGGGCATCGATCAAAAACCAGAGGGAACAATTTCTTTCAACAAGAACAAACACAAGACATATGTACATACCAAGTGAAAAAGAACAACGGAAAGAAAAAAATATATTCCATAAATATAAGAAATCATCGGAAAGAAAATAACTATAAAATTATCCATAACTCTAAGATAAAAGTATAACTATAAAAGGCCAAAACCAAAATACTACTCCATGTGATAAAATGGATGAACTCCCACAATCTCACCACCAACTACCCAACTCAGCTAACATGAAACCTCATTGCCTCACAATACAGCCTTGCCTTTCCCTGCATTGAAAGACATGAATAGTTCAACACTCCATTCAATAGGTGCACATGTTGTGAGATAACAGGATCAATAGGATCCCACTTAGGAGTTCCACAATAAGAATCTGTATAAAAATCCATGTATGATCATTTTAAATAAAACATGGCATGATAAGAATTAAATTAGTTCTTTAAAAAAACATGGTAAATAGTTCCCCATTATCATAATTCTAAAACAAAAGCAGGTATATCAATTTAAAAGAACATTTTCCTTATCATATTTCTCCAGCATCAACATTAATGTCAAGTATAAAATAGTACAATGCTAGGAAATAAAAAACAATAGTATCAGCATATGTATCACAACACCAAGGAATACAACAGGTCAGATAGCATACTACTTGTACCCAAAAATCAATTATCAGAGCACCGTGGTATGTGAATCCAGTTATATAAACTCCAAGACCAGGTAGACACACCAATGCATGAAACTCCAACATCATATACATACCTAGATCCAATAATCTAAATTCCATGATAAGAGGAACACCTAGAAAGTAGACCCCGAAAATGGATAATAGCCTCAAGATAAACCATCCACCTAGTGCCCATGGTTACCCATGTGCTCATTTTCATAATCATCTCAATATTTTTAATACCATTTGAAAACCATTTATGAAATTAAACATTTAATAGGGTAACTATACATTATTTTTTTCAAAAATCATTAAATTCATTGAAAATACAACTTTTAATTCAATTTATAAAAAACTAAGGAAACAAAATTTTATTAGAAATTTAATTCTAATACACAAAAAAAAATATTGATAATTTTTTATAAATTTATTTCTAAATATATTTATAAAAATGTTACAACACTTTTTATCAAATATAGGCTAGAAACAGAAGTACCTACCTCAAAACTCATGCCGCTCATGCCCGTATTGGAATACCCCAACATAAAAAACCCAACGATGTATACGAAGGATATAGAATCCAATACACATATAAAGATAGATTTAATTTAGAAAAAGGGTTTTATAGAAAGGAGGAAATTTGGATACCTTAAGAACGACCACCCACCGCACCACAACCAACAAAGTTACAACCTTTGGAACTAGGTCTCACAACATATCTATAAGAAGACACGAATAAACACTAACTTATACCTATGAATCCAATAACCAAAATCTAGTGTGTTCCACAATTAGAGTAAATGAATAATTGGAGAGATCACTCACCCAGAGAGATTCTCTACAACAACAATGATGATCAAACGCCGAACAGATCGATATGGAAGGAACATTGTCTCCAAAAACCATCATAGATGATCTTTTGTTCGAGGGAAAATGATAACAAGTGGTATAATGGACACCCAAAACACAAATATAACCCTAAAACATCCATTCTCGGGGAATTAAATTTCGTGAAACTCGTTTATACGTAATGAAATCCAAAATTTTCATGTATGATGAAAAATTCATTACCTTTGATTAAAAATATGATAATTAATTAAATCAGAATGTGTAACCATTCATCACATCATGTAACATTTCATATTTTGAATATAGTTTACTGATTTCACCCAGAAACCATTACACATCTTTTAACCAAGTTACAGGATGTAAAATCATCCTACAAAGTTCATCAACCACCAGTTAAAGCTGAGATCCCAACAAAATAGTGACTTCACCAATATAGATATCCTCTGAACTCCTTCTCATCCCTATAGGGATAATGAAAAAGGAATACCACAATGATAGTAATGAAATGCCTAACATATTAGTAATGGGATGATATAGATTAACTTTAAGGGTAAACATGGGAGACATGTAATCATAATCATGAGAATAAGGGTATGAGAACATGATCATAAAATTGGAAGACGATACCCTGTATATCATAATATCAAAAACATGAATCATGGTATAAAACCTGGTAGTTCATAAGACATGAATCATATGTAAATAAAGAACATAATCCATGAAAGTATAATATATGAATAATATGTGTAATTATTAAAAACACAAAATAATATAATAACCCTATGTAAAAAATATGAACCAAGACCTTTGTAACATGTTAGTCTTGGTATAATCACCTATATACATGAATCTGGTTTGGGATTCACTCTTGTATACCCTATTGTTTTGGGAATGAGATTTCCTCTCATGTACCCTCTTGTTTTAGGTTTGAGATGTCCTCCCAGGTACCCTCTTGTTTCGAGCTTCGGATTTCCTCCCATGTAGCCTCTTTTTTTTGGTCTTGGGATTGCCTCATGTATACCCTTTTGGTCTCATAAACCATTTATCATTATCCAACTCATTGGAGGGATATATAGGTCCCACCCATATCATAATGAAATAATACATATATGCTCCAAAAAATCATAAACAATCATATCATTACCCATGAAATGAAATGTTTTTCATAAACATGAAATCATAAATTCACCTATGGAAAAAGAAATAGGTTTAATAATCATTTTATTAAAAAATAGCCATGAAAATAATTGCGTTTCATAGACATATATCACATGAAAGTTAAGCATATTCTGTAAAATTAATTCCTCAAAACACAAATCATTTTAAAAAATAATATAAATGGAAACATTGAGTAATTTCCTTATAAATTCATGACTAATACCAATATATGTTATCATAAAAAGGAAATAATTTTTATTGATATTTTAGAAATAATTCATAAAGAAATTACGTTTTCTTCATAAAAAATGATTCATAAAATGTAAAATATTTTGAAACCAATTTTCATGAAAATAAACTTGAAAACTTATAAGGTAAGAATTAAAAACATTTTGAAATCATTTTACTTGGAAAAGTTGTATATAAGCTTGAAAATATTTTGAAAATAATTTTACTTGAAAAAAATTATAAAAGATGCTTTAAAACCTTTTGAAAACCATTTCGTTGAAAATATTTTTAAAAAAACTCATAAAAATTAATTTTGAAACATGAATAGAATGCATAAAATAACTGATGACGGTTAAAGTAGTACATGTTGTATGAGGTAAAAATATAATTCTATTTTCATGGTAAAAAAGGTTATAAAATGACTCATTGAGAATGTGACAAGAATATTCCTTATAAAACATTAGTAAAATAAAAAAGGTTTAAAATATCCTTTAAGGATTAATAGATATTAGTAGAATATTCATTGAATCCATTTTTTTAAAACATTTTTTAATGAACAATGATTACCAACAAAATATGTGCTAAAGTCAAGATTTCTTAAAAGAACATTCATAACTATCTTATATACCAAAGAGTGGATAATTGTACCAACACATGAAAATATCATGAATAACTGAAGGATAATAAAATTCCTAAGAGTTCATAAGAGATGGATCATAAGATTTCATCAGAGGAAGCATAAACATAAACAATCTCAAAAAGTGATGAGATTGTTTCAATAAACCCTTACAACATGGAAATGTTTAACCATACTCACCATATAATAAAATAAAATTAAATGATTATTAAAATATAATTAAAATATTTAGATTCATTCTATATCATTTAAATTTTAGTATATACATCTCATGTAAAAATATAGGTTCATAACATAACATGTTTGTCAAAGAAGGCAAATTGAGACAAAATTAAATTACCGATTTGGTAAATTTTTCAACATAAACCCCATGAAAGAAATTTTATCAAATAGATATGTAAATAACCATAAAATTAAGTATTATAATCATATAATACATCAATGGTATGTATACACACCACACAAAAGGAATGTGTGGTGAATAAAGCATGTATCTCACACAAATAAAAAGTGAGATGAAATCCCCTTTCCTTGCATCTTGAATTCCGACATACAAATAAAAAAAATCATTTATAATGAATATATGATTATTTTAAATATATCAAGGAACCATATTTTTATATCAAATACCTTTTATGGTTTAATTATGACATTATATTATCCGCTGGTTAACAATTCATTGTTAAGGTTTTAGTTTGGGTAATATCCTCTAAGTTATTTGAATATGTATTAATTAGTTATTTATTTGGACCTTATACTTATATCATTATTTAGTGATTTTAAATAATGATATAAATATCATCTTTATTCAGTATATTTTTATTATAATAATTTATATAACATATAAGTATGAAGTGGAATACACTGTTCATGGAGATGGTAAGTTGTACGTACGCATAAACAATGTTTTCATTTTTATTATCTTGTTGAAAGAAAGAAAGAAAAGAGAATATATTTATATTTATATTATAATTTATTTATATTTACTTTTTATATATATCATATAATTTCACTAAATTCATCCTTAATATATGCCATGTTGTGTGTGAACAAATCACATCGCTTTTCGGGGTGATAGTCCTCACTTGCTCAAATGAAATTTTCATATTTTCACAAAATGGAAAGTATAAATAGAAGTGTTGTAAAATTATTAAATAATAATAAATAAATAATAAATTTAATATATAAAATATATAAATATATTTTCCATCAAAATTTTCACCTTGAGAGGCGATAAATGAAAAAAGAAGAATCATCATTTTGGGAAGCTCTAATCCATCGTACACATAAACAATATGTCTGTAACCCATTAGATAGAGGTGTGTATAATTGTAGTCCAAACCATTAGAATAAAAAATACTAGTATATTTTAGATATTGGTATCTTTATACAAGCATGGAGTAAATATATTATAGGGGAGAAAATAAAACAAAGGAGTTTGAGAGAAGATGTAACATCTACATCGGGTAAATACTATTGGTTTGCTACAAAAGGCTTTATTGTATTTCATTCATACAAAAGGAGTGGCCTCTAAGAGTTAGTTATTTCTATTGGTAAGTGTATTGGTAAGATCATGGAGGAACCTAAGTGGTTTTAACAGAATTAAGAAGAGGGTTAAGTGATGTTCTTTTATAGGGAAGGGAAATGACACACTTGGAATTGTTGAAAACGAGTTAGGTGTACCCAATTTTACCTATAAAATTTCATACCATACCCAAAAATACTCAATTATGGAAGTTTTATGGATGAATAATGACCTATTAATGGGTTTTGGACAAGTTTCTATGTTGATTTTGTTCTTAAATTTATGTTGCAGTACTTTGGTACCCTAATTTTTCACTTAATCATTGTAATTAATTTCAATCACTTTCACTAATAGTTTTGGTCAAAAAAATAGTTTAACTTATTTGAAATTATAAATTATTTTTATTCTAAATGTGTAATTCATGTATCAAAATTATAATCAAATAAGTGTCTGAATTTAATTTAAAAATAATTCAATTGACAAGATGTCCCTAAAGGTTTTTAAAGAAAAATATCGTAATTTTTTGTATGTTTTTATACCAAATTTCAATGTGAAATTGATTCCAATGACCTAAATTGGGTTAAATTATAAAATTATTATATAATTAACCTTTTTCAACTAATTTAAAATGTACGTTAACTTTATAAATAAATTATTTGAAAAAGAAATTTTGAATAAAAATATAGTATTTTTAACAATCCATTAAAAAACAAAACCTTATAGAAAAATACCAAACATATATTTTTTTTCAAATATGAAGTTTATTTTGAAATATTAAATCTATAAAAGTTAAAAATATTCTATTTAAAATGTTTTCTCTATTAAAATTTGTTAAAACTACTTTTTTAAAAATTCATGTTTTTATGAATTAAATTAGATTTTTTCTTATCTTATATCTATAAAATATAATAGATTATTATAGGAAATATTTATTTTAATATATAGAATATAAATTTATTTATTGTTGTTCACTATGAATAATTAATTTACCTTTTTAATAGAAAAAATCTTTTTCACATAAAAATCGACTTACATAAAATCAATCCATTTATATTCACTAGGTTTCTTAATTAATTTATAATTATTATGTTACAACTGAATTAAAACATATATATTCATAAGTTAGTTAATTATATAATATTATGCATAATATTGATGTTATATCATATTATATAATAACATTTTAGTATTGAATTATTTTTTTGTAACACTTGGTCTCACGTGTTACTCAAGGCATTGAGGAATGTCAGTCTTGCATGTAATGTAAGAAAAAGTTAGTGTTCCATATAGAGAATGATAAAATTTATATTGTGTGTATTACACAATTAACTTTATGTTTTGTATAATGTAAGCCTATCATAGTGATTTAATTTTAAATAAATTATTTTTAGTATTGCCTGAAATAAACTAACTAAAAAAATTAATTTATTTCAAAAAAACAACTCACACAATCTCGAGGTGTTGTATTATACCCCCTTAAACACAATTTCTCCCTCAAAATTTATCTAGGTTATCAGTTGTTTAATAATTGATAGTTCTTTTCATTGAAACCCACATTGTAAAAATAAATACAAATACTTCTATTAAAAAACGTTGTAACTGTAACGGTTATCCAAAGTAACTCATAACTGGCTTCCCATATATGAGAAAAAAGGGGGGAAGTGAAAAACTGATCATGGAAGAGATATCTATCCATCAGGTTCTGATGGAGGGTAATTGAAAATAAATTTAGGAGAAAGTTAACAATCATAAAGTCAAAGAAATGTGATGAACTAAAGGACCATCTGAACTATTGGAAACAAAGGCAATAGGATATAATTTTATTAATAGATATTTTTCCTAACACTGAATAATTTTCATCGAAAGATATAATTTCATGATTTCAGGACAATCATTCATTTTTTACTTGATCCACTTCACCACCTTCTCCAAAATGGAATTTGAAGTTTTCATTCCTAAAGTACTAACAGATCCTAAGATCCATGATAAGCCATCTCATATCTCTTAAGTTACCATCAACAAACAATTGTTAATGCAGGTCATCCAGTATGTATGAATTCTCAGGTGGTGAGATAATACTTTAATCCCACAAACATTATCCAAATTTTAACTTAAACATCCCATAAATGTCTAACCTTACAAATATACAGAATGATGAAAATCCAAAACAATATAAATAAGGTCAAAAAATAATTTTAACACAGATCCCCCATATATAAAAAAGTAGCTATTAGTTGTCACATTCCATACAAGTGAATAACCTCATCATATATTCTTTTGAAACATGGTAATAACCTGAATTACCATACATAATTTTGGAAAACTGGCATTGTTCCTTATTCCAAAGGTTACTGGATATAATCCATAAATCCCGTAAGTTTTAAAATTTATCCTCGATGACATATACCACTTACTCAACCAATAAATAATCATATTCAGGGTAATCAGTGTTATCTAATGCACTTTATCAAAATAAATCATCTCTTTATCCAAGAGAAACACAATTTTCTCAACATATTGATCACATTAATGGTTACCTTCCCTATATCAAAATATCAATTTTTTAATTCTTCATCATTATTAAACATATCCTTTTCAATCATTAATGAAAACTTATAAAAAAACTATTATATTTCATGATTCATATTACATAATCATTGGATTCCCAAACACAAGTACATTATTAATAAATATTTATTCATAAACCATTACCCATGCATTATAATATTATTAATATTTATATATTACCTATAATATGCAATATAAATCATGTTCTATGGATCCTAAGCCTCAATATAATCATGTTCTAACCACGACACATTATGAGTACCGACAGAGCCAGGCCCAATCTATGCTCGTAACGCTTCCACGTTGGCTCTTAAGCTAGCGGTCACTGGTTCATGTTTCCAGGGAGGTGAATTAAACACCCCACCAAGTAGGGGATAGTTTCTTCCCTATGTTATATTAGCACCCATGTGGTGGGGGCTCGGTGGAATGTTATCTACTGGTGTTGGTCTTTGGTGTAGCTGGTATTCTGTCCAAGCTTGTCCTAGTTGGGGATCATTACAACGTACCATTCTCCTATAATTTGTAGTCTATTAATGTTTAGATCTATAACTAATACACATACCACCTTCCAGATTCACTTTATGAGATTTCCACTTGGGATAACAATTTTCATAATTCCATTACATTTGATATCTGAAATATTCAATGTTAACTATATCCTTTAATGTTATCTTCATTTACTGAAATAAAAAATCTGAGCATGAGAAACACATATCATATTATAAAACCACATAATAATGAAAAATTAGTTATAGGATGTATAAACCATGGAACCTACCTTTTAATCTGTGACACATTAGGTTTATCCTATGTTATTCATAGTGACCTTCTATTCTAATTCATTATAATGGTTTGTGAAGAGTTTGTAAATATCTATGTTATATCCCCTGGGAGTGTCAAACTAGGTGTGGAGAAAGAACCATTATGATGCACTAGATTACACCAAGTCAGGCCTGGGACATCTTGTTAGAGTTGTTACCCTTATGTACATTTATTCTAGAGCCACATCTATATGTAGCGTCTAGAAAGCGATTTATTCCTAGGAAACCACATACTCTATCCTTTACCAAAACTCTGGTACATTTTCCTAAACATCAAATCATCAACATAATTATCATTAGATATATCCCTAGACAAATATATAAAAATATACGTTGGGATCTCCTTAATTTTTCTGAACCTAGTTTCCAAAGGATAACTAAACCTTCAATCTGATACAAAAATATAACAACACATTCTTAACATACATATACATTACATCAATTTTGGAAAATAGAAAAACATTACAAAAACAGACACCCAAATACCTTATTAGTTTAGCTCCAATGAAACAATGGAAATATAAACATAAGTACATAAGTGATCTGCATTATCTCCCAGAATGTTCTTCATGAATATCACCCTTCTTAGATAAGTCACACTTAATAAATATCTTCTTAATCTGGGGAAAGAAACATAAAATGGGGTGAGCTATGATGCCAAGTAAGGGTAAACAAGGGATACATTTAATCATAATAATGATCATAAGGGTATGACAACATGATCATAACATTAGAAGATAATAAAATTCATATAATAAGATAATAAAAATGATTCATAGAATAAAACATTCCAGTTAATATGACATGAATCATAAAGAAACCTAGAACACAAGCCTATAAAGAATAACATTGGATCAATACATAGAATTGTGGGAAACACATAAACATATAATGACCCTACATCATGGATTCCTACCATGACCTTGGAAATATGTTATTTTTGTTCTATTCACCATTGTACCTATTTTAGTGTTGGGATGCCCTCCTGTTTACACTATTGTCTTGGTATCGGGATGTACTCCCCTGTACACTATTGTTTTAGGCATGCGATGTCCTCTCGTGTACCCCCCTTGATTTGATCTTGGGATGTCCTCCCATGTAACCTATTGTTTTGGGAATGGGATTCCCTCCTGTATACCCTTTAATCTCATAAATCGTTTATCAATACCCAAAGCATTATAGAGAGATATAAGTCCCTCCGATCTAATAATTAAATCTTACACACATGTCCCACAAAATCATAAACAACCATATCATAACCCAAGAAATGAAATAGGCTTTATAAATATTAATTAATACCTTAACCTATGAAAAAATTAATAGGTTTCATAATTATTTCATCAAAGCCTAAGCCATGAAAGGAAGTGGGTTTCATAGAAATATAACCCATGAAAACGAAAAATATGTTTTAAAAATAATTCCACAAAACGTAAACCATTCATAGAATGAATATGAATGGAAACATTTAATAATTTTAACATAAAAGAATGAGTAATACCAAGGTATGATATCTTATATTGGAAATAAATTTTAAAGATATTTTAAAAACACTTCATGAGGACATTATATTTTCTCCTTTAAAAAGTACTCTCAAAACATAATAAAATTTGGAAACCATTTTCATTAAAATAATCATGAAAACTTTTAATGGGATCATTAAAATCATTTTTAAATCCTTTTTACTTGTAAAATGTGTATATGAGATTGAAAAACATTTTAAAACTATTTTACATGAAAGAAATTATAACATAATATTGAAAATATTTCGGGACCAATTTTTTTAAAATTTCTTTTAAAAAATCTTTATAAAAAATTAATTTTTAAATACCAAATGAATTTTTAAAATAATTTACCATGGGTAAATCCATACATTACTTATGAGGTAAAAAGTATATTACTTTTTCATGGGAAAAAAGGTTCAAAAATTCATCATTAAAAAAGTTATAAGAAGATTCTAGTGAAAACATTGGTAAAAGGAAAGTGGTAAAAAATTATTTTAATGATCATTTGATATTATTATAATATTATTGGAAACCCTTTTTAGAAAACATATTTTGAATAAACCTAGATTTTCGATTAAAGATAGTATAATGTCTGCCTTTCTTAAAAATAGTTTCTTAACTATCATATGTATGATAGAGCAGAAAATGGTACCAATACATGAATATATCATGAATAAATAGTGATTAAAAATATTTACATGAGTTTTTGAGAGATTGATCAAATTATTTAATCAAAGGAATCATAAACCTAAACAATATCAAAAAGTGATGATATTGTATATATAAACTCTTACCACATAGTAACTTTGAACCATACTAACCATTTAAGAAAATGAAAATAAATGAACCTTAAATTATCATGAAAATAATTAGATTCATGATATAAAATTTTAAATTTAGTATATAAACCTCATGGAAAAATATAGATACATAACATGGTATGTGTCTCAAATAAGGAAAATTGAGACAAAATTACATTACCGATTTGGTGACTTGGGAATCATAAACCCATTGAATTAAATTTAATAAAATTGATATGTAAATAACCATAAATTTAAGTATAGAAATCATATAACACATCCATGTTAACTATACCCACCACATAAGAGGAATGGGTGGTGAATGAAGCATGTATCTCACAGAAATAAAAAGTGAGTTGAAATCCCCTTACCTTGTGTCTTGACTCTCGTCATACACATAAATACCTCATGTATAATAAATATAAGTTTATTATAAATATATAACATATCCATATTATTATATATAATAACTTATATGATTTTATTATGACTTTATATTAGCTTCTTGTTAACAATTTTATGCTAAGGTTTCACTTAGGTTAATATATGCTTTGTTCTTTGCATGTGTCTTAATTTGTTATATCGTTGGTCCTTATAAATATATCATGATTTAAATAATTTAAATAAGGATATAAATATAGTTTATATTCATTATACTTGTATTATAATAATCTATAAAATTTAGAAATATGAAATGGAATAAAATTTTCATCGAGACGGTAAGTCGTACATACATATGAACACGGTTTCTGTTTTTATTTTCATATTGAATGAAAGAATGAAAATATAAAATATGTATATTAATAAATATATTTTTTTATTAAATTATAATTTTTATTTCATATATATCATATAATTTCACTAAAAACATCCTTAATACAATACATGTGGTGTGTGAATGAATCACATCTCTTTGAGCAGGCGGTAGTCCGCACTTCCTCAAACGAAATTATCATATTTAAAAAAAATGGGAAGTATAAATATCTATTAAGTAAAAAAAAATTAAATATTAAATAAAAAATAAATATATTATATAACATATATAAATAGATTTTCCATCATAATTTTTACCATGATATACTGTAATATAAAAATGAAAAATCATCATTTCGTGAGATGGTAGTTCACTGTACACATAAGTAGTATGTTCGTTACCCATTAGAAGGAGGTGTGTATAAGTGTAGTTAAAACCCATAGAATAAAAAAAATCCTTTTAAATTTAATATAAATGTGTTTTTATAAAATAATTTAATAAATATATATCATTGGGTGGAGAAAGAAAACAAAAGAAAGGAACTTGAGAGAAGAGATTACTTATTTATCACAAAAATTATTTTGGTTTGTGCCAAAAGGATTTTTTGGATTGATTAGTGCCCAAAGGGGAGGATTCTAGAAGGAATGGATGGATGTTGGAAAGTTTATTTTTCTGATATTGGTTTATCCTATATGGTTTTAGAGATTTTAATAATAGGGATAAGTGCTAACCTTTTATATGGTATAGAAAGGACACGCTATTCATTTATGAAAACAAGTACGGTGTACCATCATATTTTCATAAAAAAGACATAAAAAACGAACAAGACTCTATAATGTGAGGTTCATAGAATAATAATGGCGTTAAAATGTGTCTTGGAAAATTTTCTAAGACGTTTTGGGTCTTAAATTTAAGGTTTAGTACTTTGTTAACCTATTTTTTCTATTAAATGTAATAATTAATTTTAATCACATTCACTAATATTTTTGTTAAAAAAAATTAACTTATTATAAATTATAAATTATTATTATTCCAAATATATAAACAATTTTTCCAAATTATAATCACAGGATTTTTATAAAATAATATAAAAAAATCCATCTGATAGGACGACACTGTTGGGTTTTAACGTAAAATGTCTAAATATTTGCTATGTTTTTATAAAAAAATTCAAAGTGAAATTTATTCCAATTTACTTAATTGTATTAATTAATAAAATTATTAACTAATTAAACATTAAAACTAATATAATAAAAATAAACCTTATAAATCATTTAGATGAAAATGTAGTTTTGAATTAAAATTTAGTATTTTAAAATATTCATTAAAAATTTTAACCTTATAGAAAAATAATTAAAATTTATTCTAATCTATTTTTTATGTTTCAATTACAAATATAAAGTTTATTTTTTACATATTAAATATATATAAGTTCAAAAAATTGGATTTAAAATGTGTTCTCCATTTAGGGGTGGTAAAATTACATTTTTAAAAATATATGTTTTTAAACATAAAATTAGGTTTGTTCTTATAATATATATATCAAATCTATTGGATTATTATAATAAATATTTTTCTGAATATATAACATATAATTTTAATTAATATAATTAACTATTAATAATTAATTTAATTTATTAATATAAATCATCTTTTTCGCATAAAAATAGACTTCAATAAAATCATTCCCTTTATATTCATTTGGTTTCTATATTCATTTCTAATCAATAGGTAACCAATGAATTCATATATATATATATATATTCATAAGTTAGTTAATCCTATAATTTTTAATCTAATTTACATTTTACATCCTATTAAATATTAATATTTTAATAAATATTTTTTGTTTGGTAACACTCGGTCTTGCGTGTTACACAATCCATTGAGAAAAGTTAGTCTTGTGTGTAACATAAGCTAGCCTCCGTGTTCTATAAAGAGAAAGATAAAATTTATGTTGCGTTTGGTACACTATTAAATTACTGTTTTGAATAACTCAATTTAGTGTCACTTGAAATTGAAAATATAAAAAAGATTAAATTTATTCAAAAAATAATAATTCACAAAATATCAATGTATGAAAACTAAATAGAGACTGAAAATTTTGGATTATCCATCATTTTTAGATTAATGAAGAAACAAATATCTTATATTGAGGAAATTTTTCATTCCCCGAATGTTTATACCAATTCAACTATCAATCATTGGAAATATATGAATCTCATTAAGGGAAATAATTGTAATATTTGAATCCAACAATAATTTAATGGAGATGGGTTTTGTAAATCACACTCATAAAATTCTAGATTTATGTGATTAAAAGGTAACCAATAAATCATCTATAATTCTTTTGATCTCAAATAGATATAGGGTAAATGGATATGTATCATATTTTGCAAAATATAATGTAAACATGTCAGATTAAATATTTCATAGATTGATTTTATTATGATATCATGATCTAGGATGGATAAAGGTGGGTGAGGTAAAAAAGACATTTACCACCATAGATATCCATCTTTATTCCATTTAGATATGAAGATATGAATAAATTAGTATAATTGAAATTATGAAAAAAAATCATCAGAGAATCAATTATCAAGATAGTACAAGTATCCTCAAATTATAGTTTCATGTTCCCTATACAATACATATGAACCAATGTGTATATGATGAATGGATAAATTCGTTAACTTTTTATTATATATGTAGACCTAGTGAACATGGATCGACTATTACTTGGGCAGAAGGTGTTTTCCAAATTACTTTATGTCTTTTTATTTATTTACGTAACTTTTTCCTAATCCATATGGGGAAAAGGAATATTTGATAGAAGCATTGAATTTTCTATGGCCTCCCTTTATCATCATTTAACCAGATATGATTGTTGATATTTTTTATTCAACATACATAATATTTTTATTAGGATATGAAAGTAATAAGAATAATATTTGGATATTTTCCGTTTTAATAGCTTAAATTTGCGGGTTATCAACTCAATGAGTTCTATATCTCATCCCATGGGTAGTTTAAGGTCATGAAAATCAAAATAATGAGGGTATTGATGTTTAAATTTAAATATATTTTACCAAAATAAATGTTAACATTAGGATCATATAGATTTAACAAAAAAATAAGTCCATCTAGATACTAAATAGGGAAATTTAAACATGACATAAATATAGGAAATTATATTATTATAGTTAGCCTTAGGAAAAGGATGCATATAGATCAATGTCATATTGAATAGACCAATAGGAAGTGTTAAAACCAAAATGGGGTGTTTTATGGCTATAAACATTTCTAAATATTTTTAATAGTGTAGGAATGTCGTGCACCTTCTGAATTGATTCTTATTAATTTGTAAATAAGGGAATAAATGTAGATAGGATATGGAATAGTTTAACAATGATTTGATGAGGAACCCACTGATATATTGTAAAAAAGAATATGAAGGATGAACAGTAAACTAATTTAAAATATGGGTTCCACTAAAATTTAATTGAGGGTGTTTGGGATTATTAAATATTCTTCCTCAGAAATAAAACATTCATTTGGTTAGTTATAGGTAGTTCGGATATGTAATGCATTTACACTTACTAAACTGAGGATCCGTCATTATTTGATATATTCATTACCAGTGGAAATGAAATATATTTTCCAATTTATATACTCAGGGAATAAATTATGGATATTTTTTCCAATTTATATACTCAGGGAATAAATTATGGTATATGGGAATAAAATATATCGACAACAATTAGAATACAACTGTTTATAATTTACCTAGATTCGGAAGTTATGGAACATTAATATAGAGTGGAAAATGATAAGGATTTTCACCTATATATGAGAAAGATAGTACAAACCTTTCTAAGAATCCTACAATAATTAGAATCATTCAACACATAGTTATAGTTTGAATTTATTTGTTTAAATACATATTCAAATATACAAAAACCTGGAATGAATGAGGAGACCATATGATTGGTTTTTATTGGATGGTGATTAAGTTTACACATGGTACTAGAATGAATGGATCATTTGTCGATATATATCCTATAATAATAATAATTCATCCTCACATTGTACATAAAAGAGTCCTCTCTACATATCTGGATCATATGAAGGGGAATTTTATTTATTTGGATGGGTGCACCGATGAGATTAGAGAGAATTAAACTCAACATAAATGAAGAGATGTCTTGAAGCTATAGTGAAACAAAATTGTTCTATATGAATATAAGTCCAATGAGGGGACACACCAAAAACAATAGGATATATTGAAATATTTGGGTGACTGATATTTTTGGTTAATGTCAGGTTAAGAAACCAAAGCATTGTTTTGTATCTTGTAGTAACAAAAACTAACAAAACAATTGTTCTTGTACATATAGTAAATATAATCCTAAAATAAGATTCTGTATAGGAAAATTAAAATGGAAATACTATTACATGGATCAAACACTCATTTAATAGAACTATATAATATGATACAAACAAATCTAGTAATTTTAAGAGTCTTGTAGGGTATAACTGGTATTGTGTAGTTTTACATCATATAGAAAGGATAATTGGATATATAGTTTTAGTCCATGTAGTGAATACATGGGTAACATTTAGTTAGGTTTTAATGTTGAGAAACATTTTTTCTTTTCTTTTATGTTCATTTGACTAGGATCATTCCAAGTATTATAAATTAATCAGGAATTGACTTCATTGATGTTATGAAAAGTATTTCTTCATAACCCCTATATTTTTAGTATGTGTGATACACTCTCAATCCATTGTCTATTGAATTTTTCATTATAAATAATATAAGGATATTCCAGTTTCTATTCCCCATTTAGGGGGATTATTTCATGATATCATCACTATTCGTAGGTATAATACCAATTCCACTTAGATAAAAGTGTGATGTCAAACCCTATTATAAAATACACATGTGAAACAATTCTGATATACTTAATGGTTGTGTGTTATGAATTGCTTTTCTCAATTGGTCATTCTAACTCATTAAGATAGATATGAGACTGATCATATATTGATTTCTGATTGAAAATCGAAATATAAGGTGATTGAAGAATACTTCTATGGGAAGACTACTTTTCCCCGTAAAGAAGTGAAAATGGGGTTAACAATGTGGTAGTGTGGGTTAAAGTGAAATAATCCCACAAAGCATATATGAGTTTTTCTATAAAAAAAATTTTACCCTTTCTGCCATATTTTAAATTATATATTATATATTATTGTTCAAGGACTATATTTTCCCATTTACCAATATAAGATAATTTGATGAGTGATTGAACTGAATATTATACTCAATGTATAGTTTCTTCAGTTTAGAGGAATAAAATTTGATTCCATTTTATATTGGGATTTTATGAGGGACCCTAAATTTCAAAAATATATTATATTTTATAAATTTAATTGTGTAATTTATTATAATATCTATTTTAGTGAAAAATTCTAAGCATTTGTAAAAGGATTTGATAGTACTAAGAATGAATTTGAACTATCTCACTATGTATGGAGTGTATAAAACCATGATATTGATTCCACTTTTAAACAATTACCATGAGTATTTAGTGGTGTAAAATAACATTGGGGGGTAAATAATGAAGTTCTATGTATTTGAGATACATGAAACGTCATGGATAATTCCTTTCAATTCAAAATCGTTGATGTTAAGACACACCAAGCTCTAGATTTATTTGATGATTTTCATCTCTAATTGATGAGTTCCAAAAACACTACATGTAATTTCTACATAACGACGAGGTTCACTCCTCCTTAAATACACATGATGAAGATCCCATTAAATCCTTATATATATAGGAAATTATATAAATTTTTACAACTATAAAGGATTACAGTATCCACCCACTAGTATATTTTTTCCTACCTATAATTTTATTATAGGAGGGTTATATTTTAAAGAATCTATAATATAGGAGAAATCCAACTAACTATTTTTATAGTAAAAAATTGCAGGATCACACTTTGATTGATGATAGAATTAAATTAATTATTGTCCCCCATAAAATTACTGATAAATGGAGAAACTACCCAGAAATGTGTGTGAGTCACTGTGTCACCCTTATCTAGGACTTCCAGGGCGTTAGATTCATTTTCCAATGCATCAACATCATCATTCTATGAGTAAAAAATTTGGGAGAAAACTAAATCTAAAAGGAATAAATAAAACATTAAATACAAAATATCATTAATGATGAGTATCTGTTCTACATTAATAATGGCACAACCCCCATTTATTTACTTGATGAAAAACTTTGAATCATCGTTAATATTTAATTAGACAGTCTATATCGACATATCTTATTCCAAAAAAATTTATAATAGTTTTGTATTCTACCTCATTGTTGGTACACCCATATGAAAAGTGGATGGAATAGGGTAGGACTACCATTATCATATAGACAAATATATTTCCCAAACCAGCACAATTTATTGTGGAATCATATATTCTCTTCCCAGTCATAATTGAAGAGGCACTATAGAAATTATTTTCACATATCTGGGAAGTATCATCGATGGATAAACTTCTGCATATGAGAGATTGATTTCTATATGTGATTCTTCTAGGGTAAAATATATTTAAAATAAATATACTAGTTATTGTCCTTTAACCACCTTCTAGGATACAAAGAAGATGTCAAACAACTATATAATGAAAATTAATCTAATTAATATTACTTTAAATATAATTAAATTAAATATATATTTAAGATGATATATATAAGAAATATGATAGGCCACGTGATTCCCCTAATAATTATAAATCATCTGTATAATAGACACTAGTGCTTGGAAGTCCTTCTTAATATCACTGTATTAGGTAACATCATACAAAAATATTCTTATAAGGTAATAATGACTGTTCTATTTTATAAAATCATTCTTATTTTAAAGCTGTTAAATTACCCTTGATTTTTTAAAAATTTTCACAATAAAAAAATTGTTGGTGTTTGATTGTTTCCTTGACATGAAACATCAAGATTAAAATGAGTTGAGATATATAATTATTTAAATATGAATCTTATAACCTAGTTATTAAATTTTAATATATTAATAATAATAAATGAATTACAAAATATATGTAAAAAAGGCATACCAAATACAAATTTAGTTTTTAATTATTAGGAAATAAGAACTCAATTTTCAGTAAATTCTTTTTAACCTTCAAAAATACGTCATAATAAAAAAAATTTGTTTCTATGAGAAATAATATAATTAATTTCTTAAAGTTTTATAAATTTTAATAAAAAAAATAGAATATCAATTTTTGAATCAACATTTCAAAATTATATATGGGTAAAATTTTTGAATTTTTTTGGAAAGACAGATTTTCCACTAAACAGTGAAAAATATAATTTTCTTTTAAAATTGTCATTAATTTTCATTGAAAATTATCATTATTCATTAAATATGATATTAAATTAATATAAGTCTCATATATTTGTATTTTATTTAATTAATTAAATATTAATTACCTTTATACTTTATTTTGAAATATAAATTTTTTTATCTTAAAAACGCATTTTTCTAGAAATATGTTTTTAATAGCATTTTACACATTTATATTAAATATATTTCAATAATTTATAGTAATTTATTTTTTTAATATTTTAATAAGTTTTTATTTTTTAAATTCATTTTTATCCTAGGATGGATTTTTTATATATTTTTGATGAAGTTAAAGGTTTTGGTGAATAGTAAAGAATTCATTTTTTATGAAATAAGATATATTTTATGATATCACCAAGACATAAGAAAAAAATATCTATAAAATTTAATGAAAAAAAAATATATGATAATATAATACGTATAAAATAAAAATAATAATTCAAAATATATAATTAAAATTTTATTTGATGATAAATGTTAAATTCATTTTTAGTGCGAACATAGTTCTTGCGCAACATTAGAAAAGTAAAATTTGGTTTCCTAAAGATACAATTTGTGAATAGATAAATACCTTCTAGACATAGATAATAAATATTAAGTATTGTAAATTATTTTTATAGATCAATATGATTTTTGCAGTTGTTTAAAATGTAACTTATCCAAATGTTTATACAATGCTTGCACATGGCCCTAAAAGTCAATATAACATATTAAATAAGTTATCATGATTTATATGTGAGAAAATATAAACATTTATTAAATAAAAAAGTTTATTTTTAAATTTATATATTTATTTTTAAGGTGATAAATTATTTTTACTTTTTATTTAAGGTATTATTACATTAAATTCTTATACAATATTAGAATAATGATTGTGAAAATCACTAGAAAAATAAAGCAATTTATTTTAAAACCATAAACTGTAATATTATTATGGATGACATATGGTGTCACACAAATTTTAAAGTCAATAAAAATTAATTATTTATGGTTAAGTAGATAATATAATAAAATTATTATTGTTATATTGTTTTCAATGTTAAATTATGTTAATATTTAATAAAATGATATTAATTGTATTTTATAGATAAAAATATTTAGTGAAATTAATTAAAAAAAATAAAAATATTACTAGGCGAAATTTGTAAGAAAAATGGTCTAAAATATCATCCATTTTCTTTTATGAGTCAATTGTAACCATATATATTAAATTATAACCCTTTAAAATTAGAAAATGTGTTACCACGATTAATGTTAAAATTGGTTAAGTAAGAGGTCAAATAAAAAATATAAGGTTTAAAACACCACATAAATCTATCCATATTTTATTAGTTGAATATATTTAAATCGTATAATATATTATTTTCAAAAATAAGGCCACTTTTTAGAAATATTCCTTTGATTACATACTTTATAATATTTTAAGAAATGGATAAATGTAAAATGTCACCCTCTTACAGTTGGGGCGGAACCTGAGTGGTTAACCCCATAATCATGCATCCGAAAAACAAGGGATCAAATAATAATAAACCACTTATGTTACTTAATTCCTAGATAGTGATATAGGCATGACACGGATAGTAGGTGACATTGGCATGATGAAAAAAGGTAGTGATGTAGGCTTGATGAGGGTCAGGTAATGCTGGAAGGATGTTCTGAGAATGACATTGCCCTAGGCCTTCAGGCAATGTTCATTGTAACCATAGACGTGGGCATATGGGATATATAATAGGTCTCCATATAATAAGATATAACTAAGTCTTTTATTTCATAAAAAATTATCTTCATACCTAACATAAATGAAAAAATATCACCAAAAGTACTTTAATAACGCTACTATTTTTTCATAATGAAAAAGTTGTTATGTTTGGTTATAATTGTTAATCTGAAATATTGACATTTTTTTATCATTTTAATTTTATATTATTTTTTAATAGATAAATAACTACCTAATATTCTAATCTGATTTCAAAATAATATTTATTCAATTTATCCAAAAATAAAATAATTGATTTTAAAAATATTAAAAGTAATTAAATTTGGTGGAATAATGGTGTTCCATGAAATTTTAGATTAATGAAAAATAATAGGTATGTTTTATGGGTTTATATTCAAATTCCATTATTATATTGTAGATTTTAATGTCAAATTAAATGGAAGGTGATAAATATGATATTAATGATATATCATAATAATAAAATTTAAATGATTTAAATTTCATAAAAATAATATCTTAGTTTAAGTAAATATTAATTGGATGAAAATGTCAAAAATGGTAAACATATGGGTAAATTTTCCTTCAAAATTACCATTCATTAACATTGAATATTAAAAAATTGATATTGTGATAATTGTTAAATTGATTAATGAGAGTTTAAACTATGTGATATGAGTTAAAATATCTCTTAAACAAGTATAGATATTATTTTATTAGATTATTTATATGTACTACTATACTATAATTTAAATATACCAAATTAATTCAACTTAAATATTAAAATTAATTTAAATTAATTTAATAGTTTATGTAATCCATGAGTGACCCCCTCCTCACTTATAAAATGTCACCACTTAGCCTCTCTTCCTCACAACTGTTGATACTTATATCTTAGCCAACATATAACATAAAAACTTCCTACATTAGTTCCCCATGTCCTAGATATTTTTTCATTTACATAATATACTCTTTACATGCGTTAAACTATAATAAAAAAGATGGTTCACTTTGAATAGGTATAACTATTAACTGAGTAATTTACAGTATATTTATTCTTCTACCTCATCTAAATTTCTAGTAGTAATCATAAAATAAGAAATTCAGTATTATCAATATACTTTAATGTTATTATTCTTGATCAACCACTATCCACCCTATATTTCATCAAATGGTATGTGAACGTATCGCTCGTACATAAGTGTGAACTATAACCTCCCCATAGAGATATAATTCATTTTCCATCACCATATTTCATGGATTTTTGTTATGTTTGATTTTATGTTTATATATGAAATAATTTTTTTCCATAAAGGTGAATTATTATTAACCTTTATTTATTTCTATCCAACAAGAAATAGAAACAACATTAATGCATATGTATGACCAATCATCTCCATGAACAATTTAATTCATTTTTCTATATTTACCATTTTGTATGAGTCTAAATATATATATATATATATTGAATATTCATGATATTTATATCATTTTTATAACTTTGAAGATAATGGTAATATGATCAATTTATAAAGACTATAAATGAAGAACAAAAACATCAATGAAAATTGAGACAATTAACTCCTGAAAATTATGATTTTAATAAATTATTTTTAATAAATGGTTGTTGAAATGCTTTAATTGGACAATATTTTATTTTAAATGTATACACATGATTCTGGTATAGATTCATAATAAATTTTAATTTATTATATGGGATTTTACATTTCTTTCAAAGCAAGTGGATCTTGAGGAAATGGCATTATGTTACAATCTCATTTTTACAAGGCTTTTTTATGATTAAGTATTCAATCATGAAATTTTATGATCTACCTCCTAATAATATCATTATTTTTCTTATCCAAAATATTTTTCTGGAGATTAATTTTTTTTATCATTTTATTCTCTTTCTGTACTCATCATATAGAAATAATATTTTTAATGAAAACTGACTTCATTTATATTTTCATCCAAAATTCAATTTTCTTCTATAACCATATATTCTATAATTATTTTAAAGATAATATTTAATATCCCTAAAAAAATTAATTTAAATCTTATGAATTTTTATTTTTTAAAATTAATAAGAATCTAGTTTCCATTTTTTTAATGAGATACTTTTGAATATTTCTCGAAATAATCAATTGAATGCTTATTTTAACATTCCCCACATGAACAGAATTTCCACCTTAAGTACAACCCAATAATTCAAATATTCATGTAAAATTATCCATGTTTATTTAAAAAGTGTATTTCAATAATATTTTATAATTTTTTTATATTTTTATGATGTGATTTCAAAATCAAAATGTTATTTTCAACAATAAATATTCTAAAGATCTTTTAAAGGTACGTTCATCTTGGATTATAACATTTTATGTTGTGTATGATTTACTATAATATGATCCCATTATACCATCATTATAATTTATATATATGTTTTATTACAATGATGAATATATTTTTATAAAACCCATATATTTTCTATGGTTCATGTTATGATAAAATGATAAAATGTTTATGAAGCATATTTTCTTTCCACAATTTATGATATATGATGAATTATTGGTGATCATATAGAATAAATTTATGTGGTATTAATTATATGATTTGTGGGATTCAAATTATATATTCCTCCAATGGATTGTGTAAATATAGATATCTCATGAGGTAATAAAGACAAGAATGGGGAGTGAACTTTTTTAATTAAGATATTTTGTCCACTATGATTGTCTTGGGAGTTAACCAAGAATATAGATATGATAGAATGGGGAGTTAAACTGGTCTAATATGATAGTCTTGTAATTGAACCTTGACCAAATAAATTATTTTAAATTCTTTTGTAAATTCCATTATCCTGTGTCTTATGCCAATATTATTATCTCAAGGCTCATGTTTTTTTATTCCTTTCTGATTTAAGTCTTTTGAACTACCAAGCCTTATTCAATGAATTTTTATTATGTTATATGATATTATGGGTATGGTTTTCAAATGTTATACTCAAATTTTTTTTACACTAATTGTAATTTTATGATTAAATTATTTTTTATTTGTTCCATTTTTACTCTTATAGAGTAATATACATTACCCTTTCTAATTTTTCTAGTTCCCAAGATATGGAGAATGATTTTAAGTGTGATATATCTAAGAAGCTGGATTAGTTATGATGAAATAAGTTGGAGATGTTGTCTGTCTCTTATGAACAAGTGGTTTATGTAACCATGTTCCCAAAGACACTAAACCTATACAATTATAGGGTTGTCATAATTTTATGTATTGAATATTAATTTAATAAGATATAATATTTTTGTATGAAAATTATGGGTCAATATAAAGAGTGAAAAAAGAGACAAATACACATTTTTCTAAAGAAAAACAATATAATTTTCTTATATTGTTAGAATCAACACTAGTGGCTATAAAATATACTAATTATAGATTTTGATGACATTCTAAAAATCATCACCCCATGAGAAGTTATTCCTTTCATCATTAATATTTTTAAGGGAAATCACAAACCAAAATTATTTTCTATATGATATAATAAATGAAAACTTTAATTCCTTTCAATTATAAAAGGTTATAAGGTGGGGAAATATCAATACGTCCATATATTTCAATGGTCCGACCTTGATATCATGATTATATACCAAAAAAACAATTAATTTCATTGATTTCACCTTGATTGTTCATTTAACATAAAAATTTCGATTTTTTGTTAAAATAAAATATTAAACACTCACTTGAGGCCAACAAGGTGTTCATGAAATTATCATGGTTTGAATACCAGAGCTGTGACATATTATTCCACTCTTTTCCCTAGAAACTATATATATGTGTGTGGTTCCTAACACACAGGTAAGTTTCTATAAACCTGTTTAATCATAATGGAATTACCAGATAATTATATACACTTTGGGGTTCCCTAAAGGTAGTGGATTATTTATTTTAATAGGTTATTTATAATTGGATACATCATGAGTTCCTATATATGAATGGGAGGGATTGAAAAAAAGTAATCACATTAATTATGAGATTTATTATCAGGACTATAAAATAATACTTTGGAACTTGGGGATAAAATACATGAATTGAATGTAGAATTTGATTTTCCCATTAATAAAATTAATGGGGAAATATTGGAGATACATTTCTGGTATTGAACCTTAAAAATGAAATTGTACTTGATCAACTTATCAAATTTGACATCCACCATATTAAAAAATTCAAATAAATTATCCTTGATGACTCTTTATAATCATAATTGTTTCTTGGTGAACCCATGTGATGTGTAGATACTTAGGGATACAATCTATGAATATTATTCAAATTACATAGAAACACATATCGATATAACTTATGGAAAGATATTTGTTCTTAATTTTTTTATGGTTTCTGTGTGTACTAGTTTGTGTTAGGTATTAGTATGCTTTAGGATCAAGATTTAGTAGTTATAATTCATTAATTATGGTTGAAAGCCCTTATTCAAATATTTAAGGGATTTTTTATGTCTAATTCTTCATTATTTTTATTAGTGGATGATAAAATCACCCTATTATATCTAAGAGAAAACAAATAATTGTTATCTTTTATATTAGGACTACACCCATGATTAGAGTGTAAAGGTTCATAAAACACAAATAATAATATATAAATAAGGTGATACTTTATAAACCCCATGTTCTCCATTTACTTTTCATGTAAAACATGTTAAACATGCTTGTATAAGTTATCCAAAAATCAATTATGTTTGTGTTTGAGCATTGATAATATTATAAGCATAATTTTTCATTTACTACATGAGAGTATATTAATCTAAAAAATATAATGGCTGAATTAAAATATCATCTTGATGATCAGATTAGAGGAAGTAAATTATTTAGTTTGTTTCATTTGAGAATAAGACTTAATAAATCATATATCTGAAGTTTTTCATTAATATTATAGATGTGAAGTGTTAAATATTTACTGATTACATTCTATAGATTATAAGGATCATCTTCTAAGACATTAGGTATAGTGATTTGTGTTTCATCATTAATGAAGGGCCATTTTCCCTCTCATTTTCAATTTCATGCATTAATATCCTATGATTTACATTATTTTAAAGGGATCTGTTACTATAGAGCACCCAGAGTTTCCTATCAATTGAATATTTTATGCATTAATTATATGATGTAGAAAATATTATGTGCATATAAAGAAATAAAATTTCATAAAATGCATTTAAATCAATATCTAAAGGGACCACTATGAATTATAAGTGATATACGAGGTCTCTAAATTGGTTCATTTGTTTGATTCTTCTAATGTGATTGTGTTTTCTCATATCACATTCTTTGATTTTCATGTTTGATGTAGAAAAGATTAATTAATTGAATATAAAATGACATCAGGACAAGATCATTAAGAGGTTTATTTAGGAACATTTTCCAATCAGGTCTTAGTTAATGTTAAAATCATCCAAATACCCACATATATATAAGGGTTTGATGGAATATTATATGGTAGTTTCATGATCATTTTTTGTGATTTAAATAATTGTGTGACAATCAATTAAACATGTTTCTATATGTTATTCTTTATTTGTATCTGCTATTTTTCTATACTCATAAGGACTTTAGAGATCCTCAAAATGGATTTCCTTGAGTTCTCTACAAGAATAAGGTATTATATGAATGAAATTATATTAAAAAAACACAGATATGATTGAATATATCAAACTTTTAGGCCATAATAATATGCTTCCCACAACATGGATATTCATAACCAAGATGTTTTGGGGATATATTTAGATATGATGATAAAAATATCACATGATCAGGATTAGGGGATATATATATTGTTTGATAGTTAAGATGAGTTGGCATTCCTAAATCCCATGAATTACTGTATTTAACATCCCGACCTGGGTTCCACACATTGGTTCTCCAAGCATGTTGGTCACATGTCCTCTGGCACACCTCCCTGTATGATAGAGGCTTCCAAATAGTAGTGAGTGTCTAATATTGAGCATGGGAGGACTATAACATGTTTATCAAAGAATATCAGTAATAGAAATGTATAAGAATAACAAAATTACATGACCAACAACCAAACCAAACTTGTATCATTTGAAGAACAAAACATGTAATTCAATATCCAAAACTATATAGTAGATATTTCACACCAAATATATTCTATGTGTTAAGTAGAAAAACAAAAAATAAATAAAATTGTTAAAAACTCCAATGTGGGTCCCAAATAATTTCCAATTCCCTTGACATTTCCTATTTTAACATTTCCATATATCCTAGATCCCTTGTCATTACCCTATCATACAAACATGAAGTCTATTTGAGTACTGATCAGGCAACCTGATCTGTTTGTGAGTAGAACTCAATATTCCATCACCAACTAAATTTAATCCAATATCCATTCAGTAATAGTGCGTGGATTTTTACAAAGAATAAAGTACAAATAATAAAGTAAAAATTTATCACATATTATCAATATTTAATTAATCACATAATCCCTCGGGTTCCCGAGGACACCTGAACACTCAATACTTGCTACGGACCATGCATGGGCCTTAAATATCCCCACAAGATATTCCATATCATAATACCATGGTTATCAAATATGATTTAATCTCAAATAATGTTACATCAAATTGGAACCATATTCCAATGAAAAAACCCATGGTTGTAGAGCATCGTGTCTACCACCCCATTGGTATTAGTATCCTTAGTCCCTATCCCACACCTCAATATCATAAGGGTATTTAGAACCTCATTACATGTCCCATAATTTATATCTCATAAGGGTATTTAAATCATTAGCCTTTGTCCCAAACTTTCCATCTCATATGGGTATTTGGAGCATCAGTCCCTCTCCCACACCACATTTATCACATTTGGGTAATTGGTTCTTAAGGACATGTCCCAAACTCATATATCAATCAATAAAACATATCACATATATATCATATCAATAATGGTTAATCAACATTAACCATTTTATCACTTTTCATATCATGATATTCCATTCTAACTATCAAAAAAATCATTATTGAAGACTTTAATCACATGGAATAACATGAGGAAATCAATATTGAAACATTTTATATTATTTAAACCACATAACCCTTTAACCCATTTATTAAATCATAAATTAATTAGTCCTATTATATAATCCTGATTTCCCATTAATTAATTCACCAATTGAATAATATATTTACACAATCAAAATGTTCCATTAAATAACTCAACAATTAATTAATCCTACATCACAATCCCAGTATCCCATCAATTCCATAATCAAAATATTACATTAATTAATTTAGAAATTTATAAATACAATATCAAAATATCAATATCCCATCTATTCCATAATCATAATATTCATTTAAATAATTAACCAAATAGAGAAATAAAAATTTCCAATCCAAATATTAATTAACATACCAAATTAATTAATTAAAATTTTGGAATTCAATTGAAAAACATTAAATAGGAATTCTATAATTACATACACATAATTGAAATCAAGAATTTGGGATTATAACAATATAAAACATACATCTAGATTATTAAAAAAACTCACCAGCAAAAATAACTAATTGAAGAGAAATTATCATAAACATGGCAATGAACAAGATCTAGATCCAAAACCAAGATCATAGATTAAACAAATTATATCTTTCAAAACATAGATCTAGATCTATCACCAATAGTGGAAATCATCCCTTAAATAATGAGAGAAATAAATTAGAGGGGTAGGAAGCCATATTGGATGAGGATCTTCTATAGGTAGGGTGATGATCTAAAGTATTTTCTTCACATCATCATGAATGGAGTTTGGGAGCCCTATGATTCTTTTTCAGGAGACTAAAAAAGGAAAATCATATATCATCATGTTAGAGATAATTTTGGTTATATTATAGGGTTTTGGGTATTTTTAATCTAATTTTTGGGGTTTAAACTCTCGTAGGGACGGTTTTATCTGTAGGGTGCATGATTTTCCCTAACTATACAGCTTTACATTGCACCTCACCTAGTAGTGTCACACAGTTACTGATACGTGGTTGCATATATTTTCAAACCATGTGTAAATCAATGGAACCCCCACTATTTGGGATTACATGGTATTATGGGTTGGGCACATGGTTTTTTAAAACTTAATTCCTACCACACACTCAATTTATTCCTTCAAAACTCTCCTATTTTCACCCAAATACACCCATGATAAAACCCAAAAAAATAAACCAAAAACAATAAAAAATTACTTCTAAGAGACCACAAGAAATATATAGAAAATGATATGATATTACATTCTCCCCATCTTATAAATGCTCATCCTCGATCTATACTCCCAAGAATCTCAAAATTCTATGGTAAAAACATCTAGCCACTGAGCCCGCAATTCCGCTTCTCTCCCATGTTTTTTCTTGAACACACCCATCTTGCAACAATACATGAACTATAATCATCATCATTTCATGAAAGACATTTTAACTATGACCCAACACACATATCAGATGCTCCTCAAATGACACATTGGTCTGAAACTCAACAACATCCACACAGATCACACGATATGGATTAGGATGATTCCAATAAAGTTGTGACACATAAAAAAATCACACATAGAAGTGTATTTTCTGTGGATGATCCAATAAGTACACCACCAGCACAATTCCTTCCAAAACATAATATAGTCCCACATACCAGGGTTCCGACATTCCCTATCTTCTTATCCTAGTTTGACCCAACATAAGTGACACTAGAAGGAGTACATGATAACTCTACACAATATATTGGGGTTATCAACATCAATCAACATACAAATTATAACTACAATGATCTATATCCATTGGTTTCAGAATCTATTAAACCTACTCTGATGTCTCCTACATGAAAATATGTCCCAACAAATCTGACTCAATAGACTCCAGTCAAGATAGATGAAATCTTCATGTACTACAATAAAGATCTCATATGGTTCCATCTAAATATATGGGTGATAACTATTATAAAAGTTGAACTTAATGAGAACTATTTGATTATACAAAGACCCACTAGAATCCAAAACACATGCTCATAGATTATCATCATGTACCTAAATAACACTCTCTAACTACACATATATGTGTGGGTGGAATGATGTACTTAGTAAAACCTGTATACCAATAACCATATGTAAGCCCTTATAGAAGCACAAAGTAATGCATGAGTCACATTCCAAAACTATTCTTCACGACACCCCGTGCAGTGGGACAATCTCTCAAACCTACATATCTCCCAACTTATCAACAGAGAGAGTCTCCCATATAGGTAATGAATGTTTTACCATTTTTAAATGGTTTAAAATCAACAAAATAACACAATTCTTCCAAGGTGACCTTAGGGGACCCACCACAATTCCATGGTAACATCATCCCACTTCCATTTCAGAAGGGGTAAAATATATAGAAAATCACCAGGTTATTGATGCTCACCCTTCCACTATTGATAGGTGTAGCATAAGATCAGGAACCCTGGAATATCATTTTTCATGCACGAACACTTATTCTATCATCGTAGGTCATGGTAAATTTTGGTCTCATATGGATGTACCACCCACTTAGAGGCATGAAATTCATGCATCAACTCCACCTACATACCCGTAGTCACAACAACTCGATTACTAACACAGATTACCTCAACCTCATTCATTGTCCAATATAAAGGTGACCCCTGCCTTCAATATGTTCCCTCAAAGAAAAAATATTCAGGATCCTCATACCGCCTATCACTAATCCGAATCAAAATAGTAGACTCTACTAAAACTAATATAAGAGTCATCTACATTGAGATATCCTTAACTAAAACTTGCATCTCATCCAGTAATTTCATCCTATTCCACTCTTCTCTAGACTTCATAAACTCCTGAGTCTAAGTTTTCTTACTCAAAATTTCAGTGACGTTATTCCCCTTTCAAGGAATATATAGTAGCTAAAAATCAAAGTACTAAAAATATTCATCCCACCACCACTTCCAAAGATTTAAATATCACTATGAAAAGATATAAATTATGTTTTTTATCAGTATACAAAATAATCTTCTCAACCAAAATAGAAATTTGATAACACTTCAACGTATAAACAAATACTTCCAAATTAAGTTCATTCATAGCGTAACTTAATTCATTTTTCTGAAACTACCCAGGCAGATATGCCACAACTTGACTCCCTTCATCAAAACCACTCTATTCATGATTGTAGAAGCACCATAGAACACCATATACTCCCAACCTATATTAGGTAGAATCAATATTTGATCCATAGTCAAATGATTATTCATATCCTAGAATTAATTCTCACATATTTCTAGTCCATTCATGTCAATAAACCCTATTAGTGTGTTTTTCATCCTGAATGAAATCACAACAAACTCATAAATCCATACCTACATATGAAAGTATTCCATGGTATATCAAAAGATCAAACTATAAAATGGTGACTCATTAATCTCATATCAATATTTGAAATTACCAAAGCTCTACTGAACTAGAAAAATTGGTTGATGATATGTGTAAGAGTATACTGGTTCTCTAAAATAATTTAATTTGACTTACAGTAATCAACAAATAGGAGAAAAGTTCTATCAAACATCTCTATAAATAGAACTATAAATACCCAAAAATACATACTATGATGGATAAAAATCATATCCGTCAACTCTTCCAGTTGATTCTTTAAATATAGAATCCTAGGTTATTCCATTAATTATGGTTGAATATAAACTGTCTCAGTACCCAATTTGATCTCAATTGTAAATCCCAAATCTCTCTTAGGTGAAAGCCCAAATAATTCTTCAGGAAACACATCTTGAAACCATTCAAATATGGTTGGAAATAAATCATAATTCACACCCACATCATCTAGAAACCGATTAGCAACCTAGATGGTGAGCTCCCCCTTTTTTCTAATTAAGTGGACCAACATGGACATCCTGGATATCCTACTCTCCATGGTGTATATAATTTTCACCCATTGGAGACATAAATGTTAATATACTCTAGTAAAAATTAATTTTGGAGTAGTATGATACTAACCAGTCCATTCCCATAATTTGGTCAAAACCATACATATCCAAAAAGTAAATATCAAATAGAAAAAGATACTCCCCATCCTTTAGAGAACACCCCTTGCACAATAGATTTATTTCAACTGTACTGTAAAATGTGTATCTATGATCATAACCTTGATAATGAGATCCACCTCAAGGCTCAAACCATTCACAAGTTACGGAAATATAGAATAATGAGATCCACCAATATAAAATAATGCACTAGAAAGAATATAAGCTACATGAATAGTACATATCACTACCAACAGTCCATCCATACTATCCACTAATATTGGATGAATGACATGTAATTGTGCTTACTGTTTTCCATGTGATGTGTTTTGAGACCCTTGTGTTTCCCCACACTACTGATATGGGTCCTCTTTCTTAGAAGCACCATGTCAAATACCTCTACCACAATGAAAATTGGTAATCTAACTAATTTATTGATATATAGTAGACGATCCCTTTACCACACTCGGATTCATCATAGCTGCCACATTATTTATCGTCTACCGTTAGTTCCTACAGAACCTATATAGATTCCCCATATGGATACATGCTCAGTAGTCTACCAGTGGTTGGAGATAATGTCAATAAATGTGAACCAACCTACCACACTGGTAGTAGGTCACTAGAGAAAGATAATGTTTAATCAACCACATGAAATCTTCTTCCCTCTCTAATATTATTATCTCTGAATAAGAGTGCTCTAAGAGCTTCTCCAAAAAAAATTCCAAAAATTACCATCTTCTTTACTAGTGCAAGCCTGAACATCCCACTAAATCATCACTAATAATTGTATTATATATGAATCCTAATAGACTATATTCTTAGAAAGAGTCTCAAAAAGATCATTTATAGTCTGTATGGGCTCAATACTGAACTTTTCTTCCTCATGTCCACCCTCTTCAGTAAATGTGAGAGAGTGTTTTAACTAAAACTCCCATGTAAAATCAGAAATACTTTCTACAAAACTCTCTCGAAAACTATCTATAAACTATATGATGAAATCAATTTTATCATATATCTTCTATCCATCCTCTTAATCCAGCACTATATGTTCCATCAATTAAACTACCAGTGGATCATTTCAAACCATGTCCTCATGGAGTCATACTAGAAAACGTCATCTTGGAGGCATATGTCCCAATGAAAAACCCAAATATCATGATTCATTTCAAATCATTATCAGATTTAACAAGATTTATTTACATAAATACCTAAAAATTCATCCCTTTCCTCTGCTACAAGGTCAAAACAGATCCACTGTCACTATCATTGACCATCATACGTCTAGGTTGTGGTTAAAAATGATAAACCCATCTCATTATTCATGTTTATCATTACACACTCATTAATTAGAAAATTATATAATTTTAAAACATTTATTCCATAATAGGAAATTTTTAATTTCATTTACATAATAAAAGAAAAAAAAATCCAATTTCAATAACTTAAAAAAACTGTTTTCCCTTGCATGGCTTAAACTGATGCATGTCATAATAAATCCAGATTTCCTAGAATGATTCATTTATAACCAAATATTGTTTCATAGTGTTCCATGATTAATATCTTAGAAATAATTATAAATAATAATAACATCACACAACAAGTGCATCACTTGAGGTGAAATAGCATCCAATTGTAAAACCCCACATCAATTACATCAATCCCATCCTCAGAACTTGTCTTTTACCAACTTGCATGGTTTTGATACTCTCATGCATTAGATTATAAAAAATTCCCAACTCATCATATTATATTGTATAACTTAACCAAATAGTAATATAAAAGAAAATAGCAGATAAATTTTTTTGATACAACTTTGTAAAACCCTGACTTTGGTGCCACACACTGGTTCCCCATGCTAGTCGGTCACATGGCCTCAGGAGTGCCTCCCTATACAACAGGGGCTGCCGACTAGAAATGATGGTCTAATATCAATCATGGGGATAATATACCCTCTTTATCAAAGTATTTCAACCACATAAATAAAAAACCAAATGATATTACCAATAAACAAAACAAACTAGTATCTCATGATGGCTAATATAGGAAATACCATATCTAAAATTGAACTATAGATATGTCATGCCAAATATATGTCAAGTATCAATATGAAACCAATAACACGAAAAACCACAAAGAAGGGCATGAATCTTGAACATATTCCTTATCCATGATCCATCATGCCTTATCAATCTAACCTAGGTTCCATTTCATTATCAAGACCTTCAAATATGATGTCTATTCGAGTACCGATCATGGATATCAAGTATGGTATGATTACAACTCCGTAGGCCACCACCAAATGAACATAAAATATTATCGAGTCTATAAAAGATTATAAATTTGTATAATTAATAAATTAAAATTCATAAAGTAGATAGTTATCACATTTTATAATTTATTAATTAACCACATAAACACTCAAGTTCCTGAGGACACCTGTACTTTCAACACCGGCTTTTTCCTGTGCAAGATTTTGAAAAATACCAAGGGTTATCACATATTTTAATACCATGTTTATAACATATCATTTCATCTCAAAGAATATTATGTCACATTTTAACCATAGTCAAATTCTAAATTCATGGGTGTAGAGAATCTGTCTAACACCCCATGGGTATTTGGAGCCTCATTCCCTATCCCACACCTCAATGTCAGTTGTGTATTTTGAACCTTATTACCTATCCCATAATTTATATCTCATATGGGTTTTTGTATAATCATCCCCTATCCCACACTTTACATTTCATATGGGTATTTGTAGAATCAGTCCCTTTCTCACACCTCATTTTTCAAGTATGTGTATTTGGAGCCTCATCCTATGTCCCACAATCTTATATCAATCAATAAAAAACATGACATATGTTTCACATCAATTATGATTAATTAGTATTAACCATATTATCACTTTTTATATCATGATATACCTTTCCAACTATCAAAAAATATCCATGATTCTATACTTAAATCACACTGCATAACATGAGAAATTCACCATTGAACCATTTTGCATCATTTAATCTATATAACCCTTTAACCGATTAATTAATTAATCAATGAATTATTCCAATTACTCAATCCCAATATCCCCTTAATTAATTTCCAATTTATTAATTAAGTTCTATAATAAAAATATTCTATTAATTAATTCACTAATTAATTAATACAATATCACAATTCTAATATCCCCTCAATTCACTGATCAAGAACGTGATGATGAAAGAGATGTAGATCTGAAACCTAGATCCAAGATACAATAGATTAAATCGATTAAAAAATATATCTATATCCATAAAAAATAGTGGAAAACATCACTTCAAAATATGAGATAATAATGTGATAGAGGGATAAAAAATATATATTGAGAATCTCTAACTGATAGGGGTGAATATCAACAATCTGAGAATAAAATAATAAAGAAAATAGGTCAGTAGCCCTCATAATCCAACCAAGAGCCAACAAAAATTAGTTAAATAATTTACGCCCCATTTAGGGTGGATTTTTGGTGAATTACTTGGTTTTAGGTATTTTACTTATAATATTCATTGTATAAAATCCGTCATGCACGGTTTCAAATACAGGGTGCACAGTTTCCCCTAACCATACACCATAATCATGTGCCTCACCTAGGGCTATCACATAGTTCCTCCTAAGGGGGTGCACTATTTTTTAACCCATGAAAAAAACATGTGAATCCTCTATATTTGTGTTCCCATAGTTTTAAGGGATGGGCATACAGTTTGGGAAAACCATGCACCAACTGTGAACTACCCCTACTCCTTAAAAAAATATTCAATTTTCACCAAAATTTACCCTAGATAAAACCCAAATAAAATTTTATCAATAATTGGAAATAGAGTACCAGTAAACGTGCTTGATACATCACTATAAATGGTATGGATCTTAAACTAGATGACTATTTTTATACTAATCAAACTATCTATATGATCATATCAGAATGATCACTAGAAGTCTATGTATTAGATTTATTCTCTTACTATATTCAATTATGATATTCTCAATTAATCTCAGCCATATGAATGATCTCAAATATAAAGATTCTTGAATTCTAGGTTCCACCATGATAAAATATTCCTTTAACTCAATGTCCTCTTCCATGTTTTTAATTTGAAATTATTCTATGTAAGATTACTCCCCATAAGTGAAGGAGTTATTCATATGAATGATATTAATAGAATGATATTACAACTCGTCATTAGATTATATTTATGCTTTATATTATTTTCCATATACAATTAGAGATGGGGAGGTTTGTCTAAAAGAGACCAGAAAGAATGGGGTACCCATGAAATCTCATCCTCCTTGGATTTTTTCTATCAATATTGTTTTTTTTAAATTGGATGATTGTGAATATAATGATGTATCCATGAGATTTTTAGGGGAATTTGGGTTGTTAATAGATGATATTCTTAATCCCTAATATAGTGTGTGCACGCTTGTCATATTTTATAGTCATTAAATCATAAAATTTCTTTAAATTTATTCATTGATTTCTTCTTGAATCCTTCTTCTTCAGGTGGGGAAATAAACACATATTTCATACGAGATAGTTGATGGGATAAATATACATGAACAATGTCTATCATTTTTTTTGGAAAAGTATTTGAATTTTAAAATAAACTGGGATTTTTTGACATAAAATTTTATGGTAAGGAACATAATTAGGTTGATATATTATAAAGACCACATTCAGTATTTTAATTTCTAGATGTTTAACCAGGATCTTTTCTATGTAGTCTATTAAATACCTTGGGACATGCTATTTTTTGAAGGAATGAACTTTTCACTTTATAACCTTAAAATTAATTTAATTATATTCTTTATTCCAATCCTAAATATTTATTTTTTGTTATTTCATTGGAGGATATAGTACTTTATAGTTGAATGGATAATGAGTTAGAGTTAGAAACAACACTGTTTTGAGAGTGATAGTCTCTATTTCTTTTTTTTTATCTGGGTTTTCCCTTATTTCAAGGTTCACGGATAAGAGTTTGATTTGGAACACCATAATTTATATTCACATCGTTATGCCACTACATAATGTTCTCAAAATCATATCGGATATTTTAATATTTAAATAAATGAATTTATTTTATATTATATATTTTCTATTCAAGTTTATAGAATTTTCTATAATGAGTATTTAATATTCTAGGAATTGGATATTCCAAAAATAAGAGAGATGAAATTTGTAAACCCTTAATATTCATCATTCTTGAAATTTAATAGGTCCAGGATAATCATCCTCCTCATTATTTAATTAATTTTATAGAATAACTATCATTTAATATCTTCCTAAAAAAATGGATCCATTTTCATGATTTTTGTACAAGTCAATATAGACCCTTCCAAAGTATATGTGAAAACATTATCTTTTACTAATTATTACTACCCAAAAATTCCTAGAATATGGCTACATCAAGATATTAATTGAGTAATATGATATTCCTAGTCTTCAATTCCATAGAATGATGGGATGGTGAAATATCCAATTATGGGTGGAGAATTAGTAAAATATACCCATTCAAGGTATGGTTTCATTTCACACTACACTTATTCTCATTGACCCAATATAGTTTCCATTCGAGCAAAAAATTTCACATTAGATCAAGTAGGCTGATTTTTTTCCTTAGTTTGGTTGGATTACTCAAATATGACCTTGATGGTTAAGAGATATCCTATTATTGAAGTGGGTATACTAAGGAAGTTATACTAGAATGTACTTGAAATTTAAAATCAGGGAGTATATATTCTCTATGTAATTTGTCATTATGATTCCTCAAATTCATTAAATATGATCCATACTATGAAATATTCTCTTTAATAGAGAGAGGAAATTCTTATTCAACAGATGATTGAGTGATGGATATAACTATACTTTTCTATATTCCCAATACAATAACATGTTTATTTGGGGTATAATGATTTTTTTGGAGAAGAACCCAAATCAAAAATTTTCCTTTAATGGTGATTAAGGAAAACTTCTTCTCAAACCTAAGAATATGTAATATTTTGAGTATATGTATAATCATATTATTTCAATAAATTAATTTTCTGTTCTACATTATTTTTTGGTTCTTAATTGATAATATTTTGTAGATACTCTTGTTGGAATGACCATTGAGAGAGGTGGGGGTGGGGGTTAATCACTGGCTTATTATTATGAATTATGTTGATTTCTAATTTATCCCATCAAGCTTCTCAATGTTCTCAATCCACTCGAATTAAAATGTCAATATCACATCATGTACATTTATAATATACTAGAGATAATAGAACAATATTCAAAAGTCTTAACATAAAAATTCAAATCCTTAATGGGTTGTTTAGACCTCCCTAAACAGATTATTCACTATCAAAGGAGTGAATAACATTAATAAAATCACAACTTAATTAACATATAGTCACACAATGTTCCCACAATTCCATCACTACCTTGTAGATAAAACATTCTTCTTAAATTAGGTTCCATCATAGAATGATCTTCTTCCTCTACTTAATTTCTTTATAACCTCTTGTAAATAGAAAATTTCTCCCTAAGAGGATGTGTAAATAGGATTTCATGTGTATCTCATCATGAGATTTAATACAAAGGGCCTTTCAACTCATCCAAATCTAGGGCGATCAAGACACTTATTATTATTATTTTGAATACTCAGGTCCTTCACCTTCATGGAAATAAATATTTATATCTTCTCTTATTTTGATGATAAGAATTATTGAACTCTCATAAATATTAGTCTATTATCAATCCTAAAACATATGAATTATTTTTCGTCTCCACTCTAAGGAATATATAGGTTTAATGTATATACAATTATTATCATCATTGAAAATTTTTAATAAAACAATTATAAATTTTTTCATAAATCCTAGAATATTGGAATCAATTCTCCTATGATTTCCACGAATTAGCTACAGTCTACAATGATATTCTATATTATCCCATTATTTCTAAATCATAATTTTTTATAACTACAAGCAGTTATCAATATTTAAAATTTATTCAATGTAACCCAATTAAATCACATTTAATTATGGATATTAATTTATGTTTAATATAAAATAATTATTCCTATTAAATTTATCATGAATGATGATTCATGTATCATGACATTCTTTAATTAACAAACAAATTAATTGCTTCTTCACAATTAATTGAACAACTCCTCATCAGTTCACATAAAAATTAAATAACCACATCATATTTAATACCTTAAATATTAATCTTAAATTACTATAAAAAATAAATCAGCTCAATCTTTACTGATATCCATGCATGCATAGTAGAATGCGAATGAGATAAATCCACTCTAAAATTCCAAAATACTCAGAATACACATGAATCAATTTTAATTATCACAAAAACCATCACAAAAGAATCATTTACTGAAATCCTAATCATCTTAATACCCTAATTCACATAAATTCTAGACAATATCCATGTATGCCATGATAATTTGAACTCAATGTCAGGGTTTCTTTATTTTTAATCATGCATTTATATCTTATAAAAATTAAACAATGGTAGAACACCCAATAATTGAATCTAACGGTATCACTATAATGGAATTAAGCCAATGGTATAACACCCAATGAAAATATTGGGGTATAAAACATGATTGTAGCACCTGGTGGTAGAACCCTAGTTATAGCACCATATAATATTCCCTAACAGTGATAGTAGATCCTAGATGTTTCACACTGGTGGTAGCACCTAGCGGTGGTACATAAAGGGAGCACCCTGGTGGTAGAACATCAATGCAGCACCATGGAGGTTACACCTTACTATAGTTCCCTGTAAGTAGCACCCCAACAATATAACAATTTCCTTAGTCAAATTTTCTTTAACCTATCTACTTTTTTTATTCAAGATATATCATCAAAAATTTATTTTTATTTCAATCGTTGTAGTAACTCAACCAAAATACAGACGTACGTTATTGTATTATCAATAATGACTTTCAACACCTTCTTCCATGAATTCAAGAATCATCACATTATCTTCAATAAAAAAACTAATTGATTCATCATTAAAAAAATAAAACAAGTAGTTTCAATAACTCCCCTTTTTTAAATAGTAATACTCTATTTCAATATGTGTTCATGGGTGGATCCTCCCCTTCTCCCCCTTATTGAATATAATATTTAAAGGGTGATACATATGGATTAACATATATTCTCATACCTTTCAAGGAACTTTCATACACATTTTACCAGTATTTATGATAGAAGGAAAATACAACATTTTTCTCTTAAAAAATATCCTTTAATTGGTATACTATATTTATATATTAGAAAAAACAATATAAAAAATGATATATTTGTAACTATGGTTGTTTATGATGTCCATAAACTAAAATGAATGTGATATCATCCCAAAAACATACTAATTTTTTCAAATATTGGTTGAGGTAAAACCAACTTATCAAGAAATATATAATCCATGGCATTACAAAACACATTATAATGTTAATATAATACCCATTTTTATCATGTTTTAATAACCAACACTCCCCCTTAAATAGTTAATTTATTAAAAAGGGTTGTAAATGATTCTAATACCTCATACTTTTGGTTTGACATCCCTCTATCAATTCCCGAAATACTAGAATTCAGCATAATTGATGATTCCTCTAAAATTATCTACCCATTATGTGATTAAATCCCCTTCTTTTATTTCATGGTATTCTGTAGACTTCATAAATTAGAATCACTTAATGTTGTACATTAGTGATATCCTCATTATTTTCTCATTCTCTATACAGTGGATATAACACTCATTAATCCCCCCCAATTCCTTATATATAATAAAAAAAATTAGTTTCAAGAAGAAGGGAAGAAAGAGGGACTTCATTTTTTAGAAACATCATTCAGGATGATATATTCCTCTTAGCATAGGCTATTTTATTCTTCCAATATTAGATTGAAAATAATTCATAGGAATTTTTTATATATTTGGTGTCTCATCAGTTTGAAAGTCATATTTCTTCCCATGAACATATTTTTTATGTGGAAAATATTTTTCTACATCATTCTTCTGAATCTTCAATTTTTTAGTTTTGTATGAATTCTTAATAAATCTCACCTCACATTCTAAATCCACTTATTTTCAATTATACATTACAAATTTTTTTCTTACTTGAATTGTTTACATAGATTTAATTAATTGGGATAACTAACTAGAAACTCATTTTTAGTATTCAATATCTTATAATAATATCCATATGTATTACCCCTATTTTTCATTTTAAAATTTCCCCTATTCATAAAATAGGTAACAACTCCTTTCAACCTTGTCAAGAATACCATATATTTATGTCCATCAAAACTACCTCTCCCATAATCTTCTTCCAGAATATATTTTTTGTATATGTAGATGTGCTATAGATCCATCATAGGTTATTTCTATTGGTATTTTTCCACATATGATCATTGAAACTCACCCTTTCCCTTTATCCTTTTAAGAAAAATACACATTAAAACTATAGAATAGTCTTTATGTCCATTCCTATCCCAAAACCAATAGAAAAAATGAAACTTAGTTCTTTAGGATTTCTCCAGATCTTTCCATTTTTGTGTTGTTTCTATCTTGTTGCGAACCAAGACTCACATTTCATAGGGTGTGTTATGGAATACATGGAATGTTCTTTCCAAACTTTTATGTACAAGGTTTCATCTTACATTTCTTTTTCCTACATACTCTCTGATTTGGTTTTCATAAGTTCATTGTTAAATAATATACATCTATTTTGAAACCAATTTTGTGTATATTTACCTTGTTCTTGTGAGATCCTATTCTCATTATCCAAATATGTTTCTTTATTTACCTTGGTAGACATAGTAATGTATTCTATAGAAATTTTCTACTCCTGTTTAATAATAACACATGTGGATTGTGTATTATACAACTCTTCTTATTTTTATTATTCTATTATTCAATACAATTCACCATCATTTCATGCGCTGTAAAAATAATTTATAATGATTGATCTCATAAATATATTCTTCTTCAATATTTATTATCCCTTATATCTAAAAAATTATTTTATTTTCTTTCTCATGGATCATTTTTCTTTCTTGGTTTATTTTATATGAACCATAAAAATTTATAACTTTTCTTTAAACTCCCACTCATGTTATTCTCTTCATCTCTATAATCACTAATGGTTGATCAAGTAGATAATTTCGGTATATAAGAAAATAACTGAAATTCATTTTCCAAAGAACAACTGAGTGATGTATTTTTCTTGTTTTTTCCCATTAAATTTTGTTTCTTATAACTGATGTAATTACTCTTACTCGTATGCCATTTTTGTTTTTAGGGTCTCTAATCATCTCTTTCAGATTACAAATATAATTATTCAAACATTTTCCTTATACATTTTTTATAAAAATTACCATCTCCACCACATATGAAACACTTTAATAGTCTTTCACACTTTCCCTTCCAATTTCCCCTTTTTAATTCTTTTTATATAAGATAAATTATTTGATTAAATACTTCATTATCCTCATCACCCAATTCTTCAGATTCTTTAGGAACTTGTTTTCTTTTTTCCCTTTTCACATTGATTCAAAATCCATTTCATGTTTTTTACTTCTATATCAAAACAAGTTCCTTTCTAACATCATATGTTATTTTTATTATATTCAAATCATTAGTTTTCAAGTATTATATTTCTCTCAATGTTTATACATTTAAATAAAATATATCTAGAAAATCTATCCACAATTTTTTTTGTAAAATGACAAAATTGTCTAGATTCTCACCAAAACCAAATATGTTTCTATGAATCATTTTTACAGATTAATATAGTCATCATTATTCTCATCATCATCCATATTTATCTAATAATAATTACTCCTCCAAAATTTATGTTCATATTCATTAAATTTTATGTCAAATTGATGGCTACTTCTCAATTTTTCTGAGATTTCATTAGTGGTATAAATACCGATGAAATTTATATATACCTTATATAATAGATAAATAAAGATGTAATAATGATAATTTCCATCTAACTTCATATTTATTTAATCATCATTATTCAAATATGTTCATTAAAAAATGAGTGAAAATCCCACTATTATAGTATCTCTCACTTCTAGAATATATTATAGAAGGAAGGGTAGCATCATAATTCTCTATCTATGATAATTCATCATAAAAAAGTGGGAATGCCTCAACTATTGACAGAAATAATATTATCCATATATGAAAATGTTTTCATAGATATTTATAGTTAATCTTCCTTTGATATCATTGTAGAGTCACAAGTTAGATGGACCACTGAGATAGGGTGGGGGTGAATTAGGGTAACTTTTATATGAATTATCTTGTTTTCAAAATTAAACTCCCAAAAATGTTAATTTTATTAATATAATCAATATTAACTATAAATAAAACCTTATGTGTAGTTATAATATAATATATATAATTACACGGTATGTATTTTCTTAGTAAAAAAATCCTTCTTCTTGTTGTATTGGTTAGACCTCCTAACAGGAACTCTTTACTAAAAAACATGTGACTACAACCAAAAAAATGACAGTACGATCAATATAGAGTACCACTGTGTTCATTGATTTTTCAGACTAACTAAAAGTTACATATTTATTCTTTAATTTGGTTCTATCATAGAAATATATTTTCCCTCTCATTGGTTTCTATCACCACTAGTAAATAGATTATTTTTCAAGGAGCATATGAATCAATAGGTCTGTCACTTCACTTCTTCAATAACATCAAAATGGAATGACATTAAAATACTTCTAGATATATTACAATATATAATCCTCTAAGTTTATTATAATAAATAAATCTATCACCTTCAGGGACTTTTAATATAAGATATTATCTTATTTCGATAATGGTTATTATTAAACTCTTGTAAATATCATTATTTTTTCATGTCTAGAACATATGGATCCTTCTTCATATATACCTAGGTCATATTAGAAAAAATATAATAAAATAGATATAATTTTTTCATTAAAATGTATAAGAATAAAATAAACACTTCCATGATTCCAAATTGTAACACCATTCTTCCATGATTTTCAGTTATCTCCCATGGTTTCTTCATCATAACTATTTATAACTGTATGTATTAATGTCAATTTTATATTAGATCAATGTAACCCAATTATTTAAAAATTAATTATGGGAATTAATTGATTTTTAATATCTAATAATTATTCATCTTAAATGAGATATAAATCAAGATTCATATATCAAGAAATTCTTTAATTTCAGTACTTGTTAATTTCATATTCAAACTCAATACATCAACTCATCCTCACATCAAGTTTTAACTAAATAACACACTTCATCTCTAATACTTGGAATGTTATTTTGAACTCACTATCCAAAAAATACCTCAACATGTTATCATCCTATATCCATAATGGTAAAATAACAATAACATGAACTAGAGCCTCTACAAGATAATAAAGGAACTCAAAATACCTAATGATCATATTTAATGGGAAAAATCATCTTTTCAGAATCATTTCTGGAAGGCCTCACATTCTCAATACATTGATTCTCATCCATGAATGAGATATTCATTTATTCCACTATGATTTAAACATATTTTCAAAGTTCCTCTGTTCTTAATCATGTGGTTATATCTCATGGTAGGAGACCAACATTAACATAATGAATGGTAGCATCTCATGGTGAAACCACAGTAGTAGTAAAACAATAGTAGTACACTCATTGTTAGCTTGTGGTGATAACACCTTATGTTATAACATATTGGTTGAACCAGATGGTATCTTATAAAATTATCACCTGGCTATATCATCCTCGATGTAGAACCCAAATGCACAATAGGATGATGATCCTAAAACCTATCTATAAATACTAAAATTTGTACCCTACTGGTAGCACATAAAAATAGAACCTGATAGTAACTCCATAAAAGTAGCATCTCAATTATATAATCCTATTGATAACACTTGATATTAGCACCTTGGAAATAACACTTTTATGGTAGCACTTTTAAATATCCATAATTTCTAGAATGTGTCCACTCATGTACATAATTTTTTTCCTCACAAAGTTCCTTTTCCATTTACCATGGTAGTAACTCATCTGACTTGTGGAGTTACATCGATATATTACACAGAAATATATCCAATTCATTTTTCTATGAATCCAAGGACTATCACATTATCTTTTCCCACCAAAATATATTGACACATCAAAATAAAATGCATCACTTAGTCTCAACATATTTATAGGTGGGAATCATATTGTAGAATTAAAATATTCATCCAAGTTAGTGTATTAGGTATCTTCATCAATATCATAATTTATATTAAGTGATATATAATAATATTCCTTTGATCATTCACTTAAGGATGATTTCAAGGACATATGACCTCTCCAAGGATTCAATTATCTCTATTGACACTAATATTTAGAGGATTTAATAAATAATCCATAGACAGTGATCTTCAGTTAATCTCCAAATATTTAAACTAAAAAAGACCTCAATAGTGTGTATGAATCATGAAATGTGTGAAGATAAAAAAATAGAGGTGCTTCTTATGTATTTTAACATGATATATAAAATACCAACATCCTCACGGAAGGGCGGGGGGAACAAATTCCCACAACCATATGAGCTGGGTTTTACCCTATTTATCTATGATCATGTCTACACCTCATTATATGTTTTCTGGTTTTAAGGGTAGATGTGGTGGTAAAAATAACACATCATTATGGGATGGGTTTTCTTTACTTTTGGTATTATGTTTAATTTTTCCTCATTTTTCTTTTCATTTTAATATTGAACCATGGAATAAGAAAAACTGTTTTATAAATTCTAGTTAGTCTGAATGAGAGTTTTTATTCATCCAATGTGGTTACACTTTCATGGACTATTCCTATCACAAATTAGTCTCCAATTTAACCTTTCTAGTAACTTGATTCAAAAATTTTTAAATATATTAATCCCTTTAAGTTCATTCTTTTTATGATATAGGAATGATTACTATTTTATAGACTGGATAACTATAATATTTGGATCTAGGACCTTAGAATTATCCTGGATAAATAACTTTGAAGTCATCCTAACATGTATAATCTCATTGATCTTTATGTGTAGTGAATTTTATAGCTCTAAATTCACCCAACCTTTGATATATATATATTATCAGGTATACTAGATCAGTTGATGGAGTGTATTTAAACTATTGAGGTAGTCTCATTGGAAACACTCATGATGATTTCTTGGTTTTGGATTTCAAGCCATCGAAATGGTGGTATGATAAACATGCTAACATATTTTATCCAATATTTTGAGATAATTTGTATATTCCCCATGGGAAGATTCATATATTTGTGATTATTGAGATTTGTATAGTGGATTTGAAATATATAAGGTACTAATTCATCATTAAGGTTATTGGGATTAACATATTGAGAGGTTGAAACAGGATAAAACATGACCAGTATATTATCTTCATACGGTCCCCTCCAATGATGTTGGTGGCTTCCTTATCTTTTGAGGGTTCTTCCTCAACCATCTCTGACTATAATGGTTTTACCATCATTATTTCAATATATTCATGATTATTATAAATATTATAATCTATATCATAGGTTTCATGATCTAGAGTTATAATTGATGATGATTGTTACCTCATTTTACCCATTGGTTGGAAAAAAATCACCACAGGGTGATGGTGAAGTACTTGGTGTAATTAGTTTTTTATTTTCATGATATTTTCATATGAGAGAAGATTTTGAATCATTAGGATATAGGGAAGAGATTTTATGATGGTATGTCTCATTATAAGAAGGTACTTCATAATGAGTACCCTGTAAATGACCTCTATGGTTATTAATTTTGGATTCTTCATCATGAAGAGAACCTCCACTTTATCAATTCACTTGATATATATATATACGGAGAACCTCTACAGTTATTAGGTAATTATTAATGAACATATTTAGAAACTCTATGGTCATAGTCTTATCAATCCTAATGATGGAAATATCCTCCACATTGGTCAAATATTTAGTATTAATGTAGACATTTTCAACATAGAATATAGGGAGGATCTCTATGGGAATTGAATTGATCACTATGGGGGGAATCCATTGTTTTTTATATGTTTTTTATTGATATGGGCATGTTCTTCCTTTTAAATTTTCTATACACAAACATTGTAGGTATGGCCTCCATCGTTTTTAATTATTTATTAATTGATACAGTTGGATTTCATGACAATTGATCCTTACACATTTTGGAGGACCACCACTAACATCACAAGGAGGAATTACATGATTGGAGGGTAGTGTTATACCATAGGTAGGACCTCAATGGATGGTATTTATATGTTAATGTTAATTAAATTTGGAATTAAAACCTTTTGGAGTAGATTTAATGTGGCCTTATTGTGTTCACACATGGGGAGGACCTCTAAGTTCAGTAAAATAGTAGTTATTTCTGAAGGATGAAATTTTTTCTAGATATGGCCTCAATGGATAGTATTCATAAGTACATGAAGGGTAATATTTCAATAAGGAATTTGTGGAGGACCACTAGAGTATCCCATATATGTTATACCATTTCTGGGACCTCCGTGGTTCATGAATTGATAGTTATTAGCATAGGGAGGACCTCTGTGGTGGGTATTTCCATTATCATGGGGAGGATAATCACAACAAGTTCATTGGGGAGGGCCTCTATAGATATTACTAGATTCCAACACTATAAAGGGATATTATGAGATAACCACTAACATTTACCATGTCATAATCTTGGTTTGAATTCTAAAAGTGATATGAAATCATCTCTGAATCACTTTCGAGATATTCTGGAGAGTGATAGGTACATTTACGGACTAGAGATCCAATGTTTTTTCATGGGGCTTGATAATTGATGGCCCTCACTGGGTACTCCCCCACAATGCTCTAAGTTTAAAAACTAGAGGGATAACAACTTGAAAAACTTCATCTATGACCTCCTATGGGATCCATGAAGAGAGTCGATAGAGGTGGTTTCAGTTTATTGGAGAACTCTCAAGCTACTTTGAGGTGGAAATAGAGACCTAATGAACATCATACTCGGAATAAATAAAGAATGGATGGATGGTTTTACTCTATGATAATGGAATACATATAGAGTGGTATTATATTGAGTAAGGGGAAACATGTGAACCACTATCATGACATTAAGGGGACAACCTATAAGGAATTAGCTTTTGAAGGGTTTCATGAGTTGTCCCAAGGGTTGGGATGGAACCATTATGATTATACTCCCAAATTATGACATTCACAACTTATTATTAGAGATGTTGGGTTTGTGATAAGGCTAGTCAAGGTTTGGGTTCCATAATATTCATTATGATTAAGGAGTAAATCTTGGGATACACCTAATAGAAATTCATGTCTACCCATTATGATCCATAATTTCAACCATATGTGTTAGGGAATTTGATGCTTAATGATTCATTTAACAATGATACCATTAGTATTTTATTGAATATTTTTAATGGGGGAATTATATACCAAGAAAAAATTATTAAAATACCCCATGTAAGAGTGTATAATTAATTTTGTATCTTTCATGGGTTTATAATTGCACATCATGTTCACTATTTTTGTTGTTATATTCATATCCGCAATTTGGCTATCTGTAAACAAAAAATTTACATTTTTTAAGTCACTATGATTATTTAATGGTTCTTCTAATAAAATGGTGACATATTGATTATGAGAGTTTGACTCATCTCATGAATGTTTTTATTGTATAGAATAGTGCTCTCCGATATATTTATGATGTATTATTGAAATACTATCAAGTAATAATACAAATTAACCTTTTCTTGAAATTGATCGATTGATATCACGAATCAATGATAAAAAATTTATATATGATAGGTTCTATATATCTACATATATGGGGTACTCTATCTCCCCCCTCATTGGTTAATTATCCTTTGTTTTAAATCTATATAACTAATATCTCTATAATTTATCACATCTAGGGATGCAGTAGGTTTTTTTGGAGTTAGGACCACCCCATTATAAGGATTACCTATTTATCCATGTAGATGGAATCAAAACCCATATAGTTCCTGGAAATTTAAATAAGAACATCATTTCAATTAATTTAATGTATAAGGAATATTTTTGTAACATTTAATTTTGTGTAACCATGTTTTTTTATTTTTAAGGATTCTCATACATAACTAGTTAAGTTCCTTTTAATTCTATTCATTTTTAACCCTTAGAGTAATTTTATGACTTTTAACTTGGGGATATTGAATTTCCTTATAATGATATGCTTCAATGACTATTGAAGTTCATTTTATGGTTATTTTTTAAGGATAGTTTAATTGTATTCCGAGGTCATGAATCAGGGACTATTAAATTTAATTTTAGGATCAATCATATATGATAATTTTGGCTTATAGTTTATGTTTATATGAATAAAACTTATTTAATGAAGTTAAAATTAATAAAAAATGTAATTCTATGTTAAATTTACTTTTAATTGTTTGTATGGGATTTTTTAATGAGAAACCCCTTTTGGGTTAACCTAAAATGTGGGTTTAGTGAAGGTAGGTTGGATATTATTTCACATTGGCAGCCCATTTATATTCATAGATCATTAAATAAACTAGAGAGACTCATTAAAGGATTGTTTGGGTAACTAGTGGACATGTTTTTTTAGAATAAAAAACTCATGTGATATCTAAGGGATGGGCCTTAGTAAATTCCATTAGTCCTTCAAGAGAAAGGATCCTCATTACCAAATGAATACATTAATATCTATATTTCATTAACTATACTAGTTTTAGACGTCCTTGAGTGGGAGAAATATTATGGACTGTACTATTACCTTTATCAATGTAATACATGATCATAAGGGATAAACTTTATGTGTATAACACAAACATGTCAGTTAAAAGTATGTAAATGATGAGGCCAAAGTGGAGAATCATTTTTAGGATTGGGTGATTATCAGTCTGAGAGGAATCATATCCCATTAGTATAAGGGATTATATATTTTTGGAAAGGATATAGATGGGATTAATCATCCTATGTTAGAAGAGTGGGATAATAAGAACCAATGTATTTCCATTCATACTAAGCACTATTTTTCCTTGAGGATATATGAATGTCATGAGTGACTTTAGGAATGACCAAATGTGATATATTTGAGTAGATGGATTCCTTGATAGTGATATTTGGGATCAACATGGTGAAAATGCTCCATAATAGTCCCCTCATGATGTCATAGAAGAATTGGTGGCATGATATAAATTTATAGATAGCCAGCGTAGAGAGTCACCCTAATAGTTTTATTCCTGGAATCATGGTAGAATTGGTACCATGATGAACTCTGTCAATAAAATGAGTGAATAAAAACCATACTATGAATTTTTAAAAGATATTTCAAAAATGGGAACCATAGTAGGTTTCTTTGGATTTCCTGATTGAATTAGAACCCTAGTAGGCCTTTAGGAAGGTCCCTTTCCCATAGCCTTAGCAGGGTAAAAAAAGTAATATGTTATAAAGGTTATTATTTTAAAAACCATTAGGTTATACATTTTACTATAATACCCATTATTTTACTTTTATTTAAACCTAGAATGTGACTTAAAGGATGAATTGGTTCTTTGGCATCAAAACATGTGATTTTAGAAAATTCTTGATCAAACTTGGTATTCAATTTTCAAATGTTGAATCTAAATCCCACCCAAATTGGAGGAATTGATATATTTACATAAAAAATATATTGGGTTATTGGTATGGTGTGATAACCATCCATACCCATTTTTGGTTCCCTATTCAGGTGGTGGTCATGATGTCATGAATGAGGTAGGGTGCGAAGTAGGAAGGGCATGAGGTTGGGCGTGAGGTCGGATTAACATTATGAGGTTAGGAATGAGGTTGGTTATGTGCATAGAATATAATGATGTGTAAATATATTGAAAGATAGGTTTCTATTTTAAAATTTTCCAAAAAAAACCTTATCCTTACTTCATCTTTGACAATAATTTGAGCACTAACTAAAAAAACTAAAAAACACTTACATGGATTATGATTAACATTATCCTACATATATATCTCAATATATATATATATATATATCCCAAATAAATAATCACGTTAATGAATTTTTTTCATTAATGGATGTTTTTGGGTATTTGGTAAGAGATTTATTTTTTTGGATAACTAGGGTCTGATATGTATTGGAGTTCCCTCAGTTTCAGTGGAGGATATGAATGAGTGAATAAATTTATTTTACATTCCTCCATTGAAAACCCATAAAAAATTATTAATGTGATTGATTTATCTTAAATTTTATAATTACTATAACATATTGAAACATAAAAATAGTGAGAAAAATGAATTTACAAGCTTCAAAATTTAATATAAATGACCACATCCATGGTATGATCTCAAACATTTAACACCACAAGATCCACTAATACTCATAGATAAAAAGGTAATAACCTATTTTGAAAATAATATTACATTAAAATGTATCCCAAATGGTAAAACCTGATCCCACATTAATGAAATAATTAATAATTAAAAATATTGAAAGAAGAGTCTTCAAATTCTATGAATAGATCTAACTTTTATATATATGATTAGTGACTCCTATTATCTTCTTAACACAATAATTGTTTTATCAAACAATGAGTTAAGAAAATATTTGATAGAAAAACATCATATTCATTTCTTTATTGACATATCTTGATTACAGTTCAATATTTAAACATTAATAGTCAAGAATATCATGAAAACATTACTAAATATAACAAAAAATTAGTTATTCTCTTAAAGACAATCCTATATTTTCAAATCCAATTTTATAAACCTCAGTATTTGATTTCATAAAGATCATCCTCACCTATTCTACTTTGTGGATGTATTATCTTTATTCATCCACTATTACACACTCTTTCATTTATCCAACACACTATTTTTCACTTTTCCCAATAATCCTAAAACCACACTACACTTTATCGATTAAAACTCAATTACCACCTTCAATTCCCAACCTCTCCCACATATCTCAGAGGAATTTGATGCATCCAACATACACATAATATTATCCATATTTTAAGGATTTTTATAATCTCTTATTTTATATCCCATGATTCATTCATAAATAAACCGCATAAAAATATCTACAAACCAATATATAGCACTAATTCTAACGTGAAGAAGCGACACATGATACTACATGTGTGTTTTTAAACATTTAACCCCTAATGCATAAAACTAACTCTATTTATAAGTGTAATAATATATAAAAATATACATTATGAAGTCAATCCACTCATCATATCAACCCAATTTTATCATGAAAAATAAAATTTTTATACCGAGATAACAATCAAAATGCAATTAATACATCACGAAAAATTGTTATTTCCATTAATGATGTAGCTTGAACCCAGGAAATATTAGTTACTATCATTTATAACATGAAATGTACCTTTAGGGTGAAAAACCTTCTTCATGAAACAATATTCATGCCTAAGACAAACATAATGAAAGAAACATCATTGTTATCGAGGCATGATCAATATGTATTTAAAAAACATCACCACACATAACATCATATTTTTGGAAATATATCATATTAGGAGACCAACCATTTTTTGTAATTAGTTCTGTATTTTATCAAATTCTTCCATATATTAATATTAAACTATAATATTTATTAAGCAATTATAAACACTAGAATAACCTTCACCTTATATGAAATACTTTCATTCACCCAATTTTAAAATGATTCATGCATTTATAATATTTTCATGATTATTTTAAAATATAAGATTAAGAAAAATGTCACAAGTCACACAAACATCATCTTATCCTCAACTAGAAATCTTGCCCTTTGTGAAAATACATCTCTTGGGGTACATTTAATCATAAATATCTTTATGGTCACAAAAATATACCCCTTTGTATTTTTATTCAAAAAAAATCAATCACCGTCATGCATATAAATGAAGTTTAATTCAAATATAATTTTCATAAATGAGAAATCATATTGTATAAAACAAGATCAATGAAAATTAATTTGAAATATTTACATTAAAAATAAAATTTAACACCAAAAAAACTAATTATCTTCAATAACATGTTAAATTCAATTTTTATATCATCTAATCAGAATAATATATATATATATATATATATCTTCCAAAATAATAATATTTCACACTAACTCAATATATAAGTTTGGATTGTTCAAAAGTTCACTTATTCATAAACACACATGTTGAATTTAGAGTTTCACACAAACACAACCATAGATAAACACTGGACTCATGTTTCCCCTTTTAAAAATACACATAAAAATATAATCTCCCATAATAATAGATTTATCCCAAATTTAGGAATTAAATTTCTTTAGATTTATGTTTTTATTATTCTACCCCATTAATAATAACATCAAATGAAAGAGTGAGTGAGAGGATGAAACATCATTCCTTAACCATGGGAATGTTGATGAAAACTACTATTGCCAAAAATAATTTATAAAATTCATCATTAAGTAGGAGTTTGGTAAAAATAATTATCACTTTCTCTTTTATAGGAATAAACATCAACTTTAATAGAACATATTCAACTATTTATTTTATGTAGTTTCATTTTATATCAATGTTTCTGGATCAAAAATACTAGAAAAATTTTTTTTGAATTTTTATTTATATTTGATTATCATATTCCATAATAAAATACAACTTTACTTTAACATTGAGATATTCTAATTGTGTTCTCATACACATAAATTATATCATTTATTCAGTTGATTTTTTTTTCATTTCTAATTTATTTAATTTAGTGGAACATTAATCCTTTGTGCTCTAAGATACACATCTTTCTAAAAAAATGAATTAGAAGTAAAATTAACATAATCAAAACTTCCATATCAATCTAAATTTAAGAATCCATACAGAGTTAGCATTCCTTCATAATTATATAAAAATATATATTTATATTACCTTTTATATATCATAGAATTATTTTTCTACTATGAAGTTTTATTATTTAGGTGTACCTTGATAAATTATACACAATGTGATGAAATATATTATATTAGGTATTGAGTAAATTAATATAATAAAATTATAATGAGTTTTCTGAACTCTATTTGATTTACCTTTTAACCTTCACTATACTTAGATGGATTCATTATAATAATATTTAGAGTATAAAATAACTCTATATCCTCTATACCAATCATATATAATAGTTCAAATTCATACTTCAATTTAAATGGGGAATTGTAATCCTCCACTTGAAAATTTTAAAGACACAAGAAAAACCATTTCAATCAACATTATAATCATTAAAAACTCATTAATTTTAGTTGAAAACAATTTTTAAAATTAATTTTTTATTTGTAGTAAATATAATTTTAACAACATAGATGATAAGAAGGATAGATATCTCATTATATGCCATGATATAGAAGTTATTATGCAATCTTCCATACCTAGTATATAGTGTTATGAAACATGGGTTAAGCATCAGTTACAATTCTCATAGATCATAATTTAACATTTAAAATTCCTTCATCAAACTAAATTATCTACCATAATATTTTCAATGAAAAAAACCTTCAGGTTTTTTTTTGTAAACTTCGTATTCAAGATCACTGTTATGAAAGGTGAACTTAAAATCCATTATAGTATTTGAGAAGTGATAATAATAAATATATTTATAGTCTTAAGATATGAACTTGAAGAAAATTCCTCTTCAAATCCAACCCTGTATACTCACGATGAACCTTTTTAGAGAATTATTTATTTTATAGCTATTACTTCACCATTTTCATTTAACTTATTAAGTATCAATTTTTTTTAAAAAAACAATCTTATACATCAACTTTATTACCAACTCCAATGTGTTTTTATTCTCAATTTTAAATAATTATTCATTAATAAATTCCACTAATTGAACATTTTTTAATTATACATGCACACTTCTTGGGTAAAATTGGGAATATGGAGAGGTATGTGATGAAATCCTCAAATTTTAACTGATTGAAATACTTTTACAGGATCACCAATTGTACTCCAGAACACCAATTTTAATCTAAAATATGGATAAACTGAAGGTTTTTATTATTCAACACATGATAATATTGAATCAACAATTTATTAATTAAAATAACTTCAAATATTATAATTTCAATTACATTCATCATTATTTATGTAATGGCTCGGACCTCTCCGGACCATTACTTTGTGAAAATGTGGTGTTGGAGGTGTTCCGAGAGGTCAAGGTGACTTATCCCCAACACTTTGCCAAATTTCCAGTTCTGTGAACAGTGTTTCCAGTTTTATGAATAGTAACGGTAGGTGTACAGTGTTTCACAGATCGGTTTCACAGATCGGTTTCACAGATCGGTTTCATAGATCGGTTTCACAGATCGGTTTCACAGATCGGTTTCACAGATCAATTTCACAGATCGGTTTCACAGATCGGTTTTACATATCGGTTTCACAGATTGGTTTCACAGATGGGTTTCACGGATGGGTTTCACAGATGGGTTTCACAGATCGGTTTCACATATCGGTTTCACATATCGGTTTCACAGAACGGTTTCACAGATCGGTTTCATAGATCGGTTACATAGATCGGTTTCACAGATCAGTTTCACAGATCAGTTTCACATATCGATTTCATAGATTGATTTCACTGATCGGTTTCACAGATCGGTTTCATAGATCAGTTTCACTGATCGGTAGGTGTACAGTAATAGTAGGTGAACAATGCTTCCAGCTTCCTACAGTTTCACCCCTTTGATGTTTCATTTTATGTAAAATATATTTAAATCCATATTTTAAGGATTCTTAAGGACGATTCAAAGTCTATAAATCCTATATTAATTATTCCTAAGTCTTGGGATGTTTTACTTGGTCAAAACACGTGGGTTAATGCGATCTGTTTTTAATGGATAATTAAACGGATCTTAAACTGTCGCCCCATTAAATCTTCAAAAGGGACGAGATATATTCCTCCCTTTTTCTTCCTCTTTGTTCTCAGTTATGAGATGCTAGAATCTTTCAATCCCTTATATAAGAGTTTCACAATCAAAATTTACTCCTCGGATTGGTTCTGCTCTAATTTGGATGCCCCAGCTATATCGGTCAATCTTCAATATAAGGTATGTTTTATCGTCGTTCCTTTGGGGATCATCTTCTCCTGTTTCTCCTTTCCATATTATATCATGTAATCTCTATGATTCTAATGGGTTTTTTCTTGGGTTTTGGTTGGTTTTGTTGTACCGTGGCATCCTTGGGTGGATGTAGTTGTTACGAGAGGAGGATCGTGACCCGTTGTGTGGATAAGGAACATGAGGAAATGTTTGAGGTAGGGGATTAGTTGCTTCTCTTTTATTTTACATGCGACTATATCATTAGCAGGATTCATCCCAGTGGATCACAATGGAATTTACATAATAAATATTTTAACTGGATAAATAAATTGATATATATCGTATGTTATTGCCTCTTGTTTTTCTAGATACTGTGATATCTATGCTAGCTTGTTTAGCTGTTTGTTCTTGATGGAAATCGATAAAGAACGTAAATCTAGATTAATTGATAAGTCTTGGATAAATATTAAGAGGCATGAAAACTAATATAGTTCTTGTTGTAATTTGAAGTTAATAAAATTAGTGCAGTAAGCATGTTTATTTAATTGTGATATCTTACTGATTAGGTTTCCAAAATTTTAGAACCTACGTTTAATAAATCTGTAAATTCAATATGGATTAAAGAACTGCTTGTTTGATAATTTCTAAAAGGGTTCTGAGTTACTCTCTTGATTGTTAAAGGGCCAAGATTACATTGATGTGATGTTTGTTTTCCTACTGATCGTGATTTAATATGAGCCTAGATGGATGTTGTGATATGTAGAGGCATGGAGACTTTTGGTTGTGGAAGCAGATAATGCCTAGAGTGGTGAAATGCATTAGTTTATGCATGTTGGTGTCAGGGAGGACACCAGGGATGATTGAATGGAATGGTTGTGATTATTGGATTCTTGGTGATTTTTAGTTGGTTGCTTATCTCCTTTACTTTTCCCCACTTCTCAAGGTAGCTACTGTTGCTTAACCTCCTATTGAAGCAGGCGAAGATGCACGGGGTATACCACGTGATTTCTGTGTTTAGCTTCTCTAGGGAGGATGGGTCTACACTCTTTCTGTAGGCGGAAAAGATTCGACGGGTATTACATCTACTCACCGTGTTGATCCTCTTGTGTTAGTAGCATAGGATGTTTTTCTATAATGTCTGGGAATATGGAAAAGTGATTCTGTAATGAAGGTTTGAATAAATGGTGTTAACCTATTGGGATGGGGTTGCTGGAAAAAAATGATGAGGTTGTAATTTTGAAGGAACAGCTAACCTTGGGTGTGATGCTAATGGAATTTAATGTGGAATTTTTCATGGTTAATTAATGTTTAAATAATTAATTTATGTACAGTGGAATTGATAAAAAAGTAAGGGAGTAATCTAATAAAGCTCTTTAAATATTTTTGTGCTTATAGGATACCTAGTCTTAGAAGTAACAGCCCAGAGTCTGAGATACGTTAGCTGCAGTCGTGTCTAAGACTATGTAATTCCAATAGTGTGGTTGTGAGATATAATATATTCTGTACTTTTTATGTTTCTATACGCTACTCCACCCTTTCAATAAGGGAAACTGACACCCCAGGGATTCTGAGCCCTGGGGGGTGTTGTCCCCAACATTCTGGTGGGAGGATGAATGGTTGGCTACCCCCTTTGGCCCCACTCTCTTCTCTTGGTAGATACCTATTCCAATAGGAACAATGGTTAGTTTCCCCATATATTTGTGTACAGGTCTATAATGGATTGTGGTTATTTCACACACATATATTCTGAATATAGTATCCAATGGACTACTATAGGTGTAACGTGTATAGGTTGTGATGGCTTGAGGATCCTTACTCGGTGTATGGGTTGTAATGGCTTCAGGTATAATACTCGACGTATGATACACGTTATGCGGGCTGTGGTGGCTCCTAGAACTTACCTGGTTACTTTGGGTTGGGAGGATGGTGTGGTGCTTCACCCAGGTTTCTGCGGGCAAGCCTTTGTGGTGCACAAGGTGTAGATTGTGGTACTTCACCCAAGTGTCAGCGGGCAAGCCTTTTTGGAGAGAGATGCTTAGGATGTGCGACATTGGGGAAAAATGGAAAACTAGTGGAGAAGTAGTAGCAGGGTACCCTTAATATTCTTTATTATATGATATATTCTTGTATGCGTTACTTGGTGAGAGTAGCCATGGTGAGGTTGGGAACTTAGTATACATGTTTAGGTGACGATTTAGTTTCACTTGTTGTTCACTGTGATTTAGCATGCTTTCTTTACTTTTTCATGAGATTCTTTGGGGAGGATCCTACTGAGTATACTGTTATACTCACCCTATGAATATATAAATTGTTTTTCAGGTCACTTGGAGAAGGTTGGAGATCAATCTGGTTTCTACTAGCTTGGGGTTGTAGGAGCTATTCTGGCTTGTGGTTACTGCTGTTTTCACTTTCTTTTTGGTACTTGCAGTTTTTTTCCATTTTATTTGTAGTACTTCTACATGACATTTCATATATGAACATGGGTTTCCTTTATATTCAAATTCTCAGTTGGAGTTGATTGGTGTCTATCTTATCTCTCTCTTCTGCATGTGTTCTCTTAGTGGGTAATGCCTCCCATTTGTGTGTTTACTATACCCTCAGTGCTAGTCGCCAACCCAGGGCCTACTAGAGGCGAGCCTCGGGGGTCATTATCCCCTTCTCACATTGTCAGCCTAGGAGGGGTACACTTTGTGGGGAGGGGTCATGATAGAGTGGTATCAGAGGCGAGGTTGAGGGATATGATGGATTTTGGAGTTAGGCATAGGTGAGGTTTCATGGGTTGGGAGGGAAACGGTGTCATTCATGTTTAGAAAGTGAGGTAAACACTGGAGACTGGCTGAGACATAGGCATTTAGGGCCCCCTATGATCTAATGTACAGACCTTTAAGTTTACAATGGCTACTAAACAAGGTGATACTAGTTGCAGGGTAGAGACCTAGGAAAGGATCAAGCATCATTTTCTTTGTGCATGTGTTTGAATGGGTAGAGCTTGGGATAGGTCAACCTAAAATGAACAAAAGAAAACAATAAATTAATTAATGTTGAGTCTTCCATATTCCATGTTTAGGAGCTCTAAGTGGTTTTTATTTTGCAGGTTTGGCTCCAGGTCTACATCCTCGTTAGGCTCACATAGAAGATTTCCAAAAGGTTGTGTTAGAAGATCACCACTGGGTAGAGGTTGATGACGACAACACTTGGAGGAAGACACTCTAAGAGTTTCAGTGCCAGAGTCTGCAGAAGTCTGAGGACTCCCTTTCAGATGCAGTCATGAAAGATTGGTTGGAGGAGGTCAAGATAGGCTTCAGTTCGATCCGTGCTCGGAAGGAGCACTGGGTGTCCTTGGTTGTGACGATGCTGCGTGGAGCTACGAGGCATTGGTGGTTCTTATTCCTCAGGGATCGTGAGGGGTCAGTGATCTCATGGTAGGAGTTCCGAGATAGGTTTAGAGTCGAGTTTCTTTCTTCGACTACGAAGGCATACAGTCGCCAGGAGCTTCTTACCCTTCGATAGTGGAGCTCCAGTGTTCAAGATTTTGGAATCCATTTAAGGAACCTCTTAAGGTATGCTTCAAACCTACTTCCAAATGTGGAGGCCAGGGCGAGGTATTTTGAGGAGGATTTTCATCCAGAGATCCAATGCCAGGTCACCCCATTTATACTGAAAACATATCTTGAGGTACTCGTGAGGGTAGAGGTTATCGAGAGGACTTTGGCCAGGACCAGATCATCACGAGAGGGGAATCAGCACAATTCCTCATGAAGCAGAGTTGTGGTCTGGGGTTCCTGTTTTTTAGGTCAGAAGAGTTTCCATTCACCTGGGGTTAGGTCCCAGTCCTTAACATCTCATTTCCCTGGATGTAGAAACTCTCAGGCCTATGCGAAGGGATCAGGTTCTTGTTTATCTTATGGTGGACGTGGTCATCAGCAGCGGGAGTGCCCGACCTTTTAGATCGGTCATCATACACTGGGAACTACGCTGCAGATTCCTCCGTTGAGGCAGTTCCAGCTGAGGCAGCAGCTGCTAGTTGCACCAGCTTTAGATCAGTAAAGGGCAGATGGGGCAGGCAGAGGACAGCCCCATGACGCTCCCCATCCACAGAGAGCAGAGCGCGGCTGTGGTGGTGGTTGTCATCATGGTCAGAGAGGTCATGGAGGAGGTCATGGTCAGCTTCATGCTCTATCGTTTCCAGCTCTAGGTGAGACAGACGTCGTTCGAGGTACCATTTTCTTGTTTTCTACCTTGGTGTATGCCTTGTTTGATTCAGGAGAGACACACTCCTTCATACCACCTACCCTTGTCCATGCTTTGGGACTTGAGGTAGAGAGGCTTACAGTGCCCTTGGCATTGACTACACTAGTTGGAGGTTGAGCTGACTTGTTTGAAGTATGTAGAGATTGTGAGCTAGTGTTGGGGAAACACCACTCTTGGGAAGATTTCCTATGTTTTTTAATACAACCATATGATGTCATCCTCATTATGGATTTGTTGTATTAAGTGTAGGCTATCGTGGATTGCTTCTAGAAGAAGGTCATTTTCATTGGTGCGGATGGAGAGAAAGTGGTGTTTGTTGGTGAGTGAGATCCTCAGATGGGTCACAGTCATGTTCCTTCATTATCATCCATGATGGCTGAGATGATGCTGAGCTCTTCAGAGGTTCAGTAGATGGCATTTCCTAGGGTTGTAGAGGAGTACCCTGATGTCTTTCCAGAAGAGGTTGTAACATTACCCCCTCGACGAGAGATTGAGTTTGGGATCGAGCTAAAACCAGGAACATCTCCTATCTCTATGTATCCATATAGGATGGCCCCTTTTGAGTTACGAGAGATACGTATATAGCTTGATGGTCTGATATAGTGTGGTTGTGTTCGGCCAAGTGTGTCACCATGGGGTGCACCTGTTTTTTTTTTTTTGAAGAAGGCCGATGGTAGTTTGCGGTTGTGTGTTGATTATCATTGCTTAAACAAAGTGACAATAGAGAATCGCTATGCTATTCCGCAAATTGATGATTTATTCGATCAACTAAATGGTGGAAGTTGGTTCTCAAATAACGACTATCGGTCAGGATATCATCAAATGCGTGTGAAGGATGAGGATATCCCTAAGACTTATTTTTGTTGTCATCATGGGCATTATGAGTTCGTTGTAATGTCGTTTGGTGTGACGAATGCTCTAGTTGTGTTCATGGGATTGATGAATTCTATGTTCCATGAGTTTCAGGAAAATTTTTGGTAGTTTTTATCGACAACATCCTTGTGTACTCCACATCTAAAGAGGAGCATGCAAAGCATCTACATGCAATTTTGGGAGTTCTTCGTAAACATCATCTAGTTGGGAATTTGTCGAAGTGTGAGTTTTGGGCTCAAGAATTCCGTTTCTTAGGCCATGTTGTGTCCAAATAGGGAGTAGCTGTGGATCCATAGAAGATAGAATAAATCGTGTATTAGGAAGCCCCCAAGACGGTGTCAGAGGTGTGAAGTTTCCTTGGTCTCGCAGGCTACTACAGGAGGTTCGTAGCCAATTTCTACCGAGTTGCGACTCCTCTGACAACTTTGACCAAAAAGGATCAGGAATTCATATGGACTGATTAGTGTCATGCAGCTTTCAAGTATCTAAAGAAGAAGTTATTAAGTGCTCCATTCCTTTGTCTTCCAGCTGAGGGAGTTCAGTTTGATATTTTTTTGCGATGCTTCGTATCTGGGGTTAGGTTGTGTTCTCATGCAGCAGAGGTCAGTTGTTTCTTATGGGTCTCGGAAGTTGCGTCCCCATGAACGTAAATATTCCACTCACGATCTTGAGTTGGAATCCGTGGTGTTTGCTCTAAATTTGTGGAGACATTACCTCATTGGTGAGCACTTTGTGGTTTTCACCAATCATAAGAGTTTGAGGTATGTTTTCTCTCAGCTTTAATTGAACTTACGACAATTTCAGTGGATGGAGTTATTATAGGAATACGACTTTGAAACATCATATACACCTGTAAAAGGGAATGTTTTAGCTTATGCACTGAGCTGAAAGTCACGTAGTGATGCTGTGCGTGAATCTGGGGATTCCTGGAGAGTAATGGAAGAACTATCAGCATTGCATATTGATATGGAAAAAGATGGGGGTAGAGGTTGTCTTTTCTAGATGACAGTACAGTCATCCCTGATGCAGAAGGTGGAAGAGTCCCAGTTTGGGGATCTTGAGGTGGAGGTCTGGAGAGACCGAGTTATTTGTGGTGAGGCCCCTGATGGTTAGACTGAGGACGAACAACATTGAGTGTTGTATCATGGAAGGATTTTTGTTCCCTTGGATATGTGTGAGATGGTTCTCAGAGAGATTCATAGTTTGACTTTAGCAGTACATCTTTGTGTGACAAAGTTGTACCTATCCTTGAGGAGTCAGTTTTGGTTGCCTGGGCTGAAGCGTGCGGTTGTGGAGTTTGTGTCTCGATGTTTAGTCTACCAGAAGGTGAATGTCGAACACTGTGTTCCTAGTGGTATTCTACAGCCATTATAGATTCCTCAGTGTAAGTGGGAGGACATCTCAGTGGACTTTTTTACTGGTTTACCTCAAGATCCGGGAGGACATTATGCTATTTGGTTGGTAGTGGATTGTTTAACAAAATCAGCCCAATTCCTAGCGATCAAGGAGTCGAGCACTGTGTAAGTTTTGTCGAGGCAGTATCTAGAGGAGGTGGTGAGGCTTCATGGAGTCCCTAGGACGATAATTTCTGATCGAGATCCTCATTTTACCTCCAGAGTGTGGAGAGGTCCCCAACATTCTTTTATTTCTCAGCTATGCCTTATCACTTATTTTCATCCCCAAAAGGATGATAAAACTGAGTGAACCATCCAAACTCTTGAAGACATGTTATGATCTTGTGTAATTGATTTTGGAGGTTCATGGATGAGGCACTTACCCTTGGTGGAGTTCACTTACAATAATATTTTTCACTCCACCATCGATATGGCGCCGTTTGAATCCTTGTATGGCCAGCCTTTCCGTTCTCCATTGTGCTGGACTGGGGTCAGAGAGTCAGTAATTTTCAAACCGAAACTAGCACAGAATACAACATAGATGGTTCATGTGATTCATGGGAGGATGAAGACAGCACAAGATCGTCAGAAATCATATGCTGGTCAAAGGAGGAGACCCTTGGAGTTTAATGTTTGGGATCATGTGTTTCTGATGGTGACTCCCCTTCATGGGCAGGGAAGGTTTGGTCATGGAAGTAAGATATCTCCCCGGTTTGTTGGTTCTTTTGAGGTGTTATCTCATGTTAGAGATGTGGAGTATCGAGTAGCACTTTTCCCACAGATGAGTCAGATACATGATGTTTTCCATGTATCACAGCTCCGTCGTTATCTTCATGATGACTCTCATATCATTAATTAGGGAGAGATTGATGTTGATGATGATGCAACCTTCGAGGAGAGACCTGTGGAGATCCAAGACCGCAAGAATAATGTGTTGCTTGGGTGTTCTATTCCCTTGGTTCGTGTCTTGTGGTGACACGGTGGCATGGAGGAGAGTACATGGGAATGTGATTCACAGATGCGTGTCCAATACCTATAGTTGTTTTAAGTTGTTGTGTTGTGTTTTCTTTGATCCTTTATTTTGTGTAACTTTTATGTGATGTTATTATTTAATTGTTTGGATATGGATTTTTTGTTCCCTTTCTCTCAGATGTCGTGGTTTTTTCCTAGATTTAGAACAACTCAGGGTGGTTTTCCCCTGAGAGGTATCTTACGGGGTGGTTGTTTAGACACCTATTTTCCTTAGGTTGGTTTTAAATTCTCGTGGACGAGAATGTTTTGAGAGGTATCTGATGTAATGGCCCAGACCTCTTTGGTCCATTACATTCTGAAAATGTGGTGTTGGAGGTGTTTTGGGAGGTCAAGGTGACTTATTGCCAACACTTTTCGAAATTTCAAGTTCTGTGAACAGTGTTACCAGTTTTATGAACAGTAACTGTAGGTGTACAATGTTTCACAGATCGGTTTCATAGATCGGTTTCACAGATCGGTTTCACAAATTGGTTTCACAGATCGGTTTCACAGATCGGTTTCACATATCGGTTTCATAGATTGGTTTCACAGATCCGTTTCACAGATCGGTTTCACAGATCGGTAGGTGTACAGTAATAGTAGGTGAACAGTGTTTCCAGCTTCCTACAGTTTTTCCCCTTTGACGTTTCCTTTGACATAAAATACATTTAAATCCTTATTTTAAGGACTCTTAAGGCTGATTCAAAGTCCATAAATCCTATATTAATTATTCCTAAGGATTGGTATGTTTTACTTGGTCAAAATGCGTGGGTTAATGCGATCCACTTTTAATAGAGAATTAAACGGATCTTAAACCGTCGCCCCATTAAATCTTCAAAAGGGATGAGATATATTCCTCCCTTTTTCATCCTATTTTTTCTCAGCTATGAAATGTTAGAACCTTTCAATCCTTCCCATAAGATTTTCACAATCAAACTTTACTCCTCAGATTGGTTCTGCTCTAATTTGGATTCCCCAGCTGTATCGGTCAATCTTTGATATAAGGTATGTTTTATCGTCATTTCTTTGGGGATCATCTTCTATTATTTCTCATTTCCATATTATATCATGTAATATCCATTATTATAATTGTTTTTTCTTGGGGTTTGGTTGGTGGTGTCGTACCTTCGCATCCTTGGGTGCATGTAGTTGTTGCGAGAGGAGGATCGTGACCCGTTGTGTGGATAAGGAACGTGAGGAAGAGTTTGACGTAGGGGATTCGTTTCTTCTCTTTTCTTTTTCGTGTGACTATATCATTAGCAGGCTTCATCCCAATAGATCAAAATGTAATTTTCATAATAAATATTTTAACTGGATAAATAAATTGATATCTATCATATGTTATTGCCTCTTTATTTTCTAGATAGTGTGATATCTTTGCTTTCTTGTTTAGATTTTTGTTCTTGATGGAAATCGGTAAAGAACACAAACCGGGATTAGTTGATAAGTCTTGGATAAAGATTAAGAGGCATGAAAACAAATCTGGTTCTTGTTGTAATTTGATGCTAATCAAATTAGTGCAGTAAGAATGTTTATTTAATTGTGATATATTACTGATTAGGTTTCCGAAATTTTGGAAACTACATTTAATAAATCTGTTAATTCAAGATGGATTAAAGAACTGCTTGTTTGATAATTTATAAAAGGGTTTTGTGTTACCCTCTTGATTGTTAAAGGGCCAAGATCCCATTGATGTGATGTTTGTTTTCCTTCTAATTCTGCTGTAACGTGAGCCTGGATGGCTTTTTTGATATGTGGAGGCATGGAGACTTTTGGTTGTGGCAGCAGATGACGCCTAGAGTGGTGAGATGCATCAGTTTATGCATGTGGGTGTCGAGGAGGACACTAGGGATGATTGAATGGAATGGATGTGATTGTTGGATGCTTGGTGACTTTTAGTTGGTTTCTTATCTCCTTTACTTTCCACCACTGCTCAAGGTAGCTAGTCTTGCTTACCCTCCTTCCGAAGGAGGTGAAGACGTGCATTGTATACCACGTGCTTTCCATGTTTAGATTCTCTAGGGAGGATGGGTTTACACTCTTTCTATAGGCGGAAAAGATTCAACAGGTAGTACATATACTCACAGTGTTGAGCCCCTTGTGTTAGTAGCATAGGATGCTTTTCTATAATGCCTGGGAATATGGGAGAGTAATTCTGTAATGAAGGTTTGAATAAATGGTGTTAACCCATCGGGATGGGGTTACTGGAACATAATGATGAGGTTGTAATTTTGAAGGAACAGCTGACTTTGGTTGTGATGCTAATGGAATTTAATGTGTAATTGTTCATAGTTAGTTAATTATTAAAGAATTAATTGACGTACAATGGAATTGATAAAAATGTAAGGGAGTAATCTAATAAAGATCTTTAAATGGTTGTGTGCTTATAGGATACTTAGTCTTAGAAGTAGCATCCCGGAGTCTGAGAGACATTAGTTGTATTCGTGTCTAAGACTAGGTAATTCCAATAGTGTGGTTGTGAGATATAATATATTCTGTACTTTTTATGTTTCTATAAGCTACTCCACCATGTCAGTAAGGGAAACTGACACCCCGGGGATTCTGAGCCCTGGGGGGTGTTTTCCCCAACATTCTGGTGGGAGGATGAATGGCTGACTACCCCCTTTGGCCCCACTCTCTTCTCTTGGTATATACTTGTGCCAACAGGCACAACAGTTAGTTTCCCCATATATTTGTGTAGAGGTCTATAATGGATTGTGGTTATTTCACAAACATATATTCTGGATATAGTATCCTATGGACTACTATATGTGTAACGTGTATAGGCTGTGATGGCTTGAGGATCCTTACTCAGTGTATGGGATGTAATGACTTGAGGTATAATACCTGACGTATGATACATGTTATGCAGGATTTGGTGGATTCTAGAACATACCTGGTTACTTTGGGTTGGAAGGATAGTGTGGTGATTCACCTAGGTGTCTGCGGGCAAGCCTTTGTGGTGCACGAGGTATAGATTGTGGTGCTTCGTATAGGTGTCGGTGGGCAAGCCTTTTTGGAGAGAAATTCTTAGGACGTGCGATGTTGGGGCAAAGAGGCAAACTAGTGGGGAAGTAGTAGAGGGTTACCCTTGATATTATTTATTATTTGATATATTCTTGTATGCCTTACTTGGTGAGAGTAGCCATGGTGAGGTTGGGAACTTAGTATACCTGTTTAGGTGACGAGTTGGTTTCACTTGTTGTTCATTGTCCTTTAGCATGCTTTCTTTACTTTTCCATGAGAGGATTCAGGGGAGGATCCTACTGAGTTTGCTATTATAATCACCCTATGAATATATAAATTTTTTTCAGGTGACTTAGAGAAGGATGGAGATCAAGCCGGTTTCTACTAGCTTGGGGTTGCAGGAGCTATTCGGGCTTGTGGTTACTGCTATTTTCACTTTCATTTTGGTACTTGCAGTTTTTTTTTCTTTCAGTTTTTGTACTTATGCATGAAATTTCATATATGAACATGTTTTTCCTTTATATTCAAATTCTCAGTTTGAGTTTATTGGTGTCTATCTTATCTCTCTCTTCTGCGTGTGTTCTCTTAGAGGGTAATGCCTCCCATTTGTGTGTTTATTATACCCTCAGTGCTAGTCACCAACACGGGGCCTACTGGAGGTGGGACTCAGGGGTCATTATCTCCCTTCTCACATTGTTGGCCCAGGATGGGTTCACTTTGTGGGGAGGGGGTCATGATAATTTCTAATAAAATATACATAATCTCCCCCAATTATAAAGATTTTTATTCACCATTCATAATTATTTGATGAATTTTATAACAAATCAACATTAGAACAACTAATAAATTTTTTAATTTTCATATTATAGATTAAATTTACACTTCTATTTAGTGGATAAAAAAGAATAATTATATCAAAAAATCTTTGTAAAAAATATTCTTTTTTTCTCCTTTAGATTTGATAAAAAAATGAATTATAAAATCCCACCAGAAGATAAAGATATAAGTATTAATATTTCTTGTATCATAAAGATACATTTATGAATTTTGAGGATATAAGAAACTATTTTGAATATTTATCTTCTTCCCAACCAGTAGTCTCTAAAATAACCATAAAGTATAAAACTCTACCCATATTTTTTGTTAGATCTCCATCAACATTTTAATATTATTTTTAGGGAAAATAATTTTTATGGGGTATATGTTGTGTTAAACTCATTTTGGATACCATGATTTATTGAACAGATTGAAAAAATTTACTTTTGTGGTTAATTATAAAATATATTTTAAATCTCTTCAATGTGAAACCACACTAATTTTCTATTCATATAAAACTTATAAACACATTAAAGGCCTGTAATTTGTGTTTTATATACATAAAAAATAATATTATAATAAATTTATCACTAGTGGAGAAAAAAATTCAAATATATGTTTTATTTCATCTTCATTGTCCAAAAAACACCAAAATTCATAATTTATAATATATGAGAAGGTTTAATATTCAAACTATTTTGTAATGAATTTAAAATATTTAATTTTTTCAGTGTTGAAAGAAAAATATAATTCCACTCTTTCAATAGCACATTATAATCATGATTTATTTTACTAAATTAATAAATTTTATGTTTCTTGACCAGGTTGTCCAAATATCTAATTGCAAAACATGTTATTCACCTTCCATTTTATATCACAGTAATTTTCAGAATCCTCAACTTAAAACAATTCAACTCAGGTTAAATTTCCTATAATCATAAAATTAAAACATTTAACATTATTCAACACACATTTATCATTTTAAAATATCAATTAATTGAGAATATCCTAATGAAGAGAGTCCCTTAGTAATTGTTTCATTAACACATTGTTGTAAATTTTATTCTTTAACATCATAAAACTATGTACAATTTTTGTTTAGAAAATACTTTTATTTTGATCAAAAAATACTTTATAAATTCCCTAGAACCTTACTTACACTTTTGAAAATCTTATAGAAGCTTCAAATCAATATTCATATAAGATGAACACCAGCTATGTATAGTCCATGAACTCTCCTTTTATAAAAACATTGGTGAAAATTCAATTATTAGAGATTTTTTACTTTCCATTACTATTTTTTTATGAAAAAATTGAGAATTATAATTCATAATATATTATGAGCATAAAATGGTCAGGAAACTCTTAAATTTATTTCCTAGTTGGTCACATCTTCTATAATATTCTTTCATAATCACAAATTAATTCTATATCTTCACTTATGAATTTAATATTTCCATTGAAAAGTATTTTATTAAGAGGGTTGGCCTACCTCAAATCCAATATTACAAATCTATTTAGTTCATAATGATACCATTATTTCACCTAATATCTTCGTAAAATATGCTTTAATCAAACATAACACTGAATAATTCCATAACTTGTAATCTCTCTTACATGCATAACTTTTCATTGAAACCAAATCATCAGTTATCCATTAGAATTTTGAGCTCTAAATTTGGATAATTTATTTAAACCAAAATTAAATGATACTCCCAACAAATTCCTATAATCATTAGTCTTTTTCCTTGAATGGTTTAAATTTTTATTTATAATAAATATATCCACAAAGTGACAATTTTCAAAATATTTAAATTTAGGGAATTATTCTTCATTTATGAAAATCTCAACTTCCTTTGACTATAATTTTAAAACATCCTTTCCTTAACTATTATATGGAATTTTGTACCCATTGATTGAGGTTATAAATAATACACACATTTTTCACAATTATTTATGTTTTCAATAAGCAAGTAATTTCCCAAAAATAGTTATTCAACTTCTAGAATTATGTTCTAAACGTTAATTTATTTTAATTTGATTATTTACTTTAAATATATTTTATTAAACAATTTAAGGATTATTTTACATCCTTTTTCCATTTATTTCATTTTATAATTCAAAATTTTCTCTTTAGTAAGTTTTAAAATTAAATTCATTATATTACCCAAAAACATTGATTCCTTTTAAAAAAAATTAGTATCTGTCTCATTTGAAATTTGATATTCATTATTTTAAATATTATTCTCTTTCTCTAAATTTTGGATACCAAAATGTATCTCCTATAACTCGTACTTTAATATAAAATACCTGTCTTGGTTTTATTATTTTTCATCATAATCATATTTATCACTAGTGAGATCATTATTATTCACTTTTGTAACAAAAACAATCTCCTCTATATGACATAGAGTTTCAACTCTAGTTTTATCTTCACCACATTCTTTATCACCCCACATGGATTTTTCTCATTTTGTAAAATTAATACCTTTTTTATTAGGATATCACTTTTATTTGTTTATTTTTTATTATTTTTGGTGTGAGGAAATTCTTGATGACTTTTCCTCATCATAATATTATTCTTCCTTAATATTTTAAAAATTAGTAGTAAATGGTACAATAGAACCAAATATAAAACTACTTGGTGCTATTTTCCCTCAATACATTTCTTATCCTTTGTAATAACTTGTTTTGGAATGATATCTATATACAAAACATTAAATAAATATTAAAATCATATTTTGGATTCTATTCTCCTTTATTAAAAATTTTAGCACTAATCAAACTTATAGGATTTATGGAAGACTTATTTTTTATACATAAAATTATTCTCAAGATTGATACCTTTAAAAAAATCACTATAAATTAAAATAGTATAAAATTTATCTGAATAAAACATTCTAAGATCATGGTCTATAATTCATAAAACCTTTATATCATATATCTCTAATAAGATATAAGTTATCAACCTAACCCCCTTAGAATCTTCAAGAGTCTCATAAAAAAAATTATTAACATTAATTCATTTAATGTTTTAAGGAATTCATCAATAAATTCATAATAATACATCTAAGTATATTCAAACTTCACATTACAAATCTAAAATTTTACTTTTTTCATAGTGAAATTTTCTTCATATAGTTTTTACAATGTTCTATATACACCTTTCATTATATAAATACCCATAAATTTGATGATTTATTCCCATAATAGTTATAAGATAATTTCATCCTTAGATAAACCCTTATTCTCTAATATTTTTTTAACAACATCATTCACTTAGGAGAAAACCTAATTTATAGAAACATTAAACACACCAACATAGATATATAACTGGTATAAAAATATCATATACATATAAATGTGATAGTTCATCCTAAGAAACATTTTCAACCCCATTATATTTTTAAATTTTATTTGATTTAATTTGGATAAAAAATTCAGGACAAACAAAAGTTCAAAAACAAATAACACTTTTCACCACCAATCTAAAAAAATCATCTTTTAAGGAAAAATATAACCCAAATATAAAAATATTTTGTGGATACATAGATTCAAAAATGTAATAATATAATACTCAATTATCTATGAGAGAATAAATTTCATTTACATTTCATCAATAAGTAACCATCACACACTATTAAGGTGATTGTGTTTTTTACTATTTTAACATTAATATCACATTAAGAAACAAATTTTTTTTTAGAAAATGAATTAATAAGGTTAAATAATCATAACCATATATATATATATCCATGGAATGAAGTGTAAAATAAAATCCCCAAGATCAACTAATCATAATAGATTCAATGATTTGGGTTTATCCTTAAACTCGTGTTATATAAAAACATCTCTCATCTGATATATCACACACCCAAAGAATAAAAATATATATAATTCAATGATAGAAGAATAATAATATTAAAACACCACAAATAGACTCATAATTAATATATATGTGTATAAATGCATCTTGTTATACTCGGACACATATTTTGTTATCAAATAATGAGTGAAAACAATATTCAACAGAACAATATCATTTTCATTTATTCATTACGCTACCTTGTTGAATGATTTTCATCTAAACATCAATAAATAAGAAATATTATAGAACATTATAATACATATCAAATTACTCCTACTTATCTTTAATAATATCATGTATCTTCACATCTGAGTGTTTCTCCATCAAGATTTATTTTAATAAAGTCACTCTATGCTTTTATTTCATATGTTTCTTCTCATTATTCTTCCATTGTTATGCACTCTCAAATTCTTGAAACACGCAATCTTTAAATTTTATCTAAAATCCCACAACCACACTTCTATCTCTCAATTCAAATTCAATAGACATATTTCTTATTCAAGTTCCCTCACAGAAATTTGATCCACTAGATTAATAAAGTTGACTTCTCTTCATTTTATATATTTTTCGAAGGTGGAGAATCTATTTAGAATTTCTCACGGGTCCTTTATGAGGGTATATCATCAAATAATATAAAAAAATCACTTTAACAATAATAATTACATGATTTTTTGTCTCAAAATACAACATGTGTAGTTACTGGATGAGTGCAAAAAAATAATCATAAATCAATCCTTCTTCTATGTACATTGTGGCGTGATGCTTTAGAATGTGGTGTTATACCATTTTCTAGATAAAACCAATTTTATCAGGAAAGAAATATTGTAGAAAAAAATTGTATTCATGGAATTAAAAAGCATTCATGGTGAAATCATGTTTCCTATAATAAAATATCCATAATATAAAAAAGCATGGTCTCTAATATTTTTTGCATGATTTGTAGATTCACTATGAATCTGAATTCTCCACAACACATTATTTATGTCCACACCAAATATCCTAATCACAAAAAACATTGTATCATGATTATTTTAAAATAAATATGTTTTCAAAAATTATATTAATCACCATCGCATTTCGGAACCAAATCATGGCATGATACCAACCATTGTGATGTGATTGGTTTTTCCTTCTCTAAAACACTTATATACATTACTCTTTAACTCTAACATTATTATAATAACTTCTAAATAATCAAATAACCTTAATATATTATAAAATAACTTATTTCATCATAGTTTGAATGTAATTCATTTGTATATATTTTTTTGATTATTTTGTTGAAAAGAGGACTATAAGAATGCTATAATTCACAAAATATTCTTCAAATTCAATCATCAATATACTCCTTATTGATGTAATATATCATAGGTAGCGTTAAAACTAAGAATCATCATTATCACAATAGATTTTGTATCCTAGTTAATAGTTCTATAATTTTTAAAGTAGATCTATTAAGGAAATTTAATTCTCAGAAGAATTGATAGTTCATATACATATTTTTCATCGACACAACTTCCTTAACTTAAATTAATGATAGGATGTATTTGAAATGTAAAAAATTTCAAAGACAATAAAAAACTCTAAATTAATAATTTATAAGTGTTTTAATGTGAAAATATAATTTATTTACAAAAATAACTAAATAAATGTTTTATAGGTTCCTTGTAAGGGTCGAATTCTAATTAACACCATGGAATATTATATTTAATATTTGTGGAGGCATGCACTAATAATGTTTGATATTTTATGGACTATAGAGCTAGAACGTAGATAAAAAATATTAAATATATTAAATTATGTGCACATGATTTATTGGAAATATTTTAATATCTCTCAAATAGTGAGTCATGTGAGATATCTGAGACCATTGTTAGGTATGGGATGTGGGGATTACCTTTGGTAGGGAATAAAATTTATGTGTGTTCGACATTTTTTTAGGAGGATTGTGAGGATAATTTATTTAATATTTTAATTAATAGTTTTTAAAAAAATAATTAAATATCTCTCAAATGGTACACTGTATGAGAAATACAATACCACTGTTATTTAATTTACACAAGTTTTACCTATGGTAGGGTATAAATTTTATGTGTGTTTGGTGTTTGGAAACATCACACATGATAATAACATTTTTATATTTAATTATTTTATTTTAATGATATTTATATAATAAATAATTAATATATCTCAAAAGGAGCGTTTCATGAGAAATATATGATCACTGTTAAGTTTGATACATGAGGTTTACCTTAGGCATGATATAACATTTTTGAATATTAGGTGTTTAGAAACATCACATGCAATAATACCTATTTTATAATTAATTATATTATATTACTGAATTTTAATGAATAGTTACTTAATATATTTCAAATGATACATCGTATGTGAAACTTGAAGCAATAGTTAGGCCTAGAATGTTGGGTTTATCCTATGCAAGGTATAAAATTGGTGTGTAATGATCATTTTGTTAGGTCACCTATTAAATTAATTTATTTAATATTCATAATAAATATTTTTTATTAAATTAATTAAATAAAAATTGATTATATTGTGTGTCTTCTTCCCAGTTGCACATCCAACACCCCGAACCCACTATTTATGAACCAAGAACCATTTCAATATCATATAAAATAAACCATTTTCAATCATTAAAATTGGAAATGATAAGATGACACAAAACTAATGACTCCATCATTAAGATCCATTTAAAGTAGTATATTAAATAAGGATTTTAATTTTAAATGATTTCTACATGGTTTAGGGTCCTATTTTAGAATATTGATTTGTTCTCATTAGTTGATCCTTCGGATTCTGAGCGACACCTGATCTCTTTCTCCCTTGATCATTAAGGATCAGTCAATCCATTGTCTGGTCAAGGTTCTATACACCCCCTCTTAATTTTCCTTTGTGAAATAGGTTTATTTTTCATTTTTTATTTTCATTTATTTATTTTGGATATTTTATATTATTAGTCATATGACATGATATTGAGTGTATAGTCTCACCACTAATGTACTAAGACCCTCACTAGTAGTTGGAAGCCTCTTTCATAGAGAGAGGCACACATTAGGTCATGTGGCCTTCTAGTATGGACTCGAGAGTTCGGGTCTGGAAGTTATCGAATTATATCATAGAACCAAAATTTAATAATTTTTCTTCCACATTTCACTCGGTTAGGAACAAGGAATACAGAAGATAATACAGTTGGGATTCATGTAGGGGAGATATGATAGTTACAGACCAACATTGTATAGTGAACCTTTGAGTTTCCATAATGTCGGGAACTTAATATTTGTTGTTATTATTGATTAAACCTACCTTGGGTATGAGCATAGTGTGAATATATGGTTTATGGGACTCTGGGTTCTTTTATGCAACATGACTTTGCATATAAGTTCATATGCAATATATATACCTACTATTATTAAAAGGTTGGGGCTGAAGCCTCATTTATTATTAAAGCAAAGCAAAGACCTCTTTTAACTAGGTAGAGGGAGACCCATTACATAGCTCAAAGGCCCTGTGGGAAATTATCACATTACATGGCCCATAGGCCCAATTTTTTGTTCCAAGGCCCATTTTTTGAATAGTACTGCTACAGTACCCACCTTCTACAATACCGTACAGTACCCGCCGCTACTATAGTACCCTACCACCACTATAGTGACCTGTCGTCACTACAGTGCCCGCCGTTGCTACAGTGCTCGCCACTACTACAGTATGCTACTATACTGATATAGTCCCTACACCCCATGGGTTTTCAACCCCCATTTTCATGTAGTATTACGTGGTGATTACCACTAAGCCAAACCCTAACTATAATATATATACCTACTATTGATCTACATATTTTTTTTAATTAATTAAATGTATTAATATGCACTATTTGTTTGGGATAGTTTTTCCTTGTGTGGTATATCAATTTTTTCATGCTATGTGATATATCTTTATCAACATTAATTAGTTTAATGGAGAATTTTGTTGTGTTATTATATATATATAATGAATGTGAATAATGTGCAGGGACAAAGACAAGATTTAGTGTTAGGTGGGGTATACCATGGGATATGGTTAAACTCCTAGGAAAACTTTATTTGATACCATAAACTGGTTAATAGAAGAAATTTCTCATCTCACAGTCTATTTATGATAATAATTTTATGGAACCATAGATTGATTATGGTTTATCCAAAAGAATCTATTACTTTTCTGGGGTGTTTCCTTCACGTCGGATAAAATGTCTCATTGACATTGTTTATGAAACTACATTGTAAGTAGGGAGAAATAATTATGCAAGGGAGGAGGTTTCATAATCACCATTATATGTGTATGAGAATATATGAGATATTTCTCCCACACATTATCTGTTGTATAGGAACTAGGGCCACTTCAACAAGAATACTTTCTCTTAGTGCTGATCTAAGGCATATGAGTTCAGATCTATGGTCAAATATGCCATTAATTTTAATTCCATTGTACTTAATCCTTCTATATAAAAAAATTTCTTAGTAATATGAATAATGGGTTGAAGTCATTTTGGGAAAATTTCAACTCGTACATAATATAATGGAATAAAATGTTAAGAAGATATTGAGCTCAAGCAATAAGTGAAGCCATTTCAATACCTCATATTATATAGTTTTAACTGAGTGTATGTAGCTCAAAGTTCATATGTATGATTAGATATTTAAGGGTTAATATTTTTTATTAATCCAAAATGGAGTTCTCCTATGTTTTTTCACCATGAAGGCTGATAATAATCATCAGTTATACATTGATTAATAGAATATAAACTAGGTGATGAAGTAGAACTAATATTTTTTTCCCTGAATAGATGAATTTTTTATTTGGGATCTAGGAGGTTCTATAAGATTTATCATCCATTTTTATGTCACAATTTTTGAGTTTTATATGAGGATATTACGATGATTTTATTTTGGAGAAGGTATGGACTGTAGAGGTAAATGGTGATGTTGTTCAGGCTGAAGAACTCACCAGGAGTGTTCATGGATCTCATGAACAAGATATTTAATTAATACATAGAATCATTCATTATATTCTATATTAAACATATTCTCATATACTCAGGAACAGGGGATAAACATGCGAGTTTTCCACAGATAGTCCTGAGTATGCTCTAGGAATGTAGGTTTTCCACCAAGCTGTTGAAATGTGACTTCTTGATTAAAGAGGTGAATTTCCATGGACATGTGGTTTCTAAGACTATTATATCATAAGAACCAAATAATATAGATGATTTCATGTCATGGAAATGTCCCTAAAATGTGTTTGATATTATGAGATTTCTGGGATATATAGTAGATTACCGGTGGTTTTTCCAGGAATTCTCCAGAATATTAGCACCAATGACATTATTGGAATATAAGGTAGTGAAGTTACAAGGGTAAGACCAGTGTGATTATTAATTCCTTGAGAAAATAAAATTATTTTGAAGAAAACACAAGTATTGATACTCACTGATCCTAGGATTTGTTAAGATGTGTACTGTGATGCATCATGAAATTGTATGTGAGTGCTGCTGATACAAATAGGGCATCTGTTAGCCTATGGGTCTCATCAGCTATGAACCCATGAGAAAAATAACCCTACACATTTCTTGGATATGGTATTCATGGTATATAATTTGAAATGTTAGAGACAATATCATTTCAGTGAGAGTATTATTATTTACTAGAACCAGAAAATCCTTCGCTCTATGTAACACTCTGATAATTCTAAAAGATGGACTTTTATTTGATAATGTTTCACCTCTTGAGACTTTAAGGTGTATTTAATATTTAAAATAAATTGAAAAGGTATATATCATGAAACAAATTACTGAGTTAGGTACATTACACATAATAAATACATTCATTGATGACTTACGTTACACAAAATATTGAGTTTTTCATAACAACAATATATTATTAAAAAATTATTATTTAATTTAATAAGATAAAAACAAACTATTAAATTAGTGGTTATAAAAATTATTAACTAACTTATGAAAATATATGTTCTACAAAGATATATGATTAATTAATTGGTCACCAATTAATTAGAAAAGAAAATCTAAACCAATTGAATATAATGGAAATATTATTATTTTTATGCATACAAAATCATTTTGTATTTATAAATTAAATTAATTACGATTTGTGAACATTATTAATGAAATATATATTTTATAGAGTCAATAAAAATATTTTTTATATTCATCCTATTTATTTCATAATATTAATATAGTAAAAAACCTAATTTTACAAAAAAACCTATATTTTTATAAATGTATATTTATAGACCTTTAATGGAGAACATATTTTCAATATATTTTTTGGAAATTTTATAAATTTTTTATGTCTAAATAAAATTAATTTTTTAAATCATAATGTTAAAATTATATTTGGGTATATTTTTTATTTTTATGAGAAGTTTTCTTTTTTGATGAATATGGAAAAATATTGAATTTTAAATTAGAACATCTTTTTTGTCAAATTTATTTTTAAGGATAAATTATATTTTGGATAGGTTGTAAATATTAATGAGATAAATTATATATTTATTAATCCAATTTATTTCATTGGAATCAATTTCATGTTGAATTTGTTTATAAAAACATTTAAAACTTTTATTCATTTTTACTCTAAAAACCTACTTTGTCATCCCATCTATGGGATTATATTTAAATTAATTTTTCCCACTTATATGATTGGAAGTTGGAAAAATGGATTCCATATTCTTAATAATTATAATAATATAATTTCTAATATTTTAAACTATGTTTTTTAATACATATATTATTAGATATAATTAAAATTCATTATTTTGATTAAGAAAAAAATTATCTTAACAAATGACTAACCCTTAAACTGAAGGCCCAAAATGACCTATACACATTTACAAAAGCAATTAGATGGACATATTTTAACAATATCTTAAAATTTATCTAGTTGTTTTAATTTTTGGTGGCATTTTATGTACGGTATACCTCTTAATAGTGATTACCTTTTTATATTTATAAGAATTCTACTCCTTGTCCACTATAAAAAAACACTCAACCCTCCCATTTATTCACACCTATCATGACCTTTGGATCACCCAAAATATTCCAAAATAAAATCCAATAATCCATAAACTAATCATATTAGAACCACCATGGGATGAAATAAAACCATCGAATTATTTTGGTTTAAACCAAAAGGTGATACCCGAATAAGAGGTAACATATTTCAACAATCGTCTTTTGTTTCATTTAATTTGACACCCCTTAAATTATATTTATATCATAATTATATAATGAAATTAGTGTATTAAATATAATAATATGTTGTTATTCTAATATTTTTACTTACAATTTCACACACATCTAACAAATGGGATACATAATCATCGTTTGTGTGTACGACAGACTACCACAATGTGAACTGATGTCATTCATTCTTCCATTTACCACCTATTAATATTGAAAAAAATGATGGAATTATCATTTATATATGATATATATGATATTTATAATGTATTTAAGTTTTTTTAATTTTTCTATAAATCAGTCCTTCTGGATTTCCATCTTTAGAGAATACAATAACATCATTTGTGGACGTGTGGACTACAACCTCCTCAATGAGATGTGACTCAATAACACTATAAATAGAGCATATAAAGTGTGGATTTAATAAAATTATGTTAATTTTATTACATATATATGACACTATAATTATAATATATTTATAGTTATATATTATTTACTTTATGTTCATCTTAATATGACAAATAAATTTAAGTAACATGCATGCATATGTACGGCCTACCTTCTCTGTGAATGGTGCTTTTCATTTTCTATATCCAAATATTATTTATTATTATAAAAAAATAATGAATATATATATGATATTTAAATTATATTTTACATTATTTATGTTATGAAATAATTATCTTATTAATAAGAACAACAAGTAACTAATCAAAATGTACTCAAAAAACTAGGTAATTTACATACAAAATAGTGAAAATAATGAATGATTGTTAACAAATTGGTAATAAGATATTATAATAAGATCATATATGTTATTATAAATATATTTATTGTTAATTTATAAGTTAGTGACATGTTTACAACCATTATAAAGGAGGTCAATAGGCATTCACCTGAAATGAAATTCAAGGTAAGTGATTCTTGTCTAACTTTTTCTTCAGTGAGGCATCCACCATTTTAAACACTTATTTCTTTATGTTGTGTATATACTACGAATATAGTCATTTATATAATGAATAAATTCATATTGATTTTAGTTATAGTTTCATTTTAATTTATTTTTTTCATGGGTATAATAATTCAAATGTTACCATGTAGTAAGGGACTTCATCCCAATGACAATTATTTGTGGTATACTTTATTGTTCGAACCTAATTTCTTATATAATGTTTACATATATAAAATTTTACATGTAATATCACTATTATTTCATTATTCATGTTATTTTTATTTTGAATATTAATTATTTCATATAAAATGATTTACATTAAAATTTATTCAAGTAATAAAGTAATTTTATAACCCAATTAATTTTCATTAGGTTATATTCACTCCATATTGTTGTTAATAAAATATAATAATGTGTGTAATGAATTTGGGTATCTATATTTTTATTTTAATATATTTTATGTTTATTTACTATGGATACCCATAATAAATTATTTCATCAATTTTCAAATCAACTTTATGATCATTTTAATGGTATATTTCAAAATATCATTCTAATAAATATTTCTTATTCATGAAATAACATTAAATGTTATTATATGATAATTTTTCAACAAAAAAATATATTTATTCTCATTTGGTTATTGATTACCTTTTTCATGTAACACTACAATTTCTCACTCTTCGGTACTCAAAATGTTTTAGAAATTGTTTTCAATAAAACCTGATATCATTTCACTCTTTAGTCATAGAACCAGTTTTATTCTAAATAACCTACTTTTGAAAAGGGTTTTAAAATATTATTTTATGATTTAAAATATTATTTTCAAATAAAATTTTATCCTTTTGTCTTTTCCATGTTTTTTTCAAAGTAATCACCTTGTCACTTTACAAACAATCCACTTTTCTAACATTTTTACCAAGAAAAAGGATTGTTCATTTTACCACATACAAAATGTAACGATTTACACAGTTTCATTTCATTAAGGATTAAATTTCATTTTTAAAAGATTATTTTTTAAGGAAAATGTTTTAATTTTCTTTTTAATAAATGGATTTTCAATTTTTTTCAAAATTAAGAGGTTATTTTCCTCAAGAATTTTTTAAAAATATTTTAATAGTATTTTCATTCTTCAACAATAAAAACCCACTATTTTACCCCAAATGAGGTATGTCATATTGATACCATCATTATTATTCCTCTTTATAGTTCATGATTCCTTTGATGAAGGATATTATTGACATTTACTACCTTTATTTCATTGTTATCCCCCTTGAACTATTCAATTTACTATGATCAATGATCATTAAATTTCTGCCAAATATCCATATCATTTATCATGTATATGATTATGTCAAAAACCATGTACAATTTTTATATATGATATATACTTTGAATATTATTTAATGTATAGAAAAATATTGATAAATCTGTATCCTTTAATTAGTATAAATATTTGATAAGGCACATTATTTTTTGAATTAAATATATTATTCAACATATGAAAAATTATTTGGAAATATATGACATGGGTGGGGCCTGGTTATAGATCTCCCCTCGATGTATTTTTAGTATCATGGGATGAGTTAGTTATATAGAATTAGTGGGGTTTTCACCCAGTATTTAACAAACCATCATGCGAAATGTCTTGATGGTAAATATACCAAGAACATAGGTAAAATGGAATCCAGTAATTAAGAACTTCCTTTATTTTGATTCATTATTTATTATCCCTAATACTTTCACTATGAAAATATCTATGGATGAATTTTATTCTCAGTTAATTGATTAAATTAAATGTGTTTTCATTTTATCACCATCCCATATTGATTATGATTTATCCAGTTATTTAAATGGATTTTGTTTTCAGTTATTGAACTTTCCATATTGTCTATGAACTTCTTTCTCAGTTTATTGATTACATAGAATGTGTGTTTTATTAGTTAAAATTCTATAATTATTATTCTCTTTGATTCATTATTAATTCCAATATACATAACCCTTATTCATAATTTAAGCTCACCCCTATTATGTTTCCTTTACTCAGGGATCCAAGAAGTATACTAAGAAAGATATACAATGATACGAAATATTTAATAATGTTAATATCAAGTAATTAAAACAAATTATGATGTAATTTGTGCATTACATTATAATATGAGACTCATGTATACATATTGATTACCAAGACAATTAGGCTCTTTTGTCCTTCGGAATATGATTTCCTGCAATCATGCTAATGTAATGGTAGTAGAAACCAGATCTAAGAGTACTGGGTTTGGGCCTCTACACTATATATTTACACAATGGATCCTAAAACTAAAAAAGAGTTGAAGGAGTGAGTACATAAAGATGTTTGAATTTGAGATGTCATGTATAACAGTAAAGGGTAATGTTGTTGAGAATGTTCTTGGTAATAAAAAATTGGATATGCAGGAGCTTGTTCAGAGGAATTCAGAGGAGAAATGAATATTGGGGATTTTTTTATTTAATGGAGGGTGAATACCTCATATGACCATAGATTTATAACATTTTTTCCCTTGAGAGTCAATTCGTCACATGTAGAATCAGTTAAGGCTTAATAAAAGACAGACTCTGAGTGAGATGTCATGAGGTAAAAATGTACTGGAAGAGACCAAATACCTGCATGATTGAATAACAACGATGATGTGATCACGGTTTATAGGAGAGTAGTATTCCCTACTTCTAATAGAGTTTATTTGATAGTGGATCACCATACCTATATATAAGCATCACATCCTAGTGCAACCGTGATGTATCATGACTTCAAGAGGCAATCCTATTGGCCAGGGATGAAGAGAGGAATTGATGGTTTTCTATCAAAATGCCTCACCAATCAGTTGGTAAATCCAAGCACTAGTGTCCTAGTTGGTTATTAAACCCACTCTTGATACCTGTGTGAAAGTGAGAGTATTTAACCTTATACTTTCTGATGGTGTTACCCATTACCCTGAGGTGTCAGGACGTAGTCTGAGTGATTTTCAATCAGATAACCAAGTTTATCCACTTTATACCAATTAGATGGACACACATAGTTGAGGAGTTGAGAAATCACTATGTCGGTGAGATCATATTCCTACACATATTTCCCTTTAACATTGTTTTTGTTAGAGAAGAATGTTTTATTTCACAGTTTTGGTAGGTCATGAATAAATCCATAGGGATATAAGTGATATTGAGCTCATTATAGCATCCTTAGACTAATAGATAGTTTAATCTAACTATACACATTTTGGAGGATATGATTTGAATATTCATGATACTCTTCAGGGGAGCATGGGATAATCACCAAGCCTTTATTGATTTTTCATACTATAATAGTTACCATGATTCGATTCCAATGAGGCCTTATGATAATATTTATGGGAGGTCATGTTATAGACCACTTTGTTGGCATGAGGTGGGTGAGGCATCCATTGTTGGCCCTAGTATGGTTAGGAGGCCTCCGTGAGAGTTCCTCTAATTGTGATGATGTTTATCACCATTGAGAGTAGAAAAAGATATTATACCGACTGTAGGAGGAGTTCCTTGGAGTTCTCTATGCATTGTCATGATTTATAGAGAGTGACTCGCCAATTGGGACTGAGATATTTAAGGAAATAACAAAATCTATAACCCCATTTTTGGACCTTTTCATATCACCAATAAGATAGGGATAGTGTAATTTAATCAAGACATCCCTCCTCACAATTTATGTTTGCTCGATTTGATCCACACATCACAACATCCGAGTTACATAGCCAAACCTACTCATTCTTTTTATTATGAGGATGTTGAGCTGGATACTAATACATATTATGAGGAGAATATCATGTGGATCATAGATAAATGTGATAAGGTGTGGTGTGGAAAGGCTACACCACTATTCCATATTCGGTGGTAGCATGGATAGATCTAGGAGGAAGCGCATGGATGAAAATATGATTTTCAAGCTCAGTGTCCTGACTTGTTCGGGAAAGACTGATGGAGATAATTCTTTAGGATGATAAGTTGATATAGGGGGATAATTTTAATATCTTCAATTATTTATCAAAATTAAAAACAACTTTATTAATAATTTATATTTCTTTTTATGTGAAATTGTAATTTCTCAATAAAATATATATTAATAATTTTTTTAATGGATTTGTGTATGGGTAAAAGCTCAGTTAACACCATGGAATATTCTATCAAATGTTGTTGGAGTCAGGTGATGAGTAAGTGAGAGATTCCTAGGCCCACAAACCATAGTGCAAAAAGAATTATAATATAAAATATTCTAAATTATGAAAATGTAATTTGACCAAATTATTTTAATATATCTAATGCAATGTGTCATATGATAAATATGAGACCACCATTAAGATAGGGTGCGGGGTTCACTCAATGCGTGGTACGACATTTATGTGTGTCAGAGGTTTGGTTAGGTCTCTCATGAGGATACTTTATTTGATATTTTAATTATACAATTTTTTCAAAAATAAAATAATATCTCCAAAAATGTGTGGTGGATGGGAAATATTAGACCACTGTTAGGTCCAAGATGATGGGTTTACCCTAGGTGGGTTATATATTTTATGTGGATTTGTTGTTTGAAAAAATCCCAAACAATAAAACCCTTTTTATATATAATTGTTTTATTTTTCATATTTTTAAATAATAAATAAATAATATCTCACAGACAATGCATTATATGAGAAATATGAGACCACCATATGGTTCAAAACACATGGTTTACCCTAGTTTGAGTATCACTTTAATGTATATCTGGGGTTTAGAAATAACTCATGCTATTATACTCTTTTTATATTTAATTAGTTTATTATTCCAATTTTTGAAATAATAAATAATAAATATATCTCAAATGGATTAACGTATGAGAAATCTAAGAAAAATGTTAGTCTAAGAACATAGGTTTTACCCTAGGTGGGACATAATTTTCATGTGCAACAAGTGTTTAGTCAAGTCACCCATTAAATTAAATTATTTAATATTAATATTAAATAGTGGTTAATAATTTACTTTTTGGTAATTTAATTTTCATGGGTATATTTATCCAAAACTCATTCCCAAAACCCCCAATATATCAATGAAGAATCAGGCACCAATTATTTTTTTGTAAAATAATCTCTTTTGAACCATTAAAATTGGTAATGCATTAATAAGGAAAAACTAATGACTCCATCAGTAAGATCATTTTGAAACACCATATTAAAAAGTGATTTTGATTTTGACCAATGGATATAGGGTTTAGGGACCTATTTTAGATTATTTTTTTGGATCTCTTCATTGGGAAGTTCTTTAGAGTTTGAGCGTCACCCGATATACTTTTCCCTCAATCATTAAGGATCAGTTGATCCCTTTTCAGGATGATTCACCATCCCCCCACCCCACCCCCACCCCCTGTTGTTTTTCATGTGCTCACACAAGGTTTGTTCATCATGTTTTTATTATTTATTTATTTTTACATTTAGTATTCATTTTTATATGTATTTTATTCTCAAAATTCAAAAAAAAAGACTTTAAATAAAATCATAAAAGCTAAATTTTCATTGATAATTACTAAAATATCCAATGATAATTTCATAATTAGTATATCAAAGAGTATTAATGAAATTTTTAAGGGGATAATTTTAAAAAATTAATTAATTAATGATAATCACAATATAATTATCACAATATAATTATAAAAATGATAATAACGTATGGTGTTCATGAATAAGTTATTTAAATTATCAAGGGATAATTATTTTAGATTAGTAATGATATTTTTTAAATAAATAATGAAAAAATTGTTTCTTTAAAATTATTAAATTAAAATTTCAATGAGTTATAGAATGATAATTAATAAATTTTATCAATGGATAAAACATTAAACTGTCATGTGTAATTTATTACAATTATAAATTTTTTTTGATAGTTTATAAAATGATAATATATAAAATAAAATAAATAATTGATAAATGCATGGTTTTATTGATGTATAATTTATAGAATTTTAAGATAATAATTACATTAAATTTTCAATATATAATTTATCATAATTTATTAAAATATAATTATAAGATAATAATTTATGTGAAATTATCAACAGATACTTATTTAAGCATAAATGAATGAAAATTATTAAAAATACAATTATACAAGTATAACTAATGCACAACTGTCGTAGGGTGTTCCAAAAGCATACTATTTTTATTAATGTAGCACATAGGCGAACCATGGTCATCTCACTTGAGGACCATCGTAGTTGGTTCAATCAATAATTATAATTAATCAAATCTAATTGTTTTTTTATTATTTACTGAAATTTTGGTTTTGTGGGTTTTGAAACACATAAAATTAAAATAATCAAATGCAAAATTTAAATCTAAATATAGATGTAATGAAAATAAAATTAGGGATAAAAGTTCATTATCCTTATGCTAGATAACATAGGTTTATTCATTATTTATTTTTTGTTTAAATTCAATTTGATAATTAATTTTATGAAAAATCATTAATGAATTAATTTTCTTTGATTTATTGAGTGTTTCTGGATTTAGAATTCCTCGGGAAAACCAAACTAAAACCACTCCAATAGTCAAATAGGATAACACCTATACGGATACTATTATTCCCAAAAGACCAGGTTCCAAAATATGTTGTTTCATCCCTTGGGAAAACCCTATTTCCACTGTAAGAAGGGTTTTCTAGAGACAACAGTATGAAAAATGAATTATTCAATGAAAAGAAATTTAATTAAAAATAATGTTGTGGTGGAAAAAAACTACACTAATTCTGTATTTTTTTATCCCCCAAAAATAAAATAAAATATTTTTTTAATTTTATGTTGAATAGCAAAGAATTATGTGCAACCTCCCCCAGGACCAAGCCTCAAGTTAGTCACTTTACATTGAAAATTGAAAAGAGGTAAAAACTTTATATGTAGGAGAGAAATTAAATTAGTATTAGAAGAGAAAATGGATAAAATAATAATAGGGAAACATATAAATAAATACATGAATTCATTACATGGAAAAAGAAAACTATAATAAAATTAAAGAATGAAAAACCCTAAAGCATGATTTTTATCCATTCTTTCTTCTATAATTGATATTATTTTCAACAAAAAATAGGCCTCCTATTTATTATCATGTATGTGGCCTTGGGGTGTCATAATGGACAATTAATGAATTAGAAGTCATGTTGGGTATTCGCCTATTAAAATTTCAGTTACAGAATCTAACATTAAAATTATTGTGCATGGAAAAAACATCAAATTATCGAATTTGGGAAAAGTATTATTATTAATATTTTTCCTTAATGTCTATTTCATTCATCAAAAAAATTCAGCATCATTTTCCAACATAATAAGGATTTATAGAATAAATATAATGATTAATGTTTTTTGACTGAGAATTCTGGAATTCTACCTTCAATGTACAACATCCAATGGCCCCCATAATAAGTGGAAAACTCTGTAAAATTCATTGAAGATATGATTATATGTCTCATATTTCACATAAATTTAGAATAATATCAATCATATATTATTAGGTTTAATTATGCTTCTGTTACAGATGTGGGTTCCATGATGTCCTCCCAAACAATTGTCCAATATGATTTTTTTTGGACTCATTCCTTCTAAACCAGCTCTTGTTATGGAAGAGAATGTTGATGAAAATAAATCAAAGAATAATAAAAATATAATAACTCAAATTTTTTTAATTTATTAACATTTATTCCCACAATTCCCTTCTAATAATAATCATTCAAATTTTTTTAATTAAACATTTTTTTATTTTTTCTTAAAACACACCATTAATCGAAAATCATTTTAAAGAAGCTTAAATTGATAAATTTTGAGGGTTTAAATAATTGAAATACATGTTAAAAATAAATAAAATATTATCATTATCAATCCATACACACTTAAACCATTATTTTCATCAAGAATAAAATCTAAACATAGAATTTAGAGGGCTCTAATGTCAAAAATATTCAAATTTAAATGAAATAATAAAATATCATTTCCAAATGAAATATTTAAATAATGAAACAAATATAAATTTAATTTTTCCTTTTTCAATGAAACAATAAATTCACACATTTTACTATTTCCCTTTAAAAATGATGTAACCTATCCTTTCATTAATTCATGCGCCTCAATTCATTATCATTAAAAATGAAAAATTATGATTTACCACACTTTTGATTTTTTTCAATCATCTCTCATGATAAAATTCAAGTAGAGTTATTCTCATATCATAAGAAAATGGTCCTTATCAATATGATTATAAATGAACTAATTTCTCAAATTTTTAAAGACAAAAGACAAATAAAATCATGAGGACTCGTAATAAAGGTTCAAATGACTCTAAGGATGACAATCTGTTGGATTTAAAGCTTTTAAAAATTAAGTCTTAAGGAATAGATTTATCTCTTAAGTAAAATTCCGGATATAAAAAATAAACATGTAATGAAATTCTCACCTTAATGTATAAACTTTTACTTCCTCAAAACTCAATGTAATGTTTATGATAAAAATAAATAATTGTGAATGATTTGGGGACCCTCTTGATTATTATTGTTGTTTTCTCGATGTTTTTTCAAAAAAGAAATTCATATTTATATTTTTTCGAATGTTATGATTAGAATAAACCTCACATCCACCACCTAACCACGTATGATAAAAATCATAGGAATAATAATGAAAATTTTTTATTTTTTGAAATCAAAACCCTTTTTTTAATTTTTTATTCATTTATTACATCCCATTCTTTTAATTCTAGAGGGGAAAATAATTATTTTTTATGAATGAATAAATAGCTATAATTTCTTTAAATAACCACCCTCACACTTTTTTCCATAAAATGTGTTTCTTCTATTTAAATATGACTACCTTTATCCCCACACAAGGATTTTAAAATATCATGAAAATAATAAGAGGAGGTTATGAATGGGTAAAAATTGATTAAAACCTGGCTTGTTCTTATAATGGTCATTACTGGTCTCTATGGGTGAAAGAAGAATAGATTTAATGGTTTTATTTTAAGGATAAGTGACTATCAAAATATGACTCAATCATTTCAAATGTGTTTTTGTAGAGTCATATCTTTGAAAATTTCATATTGAAGTTCTAGTAAGTGGGATGTCCCAAGATCACTCGTAAAATATTCACTAGAATATGGAGTAAATAGTCTGGAAATCCTATCAGGAATGAGAATTATAACATTAGAAAATCAATAAATACTTGATAAATAATAAAAAATAAATTAACATGAATTTAATAAATTCATAGAATGAAAAAATGGATAGGAACGTTCATTTACATGAATCAATAAATTTTACAAAAATAATGGGGCCTTATTTCAATATCCATAGTTCAGTTTAATAATTCAATCCAAAATTTTACTCATTAAATATAATTATCTTTGAAACATAAAATAGGACAACACAATATTTCTAAGAAACTTGTGTCTTTTATATAATCTATGTAAAGAACAATTGATTTGTGGGAATGAAATTTCGACATTAAAACTCAGAATAGGTTATTGGGAAAAAATTAATGAGTTTAAAAGAAAAGTACAAATAGCAAACTCATTTTTGAAATAAATCTTCGGTCCTCTTCCTCCAATGTTTGGGGATTCCTTTTACAATCATGATCCTACAAAATAAAATTATTCAATTAATCACATGGGTTATGTAATTTAATCTCAAATGGAAAATATGGAGTGGTTTTCATGATATAATAACACAAAAAAGGAAATTTGTATTTAAATTCCTATAAAACATGTAAATAAAAAACTTGAAATGATCCCCCAAGTAGGACCTATATTTTTATTACCTCCAGAAGGTATTTCCAACTGTTATACAAAGCCTGATAGTGTTTGAGGCTTCTTAGATAAGAACCAAATCATTAAGTTCCTTCTAGATTGAACTTAATTTTTCATGTTTTGTAGAATTCCATATATAGAGTACACCATATCCTACCCTTCGCAATACAGTTCAGCTTGCATGGAGAAGATAAGATGGAGTATGTAACCTCCCCTAATTTGTTTCTACTTGTGAAACACATTATTTACAATCTAGTGGTTTCTTCAGATGTTATACATTAAAATAAGGATCAAATGAAGATTCATTATTTAAATTTGAAGTATTAAATTTGTTATATTCCCTTTTAATTTAGTCATATTGTGTGTCTTATTCTGTATGAAAATCCATGGGGGTCTCTTCTTGTACTTCTTCCAAAATATGTTCAATGTCTTCAGGGAGCTTCTAGTGTCCCTCAACAGGTGCATCTTCTATTTCATAATATTACTCTAGGGAGTAATATTAGTTAACTGAATATTAAAATTCAAAACTATTAGTATTGATACTCAAATTATATTAAAAATAAAATAAAATAATTTGAGTTCGGTAATGTATCATCTCCATGAGTCAGATCGGGTTGAATATCTACTTTGATGGAAATTTCAACTTTGATTTTATTGTCACTAGATGGAGGTAGGTATTCGGGATCCTCCATCCATTCTTTTAGTTCTGACAATTGGGTATATTATTATTCCACATCTAGGGAGATATGTAATGGTGGTGTCTCTTCTCCTTTGCATAGTTTGGGGAGAACAAATAGTTTCTCAAATTCATTCCTAAATTCATCTAGTTCATGTTGATCCCTTACATGTAGCTCTTTAGGAAATTATTTTCATCTATCTCTCCTAGAGATGGTTTGGTAATGACTAATGATTATTTATCTACCTCCACATTTTCATCCCTAGGTTCATCAATTTCAATGATGAGTGTTAAAATATCATACACCACTACATCATATTCATTCTATAACTCAGGGAAATGTTTCTCAATTAATGAATAAACATATTCAAATAATTTATCCAATTTTCTAGTTAGTTGTTTTATTATTTCTCTATGTTCATTCATCTAAGATAAATTATATAATTCTTAAGATGTTTCTTGTTTTTTTGCACCTGTGATTAATTTAACAATGCATAAGTATTTGAATTTGAATACATCATGGAGAGATGGATTTTTATTATTTTTTGAATAAAGAAAATAATGATTTTTTTTACAAAAATAATAATTTTGAAAAAATGATTGTAATAAATTTTTAGACCCTCAACAATGATTCTAGTTTGGATTCATGCCTACCATAGGGTGTGTAAAAATCAAATTAATTTTCATAAGCAGCATAGAGGCAGAACAGGGTTGTCTCACATTAAGAGCAACCAATTCAGTTCAATCACTAATTATAATTCAAACAATCTAATTGTTTTTTGTTTTTTATATTATTTGTGAAAAATATATTTTTTTGGGGTTTTGAAAAACCTTAAATTTTAATAATGAAATATTTAATTTTAATCAAAATGAAGATGAAAACAAAATGAGATTAGGGAAGAATGGTCTGGATCCTAGGGTCGGATAACACGGGTTCATTCATTATTTATTGGTTGTTTAAATTCATTTTGATAATTAATTTTGTGAAACATTATTAATGAATTAATTTTATATGGTTTATTGAGTGTGTGTGACTTTATAATGCCTATATAACACCAAACCATACCTCATACAATATCCAAATAGGATAATACCTCAACCAATAATGTTATTCTTAAAAGACATGGCTCCACCCTATGTCGTTTCATCTCCTTTGGAGACCCCAACTCAAATGTATGAATGGATTTCTAGAGAGAAGTGATGGAAGAATGAATTAATGTATAAAAATAAATGGAACTAAAAATAATTCCATTGTGGATGATTTCCACACCCATGAAATATTGTTTCATCCACCAAAAATAAAATAAAAACATTTTTTAAATTGTAACTCTATAAAAAATAACGTCATGAAACCCCCTAGGTCCAAGCCTTAGGTTAGTAAATTTCCATTGAAATGTGAAAATAGATCACACCAGAATATGGAAGAGATAAATTATGTTAGTATTGGAAGAGAAAAATGGATGGAAGAATAAAATGAGGACACATTAATGATAAACTTTATTATATTAGTTGGGAAAAGAAAACTAAAACAAAACGAAAAGAAAGAAAAATCTTAAAGTATGATTGTCATCCATGAATATATCTATAATATATATTATTTTCAATAAACCATTTTCCTCTTATTTATAGACATGTAATTGGCCTTGGGGTGTCTTAATAGACCATTAATGACTTCGGAGTCATAATGGGTCATCATAGTTTGAAATTTCAATTACAGAATCTGTCTTTAAAATTATTGTTCATGGAAACCATGCCATATTGTCTAATTTTGGATACATGTATTCTTGAATGTTGATCCATAATTTCTCATTCATTATTCCTTATAATTTAATAATAATTTTATTCTATACTAATTATTTATAGAATGAATTCATTGATTGACATTTTGTGCAAGAGAATTCCATAATTCTTCTTTCAAGGTATAACATCAAATGGCCACGTTAATGAGTAAAAAACGACATAAAATTCATTATAGAAATGATTATATGTCTCCACATTCAAATAAATTTATAATCAGTAAAATTAGAGATTTTTACATTGATTTATGCTTCTTTTACATTGGCTAGTCCATATTGTCCACCCAAACAAAGTTCATACTTAATTGATTTGTAGGCATCATTTCATCTGAATCGGATCTTTGTCCTGATGAAAAATTTTAAGAAAATAAATCAAAATATCATAAAAAAAATCACTCAAGTTTTATTATTATTTTACATTTTATTACCGAAATACCCTTCTGATAAAAATCATTCAAAATTAAAGAGTTAACCAATTTTATATTTTAGTCCAAAACACAACATTAATCCAAAATTGTTGTAAATAAGCTCAAATTGATAATTTTGGAGGTTTTAAATAATTGAAATATATATAAAAAATTAATAAAATATTATCTATACTAATAACTTATAATAAATTATCATCAATTAATTATTAAAGGTTAATTTATAATAATGTAAAATTATAAGTTTTGAGAAATCATAAAAATATATCTATAAAAGGGTAATTTATGATAAATTATAAAAATATAATTATAAAGGATAATTGATAATAAATTATCAATCGATAGTTATAAAAGGATAATTTATAATAAATTATCTAATGATAAATATTCTTGAGTGGAAATATCATGAGTGCATGCGTTGAACTAAAAGGATAATTTTGAAATTATCCAAGAGAGAGAAAGTGTTATCTTAGGTGATATTTTATATTCATTTTAAATAAAATATATAGTATTGGTTCTATAAAACATGATGACCATCAAGTAGTGACATATCCATATTCATTATAATGATGCTACAATGTGGTATTCTTTCCTTTTAATGATTCCACTCCTACTTGAAAACCACATACGGTGCTTTTTCTTTTCCTTTGACGTCAAAAACTTTTAAGGTAGGAAGTCATGTACCATCTAAGGATTTGTTATGCATATTTACTTTATATTATTTACACATACATTTTCTTTATTTCCATACTAATTATGATCACATGTTGGTGTCTCTACGTATCCCTAATAACCTTATGTGATACTTATTTCCATGAGTAATTTGATGCTTATTATTCATGTTTGATGTTGATCAAATGTATTTTCATTATAATTTACTTATTATGAAGTGTTATATGTGTGTGGTCCATGATACGACATGATTTCATTCCATGAGATTGATGTTATAGCTTGATTTCTAGAAGATGTTTGATTCAGATGTGGATGTATAAGAAGATGCTATATTTCTCAGGATGTGTTATATAGTTGTTATCATGTTTTTAATTTCCATGTTTTCCACTATATGATTGGTGTAAATATACATTAAAGGTGTAATTTTTGGTATTATTACATCTTTTGGAGTTTATTCATGGCTTATAGTGATAACTACATCAAAACATGATAACCTGGTTACCAGTCATCTACTTGATGCCTTGTGGTTTCCGAGTAGATGTCCAAAACACGGTGCCTTGTGAATTATGAGTGTTACCCAATGCCTTTTAAATTCCATTTAGGTTGTAGATACTCGAGGCCTTTTAGATTATGATTAATTATCCAATATCCTTGTGGTTGGTTTTGGATACTTATAGACATAGAGTACATTTCTAATCAGGAGTTAAACCACGCACAACTAGGGGGATGTGGTGCCTTGGTTTGCACATGACCACTCTGTTATGGATTTTGTGTTTATATGATTGTTAAAAATTTATTATAATTATAGAATACACTTGTATTCTTGAGCACTACAGGTTAAGGAAACATTGTTTGTGTCCAATTAAGGCTTTTACTCACACAATACTTAGGTATTTTAGTCCACAGGTGGATTTCATGAGGGATTCAGTGAAGGGAATGTGCCCTATTGTGGACTACTGAGCTAAGGAGTGTGGAGCCATTGATGGGATATGGGGGAAACCATAATGAAATATATTTTATCATTTTTTTAATTGTATCCTCTATTTATTGTAGATAGATTTTTCACTATTGAGAGATACTTTTATTTACTTATCATCCTTAACATATTTCCCTTTACACATGATTAATATGATTATTTGATTTACTAGTTATTGTTGATTATCGATCCTATAACATGATATGATGAAATCTTCTCCCTAGTGATGTACTAAGACTGCCACTTCTTTTTGGAAACCTCTTTCATACAGGGAGGCATGCATGAGGTCATGTGAACTTCCGTCTCAGACCCAGTTGTTTGGGTTGAGATATTATAGTATTCAAATTGTATTATGGAATTATACATGTTTTATTACTTGAAATCACATAAATTCACTAATAAAACATTAAAATATAATATAAAATCTAATTAATATTTCAAATCATTATTTTCACTTTGGAAGGAAAAAAATTTAGTAACCCTTTACAATGAGCTATACCTTACTCAAAAAATCTAATAATTAGTATTTATATATTCCGACGTTTAAATAATATATTTCAATTATAATATAATAATAATTATGAGGGGTTTATTAGTATCTTCTCATTACTATTAAAACATGCTTGGAATCAAATCAAGTACACAACATGACAGAAATGATTAAACTAATTATTGAAGCATAAATGATGTAACATATGTGTTCCATCGTTACATATATAATAATATATTGAGACTTCCTAAAATTTTTTAGATGATATACTATTAAATATACCTTTAATGGAATTATTCGTGTCGAAACACTTAATCAAATTACCAATATATGTGTTTCAAATAGACAAAAAAACCAAATAATCTCTCTTAATAAATATTTGAACCTAGAATGTGCACCATTTCTTCAATGTCATTCAATAAAAAAATTCTTTACAAAAATAGAATAAAATTTAATATTAATATGTAATTTTTGTATGAGTAAGTATGTCATCCAAATAAAATAATTAAAAAATGAGTGTATTCCAACTATCTTTCTTATATAGAAATATTCATTTTCATTATTTATGAAATAAGATATCATTATTGTATCATAAAAACATTTTTATAAATTTAATAGGATTTTTTATCAATATATATATATATATATATATATATATATTATTGGTGTGTTGAAACCTTCTTAAAGCCATTTTGTTTTTTAAACCTCTTGATCTTATTTTATATAACATTTTTTATTTACAATGCACGCAAGGAATGAAAATTAATCGAGGGACTCAACCATGTGATAGTCACCCCAAACCCCAAACCCCCCTCTACCACATCCACTTCATGGGGATACATGGTATTAACTCATATACATTAATAAATACATTAATTATTAAGGAATTTAGTTTCAACATTAGTGGGGAAAATATAATAATCATTATATGTGACTATAGAATGTTATATCTACATGGGTATTATAATTTCTATAAGTGAAAAGGATTAATCATATTTAATACTATGATTTTTTCGTATTAATTAAACACTATATGTGATTTATAGGTAGATAATATACCATTCATATCATTTTAAATTTAAAAACCCATATAAACGCATTGGGAATATCAATTTATTTAGATACACCAAGATCAAATAGATTATAAATTTATATGGATTCAATTTCATATTCCATGGTTACTATTAATTTCTAAGATTTATAACTCTTAATAGTATCATGGTAAGAAAATTCACATCCACTATAAATGTTAATTTTCTATTATTATTCATAATAACACCATTTTTTGGACTGATGAAAAATCCTATTAGTAATTTATAGTTATTATTTATCATGAGTTCATTAAGTTTCCAAAACCTCTTTTTAAGCCAACATATCATTCATACCATGAAGTATTTATGTTTTCTTGGTCATGAAATTAAAAAATTTCTTGATTCCTCCCATCAATTCCAAGGTAAATAATCTCAATTTCATGAAATATACTAGTGAAATATATAAAAAGTGGTTCTCTAGGGAATAATTGAAACAATATCCCTTTATTATATGATGTACTAAATAAATATACATACATTACATGTTGATCTATAACTATATTTAATGACACATTTTACATATATTTCACAACTATAAACATATATAAAAACTAATATTGGATATTTCATAGTCTATATCACAAATAAAAACATTTTCATTAGACTTGATAAGGAATAATTAAGTGGGAAAGATGTTATATCTAGTAATTCCATGTCTCAACCCCCTAAGTTTCTCTTTAGTTAGTTGATTAATTAAGAGTGTCCCCATTTCCTACATATAATAGGATATATGTTGGTGTCTAGAAAAAATGATATAAATAAAATGATAGGGGAGACAATAGACTTTATATTTTTAAATAACCAAAAAACCATCAATATTAACAACAAAAAATTAACCTCACTATATTAAAACAAAATATTGTATTCCATATAATCTAAAATATTAATAAAGAAATACCTGAATAAAAAATGGACAAGATAACAATATCTAATACACACATGGAAAAAGTTAAACAAAATTATACTCCTATGACTCAAGATAAACACAATGAATGGGAATGAAATTTATTTTTTTCCATTAGTTAATGGAATCATTTCAGTTTGAAAAAAATGAAAAAACCATCTTAAAAGAAAACCATATCTAATTTAAATGTAATAGAATACTGATAAATTTAATTGACTAGTTTATATCAGTTACAATATGTTCATACCAGTTAAATAAATTATGGAATAAATTAAATGATCTTAAAATGATCCCAAAAAGGTTGAAACAGTAGAAATTTATATCCAAGGGTTTTATGATAACATTAATATCATAATAAAATAAACAATTTAGTGTGATGAGATATACTTTTAACTATCATAAAATTGGAAACAACATAAATATTTATTGGTATTTAATAATGTGGTGCCAAATCATAATGTGCTTTGATGACTTATATTCACATAATCCTCATATAAGTTCATTATATAACATTATAATCAAATTTTAAATAATTTATTATTATATTCAAATTTCATCAGAGAAAAATATAAATCAATTCAATTTTTAAAAATGGCTTATAAATTTTATTTAGTTTAATAGTTTTAGTTAAGAATAGTTAAGGATAACAAAAAAACAAAATAGAAAAAAATTACCAAATATTTTTCAAATCATTTCAATTGTTTAACAAATTTAAACTAAATTTTTCTAATTTAAACTAGTTTTATTTGATCAGTTTTGTTCAATTTTGGTTACTTTGATTAATCTTGTAAACCCCTCCCATCAAACTCTCTAAGCTAAAATAGACCCACATAATAAAAAAATAAATCTTTGAAATAAAATGTTATAAATTAGGGGTGTGTATTCGATAACACTCATTAGAATTCTACCTAAAAACCCACCTGACAATGTGGAAAATCTATGTTAAATAATTTATGAAATGAATATAAACAAAATTAATCCAATCCATCATAAAGAAATTCTAACACAGCCTATATAAAAATAACCAAAGTCATTTAATAAATAATAATTACACATATATAACCTCATCATTAAAATTATAATATTAGTAAGGCCTCATCCACATGATTGTCATCAAATCCTCATATGATGGAATAAAAAACCCCATAAGTAAATTCATCGATAGATTACAATGTCCACAGGGTAATAAGAAATTATAAGGATATAGGACACCCAGGGTGGGTGGGGAGGGGGAGGGGGAGGGGGTAAATTAGAGTGTTTCAGGAAATAAAACCTTTAACTTTTCTTCTATTTATCTTAATGGTATTCTTCCCTTGATATAAGGAACTCTTAATCAAAAAATTTTGTTTATTTCATACTCAATACAATACAATCAAAACCATAAATACTGAAAATTAAAATTAAATGTACATGGATATTATATTTGGTTGACCTAATTTGGGATATAAAAAATGAGAATATGTGGAAAATTGTATTAATTTACCTATAATACACACTAAATAACTATTTTTATGGGAAATTTATTTTATTAATGTCACTCCTCACTAATAATCTCTAATTGTATAAAGTTTTTGGATAAACTATCTACCACCAAAGGCCTAATTATTACTTTGGTTTAGATAAGATCCCTTCTCTCTATGTGTAAGTTCATATAATTTTCCTATATGAACTACTTCTGGGATAGTATCGGTTTATAGACTTAAATGTATATTTTTAGTTTATTTATATGAAATTAAATCCAAGGTCCACACTTGAAATATTAATGATATGATCTAGATATTGATTCTTTAGTGTATTCCAAGTACAAAAATCAACTCTACCGCGTTATATGATGAACTCCTTGTGATATGAATTGATTTTATATATTCAAAAAAATTCAACATTGAAACAATACTTTTGAAAATAATTGAAACAATGAAATTATTTTTTAATCAATTATTTTTCTTATTTTATAAAAAATATGAGGTTTCCATAATGTTCAAAAAACATGATCTTCAAGGATATAGTCAACCCTTCTTCATTATCATTTATAATACATGAAAATTCTTACTTATCAATACTAATCGTCAATGAAATGAAACCAATTCCTACTTCCATGTCAATAATTCAATGAAATGGTTTTTTAGAAACTCATCTATCTTATAAATCATATATTTAATGAAGATTATAATGTTTTAATTTTTCTCCCTATAATATATAATTACTATCATCTCTTTTATCATTTCAATAATATATTATCTATATTATTATCTTTTTAAATTACCCATAATAGATTTGATATATCGTAAAATAATTTTAATTTCAAATGTGAAGTTGAAACCACATTTAACTTCCAAATTCCACTCATTTCATGTTAACGCTTTATATATCCTCATGATAAATAAATTCCATTGAAATTTGAATGTAAAATTAAAATATATCCATACAACATCAAATTTACCCAGATAAATCCACATAAAAACTACTATTTTAAGTACCTTTCTATTATAATTTATAACATGATATTTTTAATAATTACATGACCAAGAATGTGGAAATAGTTAATCTCCAACTACTTAATATTTTATAGTGATAACTATTTACTTTGTGATGAGGGTCCCAATTATTCTTGAGTCACCAAAATTGATCAAATCATATATTATGGAATTTAATACTTTCTGATGCTCATAACATGTTTCACTTCACTAGTTGTGTTGTAACCATTTAACCATGGTGGAGATGTCCCCAATTCCCTAGAGCTACAAAAATATAGAGAACTTCTTTACAAGATAAACTATAGATCATGAAATATATTTATATGAAATAAATACTTCTATGAAATATTGTTTTGATCTATTTAATATAGTCTTAAATATGTATAAACATTTAATTCTTTTAATATATCAAAAATTCGCCCATTATAACACAAACAATGTTTTGTGACATGGATCTCCTCTAGTTTCAACCATATTGTGGCATAACCTTCCATTATGACATAGAGGTTCCAAAACTTTTATAACATACATATTCTGATAGATCTGTATCACAATGTGTTATATAACCATGAACCATTTTTTCCATATACTTTATTTAAAACAATTATCATTATATGATTCATTGTAATCTCAATCTCTTTTGACACCAAAAGTTGGAAAACACTATGAATCATTTCCACTTTTCACAGTGGAACATCCACATTTTTTAAACCAATGAGAATTTATTCCATTACCTTGATGAATATATCAAGGTTTATCATTTCATATATCCTCTAGTGAATCCATGATCTCCAATGAGAATAAACTCTCTAAATATTCTATGAACATTCAGTAGACTAAGTGTCAATTTTCTTTAACCAAAAATCCTCTTTGATTATTTTCATTCCATAAAACATATTTATGATCATTAAATCCTATTTCTTCTCTAAGACTAGAAATTTTCATAAAATCCAAAATTATTGGTTACAATCAAATTTTATCGGTCTTTAATAATAACTATCATCTCACCACAAATCCTATTGTATTATCTTCATCATAAAATTTCCACTTGAGTATTATCAACGAATCTATCATAAAGTACTTTTTTTTACAAAAATACCTTAGAATACTATATCTCATATTAGAGACATTAGTGGTTTGTAAATGAATGTCAAATACATCATAAGTGTTGGTGTATATCAAAAATTCAATTCAATATGGAAATTGAAACTCATTGAGACCAAATCATGAGGTGGTCACATAGAAAATAAATAATTCCACATCCACCATGTTTGAAATAAGAAAATTTCCAATGATAAACTTATAATGGAGAAGAAATTGGGTTTCATATCATTACTACCAAAACATTCCTATTTACATTATATCCATCAATACATATTTATTTTAATTTATTAAACACATAATGTTCCTTTTAGTATTTAATGGTTTATAAAATATTATTATATGGTTTCAATTAGATCATAATAATTTCAATTATCTCACAAAAATTTTTAAACAGTTCACTAAAAAATCACATCCCATTGGCCATTGAGAATGAAAATTTGAAACATGATTTTTAACTCTATAAAAACATTACAGAATTATTTCACCTCTTATGTATATAATAACCACAGTTTTTCACATATTAAAACCTCTCTAAATAACAAGTATTGCCTAATATTATAAAATAATACATCTGATTATCCCTTTTTCTAGAAATATCAATCAACATTTTTTCAAATGTCACAGATTTCACCTATCCTCATTTCCACATAAAAAAATATCGTTGCAATACAACATCTAATTATACATTAGAATTCAATAACCATTCTCATCTCTCAAAATAAAACCTTTTCATATTCTATATGAATTGGGTTAACGATAATATAAAGAATTACGATGTGGTTAAACAGTTACCAAACATAAAACATTGAAAGGAATTGATTATTATTATGGATTGAGCTTGGTTGAAATTATATTGACTAATATAGTTCAATAATGTACTTTGTCAGATCAACACATCACCAGTGTGTGATCCAAGGATGTGGAAATTTTTGGTGAAATAAGTAAAATATTAATTTCCATTCATTCTATACAATACTTCTTATATTCTTGATATTTAGTGAGGAATAGTATATAATGGACTATGTGATAGGTTGGACATGATTATTTCTAGTAGGGACAATATCCTTAATTCACTAAAAAGTAATGGAAAAAGGTTTCAAATCTACCTACACCCTAATTCATCCCCCATTATGACTATCTGTACTTATAAATGTTCTATCATTTCCAGATGTTTTTGAATAGTTATTAAACCAATAATTATTTTTTTAGAAGATCTTGATGACATGGTGAAACATATTATGTAACCTACATATCTAACGGGAAAGCTAAACGATAAAAATAGGAATGAATCATATGAATTTTTTAACCTTAAATTATAGGTTGATAGTTCTGTTAAATAAATTATTAATTCAATGAAATATAAAATCAAATATTGGAGGTCAGTAGAAATATTTATAGGTGTATGTGCAAGATCATGGGGAAAAATTGTTCCAGATCTAACATGAATAAAAATCAAAAATATAATTTTTTAATAAAAAGGATAAAGAACATTGAATAGTTATTGAAAATTAAAATTATTTTATAGAAGAATGAAATAATATGATTGAATTTCTTAATGAGTATATTTTTTTCATAAATGAGTGACAATTGAGAATACCTCAAATACTGAATTATATGAAAGGAGATGTTTAGGGTTTCTTATATATGAAGATAAGTCACATGAATATGAAGAGGACATTGATAATGATGTAATATTCAAGGATTCTATGAAGGTTGAAGAGAAAGTGCTATATAAAGGGAATGAATCTCCAGATAATGAGTTAAGAGAGTTTACATTATAATACAAATCTAAAAGGATTCCATTGAGTATTAATTTCAAGAAATATTAATTTCTTGAATGAAAAATGTATGAGATAAATATTGGTGGGGGAAGATTCTCAATAGTGAATCTTGAAGAGATATTGAAATTAGTAGAAGGGGTATTAAAATCAAGTACAATATTCAAGATTACTTATCTTTTTTTCAAGGTAAAATGTTAAAAGATCTTGAATGTTTTTAATATATTTTGAAGAAAATTATTTGACAAATGATTTTACAAATATATTTATCAAGAATGGAAATTTAAATTATATGTTGTGGTTGTATTTAAAGGAATTTCATTATGTGTACTAATGTTTAATTATATACCTAAGTTCAATAAAGATCTCATTTGTTAATGAAGAGATACATAAAAGGGTAGATTAATGAATGTCGTTTCTACCATTGATAGAATATTGAAAATAATAATTTAGTTCTAAAAGTTAATTTATGTTCAAGAGATAATAATTTATAGAAATCATAATCTAAATATGATTATTTGAGAGCTAAGTAGTTGTGAATTAATATTACTTTGATGGATGTTTAGTGAAATTACACCAAAAATTTTGTAATGGAGTTATAAAAGCCCACTATTGATGAATTATCAGGGCTATAACTAATAAATTAAATTATATTTAAGACAACAAGAAACCATCTTTGTATGATTCACTTTTAAGGATAATATAATTAGTAGAGAATGTATATTGGATGAGGGTTGAAATGTCTGATATTGAATATTAAGTGAAAATTAATGAATTTACATTGAAGTAATAAAAATTGAAAAATTAAATGATATAAAATATTATATAACTAGGTTTAAGAACTTTTGAATTATTCCATTATTTTCCGAAGTTATATTATGTTATTTTTAGTTGGTTAGAGGATGGAATATGGATATTTGAGGAAATTATGAGTTGATTGAAAACATCTACCAAACTCTCTTCATTTTGGGAAAGAAAATTAAATTAGAGAGAGATAAATAAATATTTATCAATGAATCAATATCATACCACCCATGTAGTAAAAAATAACATAGGCAATGACCTTTCTAAAATGAAGTTCCAATGAGAGTGGATATGGTTTAGCAGAGGATTATCCTAGGTTGGTGGTGGCATGTGAAGTGTAGGGCAGTGCTATAGCTGCTTAATGTAGTGGTGTAAAATTATTGTGCAATATCCATGATATGTAGAGGTACCATGAGAGTAAATCAAGAGTTTATATCATTATATACCTGAAAAGAAAGTGTTTATCCCAAAAAAATGTTGGATGGTGGACTCACTCAATGAGGGTATTATTCATAGACTAAAAACATGCATGTATTTAATGGGAATGAATATTTTGGGATAATATTCTACCTCGAGATATGATTTTAATTTGGGGATATCATTATATGACACCTTGTTTCAATCCAGACATATTTTATTCACATCATAGATGAAAATATCTATGAGGATATAATTCATGGATAATGTATCATTGAGATTTAAATATATATTTATAATGGATTTTATATTTGAATGGTGTATTCTGGGAAAAATAGTTTGGGTGAATAATTAGTGGAGAAAAAGTTCAGACTAGTTTGAGCTGAATATTAATTGGTTTTTAGGAGAAAAAATGACATTGTGGTCTTTATTAATGAGAGCTAATCATAATTTATTATAATTCATGAATTTTAGGCACTTTTTACAACACATTCGTTGGGGTTACATACCACACATCCACATATCAGTGACATGATACTATGTTACCCCACATTATAGATTTACAATGGCGGGAGACTTCCATTACAAAAATTGGTGATGTTAGATCCTTGATCAAAATGAGATTATGGAAAGTCGGTTCCTCCTTCTATTGATTCCACATTGGATCTCATCTCCTTTTAGAGGAAACCCTCATATATTTAATTCGTATTTTTGAAACACATTATCAATTCCATCCTAAGGTGGATGAAAGCTAATTAAATAGATTATATCTTTATTGGACATCAACCATCAATCTCAAGAGATAGTAACATTGGGAATGAGTGGGAAATTATGAACAATAGGTTTTTTTTAGCCTATAATTTCTTCACCATTAGATGATTAAGGCATATCATATGAGGTATCATAGCCTTATAATAAAATATATCTTGTGTCATCCATGAGCTTGTTTATGCCAAGGTCACATTTATTCTAGATCTCTTATCCTTATTCATCCCAAATTGTATGGTTTAAGGATACAAGATTAGGTCACAAGTTTATTGTCTTATGGAGATGGTTGGGTAACCACTCTAATGTCTTCTGGGACAGATGGGTTGGTTATGTGTGTCCCTAGGGGGGGATATTTCAAACATAAGGGTGGGTTATGTCTGTACACACTGGGAAATAATTCATAGATGGGGTTTGGTGAAGTTTGTCCCTAGTGTTTGGTGGATTTCACACTAGAGGGTTTTGTGGAGTGTGTTCCATGGGGGGATGATGTCACACTATATAGTGGTCATGAGTGTCCCCAGAGGGTAATATTACACATTTTTGTGGTGGTTAGGTGGGTCCACATAGGGGATGATTTCACACATTGTAGGTGGTTACGTGTGTTTCATGGGGTAATATTTTAAATATGGATTTGGTGAAGTGTGTCCCATGGGGGAAGATTTCACCATTGGATTTGGTGGTGTGTACCCCAATAGGGAATATTTCACACATGGATTTAGTGGAGTGTTTCCTAGGGGGATGAATATTTCACACCAAGATTTGGTAGAGTGTGACCCCAAGGGGGATGATTTCACACGTAGGATTTGATGGAGTGTTTTCTTAGGGGGGTAATATTTTACTCTTCGTATTTGGTAGAGTGTGTACCCATGGGGGAAGAATTCAAAGTTTTATTTGGTGGATTATTTCCCTTGGTTGGTGATTTCAATCGTGATATTTTTTGGACTGTTTCAATATGTGGAAATATTTCATTCTTGTATTTGGATGGAGATGTTGGTGTGTTAGGATTGAATCTCATGGAGGTTTCATACTTAAATTATTTAAGAGATAGGGATCAAAACAAAAATAGTTTGATGTCATATTTAAGGTCATGTGATAGTACAGGTCCATGCTATTTAACATCATTTTGTATGGAAAAAAATTTCGTGAAGTGATCATTACCAAGGCATAGTGTGGGGATTAGGCATGGGAGATTCCTTTTGGGGGTGATAAAATGGTGACATCCCATGGAATGGGAGTAGTGGAATCTCTTTATGGTATACATAGATAATATTAAAGATTAACATCATATTTTGAGGATGTTGTTGTGAATTTTAATGTAGTGCGACTAGGATATATAGATACATAGTTATACATCCTAAAGCTAAGACATGGGGATATGTCATTTTACATCATATAGCTCAGATGTTGATGGTGGTAAACACCAATGGGGACAATGTCAAGGAGAGAGGAATATCTAAGAAAGTATTATCTTTCATTATATATAAGTTGTCTCCCTCGATGATTAAACCTTTAGTGATTATGTGTCTACTAATCCTATAAAACTCTCTAGGGTATGGAGTGAGAACAATCGTAGAGTACAAAAAGTGTTCTCAATGTTATGGTTCATATACTTAAGATAAATTATAATTAGGGAACCTATATTTAGGATAAAAATTTATGGTAATGGTAAAAACCACAATTGAGTAAAACCTGGAAGTCACAAGGGTTGGTGGTGCCGAACGCACAGATATTTGGGGTACAGTTCAACATGTCCTGGATTGGTATGGGGGTCTCACAAAGTCAACATTCCCAAAATGGTATTGGTTGAAAGGAGGAACCATGGAGATTCCTGGAGAATGGGTTTTGTAAAATTCAGAACTTCATGCAGGCAAGATTCTTCACATATTATGGGGGATTCAAGAATTTTTGGGTATTCACTAAGGCCATGGGTCTCATGAAGGAGTATATTTCGTCAAATAAGGTGACACTACCTCAAAGTAAAGACTTGGTTCTCATGAAGTTGATTTCATAAAGGACATTTATCTAATGAAACCCCTAGATCCCCAAGGGGATTTCTTCTTATGTGAAGGTCATGTATCTTTGTGAGAGGCATCTACACCATGGGATGTGGTTATAAAAAACCCATATGATGTAATTTTGTGAATGATGGATACCTATATAAATCCTTCTCCTCTCATTCTTGAAAATATTTTAGGTTTTGTGAATTAAAATATTTTATCTAAAGAAAAATGGTATTTTCCGAATGAATTAAAGTGATTGGGAGGTATTTATACTCCCATGGAAGGTATGATATTTGGATTAGTGAAAGTAAGATGATTTTAGGGAATATTATAATCTTCTTAAAAATATAGGTTCAATGAACAGGATTTAGGTTTCATGATGGTTACCACCTCATGTTTTGTGTAGCTACACAATTTTTTAAATTGAATATACACTTTATAATGTTTACCACCTTACACTTCACATAGCTTGAGACATCTAAGATCCAGATCCATTTTTAAATCTTTTGACCATCAATATAATTTTAAGAAGTTCTAGAATTAATTTAATTAAAAAAATCCATTAATTCCTTATCCTCTACCATAAAACAAATATTCTAGTGTGCAAAAATCCCCCTCCTTATAAAGGGATCTAGAGAGGGAAATTAGGGTCGGATTCAGAGGAAAAAATCTGAAAATTTGTGATTGGAAACACTATTTGAGAAAATTGGTATAAACCAGCCACAAAAAATAGAGGATAGGATCTATTAGGGGGAAATAAGTTTTTTTTCAATGATTTTTTAGTGTTCTTTTATGAAACGAAATACATTAATGAGTTTTTTATGATCTGGATCATCACATCTTGTGAAAATAGATTATTCTGCAACATGAATATCCATGAGAACGTTTCCAAAAGCCTAAAATCATGCACAAACACGATCTTCATGAATAGAAAATCATGAAATAGTTTTATACCCTTTTAAATCTTAGATGAAATCACCACTAAAGGAACCCATGTTTTTTTTATCAAGGAAGGGAGATGGAAAAAAATATCATGATCATGGAGTGATTTCAGACCAAGTCAAATCATGGCTCACTCATTGAATTATTGATGGAGGATCAATAGGAAACCCAATATGATAGAGACTACCTTTATATAGTTTGGGATGATGGATGATGTTTTCATGCCTAATTTTGATCTGGGTGATCCCACCAACTAGTTTAGGAGCATGCCTAGAAATTACCCATGGAACAAGGATGTTGGATGCCGCATCATGACGGACCACACATCACATACCAAACATACACCCTATAACCACCTAAATGTGTAGTTGTTAGAGTTTGTGGATTGTCCCCATTAGTTCAATAATACACTTATGATTGGTATGATAAACTATCTAAAGTGTTGGAATAAGGAATATAACCTACGACAGGATGGGATCTTCATATATGATTGTTACTATGCATACTAGGAATTCAAGAACTATCACAAATTTGAGGTAGATCTAAATTGATTTGGTATTTATGAGGCATCATGGTCCTCACAGTTCTAAATATACCATTATCAGGAAATCATGCGATAGTTTTTTTAGATGGTGGTAACCTGATACCATCACATTTCATATGCACTATGGGGAGATTCAAATTAACTTGGGATATATTTCATATTTTTTGAATCCCAATTTGAGGGTCCATGCATGATGAATTCATCCACATAGAGGATGTTTGGGGAGACAAGGAGATGATTCCATCCATTGTATTTTTTTCTTCTTGGTTCAGAGGATGAGTGATGAAAACCCATGGATTAAGCGAATCACTTTCAAATAATGAATTGGGTATTTTTTTAAGGAACCAATGGATAGGATATCAGGGAGGCCACAAAAAATTCCAAATTAAAACCAATTAGGCTACGAGAACTCATATTAGATGATCCCTGAGGAAAGAGAATGTTCATTGTGGGTATACACCATGAATCTTGTGGCCCTTATGATTAGGATGGATGGATTTATCACTATGATGATCTATTGATGGACTCTCATATTGAGTGAATCATTCATATGAGCATGGATAAGAACCCTCACCATGGTGGGGATACCGGAAATGGATTAATTCTTCAAACTAGTGGTCTCTATATTGAAGAAGATGTTCAAAGTGTTATTCCATAATAGCTAGTGACCCCCCCCCCTCCTTCATGTGTGTGAGTGATTCCACTTTCAGTATGATTTGGTTGCTACACACATGAGGGTTAATAGTATCAAAAACTAATATCTCCTCCCATTATAAATATCCATACATCAATCCCAAACATCATTGATAGCCGAACTCTAGAATTGGGCTCAATGGATGTGCGAGAAAAAATCAGCTAGAAATACCACTTTATCATCCATCCATTTATCAGACCCATGGGAATAGTTACCAATGATAGAAATGGGTCCATTGAGTATTTTTGATACCTAATATACTTTTAGGGTGTGGTACTGTTGGTGAGGGTGGACTATGAAGTTATATTTGATCCATACACCCCACACCACTTCTCTTGGATGTTATGGTGCCTCTAACAGTTGAACTTGAAGGTGTACACGGTATTAGGATGTTAATGATACACCTTGGTCCTTATACAGATTTGGAACATGTTTTCACATAAATATGGTAGGGGTCAAAATGGGTTACCATGACTGACTATGTCCTATAGGATCACTCACATTTATAAGATATGTTGGGAGATCACATATATGCGTGATCTACTAAGGTGGAGGACAAGTCGGGCCGAGAAGGAATTAGGTGTTACACTTCAGTGGGTCATGGGAAAGAGACACTTATAGAACACCATGGATGCATATTCTATTTGGTGGTTAGTGTATAAATAGTAGAGTATGTGATTCTTGGTTTTATGCATGTGAAAACAACAGGGATGTGAGTAGCAATATGATCAACAGTTAAGGGTATGTGGACTCAGGAGGAAGGCAAACCCTTTGAAAATCCTGAGGATATAGGTCCATGGCCTAGAGAATCAACTCTTCCACACTGATGTTCCAAATGAAGAATTTTTTTTCTACCACCTAGGAGAGCTAGGGAATACATATACAAATTTACCAACATTGACATCTATAGAAGTTCATTCACTTTATGGTCTTGAAACTTATTGGGTTGGGTCATGAAAGAGTAGAATGCATCAGCCCCCTAGTACGAGGAAATACAATATCTCATGGATCTAGAGGAACTGATTCACTCTCGTACCATTTTTCATCTTCTCACTAGCCAAGTATGGTTATTGATCGATATTCCTTATGGATGAGGGGTCTTTCTAGACTACATTTTACATAGACATAAGGATCAACACATGTGTTTTTCTGCCTATAGATGACCCCAAATCCAATGTGTTGGCGGTATTCTCTAAGTATGAGACTTCAACTATTGAGGAATTCAATTATTCTAGATCAAAAATTTATATGAATAATTTTTAGGTCTAGTGTAATTTGTGGAGTGAATTATTGAATTTCACCACTTTCCCTCAACTGGATGATCTACCAAACATGGAAGGATCTTTCATCCATTTCCTAGTCATCCTAGGTACTGTAAGGGTTGATTATAGTCGCCTCAATTCACTATTTTAGTAATTCAATATTGAATTATATTATTACATTTTTTTGGTAGTTTGATGAATATTGGTGAAAGAATAAGGCTAAGATTACCAAATAACTTTAGGTAGTAGAGGAGTAGATTGCCTATCTAGAGGATAAAGTGAATGTGCATGTAGAAATTATCACAATTAAAAAAGATATGATCAGTAAATTGAGGGATCCATTGGTGTTAGATATGGATAAGGAAGAGGGGGTATTATATCTTTTGGCAGTGTGACATGATGGGAAATATCATTTGTCATTCATAGCCAAAGACGTTCACCCCATATTTGAGGAAGAGGCAGCCGATCTAGCGGAGCTATATCATACTCTTGAGGCTACTCAATAACTTTTGCTTGAGCTCAAGAACTTTGTCATTGGAGATGAACCATATATAATCTTATCTTATCATAAAATAAATGATAGGCTCTAACTTTTTTATGATCCTCTCAAACTATGGATAGTTTTTTTATTTCCTTATGTTCTTAAATATATGTTTTTTTGCATCATCTCTTATTATTTTTACATGGAAACCAATAATTAATCCTAATTCTCATTGGATTCATGATTGGTGTGGGAAACAAGGAAAGAATAATATATTTCTCATTAATAGGATATTATTATACAGTGGAGGAAAACACAGGGTATGGACTCATTTATTGACCAGCAGAAGTATCCCAACTTTAAATGATATGGATAAAGGAATGGGTTATTCAAATAGTCAAAATTATTTCTCAACATATTATAGTTTATGACTAAGATAACACCTTTTTCATTGAATTCAACCCGAATAAATGGGTGATAGAGATCATTAATTGTGATTCCAAAGATTTTAAACACAAATGTGATGGCATGAAAAATGGAGTATAACTACTTACCATGTTTGAAAGAAGAATTAATTATAATTTTGGCGAGGTTGGGGAAAACATGATTTTCAACCCCTAGACTTTTTCAAAATGAGGGACCTAGGTCAAACTTTCATCAAAAAGACCTTTATATCATATTCCTAGGATGGTGGGTGAATGTGTGTGTCCCAAAACCATGTTGGTATTGGGGACTATTCAGAATTTAACGATGATGGGGATCCAAGTCAATATATATCTAATGCATGCAAATGAATTGTAGGAATTTTTTAATAGAGTTTAACACTCTTATAATTTTAGAACTATGCCTTTGATCTCATTAGGTAGGAATATTGGTCTCATCAGATGTCAGACTCTCCTTCCAAGGGGAGAAACATCTATGACTTCTAGTGATGGTTGGGGAAAATTAATGTTGTGGTAGGTGACAATCACCAAAGGGATAAAAGTTATTGTCTGATGATTTCCTAATATGATTAAAAAGTTTTCATAATCAAAATGTGTAAATGTAAAAGAAGTTTAATGTCACATAGTGATGATGATATAAATGAATTTTTTCATTAGATGTTTAGGGTGATGTACACATTGTTTTTTATAATATTATGGGATGAATGTTTCATATACTTTTTCCTCTGATGATTATGGTATGTGAAATGTTGTGAATAAAACACCCTAGCTGAGGATATTTGGGAGGAAGAGGGTAACACAATAGGAATACAACTATGAGGATCATGTGATAAAAATGTAGCATAGTTTTTTATATAAATTTTTATTTAAATGATTTGTTCAGTGAGAAAAACAAGGGGATTTCCAAGGTTTAGTGGGGGTTCCCACAAGCTTTGTAGATCTTTATTTCTATACACTTATTTTATCACAAGACATGAAAGAAACATAGTAGGGGGATTATGAATCTTTCTCAAGTTTCCTAAATGTATTTTCTACCTTATGGGTGTTTCTTCTTCAATCCTTTGTTCATTTATGGTCATAAAAGTAAGGGGAAGACTCATAGGTCAATGTCATCAGGGATGGACCACGGTGTTTCAATTAGTTTATGGTTATAATGCTTGGACCTAAGTGAGATCATAATATAAAGGATATTATATTTCATGAGGGTTTAAAATAATATTTAATCACTTGACTATGAGGCACTACACAATGAACCATAATATGGTGAAAGATTCACCTATTTTAAGGTCTTGATTATCAGACCATGGGTGGCGTATCTCAAAGTAACGCATTTGGGATAGGTTAAATATAAACCAACATGAATGAAGAGTCTATGAGGCTCCACCACATGGAAGTTATCTAAGAGAAAATATATACAATTTATGGTCACAATTCATGGACTTGGTAACCTAGTTTAAGGTCAGAGTCCTTTGAATAAATAATTTTTTTTAAGGTAATAATTCCTATAAAAGTGGTTTTGTGCCTCAATGGAATATCCAAGAAACTAAACAAAGGTTTCAAGAAATTAACTATAGGGTGAGCAGGATAGATGATTCCTCATAGAACAACATCCCGGAAACATGCACATAGTTTAAGGTCATTATGCTTAGACAGGGTATCCTTGTTTAATGTCATGTAGTCTAAACCAAAATGATGAATTCCACAAAAGAACATTTGTAAAATGACAGTGGAAACCTGACATGAATTAAGGGTGAAGGAGGCCTTAATCCACATGATACATTCTCAAGGTTACTTTTACATTGTTTTGGATTGTGATTCTATTACTCGGGCTCCTACTTTAATGTTATATTTTTTAGATCACATGTGAATCTATGAATATAAACCTTACTTGAGGAATAATACATCCCAACTCCTAATCCCATGAGAGTAATGATCAATGTGATAAATAAAGAGTGGTAAAAATATCCAATTCCTTTCAGTGGAAAACACATCATGGGTAAATTGAATGACATGTCCCCTAAGGGTAGTTTGTAATTTGCAAGACATGGATAGTAAAAGTGGAATGATTGATGGCTGAAAAATAGTTATTGTGTTTGAAAAAAATATTCTATACCGACACACTTTAATAATTTTGAGATAAAAAATGGTCTCAACCATTGACTGAGTTTGAAATATGGGATCTACAATATGTTCCTAATATTCCCTCAAGACATGATCCCATGGTTGTTGGTGAGCCAGTCTGTCTATGAACCACTAACTTTAGAAAGCTCATTCTGATTATGGGGATTTTGATTATCAAAATCCATGAAAGAAAAAAAGTACAAGAGAATGTGGAGAATTTCATGCAAGGAATTTTGAGTACCATAGGAGATGTTCTGCCACATGCCCAAACTTGTAGGATGATCCTTCCAATAGTCAAGGATCAAGCTCAACCTAAATGGGGGAAACCTAAAATTGGTTTATGGTATGGATAAACATAGGTTAGGATATCAAAGTGTCACCACATATCCCTTGATAATGGGAGTCAACCCAAAAATAGTTCTGAAGTGTGTAAAATTAGAAGGCTGATGTTAGAGGGGAAATATTTTCTCTGGTAAGGACATTTCATCATCTCATATTTGACACAAGGGTCATCCATTGTTTGTTTCATATAGTAAGATTGCATTTTATAGTCAGGTGTTAAGAATGTTGTTTTTTTGTCATCCCATACCATTCTTATATGGAATCCCAATTCTACATGGGTTAAGTCTACAATTTAACTTTGGGGGCTGAGGATGATAGTTTGGATCATTTCATATACAACATATAATGCATCCCTGTTCTATATTGGGTAATTAAATACATTAACATCATGAACTATGGACATTGGTATAGGTTTTATAATATTTTGCATATGAGGAATCCCATTTTATAGTGGGTATGGATGCAGTTTAATGTCATTTTTTAAGGATGTTAGGATTTTCTATTTAACATTGTATAACTCAAAAAAATTATGTAACTAGATTAAGTTCATAGATCTCTGAATAATGGTAATGATTCATGTTTATTGTCATATAACATAGAACATAGTATTTGGGTTTCATAAGGAAGACTTTGTGGAATGAAAGTGTGGTAAACCTATGTGAAAGGAGGGATAATGATGCCCTATTCCACACATAACTCAACAAACCATGCCAAAATTGATGTCATTATACTAGGGTGCAAGGTGAGGGGAAAGACTACATGATGATTTGGTGGTAAAGTCTAGACCCTAGATATAATAATTTGGGATCACTACATGTCCCATGATAATGGGAATCAAGCCATATGTAGTTCTGTAACATCACGTGGTAGGAGACCAATGACATTAGGGGGGTCGTCCTCTTGAGTAATGATATTTAATTATCTCCTATTTATGGTATGAGGCATCCTGGATTTATATGTTATAAGGATAAATTAATATTATTTTTCTATGATCATTTGGGTTTTTTCATATGATATTTATCATATGAGGAATCCCTATGTTATATGTTTTAAGGATATAGTTTAACATTTTATACTGAGTATGTTGGTTGGTCTTATTCATTGAACCATGTTTTCATTTCATCCTCAAGTCGGATGATGAGGGTACATTGACTCATTGGTGAGGTGGGAAATATGATTGGGATTACTACTAAATAAGAGGACCATAAGTTCATACAGGGGTGATATTTCCATATGTAATGAGTATTTTGTGATGAATGTATGGTAGGGTCTAATCATTGGATATTCTGATGTCACTATATATCACTTGGGAATGGGAATCAGACCACTCATAATTTTTCAAAGAGGTGTGATAATTGTTTTTTTTGAAACACTAGTTATTTATAAAACCATTTTAAGGAGTTGTGGATGAACATATATTATGTTAATAATTCATAGAACAAGATTATGTATTTGAGTATTTTTTTTATTGTGCTAAATATTTAAGACTAGACTTTTATGTGGGACCAAAAAGAACGTTGACCACACAATGAACTCTAAAAACAAGTTAGAAGCATTTTAGGTTCATGAGGCTTGGAATAGGGGAATTGGTATATAGTTTAATTTGAGGATGTAGGTACTGGGTAATATTTTTTCTCAAGGATATTTTTGAGGCAAGAAGGAGGTAAAGACTTATGTGAAAGTTGGTCGATGTAATCCCATGTTGCACATAAATATCCTATAACAAATTTAACATAAATTAAGGTTGTAATTCTTGGAACGTTACTGGGGCCAAAGGGATAGATATTAGAGAATGAAACCCCCAACCATGGGGGAAGAGTTTATGATAAATTGGAGGCTGACCATGAACACAAGAGATTTAGTAATCACTACATATTCAATGGGAATGAGAATCAATTCACATGTAGTTATAGAAAATGTCTTTCTATAAGAAAAATGTTGGAAGTGGGGATCAATCCTTTCTAAGGATGGCATTGAATTGCCCCATGATTGTTATGGATAATTATGTGTTTATGATATGGGATATGGATATAGTTCAATATCATGTGTTGGGGATGTTTTTTATGTCATCTTGCACTTAGTGTGTGAGGTATCTTGTGTTTATTTCACTAGTTAAGGATATAGTTTAATGTTGTTCAATGAGGACATTGGCCTATAGTCTTCTAAAAAGTGCTATGTGAGTCATCATATTTTTATTCCATAGGGTAATGCAATTTTTTATCATCATTCACTAGGTATTTGGAACTTTTAGCTAATTTTAAATAACACATGATTTGAAGGAATTCAAATAGTTTATGGTCTTAATTCATGGACCTGGGTTGTTTCAGTTTAAGGTCACATAACATTTACTATAGGTTGCTATTGTTTAAGTTCATGTATCATTGAACTTAGTGTTAAAAAGATGTACTGCCCAAGAAACATATATATTATGGGATGTGTAATATATTATCCATCCATAGTGATGAAAGTGTATTTTCCATTGTAATAGACCTTATGAATAATATAAGGTTCTTCTCATTTGGGATCCAAATTCAGCCGCATTTTTTTTGTGTATCATTAGTATTTTGAGAGACAATACATTTTTAAATTTGTGGAGGGAGAAAACCTCAACCATGTTTTTGAATTCTCTCACTGTCTGGTTCAGGCGACTCTCTTGGTTATGCAAGGAATGAAGCCTATTTCACCCATGGACTTTCAATTCAACTAGATAGACTTTTAAAATTATTTATAGAATCTACTAGTCGTAAATAGTAATTTAGTGGGGAAAAATTAATCCTAAATGTGGAAGACATACTCTATTCTATTCACCATGAATTACGTGGTTTCATGGATAGAATTTCACATTCTATTTTGATATCCCCAAAGGAAATTGGGGAGTTTTTCAAGCTAAAAATCCCCCCCCCACCATTTTTTTGAAATATATAAGAGTGTTTCTTATTCTAATACTCAATCATCACATTTTTTTCAATTATTGAAAATGTATGTATAGTTGGACCGAATGTTGTACTTATCATAAAAATTCTTCATCTCAACAGCGCAGAAGTTGGTTCTATTATCTATGAGAATATTGTGTGGAACCCCTAATTGATAGATGATGTAGGAGATAAAAAACTAAATCATGGACTCGGTGTTGACTTCATTTTTGGAATCCTATTCTTCTTTTTTGAATAATAAGCCTTTTGTTGTAAAAATGAACATACACAGTCAAGTTGTCATTGGTGGGTATGTTCCCACAACATTGTGTCCCTATACTAAAAAGGGAAATAAATATTTGGTAGTGTAGATAAGACATGGAGGTTGATACACAATGTTAGTTGGGATCTAACATGATTTTAACCTCATGTATACATTGATATACTAATGAACAATGGTGGGACATAAGTAATCCAACCTCCAAATTTAGTGGGAGAGCTTTAATCATGCTTGATGGGTGCTACAGGTTTTGGCAGGACTACTAACATTACCAAATTTATATTATCCCTGGGATGAAATGGAGGGGTTTTACATTAATCCCATGAATATAATGGTTTTTATCATGGTTATGTCCACTTTTGATGGTAAACTACACAACACGTCAGGATATTAATGCATGATTAGATCAATCTAATGGTAGAATTCCATGATGGAGATACTAAAAAATGGTGCTAAGAAAATTGGTCATGGCCAGGACTGGGGGGTCATGGGGACCTTATTATACTAGTATTAGAATATAGATGATATAATTTTTATCACTATCATCTTATGTGGTAGGGGAAATGACCATATGGTGTGCCACATTAATGACTAGGTCATCATAGTCATCCTTTTCAAGAGACATAGACAAGCATAAAAAAATTAGCTCAATTGTTCTAAGACTGAGAAACATGGGTCACCTTCATCTCAAAATATAACTAGGCCATCATCTAATGGGTTCATTATAGTAGGGAAAAAAGATTTTTTTTTTATAACATAGTCACCCTTGACCTATTTGATAACTAGCGTAGAGTCTACCTTCATGTGTAAATAGGGGAAATCAATATTGAGGGCCATATCCAGGCCAATAATGAAAGGATGATACTCTCCCTTACTGTTGGTGCATCCTTATGAAAATAAGAATGAGTATGGAAACCTAGCATGTACTGGTGTGATGAAGATGATCCTTAGGCTAACACTATTATGTTTTGGGTCATTGACCCTTCTACCATTCTGTCTCTTGGAGGCACTATTGAAATTCAACTTCCAAAATGTAATATCCTAATCCACTAAGTGGATAGATTCATCTAAAAAATTAACATCCATAGGTAGTTCATAAGGGGCTAGATTTGTGGCCAATAATTCTTCTAATTCCTTTCATTTAATAACTATTTGAGGGAAAAACCTATTTTCGTACAACAATACTATTACCACCTAAGGTTCTAATCATCCCTTAAGCATGGGTATATTGAGGATGTACCTCAAAATTTCTATCTATTCCACAAGCTATATGTTATGGTGTTTGACTTAATGTTGAAAATTCTCAATTGAAAACATCAACGTGAGTCAACTATTCTCAATGTGGGAATATCTACTCTCCTTTTCGTGGAGAATGAAGATGAGATAGTAGAGGCTATTTTCCTTTCCCTCAACTTATACTAGACTAAAATGGAATTGAGGCACCACTTTTGAATGGGAACAAAAATGATGAAGGTAATTACTAAGATGGGTGGCATCATAACTGGATGCTATAAAAGTTATTTGTCCATATCTTAAAAGCCAGTATAAAAATCCTCATCCCAATAGTAGATGATGACTCTTTTAATAATCCTTTAAATGGTCTTATAATTTTTTCTAGATATTCAATAAACAAGAATATGTAGGCTAAGTGTCCTTGGAGGCCTCATAACACATGATTATTTATTGGTGGATGTATTTTATAAAAATCCATCATTTTATCTTGGTCAATCTCGATGAATTGGTATCTTATGATGATTCTAAGAAATATTTCAAAAGTAACCCTAAATACACACATCAAGGGGTTCAATTAAAGTTGTTAGGTGAAGAGTAAGATGAATAGTTTCTCATGGTACTTTAGATGATTTTTATGATGGTGAGATTTTACAACAATATCATCATTTTAACATTTCAATAATATCTTGATAATTGTATTAAGGATGTGTTTTATGGACCCTTCGTAAGGGGATCTTGGATTTTTCAAGTAGAAAGGAATCACCTGGTAGAAGAAAGTACCTCAGGGAACTCTATAGTTATTGGAATCATAATTCCCATGGGCCATGTGATTCTAATTATCTATGGAATATCTTTCCACAATGTATAGGGGCAAAAACCCAATATTAGCATCAACAAACAACTCTGTCATTGGAATGGGAAAATAATCCTTCTGAAACTAGTGGTTGAGATCCAAAAGTTTTATAAAGACTATGTGATGTCCATTCTTCATACTATTTGGGAGAATTTTTTCTATCCACATGGGGTGATAGACTTCCTTGAAAACATTATATTTAATAGTCTTCTCAATTTGAGCCTCTACCATAACACTATTAGAGGGGTGTATCTTTCAGTTAGGTTTCTTGAACCTGTGATGACTCACTTGGGGTTCAAGGTGATTAACAGTAAGAAGAGGGTATATACTTGGTATCTTTTAAGAGATTTAGTAGAATGAGCTATGGTAATATTTCAAGATGGCCACTTATAGCTGATTATGATATGAGGAAATAGATTGTTGGGTCATTTCTGGCCTCAGATATTCTTTAGTACCAAGGTTCACCATGGCTATCACATCAGTGGTAGTGGATAAACATGATTAAGATGTAGGATGGGATTCCTACAAATCCAATTCATCATCCAATATAGGGGGATCAGAGGGAGTAATTAACTCATCTAGTATCACTGAAGTAGGGGAGAATTAGTATCATCCAAAGAGGATATAGTGTTCTCGAAAAGGGGTTACTTCTCTATAGAGACAATGGTGAATGATGTTGTTGAGCTAAATCATTTTGTTTTCCAAAAAAAGAGTCCCTCTTATGATATTAATTATATGGGAGATATGGATTTCGGAATGTTTGGGGATCAATCAGGACTTATACAATAATTTTAACTCTTCTCACAAGATCTTAATTAACTAGTTCTAGGGTATTGGGTCCCCAATAATGGAGATAAAATGGGGGGGTTCGTGTTCGAGACAGTGCGTTGGAATCTATGGGAGGTAAGAAAAATTGAAATAAATAAAAAAACATCATTTATGTTTCAAAAAGTGTGAAAAAAAGAACTTATCGATGAATTTTGGTCACCCATAAATAGTGTACATAATTCTTCTTCGATATAATGTCCTGACTCAACCTATGGTGTACAATCATGTTCCTTTAACCTAGGTAGATGGATATGCTAGAATCCAATGAGTTAGGTAATGAAACTAAAATTGGATGGTTAATTCATGGTAAGATATATGAGGGGTGTAGAGACTATGTGGGACTATAGAGGTTCAATGATTTTAGGCTTTAGCACTTTCTACAACCCATGATACTCCAAGGGTGAAGAAATCCTGGAAATTTATTCAAGAACTTATATATATAGGAGTTTCAACATTATTGATGATAAGATTGAATCTGAATATTAGGTGTTGGTTCGGATGCTCCAAGGGAAATTGGAACCTCTTTGGGAGCTTTCCTACATTGTTAGGAATTATTGACAAACAATCGATCATAACACCACTTTCAAACATGTTTAGAGAGAAGTGAATTTAACAGCGGAAAGATTACATCTATAAGGTAAGTATAATGAGGTACTTAGTATATAAAATAGTTTGGGGTCCTTTCCAGATGAATAAAAAAACATTATCTATCAAGATTCACTCAGGCTGCATCACATTATGCCAGAATGATTTATTTTCTACCAATATACCCATGTACTTCTATGACATATATTTTCTAAATAAAATAATTAATTTTTAGTTGAAGAAATGGAAATGAGTTGAACTTCACTGAGTCAGACATTCTTCGTGAAAACTAAGGGAATTACATGGATTGGTGTCTATAAAAAGAAATTTTTGGTAATTTATAAGAGTATGGTCTTCCAATATCAGTTGGGCCTATCCCTTGTAGGATTATGTGGTAATATGCAAGAACTCCATCTTTTGGGGATGATAAAACAACCCCTAGGTCTACAATAATGAGATCCAATTATTGAATTGGGAGACCAAATAATTCTATAAAATCTTCCAATGGGTCATATTTAGTGACTATTATATCATTATGGGTATTAATATGAGAAACCTCTTTTGTTTGGGTTTCTTTCCTTCCCATTTATAGTAACCGACATAAAAATAATGTACCTAAATAGAGTCAATGGGGGATGAATCACCATAGTTCACCCTTACTCAATCATCAAGGGTGTACTTATAGAATTGGTGGTATACTGTGAGGACTTCTACATGGAAATGAATCAAAGGACTCCATAATAGTGAGTTATAGGAGGTAAGTATGATACATCCATAAATATAGTGCTTGATATCTGAACATTGAGTTGATTATTCTATTGATTTTTTCATGAGGAACCATTTCTAACATATCATTCCCAAAAACTATTAGGTTGGAGGGATTCATATCATAATATGTAATTCATAGCTTCTAGAGAATTTTCATTAGGATGAGGTCGAACCTAGATCCCATATGCACCATGTAGTGGTAGATTTCTATATCGTTGAACTGACCAATGGTATATAGTGGGAGCATCTTCTCTTGAATGGTGACACCCTTATCTTCTATAGAAAAAGAGTTAATGTCTTAATATTACTCTCATTTAGCCACTTCTACATTGTATGAAATTGTGATAGATACCACATCCATGAACTAAATATGTCTTTTCCATGCTTTAGAAAGGGCCTCATATATTTCCTTCCAAATGAATACCGAATAGGGAATTGAATTCCTCATGGGTATGTTGAAAATGTATTCTATCAAATCATACTTCCATGTCAGGGGAATATTTTTTCCAGCAAGGGGTCATTCCATAGTAGGGGAATTATTGACTCCATTAGATGAACTATTAGGGTCTGACTAGTACCATCAATATTATGCTACTAGCTTGCTGATCTTCTATGAACTAGTAAAGAATGAGTTCCATTCGGCTAAAGTTAGGTCCAGGTTAGCTATGTCTGATCATGATGTTCTCATTATTTAGATTTTTGGTCAATCAATATAGTTGGTTGGGGGTGTACATGATGGATCAGACTGGGAGGGATGGAATTGAAATGTTCTTTATAAGGCATGATTTATATTTTATGCAGCATAAACATCTTTTTTTTGGTGTTCTAACATAGTCATTATATTTGTTGTGTGTCCTCTAAATCTCCTTCAATGTCATTAGAAATGGTGTTTGGGGTGTTTTCATATCAATCCTCATTTTTGTGAAGAGTTCCATGATCTTAGTGTCATTCATGTAGGTGTATAGTTTCTCCTCATCAGTTGAATAATCTAGGGTTGTGTGGAACCTTGTAATATCTCCCACTTTAGAAAGAATGATATTTTCAAGAATATGATTACGTTTTATCACTGGTGGAGTACTGCAATTACCCTTAAACCACCAATGTATACACTTTTGAGAATTGGGAGGTTTGGACATTGATGAGGAGGCAACATTTGGAGGGGATACAATAGCCACAAGAATTAATGGCTTGATAATAAATGATACCATGGGTGTTAGAGACAGTCTTATGAGCCTTCCAATCTGTTTACTTATGTGTCCCTTTATTGAGAACATAATTACTCTCAGTAGAACCTTATCTATCACTAATACAGTAAATGGATACATGTTCATACTCCACGGGAAATTTACCCAATCAGATTAAATCAAAATATACTTGGCCCTAGAGATAATATTTGAATAGAAGTGATTTTTTATGGTTTGTTCAATGATTATGTGATAGGGGAAATGATCAGCGTGAAAAATGAGTTCATCCTTTGAGGGTGTCTTGTAGTCTTGAAACATTACGATTCCCATTTACAAGGAGAAGATAAATTACCCTAGAACCTAGGAATCATTGAATGAATATGTTTCATTTCCTTCTTTCTATGAATAGAACCTAGAGAGAGTAGACTTGATTATGGGATCAGGGATTCAGTCATCTAATGGGGAATTTGTTCATAGTGAGGTTGTCCCTAGCTGGGATATAAAGGGTATGGAAGGGATTCATATGGTTTATCTATAAAAGGTTCCAATAGATTCACTAGCTAGGGAACCTTTTCATACATAACGGTGGTTGCATCTGAATTTACGAGAATTCTCATCAGAGATATATACGGTAAAGGGTGTGACTTTGGTTTAGTATACTTAAAATATTCTTCCAGACCCTGACCATTTTTGGGGATCCACCAAAAAACAAATGGTTTGATTAGAAATATATGGGTAGGGACTAGTTCATTTATGTATCTCTCTACACACATTTTAAGAAGGTGTTCTAGAGAAAGAGGTATGTTGGGAGAATACGTGAGTCCCTTCCATCGGGAAATGATTTCTGCAACCCCCTCACAATACCTCTACTAGAATTTTAAGAGGTTAACGTTGTTTATCTTGTGTGAGGTGTTAATAAATTGGTAGATTAACTTTATAAAGAGGTCCGACCGATTATAAATAGACCATGTTGGGATTTAACTGCACTAGAGAAACAAATATCCTTTAATATTCTGTACAATGAATCAAATATTAAAAGTTAACTAATGTTTTACAGTCACCTATATTGGACCAAAACTTGAGGAAAAATGGATCAAATACTATAGTGGATCGCCCTACCCATTAAATAGGGTGAACGTAGGATCTCCAAATTCTAGGGGCACTCAAACATGGTTAACCCATGCTAAGTATGACATTTCTTTAGGCAGATTTTCAACATGTTGTATTTATAATTCATTGAGATGGGTGAAAAGAGTAGTTATAAAATTATTTTAGTTCATATTTGTAGCCACAAATGTATTTATGTCCTCATTAGCATGGGGTAAATATAAACTTGATCATTGGAGGATAATCACACAACTCCAGCCAGTTGGGTGAATCATATCTTGGTCAATTTTCATAGCTCATAAATTTTCCCAAAACCATATGCATGGGGACACCATGTTTAAATTGGTGCACTATGTCATGGAGTAATCAGTTTACCACTATAGGAGAGATGGGGTCCTTTCTGATGTTTTTAGTGTTTGGGATCTACTAGGCATCAATATTGGTAGTAAGTATTTTATATTCACCAAGCTATTGAGGCAAGGTTTCTATCTTGGGGTTTGAATCATCTATTGGTGGAGACTTATATGGGTTTGAGGGATTATAATGATATTGTCCTTGTTGATATATAAATCAATAGGTGGAAATATATCATTGGGTGACTTCTGGGGCCCATCGCCTACCTCTTCTAATGAGTACGAATGCTTGTCGGGGGGTCCTCTTGGTACTATATTTCCCCGTGAGGCAAGTTTACAATGTCATACCCCTCATAAGTGGTATTATTTTTATAAATACTCATGATAGTTGATAATAAATATCTTAAACACATAGGTATTCAGAGAGGAACCTTCAATGTCGGCAGGAAATCTGGATTGATGATTCCATCATTACTGAAGGACGAGGATGAAATGAATGGAATCATAATTCCACCAGCCTTTGATATGAAAGTTTTGATACACATATTTCTTTACCCATCAGATAATATTGTGGATCTTAATGATTTTTTTCTAGATATTAATATTATAGAAATAAAATTTTGGATAATAATCCATTGTATGCACTGTGATCTCAGCCATGATTCACTATTGTTGACTGACATTGAGGTGCTCATGGATCCCTGTATAGGTTGGCTAACATACTTGGAGGACATGAAGTGTCAAATGAATTTTCTCTAGAAAAAAAACTACATGGTTTTTTGTGAGGGGATTTAGTATGAAAATCTCTAGATCACTAGGTGGCCAAAACATCACTAACAACTGGTCAAAATCAAGGAGTTCCCACAAGTCCACTTACCCACTAGTCAGGGGATGGTCAAACTCATGGTCTACCCAAGCCCCAATAAGAGTAGGTTGATTAAACAATGGTGGTGATGACACAAATATTCTTTTATGATGATCTATTAATAGAGGGGGTTCCTCATGAGGAAAATATATATTACCAGTTTTAATTTCTCTTGGTGGTGGATCTAGATTCCAGATTATATTCATGAAGGATGGTGTGTTTACCATGTCCTCATGTCCAAGGATGGTGTCATAATTTTTCTCAGTAGAGTGATCATCATCACCTATGTGTATCAATTTATACCCTAATATCTCTCCATATTATAGTTCCATGGTGGAGATGATGGAAACTGATGTCGGTGGAGGTGGTAACACTATATGTCCTTAGAAGTACGGTAGAATATATTCCACCTATAGGTATCTATAGACGGATATGGGTATCATTTGGACCTCTTATATTATGATCTTAAGACTTATTAAATGTTCTTCTACCCCATACTCTAGCATTAATGGTTGATTCTCCCACATTGATTCAACCATTTCAATGGATTCTTTTATATTTATGGTGACATGATGCTTCCCAGGGTCCCACTTTGGACGATGTGTGATTTTTCGAACCATGAGTTTCTAAGTGTCACTTGGATTCCTTCATTATATGTTGTGTCCCACACCATATGTATGATACCCCATGAATGATATTCTCCATCCTACCTTAGGAAGGTTCTTTAGAGGAGTGCCTATTTTAATCATAGGGAAGACCTCGACACTTGTTGGTTGTAGTGCATGGTAGAAATCTGCCTTGGTTTTTGGTAGTGGAGGGAGGACATTAACATTGATATTGTTCATCAAGATATAGCCTATAATGGTTAATTGTTTCACTAGTGACTAAGAGAGTCAACTTGGACCACCTAAGAGGTGGTTGGGGTCTCGATCCATGGTGGGTAAAGATGTATCCCTATTGAGATGTTTTGGGGATTTGATCAGATATGATGTTGTGAGTAGGGGCCAATGAAGATATATGACATGTAATTAAATATTCTAGGTCATCCCACGACATTATAGTCAAGTTATATGTGTGAGGGTAAGTGTAAAGAGGATATATGTATCCCACACATCGACCTGTAAGGTTTGTAGGTGTTCGTGCTAGTATGGCCTATTTCCTCCTTGGGCAGGGCATAACTTCAACACTAATATGGATGAGTTGAAATAAAGGGTATTGAAGTTAGGGTGCCTATGATTAGGATCATTGGGCCTTATGTAGATATCATTAGTATCAATGGGTTGGATAATGTCCTAATCCACACTTGAGGGAAAGAGGGAAGACACAAGTGCTGGTAGTACTGGTCACAAAAATATTATTTATGCAGTTTAACCTATCCTAGACTAGTATACAGTTTATGGAACATAAATTTTTCAAAAGGGAATTGTATGAAAAGAGGCACTATGTAGAGACATGGATGATGGGTTTTCAAAAGTAGTATCTTCATGAAATTTAGGGTCTTTATGATAGTTGGGGGATTTGAGAAGTTTAGGGACATCAATATGTCTAGGGATCTTGTGATGGAGTATGATTTGAAAAACAAGGTGACCTTTCCTCATAGAGAATTCTTGGTTCCCATGGGGTTGGTTTGGTGAAGCATAATTATCTCATGAAACCCCAAGATCCATAACAGTCTTTATTTTTATGTGATGGTCTTGCAACCTCTCTAAAAGAATCTCTAAAATGGGTGCAATTTCTCAAAAACAAATGGGACTTGTTTTCGTGAAAGATAGATACCTTCAGAAATCCATATCATTTCTTACTCATGAAGCAACTTTGAATCATGAATTCAAAGCATTTCTCTGATGTTATAATGTCACATTCCTCTTAATTATTGACATGTGAAGGTATTTATAGTCCTAATGAAGGAAATAGAATTGGTTTTTTTGAAATATACATGCTTACACAGATTGATATAAGATTTTTGAAATGATGGAGTTCTGTAAATTGGAGTTATTCAATGTGATGTTTACCACCAATAACATTGTTCATATATGTACTCTCATGAATCATAGTAACACTTAATGAATGTTATCACCTTAAAAATAGAGTGACTGGGGACTTCCATTAACCAAATCCATTCATGAATCATTTTACCATCACAAATATGTCCCTTAAGTGCACATTTAAGAGGTTTTGGCCAGAATTTTCTTTAAACCATCTATGCATTTCTCAACCTCTCCAATGACATTCATATTTTGGCATCAACATGCATATCTGGATACATTTTCAATCTTGTGATGATTTCTATGAGTCTTAAAGCATTGATTGGTAAACTTAATTTTTAGAAGTAGAAAGAGGTGACTATTATATCACTGATGTATATAAACAATGACTATAAAGGTGATTAGTATATGATTAAGTGGGTAAAATTAGTATAAATTTTAAATGAGATCCCTCTCTATATTATTTTAATCCCTTGAAATATTATTCTATTAACATAGAGTAACATTATTATTATCATGGTAGTTTCATTATAACAATGCATCATAATTTCCATAAAATATACACTGATTACATAAATTTAGTTTAATGAATGATTATTTTATTTAAGTAGTGTTTTGAAGATCATAGAATGTACTATGTGTGCATGAGTATTGATTCTAATGTTTAAAGATACATGTATACCTTGAGTTTAGTTATATATGCATGAATCCAGTTTTATACAAAGTGTTTCAAATTCATGAACTAAGTTTAACAAAAATGTTTTTTTTACAAATAGTTACTGATATTTCCAAAATTTATTTTTCCAAAAAATTAAAACTCAAATAGTGTACAATTAAATAGAAAAAATATGTTCACATAATTTTGTTTCTGGGTAACCCTGATTCAGAATATAATAAGTTGAGTTTTCTATAAATGAAGTAACTAGATGTTACATTACTAGAGAAATTATAACTTTTTTCCTATTTAATATATATTTTTACTTTGGTCTTTTTGACCAATGCATCAATATTTTAAAAAAGATACATTATAATACCAAGTTAACTAATCCCACATATGTTTTAAAATTTAGGTTACACAAAGTGAGATGAATTAGATGTTATATCTTCCAAAGATTTATAATAGTATAGGGATAAATCATATATATTTAAAAAAATTAAATATATTGAAATAAAAGACCTATAATTGAGGAATAAAAATTTATATTGTCATGAAAATACATCTACAAACATAAAAATGATCTTAACAATTATTATTTTGAGAAGGACCCATGAATAATAGATGATAAAGTTACAATCCATGACCATTCATTAATTATTAGAGGGAAATAATATAAATAACCTTTAATATGTAGTATATATTCCTTAATGTGAAATGATGAATACTCATATTTTTAATATGATGAAGACATGGTTACCAGATGATACTTATCTAATCCAATTATAATTGATAATAATACTATAAATTGAGAATATATCTCATACTTGTCTCAAGCATAGTAAGGATGTTGTCAGGATGGTGGATCACTCTCTAAGAAATGTGAACCTTGATAGGGTTTTCTAATTTCTCTATAGCAGTATACAATATCCTACTTCAAACATCCTTCTTGGAGGATTTTTGGGTGTGTATTCTTCTTTCATATTTGTAAAATCAGGTTGCAGATCTATAATCAGAACTCTACTGATGACTTCTCTCATATCCTCTTTCACTAGTTTTCTTTCTCCATTATCCTTGGGTTCCCTTTTTTCCCGGCACTGAATCCTCTCTTGTACATGTCCTATTCCTTCAGTGATGGGGTTGGCGACACCATCACATTTCCTAAAATCATCATCGACAGTCCCTAGATATGCTTCAGATCCAATTGGATTCATCATCTCGGTGTGGGCTTCCGAGAGTTGGATGTTGGGTGGTCAAAAAGTTCTTGTTTGGGAAGACAGTGGTCTAGTCTCTGTCTTAGGCATATGGATATTCTTACATTCTCAGTGGTGGTAAGGCATATTTTTTCCCTTTGTTGATCAAGGTCGGGTTTGGAATCTTATTGCAAGCTCATTGGTGGCGTGAAGGGCTTCTTGTGGTTGTTGGTGATTGGGACATAGACCCATGCATCCCCTTGATTGGAATCTATGAGTATCTAGTGTTTTTTTCTAGAGAATGTGTTTTCTAGGCTTCAAATTTCATAATAAGAATTAGATATCATATCATTACAGTTGGGTAGATCTTTCATCAAAAATATACTGATGACCTCTCTTGTCTCTAATTCCATCGGTATTCTTTCATCATTTTCCTAGGGTTCCATTATTCCCTAGTATTGAATACTATCTTTGACCTATTTGATTCATGAAACTATTGTGGTGGAAATTACAACATGTAGCCTACTGTCATCGTGGGAAGTCTTCCAATCTGCTTCTGATCCAATTGCATTTGTCGTCTCGGTACGGGCTTTAAGAAGTTGGATGTTGTGTGGTAGTAGGGTTCTTTTTTGGGATGCTAGTAGTCTAGTCTCTATCCTAGGTAGATGTATATACTTAAATATTTGGTGGTGGTGAGGAATATTCGTTCTCTTGGTTGATCGAAGTTGTGTTAGGCAGATTATGGTGAGCTCATTGGCCACATGAAGGGATTCACATGGTTGGTGGTGTATGGGAACAGAATACTAGCAGCCCCTTAGTTGGAAGCCAGAAGGTTATAGTGTCTGATTTTCTTTCAGTTTTCTGGAACATGTGTTTTATAGGTTTCAGAAGTCATGATTTGAATTAGAGATCATATCGAAACTAGAATTATCATGGCTTCTTGAAAGTATCACTGGGTGGAAAAACTCGGTTGAGGTATGGGTTTGCTGACACCAATCATTATCCATCTTTTCTCATTGATCAGATTAAAACACTTTTCTGTTATTACAATGTATTTTTTTTCTTGATTTGTGTTTCATATGGTTTATTTTTCATTGTGTTTCTCACATTCAATGTTCGTTGTGTGGCTCAAAAGAAAGATAGGTGTGCTGGAATATATCATCGATTCCAACCTTCACTTGTTTAGTTGGAGAGTTGCTCTTCCAAATTGAGTTGTTCCATCAATACACAACTTTTTTTTCTAGGGGTGACATATTTACTTGATGATTTCTTAGTTTCACTTTTATATGGGGAGGATAAATCTTTTATTTTATTTTTCTTCATTTTTTTATGTCTCAGAGAACTCTTGGGACTATTTTTAGGGACTTTGGTTCATATTTGTTAAGATGTTTGCATCTATGTCATGTAATGGGTCCCCCATTTCCCAGTTATCAAAATCGTATTTATCCCTTTTCACAATAATGGGGGATTCACCCTCATCCATTTCAAAAAAATATTAAGTATTTTTTACACCAAATTTTGGGTGAACCCTATAAAAATATGATGTGTTGTGCTTTATATAATTTATAATTTATATGTGGTGTGAATTTTTATGAAAAGGTATTATATTCATTAATACTGATTGGTGATTTAGTTTATATATAATAATTAGTAACTTTTTTCATAGGAATAATTCATTAAAATTGGTTTACACTGATTCACCTCCACTTACAAAGACTTCACCCATTCATAGTTACTTTGACTTTATGACAAGGGAATTAATGATAATAAAAGCTTCCATATATGGGATTTAAAGACAAAGTAAAATCATTAGAATATGAAATAGATTAATTCAATCTAAATTGTTTATAAATGGAGGTTATGTTGTGAAACATATAATCCACATATATAGTAAATAAGAAGACTCAGTGTGGATTTTCTATGTCATCATGAAAAACAATGTAAATTAATAGACCCTAAGGACTATATTATTTAGGAAATATAGGTGTGAGGATTTATATATCATTATATTTTTTAATTAACAAACCTATAATAAATTGTAAAATGGAGTAAATTAGTGTAAGAAAATAAAAAAGAATAATAATTTGGGAATGGTAAGTGTGTTAGAGTCAATCAAAGGGAAAAATTGCAAACAAGTGGTCCTGTTGATTGATTTATGGTAATAAAAAATTATTATGTGAAGATGAATTTTGGATAATATAATATAATGGGAGTAAAGTGATATCAATTTTAACAAAATCACAAGGAAGAATACATAAACCATTAAGAATATATATACCCAGATAATTGAATTAAAACGAAAACATTAGAGGATTTTTTTTATTATGAAATATAATTTCATATGATGGAATAATGAAAAAATTTATTTCTGGGTTGGATTCCATAGATAATAAGATGAATAAGAAATGATAAATATAGAATAATTTTTTATGAATGTGGTTACAAAGTATAAGATTCAAGGTATTTTAATTTGATAAGAAGAGATGGAATTTTATGGAAGACTATTACACCTAGGATTAATACAAGTCCCATAGGAATGCGATGGAAATACTTTACTCAAGAGAATAAATTCATGGATTTTAAAGATAGTAATGAGTAAAGGAAATAAATTATACATAATGATTTATAGTATTCTTATTTAAATCAACCCTCTATGAAATAGAAGAAGAAATTAGGGAAATAAAAAAATAAATAAGAGATTTCACACTTGATTAGAAAGGGGATACAAAAGAAAAACCATTAAATACCATGATAAAGAAGAATTACCTAATAAAAAAATATTGAATATAGTTTTAATGAAACATTCAACAATGATGAAAATATATGAATTCAATATGATATTTTTAATTGAGTAAAACATGATGAATGACTGTGTTGTTTCATCAATAACACTATAATACATTAGTAAAAGGCTTGTGGAGTTATTCATTAATGGATAATGTATCATGAAAAATAATGCACTGATTGTACATTATTGGAGGAAATTTTAAACAGTTGAATTATACCAATAATCAAGATGGAAAACAAGCTATAAAAATAGATAACTCTAATGATCACACTGAAAATTAACTTTGTAAATGTTGTGTTATACAAAGGAACACCACTATGATGGATTTTAAATGGGTCATAAGTAATGGTTTTGTCTCTCATGAACAAACAAAACCATATACTTAAGGATTATATTGGTACCTCAATCCCCATGAAATACATATTTTTCATTATTGAAGAAATTGGTTTTGGTTTAAGGGGGTGAAGTGATCTATTAGGTGCTTATTCTAAATGAGAACGTATGATTCAGATGAAATGAAATTTATGCATCTAGTGGAGTGAATGATATTATAGGTCTAATTTGGAACCACACCTGAACAAAAATATAATGGCTCTTATTATGGATCAACTAGTGGTATCGAACAACTAATTTTAATTCCAAGGATGAACCTAGAAGTTACATGTTGTGATGGAAAAATTATAATGGTGAGGATCCCAACCAGGGGAAGAAATGGTGTCACAGAATTATTTGATATTTCCATTGGTATCAATAAAATATTGGTGATCAATATGTGACACCAGGGCGTATATCACATTTTATCATATAAAAAATTTGATGAATCCATATCAATGTAAAAATTATTATGCAAAAATAAATTTATTTTTTGTTGTATAATATAATAAAATGTAATATTAGTTGATTTGTTGATAGGGTAAAAAAATATACTAAATATTAGTTATCATTTCCAAAACATTGGTGTCCCTAATTTGAAGAAAAGCTCAATGATTTATTATGTAATCCAAGAGGAGTTAATGAAGAACATATAATGTTTTCTTAGCCTCATACAAGAAGGTGAAGCTCTGTGAATAGAAAAATATCACAAAGGATAGGTGGAATCACTGGATTATCATTTTCTACTGGTATTAGTTGATTGTAAAATTAGTTTATCTCAAACACTACATTCATTTATTTATATATGATTATTGTTTTGGTGTATGTGTGATATACACTATAGAAGGGTTTGATGTTAATAAAAACCCATACAGCTAGCATTTATGGAAGATATTGAGTGACATGTATAGCATTGATATTATTATCATATACTCTTATTTAATATAGTAAGATCATTCTTAATATTCTTAGAATTTTTTATATTATTAAAATGAAAATTAATAAATTAAATCACTATAATCATAATAGAAATCATATCATAGTGTCGAAAACTTTCAGAGATTGAATGAAGTGAAAAATATTGATTTTTTCCTTAGTCAATAAGCTTATTTTGATCATAAATGGTACAAATAATTAAATTATTATATTAAAAATAATTCAGAGTATGGAATGAAAATATGAAATTATCCCTAGTAAATATGATTTTTCATCAAGATGACTAAAATATGAAGTGTAAATTTGGATTTTACTTCCAATTACTAGTACTAATAGGTGGAAAAAGATCTAATGGATCAGTCAGTATGTGATTGAGAGTTGATATGCGAAGATGATAATTTGAGTTAAAAGATTATGATATATATCTAGAATTACATGTTCTTAAAAAATACTATGTTTTTTATGTAAATTTTCAAATGGTAGATAGAGCCATGTTGTTATGAGAAGATAGATTGTAGTTTAAAATAGGATTAAAAATGATTAAATGATAAATAGTGAGTAAAAATAATTGAATACAGCCCATTGAATCTAAAAATATATGTTGATTTAACTTGAATTAAAAATATTGATACAAAGTATGTGTTATAGTTTATTTATAATAGAGTAAAATGTGAATAATGTACCTTAAATAAATATATTTATTTCAAAAACTCATAGTTATAAAGAGAAATTTTATTTAAGAAAGTATTGTTAATAAAATACAAAGGAAGAGAATACTGAAATAAAAGGGTTTTGTTTTATATTTGTTGAAATTAGATGACTATATTTATTATAATGATCGTGAATAATAGGATTTTTTTTAAAATAACATGTTTTATTTTTTTGACAATATGCATTGAAGAGGTAAATGAAATTATTGTGGGTAACTAGAGTATAAATAGGCACTTTCGGTATTAGGAAACAATGTTATGGTTCTCTAGAAGATACTCAATAGGAATATGGATGTTGTGTGTGAAGAATCATATATGTGGATAATGTGGATTATATATATTATTCAGTAGTATTGGGAATTATTGATGGAATTTTATTGAAAATGTTTGGTTGTTATAGTTGGATGATCAGAAGATAGAAACCCAGAATATAGAAGTTTAAAATATATTAGTAGAAATTATTAGAATTAATCAGATTTAATAAAGTTATGGAAGAATCACTAGGAGAATATAAGGTTCATTTTTTATAAAAAAATGGAATTAATTATTATTAATTCTACGGGAAGTAAAAAAATTCAGAAACGACATGGAAGAGAATTTTTGAGAGGGTAAGAACCATTTTATGGAAAATAATGAACATCATACAGTTTATAATAAGGTACATTTGAGAATCAAAAGGTATATTGAAAATTACATATTGAGATTTATAAGGTCCATTTTGGATTTAATAAGGTTTAAATATGGTCTTTATATGGTACAATGAAAACATCATGAGGTTCATTTTAATGCAAACCTTAAACTTATAAGGATTGTTATTAAGTACTTAATAATCATCATAAGAATTATTTTGGATTATTTTATATTAAAATAATATTTTAATAAGGCATATTGTGTCCTTTTGAGTGTATATATATGATATTTATAAGGTACATTGCTGAACTTTTTAAGGATCACATGTGAACATAATAAGGTTCATTCCATTTACAAAATATTTTGACCATGAATAGAATTAAGAGATGTTTCATAAGATCCATTCAATTTTATATTATCAATAAAGGGGTTCCTTTATAATTTTAAAAGTATTTTAGTGATTGATAAATATAATTAATAATCTTTTCAATCGTGAAATGAAATAATCATGTTGATATTGATGGATAATATGTTGAGTCATTATTAGTGATTTAAAATAAATGGATTATTTATATTTTTACTGTGACGAGGTTTACATCATGAATAAGATTGATTTATAATGATATATTTTTAATGATGTAATTATTAAAAATAGTATAAAATTGACAATTAGTAAAAGTATAATTAAGAAGAAAACATTTTTTGTGGATGATTTCAAAATATTATATTTAAGGTGATCATGGGGATTTTAACATGAAAATAGTGGAGAGTTATTGGTATATTTAAAGTTTCATTAGATGTGGAATTAATTCATGTGATTTGATTAAATATTTAATGAATATTTTATTTGTGATGTTTTCAAATAGTTTCCATGTTTATAATATATAAAGGAGAAGCATGTTATTATTCAATGACACATATAATAGTAAAATTAATAAATGAAACGTTGTTTGAGAAAATACGGACAGATGGAAGTTAAAGTTCTATATCCAAAAATAAAAGTTAAAGAAGAATAGTGTGTCAAGATAGTTAGAGTAGTGAATTATATTCATAAAAAAGAAGAGATTATACTATTAATTGTGAAAGTTAAAGATCAGTCCATCATAAGAAGAGGACACACTCAATCAAATTTGAAGAAGGGGGAAGTTAATATGAAGATCAAAATAGTATCTACCTAGATTTAAAGATTCACAATGTTGTTCTATAAATATTTACTATATGTAGAACCACATATCTATATGACGATGATGATATTATATGACCATTTTGTTGTGGAAGAAGAAGGGTAGTACGCCTTGGATAAGGAGATTCGGAATCAAACACAATGTAAAGGATATGATACTTTGTTTAGAGTAACCATGAATGATCTTTTAATAATTGTACTCTTTTTTAGAGAATTTTGGAATATCGACATAATGATGGTGTGTACTCCTTGTATAAAAACATGCATGGGAAGAGAAATGTAGAAAACCTTTAGTCCATTGGAATATAATTAATCGAAATAAGATTATTTAATCCTTCAAAATATAGATAACTGAAAATCATTCCCTATAGAACACCTCCTCCAACAAGCCTAGTGTACCAAAACATTGGTATCTTTATAACACACTAAATACAGTGATATTAGTTTTCTCATGTGGAAGAATTATTTATTTTTTTAATTTTTGAGCCCTATGTCCTTGATAAGGGTCATATCATAAATTATCCGTATAAAATGATGTTGAAAAATTTCCCAACATCCATATTGATTCAGTACTTCAAAACCCACATTTTATAATGATGGTATTTATCACTGTTAGAAAAAAATTGATAAATGGCATATTTATGAAAGCTAAAAAAGTGCTGATAAAGGGAACTTTTGTCAGTGTTTTATTTTTAGAAATAATAAAGGGTATCCTTTAATAGCACTTTATTTTTACCACTGATAAAGGTTATCATTTATCATAACTTTATTTTTAGCACGTAAAAATGGTACCCTTTATCAGTGCTTTATTTTTAGCTCTAATGGATATTTCTTTGATCAGTTCTTTTTTTAGTGACCATAAATGTACGAATAAGTAAACTGAAATATTAAATAAATAATAATTAAAAATTATACTATTTAAAAAAATATTTAAAAAATTATTAAATAAATTATTATTGATAAAAAAAGAATAAATAGATTATACATTATTAAATATTAAATATATTATTAATTTGATAATTATGATAATTAATGTTATTAAATTTTTTTATGTTAAATATATTGAGATATATTAATGTATATAAATATGATTTATATATTACAAAATATTTATACGTTTTACATTAATAATTTTATATTTACTGATTTATAGTTTACAATTAAAAATATTGACCAGTGCATAGTTCTAGGTATATAATTATTTTTTGTTTAATTTTTCAATTTGACATTGACCAAATATGTGTTAGATTGATTTCACATACACATAATTAATACATTTTTATATACCATGCACACACATAAAACATATCCATATTTTCAATATTGTTAAAGTGTACTTATTCTTATTTTATTCAATTTCACTAATTTTAACATATATACATGTACTTAAAATTATGTATTCATTAATAATGAAAGAAAATATTTGTAAAAAAATATTTCTAAACAATTATATTTATAAATGTATATTTATAATATTTGTAAAATTATAAATTTAGAATTATAAATAAATAAATATTTTTTAAAAGTATATATATAATTGCAAATAAATAATTATTTATATTTAAATAATTAGTTAATTTTTAATAAATTTATTTAAATAATGAATAAATTTACTATATTTATAAATATTTATTAAATAATATATGTAAATAATTATATAAATATATATAATGATATAAATATTATTTTAAAAATATATTTCAATAATTATAAATAAATAATTATAAAATAATAATAAATGTATTCAAAATTGAATATCTTTACTATGTTTATATCTTTATATATTTTTAAGTATATATAAATATTGATAATTTTTTTATGATTAAAATTATAAACCTATAATCAGTGCTTAAGTAAGAAGCATTAATAAAATCATCTTTATTATTGCTTTCTTCACTAATAAAGAAGAGGTTTTATTAGCGCTAAATAAAGAACTAATATAAATAACATTTATTGATTCTATAATTTAAGCATTGATAAATATTGATCTTTTCATCACTTTTTTATCCTTATTAATGACCTACATGTATCAGAGCTAAAAAAGGACAAATAAAAATTCCTTTTATTAGCGCTTAAGTAAAAAACACTTAAAAAATAACTCTTTATCAATGCTTATTTTTAAGAAATGATAAATGTTTCCCGATCTAATTAAAAACCATTAACCATATTCAAACCATTCACAATGTTAGAAACTTTCTATGGAAGCCGCTCACTTATGGAACTCCACCTTAGGGAATCAAACCTCAAATCACACCACTCAACTGCCTCTCGTATATATCATCTGACATACAATGTTCGATCGATTCTAGGGTTTCCGAAGAGGGTATTAGATTTTCTTAACCTAATAAGGTCGGCTTTCTGGTTTACTTTGTGTATTTTGTTTTCGTTTCTGATTTCTTCTTTGATGGCGTCATTATTTTTTGTTCGTTGATTGTAAACTATCGATGTAGGCCTTCCTCTTTTCTCAATTTCCAATTTTTATTAAACTCTTGATCATTCATAGAGATTTCATTATTTCTAGACTCAATAGAGACACATGCAGTCACATAGAGTTTAGTTGGTTGTTTTTTTTTCATTTCCCAATTTTATTTCCCAAATCATTTCATACATATTTTTCATTATTTATTTTATCAATGGTATTCCATACATGTGGAATTTTAGAAATAGAATCTCAGGATTTTCTATGTAAGGGAGTTTATGGTAGGCTAAGGGATTTATTTTATATTTTATGGATTCATGTCTTTTATTGTTTACTTATCTGGTTTTATGTGGGAATCCAATGTATAGATGCATCATGGAAGTTTTTATTTAATTTTTCTTTCTAGTGTTATAATTTAATTTTGGTGGAAAACATGCCCATAGTGTTTTTTTTCATGCCTTGGTGTTGGATTGCATCCTAAGGGGGTGCCAGAATGTCCCTTGGACAACATCGTGGTCAAAATTAGGTGTTTGATATAAGTTTTTCTCGGGTTTGTTTTTGAAACTATATCTATTGTTAAATATGTTTTACCATTTCTCAATTATCCAGCTTCCTATGTCTCTACACTGTTAAAAATTATATTTTACTTTTCCCCCTCTTGAGATTAATCTATCATTATTTATAAATCCTTTTAATAACATTATATAAAATATTATACCATGATGTTAATTACAATTTTCCAACTACACTATAAATTTTAATCATCACCCTACTTCCCCTCTCTCAATAATTTAAAAAAAATATCCCTTTGAGAATACCCCTTTCTAGTCATACTACTTTTTTTATACCTATATACCACCACAAGGCATTATAATTTCTTACTTGAAAATGTATATTTTAAATAATTTTTTCCCATTTTGAGTATTTATTTGAATAATAATAAGTGGATTTCCATGGAATCACAATGATAAATAGCTATATGTCATGTAGAAAAATAGTATTTCAATCCTTTTATTATAAAAAATTTCGAATATAATGAATCTACCACACTTCATGATATAGGTTGATATTCCATACACAACCGTTGATTTTGTTTTTTCAATTTTCAATAGGTGTAAACATAGGTTTTCAATATTCTTTCTAAAATCTACGAAACACTTCCCTAACATAGAGGTATTGGAAAATAAATAGCCCATGAATTCCATGAGTTACCTATAAGCTAAGGAAAATGTCAACTCACTAATCATCAGAATTTAAACAGTGGTCTTATTAATGTATAAAATTATTAACATTTCTCATCGCTTAGGCCCCTATATATTATTTAATACACATTGATAAATACTTTTAATCTATCAATAAAATTATTTCCTATTTAATTATTATGATCAATTCAACATTGTTGTAAATTAATGTTTCTTTAATAATTTTTCCAACATGTTATACAATTCTTGTAGTTCTTGATTCAATTCATACATCACCTTAGTCAATTTACAAACATTATTCTTATATTAAAGAATAAGGGAACTATTGGTTTGTTTGATGTAAACTTACTATTTGTGTAATCCATTTTTAAATGATGATTTTATATCCAGTAAAAGTACATTGAATTTCATTGGGATGTGTCGGTGTGGTGATATGACATCCTAAGAGTCTTAAGATGTTTTTGAATATTGATATACCATTAATTTTAAATGTAAAAATTCCATAGGTTTTTACATCACCTGTTCCAATACATTTTTATACATTCTAGTCGATTTGATGATAGTTTATTATTCATGTTCATAATATTTGATTTTCTTATTACTCATTAACTTCCAATATTATATTTTCATTTATTTATGAAATTTATGGAATATTTGATGTGGATTAATTTTTTTCATAAATTCAATTTCCCATATTCTTCAACATATTGAAATTCTTTGAAATAATAAAATCTGGAGTATACCTTATTTGAATTGTCTACAACTTTTACATTTGATAATGAATATGTTATATGTATTTATTTACATATTATATTAAATTAATCTTTTATAAAACCAATAGGAATCATATGAATCAAAAATGGATTTATGAAAATCATTTAAAACCTCTATATGAAGATGGAGTCAAATAGTTATTCACGTATTCAAGAGAGAATGCGGACGTCCCTTCTAAAGTCCATTGTCCATGTTTAAATTTTTTTTATTCAGGAAAAGTTGTTGTGAAATATATGGAAGAAGATTTGTTTTCTCACAAAATAGATCAAAGCTATAAATTTTGGACTATACACAACAGAAAACTGAATGTATACATCGATTGGGATGATACCACGGTTAATGAATCATTTAATATGTGTAATTTTGTAAAATCTGGTGGAGATCACATGGATGGAATGAAAATGAAAATTTAAGATGACCTTCATGATTTTACAAAGTTGTTTTATGAGTTATATAACTGTTAAAATAAACAATTATTATAATGGTTATACTAATCAAACAATATATTTAACTGTATTGAAGTTATATAATTTAAAAGATGGCAGTTGATGGAGTGACACCAGATTTATAGAACTGGATGGTATTTAAATAGATATACTACCATAAGAAAATGAAGTACCATTCCAAACATATGATTCTAAATTAATGTTATTTTCAATGGGTAATATCTCTAAAAAATACATGATTTTCCAAATTATTTCATATTGTTTCACAATGACCATGAATCACTCATAAAATTCCCTAAGTGTGTTGCAGATCAATACAAGAAAAATGAATCAAGTCCTTTGAATTATTAATGGTACTTTTTGATAATTCCATTGTTTACAATACTATATGGATGTTAGGAAACCACAAGACAATTAACATGGAATACAGGTATAATAATTAAAGATGGTAACCTACATCACGCATCAAATTATTCTAATTGGAATATTTTTTTTTAGATTTCTGAATTTATAGATAAGGTTAGAAACATTCATCTTGCATTATCTAAATATGGAATAAATCCTTTTGGTGTATAGAGTAGTACTCATAGTACATGGACCATCATGTTGGTAAATTATTACTTGTTACCATGGTTATGCATGAAGCACAAATACATTATGTTATCTTTGTTTATATTTGGACCAAATTAACCGAGTAAGGATATTGATGCATATTTGAATCCATTGATCGAAGATCTAAAATTGATGTGGGATACATTTATTACACTATATGATTCTCATAAAAGTTAATAATTCACATTGTGGACCATGTTTAAGGAAACTATAAATTACATCCCTACTTATGGAAATTGATTAGTATATAGCATTAAAGAGATTTTGGGGTTTCCCATTTGAGAAAAAACCCACATACTTAGTTCAGTTGAAACCATCATCAAAGACTGTATTTTTAGGACATCATAAATTTTTACCTCAATGACATAAAATCTAATCTAGATGACCCAATGAAGTGGGAATATCAAAAAAAGTAAAACACCATCTTGAGAAACGGGCAATCAACTCTAAAAAAAGTAAAAAACTTTTTCACTGTTTTCAGTAATCCAATTTCGAAAAACCTTACAACATCAGGATGGTAGAAGAGATCAATTTTCATTGAATTATTATATTGGAATTGATTATATGTCAGCAATTTTATTGATATCATACATGTAGAGAAAAATTTATTTCATAGTATTATTGGAACATTACAAAATGTTCATAGAAAAATGAATCATGTAATACATTCTAGATTGGACTTAATTGAAACGGAGATAAGGGGAGGGATGGCCCTGGTGAAGGGTAAAAGGAAGATTTTTCTTCCTCCAGCATCTTCCAATCAGTCTAGACATGAAATAATATATTTTTTTCTTTTACTTACTAGTGTAAAAGTTCTATAGGGGTATTCATAAAATATAATGAATGTCATGTCAATGAATAATTTGAAGTTAAAAGGACTAAAATCACACGACTACCATGTTTTGATGAAAGATTTATTGCATATTTATATCTTTTTCATTATACATCAAAATTTATGACATGTATTGACCAAACACTGCTTATTTTTCAAATCCATATTCAGTAAAGTTGTAGACCCAGCAAAGTTTCCCAATATGAATAAAGATATTGCAGTCATATTATGTGAATTATATATCTTCTTCCCACAATCATTCTTTGATATGATGGTCCACTTGATAGTTTACTTGGTCAGAGATATTCAACTATTTGGTTATATCCATTACAGATAGATCTACCCAATTTAATGGAATATAAATATTTTTAAAGGGTATGACAAGAATCGAAGTCAGCCAGAAGTTTGTTTTGCAGAATGATATATTGTGAAATAATCTATTGAATTATATACTGATTACTAGTCAAATGATGATATAATTGGTCTCTCAATGTCTTGTTACAATGAATGCCTTATTTTTTAAGGTATTTATAGATGTTATGCTATTACAATTACCTTGATAGAGTGAGACAAATAACATCATTCCATATTACATAATAGTGAAGATATTGATCCATACATCGAAATGTACAAGGGAATTAATTGATATTTGAATCCATCGAGAGATGAAGGATGGTTATCACAATCACATAATCAATAATTTATAGGATAGTTCAGATATCAAATTTATAAGAATTTATATGAAAATATGAATTCAATTTTTGAACAACTTCAACATAAATTTATAGGAAGGAATGAAAATGTTATATCTTACGCTAGTTTTGAAATCAATAGTTATAAAATCTATACAAAATAATAAAATGACTTCAGTATAATGAAAAACAGTTTTGTTATGCTTATGACTAAAGCAATGCACACATCTAGTTACAACGATAGAAATACAATTTATTAATTTTTTTTATATTTTAGAATTATCGAGCCGAAATATGAGTTGGACTATTCAACATTTCAAGTGCCTCTTTTCTGTTGCAAATGAGTAGAAAATATCAATGGAGTAAAAGTTAATGAAATAGGCTTTGTAAAGGTGAATTTCAGTGTGTGAGGGAAAAAAGTTGATCCGTTCAAAATGGAATCACAAGTAGTGCAATTATTTTATATCTCAAATAAAATAAACAAGAATTGGTCAACTATCATGCCTCCCACTAAAATAAATGTTCAGTTATATTAGAATTAATTTTTGGGTGACACTTTAATTGGGATATCACAGTCTATTCATGTCATCCCCAATATAGACATTATCCTATACGTTATAGGGGACCAAAAAGAGGGGATTTATATTCTCGATTGAGGAACCGAATACTCAAAACCCTTAAAAAATAAAGAGGGTTGAATGAGAAGGTTAAAGTGTTATTTAATATATTATGTTTTTATTTATAATATTATATGTTCTCTACTGCATTAACATAATATAAATTAAATGTCTCACTACTCATGCAGACAATGAATTTTTCACATGATGGGGGAAAAATATATTGAAGGAAAACCTTTGGAAAGATGTAAAGGAAATGTTACAATATACATTATATATTTTATAGAAAAATTATATAATGAAATGTTTATTTAGTTTCCATTATTCCTTGTAGAGTCTATTTATTTTATAAGATTCATATCCATGTGTCATGCCTTTGTTGAAAGAGAAATTACACTATCTATACTCAATCATAGTGGAAATATTGACATTTTCACATTAAAATCATTATCCATAGAATTAATTTATTGTTTCGTATTTATGTTAAATTTATTTCTTTTTAGTATTACAGACATATTAATTGTGTTATTATATAGGTGGGTTATTTTTCTCGAGTTGGTTTTCTCTATCCAATATTCATTCTTCTTATCCCTTAAAACATTCTTTCCCCTATAGTGGTGCATTTATCACTTTCTTTCATGTTACCTCAAATACCCTTGGAGGAAGAGAAACGATGTGGCCACTACTCAATTACAGAGCTAATCTTGATGTTCTCATAGTAAAATCATTTCCCATATAATAATTTTATTCTTTCATATTAATTTTTAATTTAATTCTTTTCAGTATTATTCACATAATAATTGTTTTCTAATTCAAGTGGATCCATTTGTTCGAGTTGGCATGCTCTATCCAAATTTCATTCTACTTCTAACTTAAAACCATTCAAATCTTATAGTGGTGCATTTATTACATTCATTCAAGTTACCACCAATTCTGTTGTAGGAATAGTAATGATGATTTCTCTACTCAATTACAGAGGTAATATTGATCTTTTCATAGTAAAATTATTGTCCATAGAATTAATGTATAGTTTCATATCTATATTTAATTTTTTTATTATTCACATAATAATTGTTTTCTTATATAGGTGGATTCTTTTTTTTTGAGTTGTGGTGATATATACAACTTTCAGGCTTCTTACCCCTCAAAAACTTTCACCCATACAATGTTGGATTTATCACATTCTATCATGTTCTCTCCTCTTCCTTTTTAGGAAGATAAATGATGTTAACACTACTCAATTATAGAGGTAATCTTGATGTTTTTATAGTAAAATCATTATCCATAGAATTAATTTACTGTTTCATTTTTTTGTAATTTATATATTTTTAGTATTTCTAAGATAATAATTATTTTTTATACTAGTATATTTTTTTTGTTCGAGTTGGGGTGCGCTATCCATATTTCATCCCTTTTTACACCAAAAAATACACGATAATTATTCTCCCACAAAACCTTTCACCACTTAAGTGTTAGATTTTATCACATTCCATCAAGATATCTTTGTTCTTCAATTATAAAATTATTCTTGATATTTTTACAATAAAATAATTTTCCATAGAATTAATGTATTATTTCATATTTTATGTTTAATTTATTTATTTTTAGTATTACTCATCATAATTGTTTTATTATATATTTGGATTCTTTTTCGCGAGTTGATGTTGTTTGTTCAATGATTCTCATGCAGTGTTGACAGTTTGATAATGAGAGTCAATAGAAATCATGGCATCATTAACAAGTTGGATTTTTTGATACGTTGGAACATGTATAAATCAACTGCACCTCTATATGACACATGATGTGACCAGTATGACTCCAGGTACTTATTTATATTTTAAATTGACACTAATTTTAGTAAAAAAGATAACTATATCTATGTGTTTGTTATGAGATTAAAATCGAAATGTGACTTTAAAATGTTTCACTCATTGAAAAGTAAAAAAAATTATTGTGTTTTGTTGATTATTTATAGCATCGATTCATAAATCATTTATGATGTGTATGAATTGTTCTCACTTCAAACTGATGCACGATGTGATCCGTATGAGTCAAAGTACATTTTTATATATTAAAAAGGAATTTTAGTAAAAAATAAAACTAACATACTCAAAAATGAAAAAACACATTCAGATTGTTTTGATACTTAAGTACAATAATTCAAATATGATTTGAAATGTTGGGGAATCAACTGCAAATCTATTCGGTGCACAGTTTGATTGGTATGAATCCAATTGAATCATTATTTAAAATTCACAACAATTTTAGTAAAAAATGACCTAATCCAAAATGAACAACCACATTCATATTTTTTTGATACATTAGAACAATAATCCATATTTTATTTGGTACATTAAAGAATCATCATCACCTCAATCTGAAGCAAGATATGACCGATCTGACTATATGTGTGGGTTTTTATTTAAAATCAACATTTATATTAGTGAAAAGTCCAACTTCCCTACTCAATACCAAGAAAATGAATTTAAATTGTTTATGTTATTTAGAAAAATGATCCATATGTCATTTTTGATGTGTAGGAATCAACTGCACATATATTTGATACATTTTGTGACTAGTATGGCTCCATGTGTGCCTTTTTTATTTAACATCAATTTTAGTAAAATTAAAGCATTTGACTTATTTTTTCTTTATATAATTCCAAATATATAATTTTTTTCTTCTACTCATGTGTTCTTTTTCTCAAGTCAGGGTGGTATTTTCGGCTATAGGACGAGTCGGGTAAGATTACAACACAAAGGAAAATTGATGTTTTTGAATGTATGTAATAATTCGTATTTATGACATTGTATGAACCAATGTTTGAAATTTCTATAAAATGGTGTTTTTTTATTTTTTTTATTGTAAATTTAATTGCATTTAAATACTGTATTGGGGCTTGTTTTTGTTGATATCTAGTGTGTTTCCTGTGCTTTTTTGTGCTATTACAGCACACTGCATTATAGACCTCTATCAGTACTGATAAAGGTCTACATTATAAGTGATTATAGATGAACTGATAAATTTCTATCTTATCATCACTTTTATAAGTGATGATAAATGGTTCCTTTAGCGGTGATAAATTAAATCAATGATAAATGGTTCCTTTATCAGCACTTTTAAAAGAACTAATGATGTTCCCATTTATTAGTTCCTTTTATAGAGATAATAAAGGACCCCATTATCAGTTCATTTTCAGAACTGATAAAAGATCAAGGCTTTTAACCTTGATTTTGAAGTCAGTTCATTTATAGCTCTCATAAAGGCCATTTCAAGCACTGTTAAAGGGCAGTTTTTTAGTAGTGATTCTAGAAGGTAGTTTTTACAATTGGGATAAAATTTGGTGATATTTTGATCTACCTGAATTATTCTTTATAATTAATAATTAATAATAAAATAGTATTTATTACCATAGGTTCAAAAATTGATATATATTAAATGAATACTTTTATGTAACTTCTAACTTCGATATTGAGTTCAAAAATGAAGTTTTTATCTTGGATAGGTATAATCTCCATGCAATTACTAGATATTGTGTCAGTCTAGTTTGATGAGTTTTAATTATAATTAGTTATGGGGATTAAAATAACCTAACCCCTTCTCATTATACCCATGAAGGGACACCATTCACCAATTTTTGAATTTGATAATGAATTTAATATAGTATGAATAAGGATATCTCGATTGGGGGTGATCAGAGGTTAGGATTGGGCTAAAACACTCATAGGTTGAGGATCAAGGTTGTGCGTTCACGAATATATGATGATATTTCATGAGGAAGGTATCATTATTTATTTCAAACATCTTGTTTATTAAAGGATTTTTTTCTCAAATTAAAATTTTTATTTACAAATTATTGTTTGTAGTATGATTTTTTTTTTTTTTGATTTTGGGTTTTTAGAGGAACTGATTTTGTCATAGGTATTCGGCATATGGAATTCCCAACTGCACAATATGAAGCCTCTTGATCACTTTTAATATATATTTTCAGTGTGTCTTTTGTCATATATGAGGCACAAAAGGCATGTTTTCTATATAGAAACACCATGTAGGACCCCTTTAGTTACAATATTTTGTTATTGGCCTTGTACGATGACATAAATATTATGTTCAGAACATAATAGGTAATGGAAAACACCATGTTGTGGGAAAAAACTATCTTGAAAAATGATATATTATTAGATACCTATTTTTCATATACAATGTGTGTTGTAGGGATACACCATGTACTTTGGAAGTATGTGCTAAGTGAGAATAATGTATATTCCTAAATAAAGTATTTGGGTATATACATTGTTTACTCTTCGTATACACTATAATATATCTAAATGGTAGGTTGTCATGAATTTTATAACATAGGGTATATATTTGAAAAATTAATTAACTAATTTTAACTATATATTTTCATAATGAATTATGGTGTGTAATTATTCACAATTAGAGTCCATTGATGGAATGAATTTGGTTGGATGGGGATTAAAATCCCCTAAAAACGATGATTGGTACTAGATAATGTAGTAGATTAAGTGAAAGTGTGGTATACTTTCTAGGAACCTTTAGATTCTAAATAAGAGACCCTCAATTTATTCCATGGAACAATACCCTCCATTATTTTTTTATGGGGATAGATTACATAAAAAATAAAGATTCATAGTCATTGGTTGTTTGGCTAAGCATGAGTAGAAACCTCTTCACAGTTATTTAGTTTAATGAGACATAAATAGGTGAAAGGATCATTTATGTTTATCCTTATTTCCATATAACTTTAATGTCATTATTGGTTACTATGGTGTGGGTATAGAGGATGATAGTATTGATATCTCCCATAATTATAACAAACTTCATGGAATGAATTCATTCGGGATGTTGATACCATTTCTCTCTTATGTTTTATCTCAATCCATCAAAATATGTGGGGTAGTGAATATAACTAATTATTATTGGGTTTTTCCACTGTACAATTTATTTTTATGTTCATGTGTTCTAAAAGTTTTGAACATATTATTTTGATATTCTCTATGAGATTGTGTGATGGAACATGGCATGGATATTTCTTTTGGAATGATTTATTTAGAACACCCTTAGAGATTTTGATTGTGGGTCCTCTATTCTAGATGATGATTTCATAGATCTACCTCATTATAGGTGAAGGATATTCTCTATTGTATGAGTGTGTTACTCTTAATATACAACCTTTCTCCTTAGGAATGGTAAAGTACCCACGATGAGGATGTGATGTTTGAATGATCTTCATGGTAGGTTCATCATCAAAAGAGCCTATGGTGTTTGGAGTGAGATAGTTTTTTATCTTAGTGTGCTTCCAATAAGAGTTTTATTTTAGAAAATGGATTCTATTATGATGGTTTAACCTTCATTCCAATGACTACATCAATAAACTAGGATTAAATAAAAGATGATTTTTCTGGAGAAGTGTTTTAACTATATTAGTTTTTCAAATAGAGTGGGGTGAGACTTTCTTCCTTTCAATTGGATACAATAAACTGTGAAGTAAGATATGAATTGATAGTTAGGTTTCTCCCCATGAGGCTTTATTATTTTAATGATGGAATGAAAATAGATATACGTGTACTCCTTTTTTACGGAATTAATGGTGTAGTAGCTACTAATAGGGTAGCTCACAGTTTAGAATTATTTTCATTAGATGGGACTCCCTTACTATATCCTTTATGTTATCTTGTTATGTACCAGATGGATGTTACCTCTTGGAAAACATTTTAGTTTGATCTTTTATGCTACAACAGAGTAGGGGTGTGTCCTCATCTGGTATGTGAGCTTTTTTGGAAGTGCACAATTCTTTTAAGGAGGAAGTATTAATAAATACCCAAAAATATTCCTAATGGGATTGGATGGGAATCATTTTTAGTGGGTAAGTATTAGTTTATCCCCTAGGTGTTCACTATTAAATTATTGAGTTGGGATACTGTATGGTTCAACTTTGTTTGTGTGCTAACAAGTGGCCCTATATCACATTTATTTTTGGGGAATCTTACTATTTATTTTTATACATGTAAATGAATTATATTTTTTCATGTGAAGATGATGAACATGTCTGATACTATTTAGACTCAAAGGTTAAGATCATTTGATCAATGGATCAAGATCATTGTTTAATTGACAAGGATTCATTGTAGGAATTGATCATGATGGTTTATGGATGGAAAGGTAAGCCCTTTATAAATTTTTGTCCAATTCACATCTTAGGTTTTTAGGCACTATATTGTTTAAACTTTTTTTTCTATTTCATTTTATATATTTGGGATGGTTAACAGATTTCATCATGCATACGTAACATTTTAAATATTATTTATATCTTGCATGGTTGAGTTTAAATTTGTATATTATTGGTGTATCAATGTTTTAAAATAATTATTATATGGGATCCCTTTTCTATTTAATCCTCTTTAGTGCTAGTCAACATCCCTTGTCCTATTGGGGGATGGGTTGAGGTGACACCCTCAGTAGATTAATGCTTCTAATGGGTCTCAGTGGGTGAAGTTGTGTCAGATTTATAACAAAGGGGTAATACTAGAGAAATATATTAGAGATAGGTGAATCATTAGTTTTAGTTATAGACATATAGGGTGAAAAAGCTTAAAGGCTCTTAAGGTTAATTATCATATTAGGGAAACCAGTTTTGTTGTGGTTGTTGATTCTTTCATAGGTAATGACATTGATAATCTAATTAACTATCTTTAGTAATCATAGCATTGATTTCAGTGTATAATTGTGAAGTTTCAGGTATCATATAGTTATCCATACATTTTGATTTCATGGAATGACATTCTAATAATGGTGTTGATTCCATGAAATAAGGATGTTGGTTCCCCTCATAGATATTTGATCACTAGTGGTATGGAATAAAAAATTTGTTGATGATGAGAGTACTATGATTTCCTATAGAGTTGTGGAAATTATGTGAGGATATATATCAAAATTATTATGGTTGATACCATTTTTAGATAGTGTCAGTATTCCACCATTATTTATGAGGAGGGGGATCCTCTATTTGTGGATCCAGTATTCCACATGTCTGAATAGAATATATGGGGAATGAGATCCTCCAATACAGTCGGTACTCCCTCCACTGATGTTTTTTCTAAGGAGGAAAGGGTCCCTCATATGAGATCATAGTACTTGGTATTCCCCAACATATATTGGGGACATGACATCAATTTTTATATTCCACGATCTCCACTTGTGGATGGGGTAAGTACTCCCATGATCCTGTGAAAATGTTGGTACCCATAAAATGGTGGGGTTATCAATCACTTGATTTATAGGGTACAGTTACTTCATTAAAAATAGATTATGTACTGTATGTGATGATATGAGTTTATTTTATCCCACCAATATGATACTCACCCATGATTATTGGGTCTATGGAAACAATTTGTAATGCATGGGTCCTCCATAAGAGCAGTAGGTTTCCCATCGATGTTTTCCAAGGTTTCATTACTACCTTTTCACACACCCGGTGTAATCCTCCACAATATTAAGGAGTCGGTGTCACCATGAGATATGTCACATGAACTAAATCTATTGAGATCAATGTGGTTTATATTAATTTCTATTGAGTTTAAAATTCCATCATCAAATTTTCAAACACTGAGTTAATTATGGGACCTCACCATAATTTATACTTTCTTACTATTATGGATGATGTACGTCATTTTCTCTTGACCTTCTGATTGTGGGTGTAGATATAGGAATATCAATTAGAATGGGCTAGTGTATCATATTGGGAACAATCACATTATAGGGTATGGGTTTTATGGGACAGTTCCATCTCTATGAGAGTTGGATGGATGGAGTGAACTTACTCATGTGAGAGTGAAACCCATGGTACATATATCTTTTCATAGGGGAGGTATTTAGATGAAATGTGGGAATCTCCATGAATTTTGTCTCATAGAATGAGCTATAGAGGACTTTGTTCAGAAAATTATAAATACAGTTTGAGGGTTAATCTATGGCTTCTTACCATGATGATTATAACAACCCATACTTTACATACATTTTTATTACTTCAGAATTGAAGCACACTTATTACAACATATAACAAAACCAGGAAAGGACCGTATAGGTATAGTGTCTTTAGAAACTGGGAAACATAAACAACTAGTTCATAAATCATCTACGTTGTCTCCCATTTATTTCATCATATCTAGAGTCACTTTTTGGAATATCCTACATAATAATCTTTTTCCTGGCCTGGGGAAAGAAAACATACAAAAAGGTGATCTCAAATGCTCAGTAAGGGTAAATAAAAGAAATATCAATCACATCATATTCATAAGAACATAACATTTTGGAAATATTAACAAGCAAAAGAGATCATAATTTCATAACATGGGATAAATCATAGTAGTGAAATGTAATCCCAATAATCATAACTTAAAACATGAAACTTTGTGGCATACACACATAATCATAGAGAATCATTTCTTAGTAGTCAAGACTTATTCCCAATACTATCTTAGCGAACAAAGTCCATTTCTGAACCGAGTTCACTCCTCGTTTCAGTCTTGTTTCACTGAACCAGTTTAACCGGTCGTTCCATCCATGTCTATCTCATGAGATATAAATCTTTACCCAATGCATTGGAGGGAGATATAGGTCCCACCCATCTCATAATGATACCATTCTGATGTGTTCCACAAAATCATAAATCATATATCATTGCATAACCTATGTAATAAAAATGGGATTCTTAAACATCGTGACATAATAAAACAATTCATATAAGATAAAGGAATTCATAAAAATAATTCCATCACAATATAATCAAATTAATGTAATAATAGCAATAGAAACAGAACTCTATATTATCTTAGATGGAAAATAATTTTGATAAAACACTTGAACTCCATTCTTGAGGAAAATATCCTTTCTACTTCAAAAACATTTTTCCTTTCTTAAAATGTCATACAATTTTAAACTAAAAGAAGTTGATTAAAAATAAACTTGAAAACTTTTAAAGGAAGCTTCTTGGAAATAATGTTTTAAAAATCCATTCATGCCGTATAAGTTAAAAAAACATTATTCTCTTACTTTTGTCGGAAAAGTCAAAAAGTACCTCGTACGAAAAACGACAAAAGATTCCTTTCATATCATTTAATAAATACTCAACAAAGGGTAAAATTAGATATAGAAAATATTATAAGGATATAAATATTACATATTAAGGAAACATGGATGTGGATGATAAATATTCCCCAGTAAATTCTGAAGTATAAACAATCTTGGATAAAAATGAGATTGCGAGATTTTCCCTTACCTTAGGTCCGATTTGCTTCGTAAGTGTCCGAACCTCCTGTATAATGATTTAAATAATGTCATTTACTTATTCCTGAATCATACTCATTGTTATGATATCATATATGGCCATATTCTTAGCTTCTTATTAGTAATATTTCATTGCTACTTGTTATTCAGGTGTTTATTACTTTTTGTTCTTATGCGTGTTTTGTCGAATAAATTATTATTCTTATATTTAGGTTATAGATACCTCATTTCCAGAATGGTATTAGTGTAATATATATCATATTAATTCATTCAATTCATTTATATAATCATTATGCAATGAAGATCATGTAGAACGATTCGCATCACATCGTGGAGACGGTATTCCGTACGTACGCACGAGCGATGATATCATTCCCATGATCATGGAATTTTATTGGAGTGTATGTATACTATCTCAGAATCAATATAAATTTACAATAACCATATATAGTTATTATTTACACCATTATAGCCATCCAAGTAAGGTGGTGGTGGAAAATATATTACACCACGGCGTGGAGACGGTATTCCGTACGTACGCACACGGGGTGATTTCGTTTTCCGTAGGATGGATAGATGGTGAAATAGGGTTGTTTCATACTTATAATAACATACCAGTATATGATTGATACTTATGTTATTACTTCATAATGAAACAACTAAATAAGAATAAGTGTAAGAAGAAATAAAGTTGAAAGAATCGGAAACGGACATTACCTCTTCTTTGAAGCGCCTCTTTGATACCTACTCATAGGGCACTAAAATTGGTCTTTGAAGAAAACCAGGACCTCTAGGATGTTTATAAAGAAGTGGAGAAGATAATTTTTCAGGGTTTGGCCGAGATTGAAGGCTCAATGTGGTGTGAGGAAGAGAGGTAGTAGGTTCCCTTTTATAAGGGAGGAGAGGGGCACCTTAGGAAAAACTAAAAATACTATTTTATTATAAAGTCATATTCGGTTTTTAATAGCTCCAAACTGATTTATTTCGAATCTAAGGTTGGGATGGGTCGAACTCCTCTCATACAATATAATTTAGACAAGGTTAGGTATCGATTTTAACTTTATCATTTATATTTAACTTTAAGTTAGATAATTTAACTTTTACCGTGTCTTCTTGTTTTCTTACACTATAAGGTTAATAAACTTAATATAACAAGCCAAAAGAACCCCAAGTTGTTTATTATTAAAATATATAACCTTATCTAAGTCATTTGGCCGAACCTTAGATTTTTAGGAATAAAATAACAATTAATAATATAATATTTGTTTTAAAAACTATTTTATGTCAATTTTGACACTATTTGGTAATTGATTTTTGTGAAAATCATAACAGAAATATTAGTTCGAAATAAGTTAATTAAATCAATAATAACATGTCATATTAACCTATAAAATTATTTTAATTCATAAAAAGTCTCAAATTACATTTATTTGTGTATTTATAACATCAATTATGTCAATATTTTATTAATAAGATAATTATTACATCATCATTGTGTCATGAATATATTAAATTATTTATTGTCTAAAAATTAAAAAAAATACCATTATGTGGGAAATCGTTTCATATTTATAAGGAATATTTATAGTCAAATTTATCTTATGTATAACCCTATATTAAAAATTATTTTGTTATTAAACTTTGATTTTAACTATTTTAACCCTTCTTTAAATAAATTAATAATAAATGTCCTAATCTAATCCAAGTGGGACTAAATGGTCATATTTTATTCCTAATGTTGTTTTTGGTCGAATTCTACTTATCCAATAGAATTAGGACATGTGTTAGGGTAATAATAATAACATTTTTACCCTTAATTTCCATATTTACTTTTTACCGTGGTAAAAAAAAGTAAAAAGTTACTATTCACCAAAAAATAATTTTCATCTCATTGAACCACATTTTAGTCCTTGATATTAACTGTGTCTCTCGGATTTTCGAAATTCCACTCACATAAGTGGTAAAATTAAGTTTTATGTAAATTTTCAAATTCTCATAGGAGGTGGGTAAAAGACGGTGAAAAGTTCAATAAAATTTTTATATATCTAAAATTATTATAAAATGACTACAATTAATTGCATTGAACTTATAGAGGTATCATGTATCAATTTTGACCTAAAATAAATTTAAATAAAATAAATAATTATTTAAATAAAAATTCGGTTTTTAAATAGTAACCCAGTGTTTTCACTACTCATCAAAAATTGAATGTTTTCAGAAAAATACCAAAATTTCACCCTAGGATAATTTTGATATTCCGAATCCAAAAAATGAAGTCCATTTTAAAAAATAAAATTTACAAAATTTTAAAAAGTGGGTATTACTATTCATAATGGCTAGTTTTAGTAATATTTTAATAGCATATCATTGTTTAGTGAAACTCGGTATTGTGTACGACGAAAGCTATCGAGGAAGGTCGCGATTGCGTGTAAAGAAAGCCAAGATAGTGTTGTGTGTAGTGAAAGATTCCTTTGATGATTTATATAACATAAAAACAAAATATTTCTCATAAAATTATTGGGTGTTACAGTGATCATATTTTTTATTTCCAATCCATAATATACTCTTAATTTTGAGTTTTTATATGACATTATTGTGATTCGAGTAGATCCTATAAACAACTCAATATGTAAAAGATATTACCATCAAGGGGATATTATACCCTTATAGCTATTGAGGGTGTAAGGATATTTCCTTAGGGGTCTCACCATGTCAAGTTGAGACTTGTAGATGATGTTTTGGATGGTGGGAGACTACCAGAAGACTACGTATTTATGAGTGGATGATGATGTGTGGTGTCATATGCCCATGGAAATGGTTCAAAATCCACTTTTTCTGAAGTCAAACCTGGTGGGTGAGAAATATTAACACTTTAAAGATACAGCCAGTTCCCTCATGGGTTGGGAAGCTTAGAATCAGTCCATGTGGTTGTTTTGGAGGGTCATAAATAAAACTATAGAGTAAATGATTATAGGTATTTTCCTTTTTGATGATCCTAATGTGATCATGAGTCAAATAATAGAGTAATTTGTTAATGATTGCCTCTAGGAGTTTTGAGGAGCAGATGAAAAGGACTATCTATGATTTTTTCAATTATTTAGAGAATACAACTTCATTATTAGAAATATATGATTCCCATAGAATTAGATCTTACAGATCATAGGAAGAGATTTTTTGGACCACGTATGGTTTTTAGTTGTGAGTATTAGGATGACTTGTAAAAAATGTTCTTCATTATCAGACCCCATATAAATCAAAGCATGGGAGTTTTTTTTGGAGATTCTATATGGCCTCTGAAGGGATATGTGTTTATGCTTGGCTATTTCCTAGGATTGGTTAAAAAAGTTTTAAATTTATAAAATTGGACTTCAGTTCTGTGGCTGAAATAACATTTCAACTATAGTGGATGAAGTGAATGAGGAGGTATGTGGTGTGGAAGTGTTATCCTTATAACATTTAATGAGTAAATAATGAGTGGGTTTTTATTTCCCCATGTCCCTGAACTAGACAATGTGGATGTGTGTTCATGGATACTACATATAAAATTGATATCAATCTCTCAACATGATGTGTGGAATCCTTTTTTGAGACACAAAATCTAAGATAATGAAAAGAATCTATTTTCTGTGAAATTTGATCCATGTGATACTCATTCTCCAAGTGGGAGTATGAAACCCCTGTGGGAGATTCTGTAGTAGAAAAACAATATCTAATAGATACCAAGGTTATGTGGAATCAATTTCTGGTTATATTTTTTGGTTTCCCATTGTAGGAAGAAAATTTTGTGAGTGGAAATCCTTGATGAGTCTTGTGGAAGGTGAGTTGAGATGGTTTTGGGAGCTCCCTTGAGGTGGGGTTAGGGTATTTTTAAATCATGAAAGAATGAAAGTCTTGGATACAATGTCCATGATCTTAGTCATTATGAAGGGACACATTCTTGAGTAATCATTCATTTTGGTTCTTAAAGGATCTATATACCTTCAAAGATAAGTATCCATTTCCTATGTGCATTAAAATTATACATGATGTATATTTACGGGTTTCCTAATGGAAATTCCAGGTTGTTTTCTTTTTAAAGATTAATATACTTTGTTGTTGGGGTTGGGGGATGTAGTGACCATGGTATTAATATGTTGATGACATATCATTTTGTGAGTCACATATCCAAAAGATCTTGAGAAAGGTAAAATGGAATTTTACCCCTATCAAATGATTTCATAATTTTATTAATGGTTCCTTTGATTTTAAAATGTCGTTTTCACCCAAGTGTTGGATTCTTATGAGATTTTAAGCTGGGAAAATTATTTTTGATATATATTATTTCATAAATATATATTATATATTCTTTTGGGATCAAATTTTAATGTCTCATAAATGAAAAAATATATAGAAATTAATACTTCATTATTTATTTTAGAATGGGCGGTTTTACATAGTTTAGGTATAATCTTCATAGGGTTGCTAAGTGTTAGGTTAGACCAAGTTACAAGGTTCTCATTTTAATTAGTGATGGGTATTTAAATTCCATAACACCCCCTCTATTTTCACTTTTACCCAAGAAGGTATACTCTTCTCACCTTGGTTGATGTTATAGTCAAATAATTATAGGGATATCGAGGAAATACCATCCATGAATGATCAGAGGTGTAGGCTAGGATTCAACGATCGTGAATCACTGAGTAGGGGCATGCAATATTGAATCTAAAATTATCCACCTTATGATAATAATTTTTATTTATTTCTACGCATTTATTATTTAATGGTTGTTTCTTAAATTCTAGTTTTGGATTATACATTATTACAAATCATATGATTGCTGTTTTTTTTGACATTTTTTGTTTTTTGTGTGGGAATTCATCGATCACAGGTGTTCGATGTAAGTAATTCTAGAAAAAAAATGATCTTTAGTCTCAATAACACACACAATGCAGTTGGTCTACGTATCATAGATAAGTGATAATATCCACATGATGTGTTTTTCATATAGAAATATCATGTGGGATTATTTTAGTTACACAATTCAGGTTCTAGCCTTATATATGGCCAAAACCCCTATTTGGAAAACATGGAGTATACAGGTTCAAGCCATTTCAGGTTACAATACATGACATGTGAAAGGGTACACACCCAAGTATACATGTTCCTTACATTCTATGGATTATAGGGATATATCATGTACTTAGTATGTACATTATCAATCAATATTAAGTGCATTCCAAGATCAAGTATTTGGGTGTATACGATGTTCACTTCATGTAAACACCACATAATATCCTAATGAATCTATTTGACAATTATTATCATTATAAATATTAATTTTTATAGCTAAGTAGTCCATTCTAATCATTCTTCCACATAGAACATGATGGGGGAGAGTTCTCATATATTAGAGGTTTTTGGTGAGATAACTCACATTGGTTACAGATTTTAATCTCTATAGGATGTCTATATTATTTTAATGATGATGAAAAGTAGGTGAGAGGGTGGTCGAATTCTAAGTTCACATTCATACACTATATATGGGAACCTTAAATTATTAAAAGGAATGATACACTATATGATTTATTGGGGATGATGTATTCTACATAAGATGGAGAGTCATTGACATGGTCAGTTCATCAACTAGTTAATAGTAGCCTCCTCACAGTAGAGTATTTTGATGATACGGAGTATATATAGGACTCATAGAAAAAAAACCCTTCATTCCATGTACCCTTATAGTCAGTAATTCTTCATGTGTATTAGATCTAGAGGACATAAGAGTTGGTTTTCCAACACAACTAATAATGGTATCTATATAAATTACTTTTTAAGTAGTAGATATAATTTATTTTCTAAATTTTCTATTAGCTTTAACCAAATATATAGAGCCATGATTTCATAAAACATTGTTCATACCATTCACCAAAATATTGTTTTTGATATCCATGTGGCATTAGTAGTAGGAACCTGGGATTCACATATTTCTCTATGAGCACCTAATAAGAAACTATGTATGGTTATTTTCTATGTTATAATAGATTATGTACTCAATAATAGATATTTGGCATGAGTATTCCATGCTAGATTATTATTTCAATGAGATCCCACCTCAGAGTTGTGTTACTTTATATTGTGGAAGGTAGCGGTACTCTTTCTAGATAGTCTCAATAGTTGGGAATTGTGTGGGATCCTCAATGAAGATGCAGTTCTAGAATGATATTTATATCTATCATTTTTTATATTATGATTAGGGATATAATAACCTTTTATAACCTATTCATTCTAGAGAGGTGTAGGTCTCCAATGATGATTGAAGATTACATTACTTTGTGGTGGTGGTAGTTGATCTTCCTAAGATCAATAAACTATAGTCTTGGGAGTTAACTAGTTTTTTCCTGAATGAACTCTCTTTATGATAGTTGGTTCACATAGTGGTTTATATTTTGATGTTTGACCCTCCCCACTTTTAGTATGCCTAATATGATGCTTTTTTGTAATAGGTGTTGGAGTGGCCGAAGGGGTGTTTACTCTATGGTAGTTTTACCATGGATAAAGGTGTGGATTTCTTCCATTAGATAGGTTACCAAGTGCTGGTAATAGAGAGTTTAAGGAACACATAGGTTTCTCCCAATGGGGACTTTTTATTGAAATAATGGCATGTGGAAAACTCAAGGAATATTCCCAACTTATGGGGTCAGTGGTGAGTATACTTACCAATACTTTTTATATATAAATATTACTTATTATTAGATGAGTGTTCAATATATAATATACCAATCCATTACAAAATTATATATGTTTAGTGTCCATGGAAACATTGAATGATAAACAACTTCTTTATAGGAGATCTACATCACCTTTGATTATGTTCATTAAAACTATCATCCTTCTCATAAATATAAAACTTAAAAAACTTCTTCATAACTTGGTGAAAATAAAAATAATAATATGGGATCTCCAATTCTCAGTAAGGTTAAAAAGGGGAAATATTAATGATCACATAAACATAAATGAGCATAAGGGTATGAGAACATGTGATTAGAATTTAAAATCAATATCATTCATTCAAATATCATAATTTTGAGTCATAGAAAAAATAATGGATGTTCATAATAAACGATTCATAATGGAATAAAATAACACAAGATATGAGATAATAAAATTTGTATAATTTATATGTTTTTTTCACACACATAAATATATAAATTTAATTACTTAGTTATGAAACACTTTTAAGACTACCATAGTGGATTGGGTTCACTCAACATTCCATCATATCCTTGATCATGGATCACGCCTAATATGATCATAATACACAATTTTTCTTACTAAACATGGTTTATTCCCCCATTATAGACCTTATTATCTCCTGATATATCCATATTTACCATATACAATAGAGGGTTATATAATTATGGGTCCAACCATATCATAATGAAAATAATACATATGTGTTCCACAAGACTATAAAATTGTCATGACAACACAACACATGTAAAGGAAATATGCTTCATAAACATTTCATTATTTCATCATAGCACAACCCATAGAAAAGAAAAAGGTTTCATGATGGTTTCAATATAAATAAATTAGAGTCTAGGTAAGAAAAGGGTTTTATAAAATCATCCTTATATAATTATCAACATAATCCATACAAATAATGAAAGAGGATGGTATCACTAGATCATAGCCCCATCAAATAATAAGAAGCAACAATGGATTTTATCATAGTTGATAAATTTCATAAAAAGGTCACTGGAATATTAATTGAGGAAAATAACATTTTCAATTCATATTCACTTATTTTGAATCTAAAAAATTCTAAATATTGATCGAAAATTTTTCATTAAAAGGAACCTCTAAAACATGTAATGTATGATTCAAAGACATAAGTATCCAGGATGGTGAGAAGTCTTATTCATGAAGCGAATGTTAAAACAATGATTAATTTTAGGTTTTCAGTAAAAACTCAGATGTTTTCTTTTTGTAAAATGTTATGAACATTAATTTTAAACAATTTTTTTAAAATTTAAAACTTGGATAAAAATGACATTAAAGAATAATAGGATTTTAATAAAACATTCTTTAAAACCATTTTAGAAAACATTTACATGGAATAAATATGATATTATATCATAGAGAAAAATAAAGACAGTTTTCATTAAAATTATTTATTCATCATATTGAGTATTTAGTGATTGTAAAATTAAAGGGAAACATGAAATCACTAGAAATAAAAAAATTAGAAGAATATTCACAAGATCCTTGATATGTAAATCATCAAATTTCATCAATGGAAATATAATAATAAAAAATATGGTTAAAAATGATATTGTAACATAAAATCCTTACCTCAAGTTACACATTATTAAAAATTGTTATATCCTCATATATAATAAATTTGAATTTATTATGCTTAAATACTTATAGGGTATATATATAACATTTCAATACCAATTTATTAACAAATTTTTATTAAAATTATTATTTAAATGTGTTAACTATTTTGTTCTTCAGGGAAGTTTCAGTTATAAAATTCGTATACATTTAAATTTATAAGGGATAAAACATCCCTACTATATTATCCATGGTATTAAGATCATATATATTAAATATTTTTAAAAATATATTTGGAGATATCTATAAAATGTAGAGTGTAAAAATCAATTACACTGTTCATGGAGATGGTATGTCATACATATGTGTTAATGTTGTTACAGTTTTTATGATGGATGAAATTAAGTAATGTTAAATATTAATTTACCACTATAGAATCATTATTAAATTATATATATAATAAATATATATTAAATTTTTCCTTAATACCATTTATTTAAATTAGGGACTGAAGAAAAAATCATATAACTTCTCGGAGGTGGTAGTCCACATGTACGGACGAGCAACATTATTGTTTTCCATCGAATTGAAATGTGGAGGATAATGGTTGTTATGTCATCATTATAATAATTAATTATATAGAATAAAATATTTTAATTATTTTATAATGTATGTAATATATTTATAGGAGTTATCAGAAGAAATAAAATTGAAAATTGTTGGTTAAATATATACCTCATCATTGAAGAAACCTATTTTTGATAACACCATAATCCATGAAAGGATGGTACATTAGAAATAAAATGTGGAAAAATATGATCAAAAGGAATATAATAATGTATTATGGTAGGTATTGTATGATATATAAGCCTCAAAAATTGTGAATAATGATGGAGAGGAGGTTCCCTTTTATAAGTTAGTGGAGGGGCATTCATGAAATTACTTGAAGTATTAAATTAATATAAATTAATATTCAAGAAAAAATGTATCAAAAGATATGTATTTTGAATATAATATGTGTATTAGTCTAAATAATCTCATAAAATTAATTTTGGAGATGTTTTGGTTACTCTTTAACCCTTATCACTTAATTTTAACACCTATTAAAACCTTTGGACAATTATTGTAATAAAAAAATTCTAATCTTTAAGGGTCAATAATGTTACCATAATATGGAAACAGACCCATAAATATACCATGGTTGACATTTAAACCATATAAAATTAATTTAGATTAATATAATATTTTTTTGAAATTTAAATAATTTAATAAAATAGCATCAGTTATAGAATATCATTAATGTATTTTTTGGAAGTATTCATTAACTTTGTCTTTTATATCAACATGGAAAAAAATTAATTCAAATATAAACCTCTAAAATATAAATAATAGGTAATAATTATTTATAAATTTTTTGAAATACAATAATTTATATACTTTTTATTACTATTAATTTTGTTAAAATCATTAAATTTATTTTTTATATTAATTGATTAAATACTTTTTCGACGTTCAATAAGTGATTAAGTTAATTATTCAATAACTAATAATTATAAATAAAATTTTTTACATAAAAATTAATTTTTCATTAAAATAATCATTTATAACTAAACATAACCTCTTTTAAAACTAATTTAAAATTTTTATTGAAATTTTAGTCTAAAGTGTGAAAATTTGTATATATTCATTCCTTAAAATAATATAATGGTAATAATAAAAAGTGGAACCATTTTTCCATAATTTAATGAGTTGGATTATAATGGTAAAAAAACTCATCTAATTGGATAGCACAATGTTTTAGAAAAATTATAAATCCTTATCCAAATGTTTTAGCCATCTTTTACCCATTTTTCCTTTTTGAGGTGAAAAATATTTTCCAAGAGTATTATTAGAAATGTTTAAAAATATAAGATACAATTTTAAAAAAAATCACCCAATTTATTCCAAATATATAATAATTATTTCAATATTAAATTCCTATAATTATCATAAATATATTTTGAAATAAGTGTTACAAATTTGACAAAAACTATTTTTATTGTATTTTTATGAATATAACTAGATTAATTATTTTCCAATGACAAAAACATAATTAAATGAATGTTAAAGAATTTTAATTACTATGTAATTTATAAATATTTTCAAAATATTCACCAATATTTATTAATTTAATTTATTATGATAGAAACACATTGCATACATAACTTTTTTCAAAAATAAATCACTTTTACTTTAAAATGATTTTTATTTTAATTTGAAATCAATTTATAAATTATTAATGAATTATATATAGGTGTGAACCAAACATTTTTCAGAATTGATTTAGTATTTTTCATACCATCCAATTAATTTTCTTTTTTATTACAGTCACATTTCATAAAAATATTTGAAAAGTATAATGAAGTTCATTTAAACTAAATATTATTTGTAGAAAAAGTTATCAAATGAATAAATCTTATCTGAGGTAGGTATACTATTATAAGAAGTTTTCACATTATACAACACTTAAAACGAATTGTAACATTGAAATTTAAATACATCGATATAAAAAAATGATGATATCTTGGTTTTGTCACATCCTCATGTTCCCAATTACCTTCTATAAATTTTAGATTCCTCTAGAGAATATTATAAAGTTGAGTATTCATGTTCTATATAACATCCTTCCAATGATCCAAGATTTATACTATTTATTTTTAATATGAAATATCATTCTCTAGTGTTAAATATCTAATTTCAATAAATAAGAAGTTTCATGTATGTAATTCCTATAGAGTGATACATAGAACACATTGTGGTATTGAGAGAGGTTCGGAGGTAGAAAAAAGTGATAAGTTACCATTTCTAATCAATCAAGTGTCTAGAAGATGAAAATATTCCTAATTTATATATTTCTATTCTTTCCAAATATCATAACCCTTTCCAATTGTGAAATTTACATAACAAACTTCTCACCAATTCCAAATTCCATGTATCATTAATAATTGTCAGAATAAATATTCATTTGAATTTGAGATACCTTGATATGTTCCTAAATGTAATAAAAAATTTATATAATTTCCTCATATATATTATGTCCTAATATATATTTTATCCAACTTAATTCCAACATGATGGAGTTATACACCTCCTTACAAAGAGATCATTATAAGGAGCCTTATAAAAGCTTGATTAAAAATTATTACTATAATAAAAATATACTACTGGAAGGTTTTGATCTAAAACACCTTTTGAATCCCTAGAAAAGGATCTCAATATATCCTCTAGTGTTTGAATGTTCATCTTAGGCTGACCATCTATCTAAGGATGATAAGAGACAGATAAAATAAACTCTTAATCCCAAGTATCATGATGACTTACCTAGAACATTGAGGTAAACCATGGATCCCGATCAGATATGATATAAAGTGGCACTCTATGAAACATTTACCTTAATTTATATTCTATCAAGATGATACAGAGATAAATAGTTTTTGATAGTATGAATTGTACTAACATCATACGGTGATTGACCATAATCTAAAAAAAAATATTTCTTATTGTTGTGTTGGGGAGTCTTATAATATAATCCATAAAGGTGTTTTCCCTGTTCCATTATTGTATAGGTAATGGTTCTAACATCCCATAAAAATATTTTCTCTTAGAATTAACTTTATCACATACAATTCATCAAGACACATATTCTGTAATATCTGTTTTAATGTTCTTCCAGTAGAAATACACATTAAGATATCTAAACATCTTAAAAATTCAAGGATGAATATTGAAAATTAAACTTTGACCTTTTTTAGGTAGCTCATTATTCAAGTATGGTATTGATGGGATAGAAATATGGTTACCTAACCATAATATTACATCACAATTAGAGTTTATCTTAAGAAAACTTATCTCATTATTTTAATTTTTTACATATTTCATTCAAACCTCCATAATCCATACCTGGAGTGATGAATGGGAATTCATTTCATAATGATAATATTTCTTCTCATAATTATTTATTTATAGGTTCGACACTAGAAAATTGAAAAATATTTTATCTTTTTTTATTATCACCAAAGATAAGTTAGAATGATACGTTCATATTAGAGAATATCCTTCTTTAATCTCCTTCCTAGGCTGGTCATATAATGAGCATTAATTATTTTTAACCACCTATAACCATCATCTAGATTGTAAATTAAACTCTTTTAATGTGAATATATACTTTTATCTTTTATTATTAGTATATATATCACAACTTTATCTATAATGATAATGACTCTATGTCATTAATTAATTAATTAACCCAGATAATTCCAAATCATAACATGTGTATTTTTCCACAAAAACTCTCAATTTATATGATGAATAAACAATCAATATATAATTTTATATAAGAAAGAATACCAATAAATTCTTTTATCTATCATTATAGATACAAAACCCTTATATTCAAAAGGGTAGTGTATGCACATGTGGGCCTACAAACCATCTCTTTAGTTCCTTAAAGTATAATTCACATTAATTTATCTAAAGTAACATGGATATCTTACACATTAACATGGTTAGTGTATTATAAATCTATGATAAGCTCTCAAAAGACCATTGATAATATGAAAATATAATAATAATACTACATATCTCATATATATTGGTTGGTCTATTTAAATTTCAATAACATATATCTTTTATGGATCCACCAATATATCCCATCTTGATATTATAAAACATAAAAAATAAACTTCCTATCACTCAAATTGAAAATTGGTAAATTATTCACTGAACGTATCATTTCTTATGGTCTTCTATAAAATACTCAAGTGATATTCAGACTCTTTATTTATAATGGAATATATAAGGAAATAGGCTATAAAGAAAACCACAAACTAATAAATTTACCATCATGATAACTATTAAAAATGGTTTTATTGGGTTTGTATTCAATTTTTTATGTCAACTAATTGTATTCAAATTGAAGATCAATCTTGGAAATGTATTTTTGATCCTCCTGATTAATCAAACAAATCATCAATATAAGTAATATCATATAACTGTTTTATTGTGATTATGTTCAATTCATGAAAATAAATGTAGATTCATGTTGATCTATCATTCTCCTTAAAAAATAGAATTATTTCACTATATGGTGATGCAATTTTCCAAATTAATATCTTATTGATATTATCCATGAATTTATTCCTTCATCCCTAAAACCTTATTAGGGCTATTATATATGGAGACTTTGAAATAGGCATAACACTAGGTGTGAATTTTTTTGAATTCTCTACTTCATGATTTAGAAGAGGATTGGGAAAATCTTATAGAAAAAAATAAAAAATTATTATACAGTAGGAATATCATAGATGTTGAGGTTGTCACTAACCATCTGATATAAACACCCATTTTGAATTGGAATAAAAACTCATATAGTGGATTTACATTTTATTTGAATTTTATATTTATCATCGCACTGATAGAATATAGTCTAATTTTTAATATCAAATATGACTTCCCTTCATAATAAACTAATGTGGTACACAGGTAATAAAAAAAATAAATACCTATGGTAACTTTAAATTCAAAAAAAGTGAGAATAATAAGATTTATAGGAATCCTATTATCAAATTCTTCAATAGGATAAGAATATTATACATGATATACACTCACTATACCTAGGGGTTTTCACTTCTAATCTCTTATCTAATAATTGGGGTGACATGGTGATACACTTAATCAAATTTTTAGATAAAAAATAGTGTATATATCTAAAATAAAATAATACATCTGCAGTTTTCGAGTTTATGGTAACTGTACCTTTCACCACTTCCTTATCCACATTTTCCATTATGATCACTAGAGATTTCAGTTTATATATGGTATTAAGAGGGTTTTGACATTGATCATTTTCATTAAAATTCATATTTGGGAACTATTTACAATAATTCCTGTACCCCTTCCATTTAAAAAACTCATATTTGGGTGGTTCATTTTATCTTACTATCTCCCTCTCATTATCTAACTTCTTTCTCCCATAATATTGGAATTTTACTACACATTGACTATTTTTTTCACACTTAAAACATTTATATATCTCAAAAATAAAATTTCTTCCAGGTTTCCTTCCGTAATTTTATAATAAAACAAATATTATCTTCTTTTTTATATGTTTATTATTATTAGAACTTCCTTTGAATTCCGTTGTTTTTTTATTATGAAAACAATGTGATTAATGGGTGACACTAATATACATATCTAACTAAATTTCACATAAAAAATTATTTATAGTTATTGAATAATATTATGGATAAAATGCTTCAAAAAATGGTTTTAATCCACCAATGTTTTGATCAATCATAAAATCATGTTGAATGTTAAAACCAAATGAATAACTTTTAATTATTGTTTAATTTTCCTCATAGGTACTAATGTATTCAAAATACTTATTATTTATAATAAATAATTCCTTATCCATTTTATTATTATGAATATGTATAAATTAAATATTTGAAATATGATTTTAAACCAATCGAACTACCTGGAGTAAATATATTCAAATTTTCTTATGTTATTGAAAAGTGTCGATCATCGATCAAATTCACCTTCAAAATGATAATCAACTAAAATAAAATTTTCATTTTAAAACACCGAAGAATGAAAAATATATTTTTAGTTGTAATGAACCATTTATTATTAGCAAATGGATTATTATACCCACTAAAATAAGGTGGATTTTACCTCAAAAAGTACCCAACAAAACATTGTTCTATCTGGTTCTTATTTCAAATATATGCATGATTAATATATTGAGAATATTGATTAATCATACTAAAAATATCTTTATTATATAATATATACCTTTTGGTATCTCAAATGGATAATCATTATATTTTCCTATAAATTTTTCATTAACATGATTCCTTCGGCTTCCATCCATTGACTAAAATGAAAAAAGGATAGTTTGAGAAATAATAAAAATAGTGGGAAACCAAAAAATCAAGAAAAATAATTACAGTATGAATAAATTAAAACACATTATTTTCAATCTAGTAATTTTTAGTCTTGACCTAGGCCGCCCATAGTATTTACCAAAAACATTAGGATGTTATCCTACAAATAGAATTATCCCTAGGGTTTTCACTAATATTTTATAATTATGGAATCTAAAGGTAACAAAACCATTATCTGATACCTACAATATCGACCCAAGTTTTTCATTCGTAAATATTAAATCTTATTAAGTAAATATTAGATATATATAATAACTATACTTACTAAAATTTTATAGTATTATTGTCTTCGGAAATTTTAACACAAATACTAGTTTCTAAGATAACTTCCCCATCTACCATTTGTTCTTTATAACTAATACCATTATAAGATATATCATACACAAAACCATTCATCAAAATATAGTAAGATGAAACATAAGAATGGGTGAGTGAATATGCTCAATAATTGTAATAACGTGATATATCAATGATTATATAAACATAACAATAGCATAAGTGTATATGAACATGATCTTAACATTTGAAAACCAGTACTTGCTTATCAAATATCATAATATGATGTCATGGCATAATGAATAGTATTTCATAAGACATGAATCAATAAGGGATCAGTGAATTTAATCCATGTGTGCCTAAAATTGGAAAATGAAATAATTTTTTGGAATACACATAAGAATAGAAAATCATCTCCATAGTTAGGGATCACTATTAATACTATCATGGTTGATTATCTTCACAACCCTTTGCATCACATCCTTATTCATGGTTCAATCCAAAGTAAATCATAGTGGATAGAGTCACATGATAAATTTGGTTCACTCCTCATTCTAGTCCTTATTATCACATGAAATATATATCCTTAACTAATGAATATGAGAGATATATAACTTTAGGCCCACCCATCACATAATAAAAATCATACATATATGTTTCAAAAAAATCATAATACATTGGTCATAACATAACCCATGTAAATGACATGATGTTTTAAACATTTCATCATTTTATCACACTATAAAAAATTTAAATGGAATGGGTTTCATAAAGGTTTCATCATAACCTAAATATCCTATGGGAAATAAATGGATTTCAAAGAATAATCCTTAAATAATCATTATTGAAATCCATAAAAAATGAATACGTTTTATGGTATAATTATATCAAAACCATATTAAATCATAAGTGACATCAGTGGATGTTATCATAAATAAAACAGTCTTTTGAAGTATTATTGGAAAATTTCATGATAAAAATACATGTTTCACATTGAAATCACTTATTTAAAATATAATAATTTCAAAAATATTAATGGAAAAATATTCATAAAAAATATGCTTGTATGATTTTTAAGGAAAATTAAAAGAATATAACTATCATGATTGATTAAAATTATTTTCATTCAGTTTATATTAAAAAAATATTCCTTTCTCATTTTAGGTAAATAGAAAAAAGTACCTCTATTAAAAAATGGAAAGGATATTATACTTTACCCATTTTTAAAAAAATCAATGATTCGTGAAAATGAGTCTATGAAATCGTATGATAATATTAAAACTATATTGAAAAAAAAATTATACAATTTGGACATGTAAGAAAAGAGTATTTTTTAATAAAGATGGAAATAAATTCGGTTTTTGTGAAAAACAATTCATTAGTATCATGAGAATTTAAATAGAGGAAAAATAAATGGAACCATTTAATTTCTAAAAATAACCATAGGAGAGTAAAATTCATTTTATTTTTGAGAGTTGAATGATGAAAATATTTAATCAGAATTGTAATCATAAACAATCTTCTTAAACAATTAGATTATAACATAAAACTCTTTCCTCATGTTCCACTTACTTAGAATGTAATATAATAAGATTAAATTTATTATAAATATATACCAAAATCATTTAAATAATTTTAATATCATATATGATCCACTTAATTCATTTTAGTACTAATTTATTAATAATTCAATATTAAAATCATCATTTCCAGGCATTAACTATTTTATTTTTCAAAGAAGTATTAGTTCTGTAGTTTTTTATTTGTTATTTGATCATGGATTCAAAATATCCATAATGTTAACATGATATTAATATAATATATAAAGATTATTTATATATATATATATAAAATGTATACATATAAATGTAAATTACATTGTTCATGAAGACGGTTGGACATACAGAATAATAACTACTGTTTCAATTATTCGACATATGAAAAAAGAGAGTTAAAAAATAATTCACCTATATAGATAAATTATTATATAATATATACAATATATAATGATTTAAGTAATCATTATTACCATTAATGTAATGTAGAAAAAATGATTCACATCACTTCGTGGAGGTGGTAGTCCACCCATTCGTGTAATTGGATTTAGAATTTACCAATAGATGGGAAAGAGGATGATAATGATTATTACATAATTATAATATAAATGAATTATATTTAAGATAAATCACTAATTATTTAATAATTTATATAATATATGTTCTGGATTTACAAGAAGAAATAAAATCCAAAAAACTCAGTTAGGTGTTACACCACTTCATTGAGAAATTACTTATGGAATACACCTTAATCCTCAAAAGGATGGTATTTTGGAAATAAAATAAACATAATGATGAGGTTATGTAATATAGGAAGGTAATATGATGTTTATTAGAAAATATATAAGACTCAAATTGTGAAAAATAAAGGAGTGTATTTTCCCTTTTACATGTGAGGGGAGGGTAACACATGGAATTACAAAAAGTATTAAATAGATATATATTAATTTTCATTCAAAATACTTCAAAATAGATATATTTATTATACAAGATTATTATGAGTTTAAATAAACTCATAAAATAAAATTTTTATACATATTTTTTATATTTTTACTCATACCTCATAGTTGTGACCCCTACACACCCTTTTTTAACAATTACCAAAATGAAAAAGGTTTCTACACTTTAATGCTCAATGATGTTATGATAAATTAAAAAGAAACCAATAAATAGTTCGTGGATTATATTTTAAACCAAATAAAATTCATTTGGATAAATAGAGGACATTTATGAATTCAAAATCATTTAATTAAATATTTATTGTTATAAAATATAGTAAATGTCATTTTTGAAACTATTCTATTAATTTTACTTTGAAAATAACAATAAAACAAATGAATTAAAATAAAAATATTTCAAACATACATAGATGTTTATATTTATATTTATAATTAATTTAGCAAAATAATTCTACCAAATTTTATTAATTTTTTTATATCATTTATTATTTTCTTTTATTAATTAAATAAATACTATGTCTTTATTTGATAAGTATTTAAGTTATTTACCCAAAAACTAAAAAATAATAACTAAAATCAAAAAAATTCATACATCCTTGAATTAAATATTTAAAACCTAAAATTAAACTTTATATCCTTATATAAATTTTTTAGAGATATTATTGTCATAAGAGTGACATTTTGTATGTATTCATTTCATGAAAAAATATAAATGTCATAATCAAAAAAAAGAATTAGGTGGCCCTATTTTTGAGATATAGATGATAATAGTAATATTATACTCATCATATTGGATAATAAAATGTATTATATAATTCTTAATGCCCAATCATAATTTTTTTACCATGACGTACCAGTTTTACCCTTATTAAGGATACAATATTTACCATGGTTCTTATTCAAAATGGAAAAATGTTTTCTATTTACCAAATCTGATCATATTGATTCCATGCAGGGAATTAATTTTTCGAGATTAAATTCCTAAAATTTCCCAAAATTTAGTTCAAAATAAGTGTTCAAACTGAGATGAACATCGGTTTTTAGAAGAATGAAAATTTAAGCATATAACTTAGTTTTTTCTTATCTATTGCCTAGAAAAAAGTACATGAATTTTAAAAAACATTATTGAATATATAATATAAAATTTTCATTTAATCATTAAAAAATATTTATTAATTTAATTAATTATGATAAAAACACATTAAACTCACATAACCATTTTTTCATAGAGACATTAGTTTTATGTCTAAATTTATTTTATTTTTATTTATAAAAAAATTATAAATATTTAATTAAATTTATATATGATTGAATAATACATTTTTCATAATTTATATAGTATTATTAATACATGTTAATAAGATGCCTAAGAGATAAAGGTCACATTAAATAAAAATAATTCAATAGTATAACACAATTTTTTTAATCATGATATTGCGTATAGAGAAATAAATAAATGAAATAATAAAATATTCTAATGTAAATATCCTAAAATATCTTAGTGTTATATTGATGTAACTATAAATGGTTTATTTTTCAAATAATTTCATTAGAAGGATCTCCCTTACTAGAACCTCGAGGTGTGTTGGTAGTGTTTTGGATGGTTTTTCCTCTTGTGATCCATTGGATTTTGGTCTTTTACATTGTAAATATGTAGGTAGGTGACTTCCTCAGCTATGTGAGATCTTGACCAAGATTTCCTCATTCTTTGAAATGATGTGGTACTTGGATTTCACCCTAAATGACTTTGATGTGGATTGAATTGTAGCATTCCTAAGTGGTAGATTAGTTGTTTCTCCCCTTGTTGTTCCCTCTTCCCTTATTTAGTTAGGAGTATGTATGGTTGATCCTTTATTTTTTATTTACTATCGAACCTAGTAAACATTTTTTAGGCACGATTCTAGTTACTATTTACACACACCTAAACTTGCTTTATACCAAGACGTTTTGTGTCTATATAGATGATGTACAGTTCTAAAACCTATCCAAATTGGGCGTAAGGATATATGGAACAATTGGTATGAATTGTTGGTATCATGAGAGGGGTTTTTTATTTGAAATAGTCAGGATGGTACTTTGATGGAATGGAAATCTCCCATTAATCCTTTATAATCAATTATTATCCCAAGATTTTGGTCCTTGAATTCATACAACATTGAATTTTCAAGTTCACATTATTATTTCAGATATTTAGTAGATATAATCATGAATATTTTACTTTTTGGTTATTATGTAGGCCATGAATGGTTGTGAATTTTATTTCTAGATTATTTGTGTAACTTTGTTATATTATAATCTAGTTAAGGCCTCCCATATTTGTGTATTATATATAAGTTCTTGTCCCCAGCCTCTAGCCTATTAGGGGATGGATTGGGGTGACACACTCATCAAATATCCACATAGGAGGTGTTCTAGTGGGTTATGTAATTTCACTAAATCACCATAATAAGTCTCTAAATTATCAATAAACATAGAATCATAAAAAATAACTATGAATACAATATTAATTTAAAAAGAAACAATTATTTTATATCATTTTAAAAAAAATAACTATGCTCGGGAAAGAACTGTATTTTTTTTAATAACTATCCTCCATGAAATACATGAGGTTATAACAATTTTAATTTAATTTATCTTTAATAACTAAAATTAAATTAATCATTTTTATAATTTACACATGTACTTATTGTTCCATATCTCTTTTATAGAGATGTTTATATGGTCATTCGATAACAATGGCATCCATCATTCATGGAGGTCCATATGTTATAATAAGATTACTATTGATCCCCTTTTGAATTCCATATCAAGAATATTGTTTTCATGTAGATAAAACCACCACCCTTTTATACTAAACATATAATTTCTACAAGCCCCTTCTGTTGAACTAACCAAACTACACATAACCATCCCATCATTCTGATCAACCTGTACCAGCCAAAGGCTTTATACTACCTCTAGCCTCACATTAAATATAACATTATGTTATGTTATATTATCTAATATTTTGAATACAATTGAAGTTGAATTTGGGTTCACAATACAAATAATCTCTAACTTGAAGACGGTTTTAAGGGAAAAATTGGAAAACACCAACACAAAAGAAATTTTTCAAATCGTAACTCCTTATACCAAATGTTTTTATATCCACCATCTTCTGATAACCCCATTATCATGTTAATTATCCTTACCATAATATTTATAGGGCCAATACATAGATTCTCATATCAATTAGGTTATATATCCTAACTATCATCTAAATCTCCAACTCTCCATATTCCATCAACTTCTGAATATAGTTGTATTTCAGGTTGATATATTAATTCATTGAGATAAAAATGATATTCCACTTTAAGTAGATAAAATTTTGAAAATTATAGTAAAAATTTACATTTACCTAGAAAATTAACAATTTCTCTGAATGATTCCTCAACAAAACAAATTCATTTTCTTCTTTTATTATTAAAACATAATAAACATCAACTATAGAGAGTCTTAACACTTACTTTATCTTTAAATTACAACTAATTTATAAAATTTCAAAGGTAAAAATATATATAGTTTTACTCTTCCATGTATCATAATCATCCCTAATGACTACATAAACATACCCTTGAACTGGTTTTTAAAACCAAATAAAATGGCTATGTTTTTTCATTTTTGATACCCCATTATGAATTTAATGTATTTATATTATACCATCATTATTGTTTCTATGTACTAGCTGAATAATCCCACAAAAAAAGTATATTTATGTGTGATTTTAAACCATAAAATACATAAAAATTATAATTTATGAAGAAGAGAAGCCTTTTCAATATATCTACTCTAAATTCCAAATATATTTTCTTACCCCAATGAAAATAGTATTTGCATGGCCATATGTGTTGAAAAAACCTTATATTGGGTCATTTTAAACTCATTGATGAATTTTTGAGTGTAATCCCTTTAATAAAAAATAATACATTAAACTTATTTATCTCTTTAAATCCTCATTCAATGAATCTTCTTCGATATCACATGATCTATCATTTTAAAGATTCCATGAAACTCAAATTTGAGCCCTTGAATCCTTGGATTGTCTGATCCTACTAAGAGAATGCCAAAAAAATAATGTGAATTAATTATAAATAGATAATCTATTATCACCATCTATTATAAATATTTTTTATTACCTAAACATTAAACCATTTTTATCCCTAAAATCATCATATTTATAGTTACATTTTCTCAGTATTTTGTCAGTCCATAGAGACTATGATATATATTATGGACCATTTAATTTTTTAGAAACATCAAAATTAGTTAGTTGTATGAAGTACTAGTATTTCTGAAATTAACCATGAAGATGAATAGTTTTATAAAAAATTTATTCAAAACAAATTCATTATTAATTATATAGAAACTGGTATGGATCCTAATTTGATTATCTACCAATGAGAATATTTTTGAGAAATATATTTCCCACTTCTATTGGAATCATTTCAACAATAAAAAAGGTTCTTACTTCATAACATTTTCAAAATTTATATTTTTACTATAATTTCCACTTGTTATCCATCAATTTATTAACATGTGGTAATGTTTTTATCTCCCATTTGTCATTGGGATTCATTTACTCTAGTTTTACATTCATATCTAACTCCCTGTTTTCCAAATCACTATGTGTAGCTACTTACATTTGGATTTTATAAACCTATCAATTTTAGAATGTAGTGTATTTCATGAGAATAAAATTGAAATATTTTTATGAATTTTCATGACATTAAAAACTCAACTCAAAAGTCTTTTCTTTTCCATACTACATCATTTGAGCCCATTTATATCATATTCAAATATTTTGAAATTATACATTGATCCATTGAATACCCGGAGTATTCAGGTAAATATTCCACTAGCTTATACTCTATAAAACATGTTCCATCATCTGAACTGTCTAGAACACATTCAGTAATTCTTTTATCAAGATCAATATGAACATGACCTTATGATTATCTATCATCATCCTCCACCTAGGAGAAGTTTTTATATCTTTTCAATTACATCCAATAGAAGAGAATATTTAATTGTATGACTATATTCCAATTATCATCATCCTAGAGTATAGATCTAAGGTTTTTATCTTAAAATCCCATAAATAAATTAGGCTAGGACTTACACTTAATCTTTTCCCTCCCTATAAAATCAATTTCAAAATATTTAAAACTGTAAAAATAATTCAAGGGACTAATTTAAATTGTTTTATTAGACTGAAACAACTCAACAATGTCATACCATAATAGTTTTAATGGAATTTAGTAAACAATTTTTATTTGAAAATTAAGAGCTTCCACCCAAGTGTATTTGGAAATTCCAAAATATAATATATTTTTCTGCTTCTTCTTAGACAAAATTTTCTTATCAATAAAACCATTTAAAGGTTTTCCTTATAGAGACATCTCTATTTTCATTCCCTTTTTATAACACCACTTATTAAAGTCCCTTATGATATATTCACCTCCATTATAAATACATAGACATTTTATATTCCATATAACTTCCCCATCCAACATATATTGTCATTGAGTGATTTCACACAAAAATAAAACCTTTGTTTTAGAATGTTCACCCACAACTAAATCATTGAATCATCAATAAAAGTTACATTGTATAAGGATCCTCCACAAGATTCAACTGTGGGTTTTCCAAATACATGTTAATGAAAATTTTATAATTTTTAGATGCAATGATACCTTCTTTTCAAATTGAACAATTCATTAATATACTTCCCAATTATATAACATTCAAAACAATTGATGGTAATTTAATCTTTATTAATAACAAACTTATCTTCAAGACACATTATATTATTATCACTTGTATGACCAATCTAATAAGGAAATAGGTTTATACTGTAGGATAGTATTTTCAGCCATCATTAAATCATTTTATCATCCAGTCAAATAAAAACTCACATCCTTTTTCCTATAGACATCACCATAGATACTTGATTAGATATATATACTACATTAGAAATTATCATTCAATAATATTTTTTTATTCTTTTATCTAATGGAATTTTTTTACACAACCCAATGATGTGTTGAACTTCCTTAAACTAAAAATAATAATTTCAATATCTATATATTAGAATCACCCATTTTTAAGATCATTAAGATACTTTTCACTTACTAAGTGTACCTTATAGAATAATTTGGGTACATAATTCCCTACTTAACATGTCTATATTTTAGAATGAAATGATGAAATTGAATTAACTACCCATGATTCCCCTAGAACATTTAAACTCATTAATAATTCGACATTCCTTCTACCAAATTTGTTGGCCTTGAAATTCCAGAATTTGACCTACTAGAGTTCACACTAAAACCTATATATTAATTATTGGGATTACCCCTTTTACCAAAAAACCATAATATGGGGATGGGTTATTTATATTTACCTATATTAAAATCTATGAACTTATCTTCAACATTCACTTAACTTTTATTTCAATTCAGTGACAATCCTCCACTTTCCATATTCAATTAATTTTTGGTAGGATTTTATACTCCCATTAATATTCAATCACAACTCATTGTTATGTTACCCAAATCCTAAAACACCAATCCAAAAATATGTAATAATTACTAATAGTAGTTGTCATCACCAACCAACTCACAGGTGGAGATAATATAAAATAAAATATCTAGAAGTATTCCATGAAACTTATATTCACTGACTTAAAATTTATCTAGATCATGCTGAAATCTTTAATATGGTAAAACACAAGCTTTCATTATGAAAATATCATTCTGAAATAACTCCACATGATGATTTGTTTTGGATGTTTTTATTTTTTTCATACATATTCTTCAAGTTCTATATCATATTAGTTGTGTTAAATATTTAATGGATGTTAAAGGATAAATTAATTTCTAAAGAATTAAGGGTCAGTCCATGTTCTTTAAAATATAGATGATACCATTTAATTTTATGAATTATATCTTGTTTTATTATAATAAAAAATGACCAATTTCATTTGGGTAAGAAAATATTCCATCTGCATCCCCCGGAAACCCTATTTTATTTAATTGGACGTATCAACCAAGACCATAAAATAATTCCCTACACTAATAGTAAACTCCCTCTAAAAATGAAATAACACAAAATAAATAATGAAAGAATATAATTGAGTATAATTTGTGTGACAATGAGTCATGAACCAGTGCATTGATACCACTAATTATGGATGTGAAATATGAAAATCTATGAATCTATTTAACGTTACTTCACTAGAAAAGACCTTTTAAATACTATGAAAAATTGACCATGGGACTTCATGCACAATATAACACCTCCTTAATCGATTATAGTTTATTAGAAGATATGTAGCTTAATATCAGACAATTTCTCCATACTGAGTATATCTAATTATCACACACAGACATGAATACAAATGAATAAATTGAAAAATAGAAAAGTAAAACAAACTCTGATTTTACATGGATTAGAAAAAAAATCTTACATTTATGGGAGAACACTATAGTATATTTCTTACTATTATCTAGAAGAGACAATATTTTATAATAACTTTGAGTTTATTAACTCCTAGATTTCAAAAATTAATTTAATCAATGTTACAAGTTACACAAGTGCCATAGGTCCCACATATCTTTTATAGATATGTTAAATATTTCTTTTAGTATCACTAACTGATGACTTTTAATTGTGTCCCTTCATTGAATTATTATGACTACTGATCTCCAGTATAATTCTTTAGTATAACCCATAACATGGGTATACAAAACTAACACCCCTTTATTCTCAACTAATATTCTTTGAAATCCCATTCCACTAAAAGAATGAATCAATAAAAAATCATCAAAACATTCAAACTGTTGGAAAAACCTACATCCGTTGATGGATTTAAGCCATTTATAGCCTCATATATAATGCTACCTTATCTTATGATATTAACTCCTAAAAATTTCATCAAATTGAAATTAAAATTGTATCCATAATCCTAATAGATATTATTTTTGAATCAATTAAAATTATTATGTCCTTGTATGATTTACATTAATAATAATGTGATTGATATTTTATGAGTATGATTATATAACGAACTATGTTTCATGATGAAAGTTATTCCTACTAACATTACAAGATGTTCTTAATGGGGATAAAAAAAGTAAACTATTTTAAATTACCCTAAACCCTGATTTAATTACCATATTAGGGTTCTCTAATGGTAACTAGTTGTATTAGAACCAAAAATTTTGGACTTGGAATTCATCCAACCATATTTTGGTTTATATGATATTAGTAACTTTATAAGAGATTCTATAGATCCTACATCTCTAAAGAACAAAAATATCATTGATGATAAGATATAACTATAGGGATTTAATAACATTTATGTAAACAATGAAGGCCTTATTAATGATATTAGAGGCTCAAAAAATATATAAAAATTTATTAAATAAGAGAAAAAAATATTCATATGTGTTTTTCAAAGAAATTATCGATGAATTTTATTATCATGAAAATGTAGAAGTTGAACAATGATAAATCATAAAAAAATTAAAATCAGATAATTATTTTAATACAAATGATACGAAAAAACCATTCTGTTTTAAAATTTTAATGATTCTATTCAAGAATAAAATATTAATATTGAGCCTCTTAAGGACTTAATCAATATTATTCCTTCACCTCCAGTTTTCTAAAAAATTTATTATAAAAGAAGGATTATATCATAGACTTCCTTCCTAAGGAGATCCTATGAGAGTCTTCCAATAATATCTTCAAACACTCATAATATATTTTCAAGAGATCCATTCCTTTTTTATATCTCTTAATCACTATCCTCTATGGTACCCTTGCTTACTTATTCTTCAATACTGTCTTAATCATATTCATGTGACTCATCATTATTATTAAGGTTCCAATTTTTTTTCATTCATATAAGTTACCATATTATGCATCCCCATAGGTCAATATTTTAAAAATAAAAAAATAATCCTTAAGAGGCTCAATATTAATATTTTATTCTTGAATAGAATCATTAAAATTTTAAAACAGAATGGTTTTTTCGTATCATTTGTATTCAAATCATTATCTGATTCTAATTTTTTATGATTTATCCTTGTTCAACTTCTACATTTTCATGACAATAAAATTCATCGATAAGTTCTTTTAAAAACACAGAGGAATATTTTTTTCTCTTATTTAATAATTTTTTTTATATTTTTTGAGCCTCTAATATCATTAATAAGGCCTTCATTGTTTACATAAATGTTATTAAATCCCTATAGTTATATCTTATCATCAACTATATTTTGGTTCTTTAGAGATGTAGGATCTATAGAATCTCTTATAAAGTCACTAATATCATATAAACCAAAATATGGTTGGATGAATTCCAAGTCCAAAATTTTTTGTTCTAATACAACTAGTTACCATTAGAGAAACCCTAATATGGTAATTAAATCAGTGTTTAGGGTAATTTAAAATAGTTAACTTTTTTTATCGCCATTAAGAACATCTTGTAATGTTAGTAGGAATAACTTTCATCATGAAACATAGTTCGTTATATAATCATACTCATAAAATATCAATCACATTATTATTAATGTAAATCATACAAGGACATAATAATTTTAATTGATTCAAAAATAATATCTATTTGGATTATGGATACAATTTTAATTTCAATTTGATGAAATTTTTAGGAGTTAATATCATAAGATAAGGTAGCATTATATATGAGGCTATAAATGGCTTAAATCCATCAACTGATGTTGGTTGTTCCTACAGTTAGAATGTTTTGATGATTTTTTATTGATTCATTCATTTAGTGGAATGGGATTTCAAAGAAGATTAGTTGATAATAAAGGGGTGTTAGTTTTTTAAACCAATGTTACGGGTTATACTAAAGAATTATACTAGAGATCAGTAGTCATAATAATTCAATAAAGGGACACAATTAAAAGTCATCAATTAGTGATACTAAAAGAAATATTTAACATATCTATAAAAGATATGTGGGACCACTGGAACATGTGTAACTTGTAACATTGATTACATTAATTTTAGAAATCTAGGAGTTAATAAACTCAAAGTTATTATAAAATATTGTCTCTTCTAGATAATAGTAAGAAATATACTATAGTGTTCTCCCATAAATGTTAGAATTTTTTTCTAATCCATGTAAAATTAGAGTTTGTTTTACTTTTCTATTTTTCAATTTATTCATTTGTATTCATGTCTGTGTGTGACGATTAGATATACTCAGTATGAATAAATTGTCTGATATTAAGCTACATATATTCTAATAAACTATAATCGATTAAGGAGGTGTTATATTGTGCATGAAGTCCCATGGTCAATTTTTCATAGTATTTAAAAGGTATTTTGTAGTGAATTAATGTTAAATAGATTCATGGATTTTCATATTTCACATCCATAATTAGTGGTATCAATGCATTTGTTCATGACTCATTGTCACACAAATTATACTCAATTATATTCTTTCATTATTTATTTTGTGTTATTTCATTTTTAGAGGGAGTTTACTATTAGTGTAGGGAATTATTTTATGGTCTTGGTTGATACGTCCAATTAAATAAATTAGGGTTTCTGGGGGATTCAGATGGAATATTTTCTTACCCAAATGAAATTGGTCATTTTTTGATTATAATAAAACAAGATATAATTCATAAAATTAAATGGTATCATCTATATTTTAAAGAACATGGACTGACCCTTAATTCTTTAGAAATTAATTTATCCTTTAACATCCATGAAATATTTAACACAACTAATATGATATAGACCTTGAAGGATATGTATGAAAAAAATAAAAACATCCAAAACAAATCATCATGTGGAGTTTGTTCAGAATGATATTTTCATAATGAAATCTTGTGTTTTACCATATTAAATATTTCAGCATGATCTAGATAAATTTTAAGTCAGTGAATATACGTTTCATGGAATACTTCTAGATATTTTATTTTCTATTATCTCCACCTGTGAGTTGGTTGGTGATGAAAACTACTATTAGTAATTATTACATATTTTTGGATTGGTGTTTTAGGATTTGGGGAACATAACAATGAATTGTGATTGAATATTAATGGGAGTATAAAATCCTACCAAAAATGAATTGAATATAGAAAGTGGAGGATTGTCACTGAATTGAAATAAATGTTAAGTGAATGTTGAAGATAAGTTCATAGATTTTAATATAGGTAAATCTAAATAACCCATCCCCATATTATGGTTTTTTGGTAAAAGGGGTAATCCCAATAATTAATATATAGGTTTTAGTGTGAACTCTAGTAGGTCAAATTCTGGAATTTCAAGGCCAACAAATTTGGTAGAAGGAATGTCGACTTATTAATGAGTTTAAATGTTCTAGGGGAATCATGGGTAGTTAATTCAATTTCATCATTTCATTCTAAAATATAGATATGTTAAGTAGGGAATTATGTACCCAAATTATTCTATAAGGTACACTTAGTAAGTGAAAAGTATCTTAATGATCTTAAAAATGGGTGATTCTAATATATAGATATTGAACTGATTTTTTTTTTAGTTTAAGGAAGTTCAACACATCATTGGGTTGTGTAAAAAAATTCCATTAGATAAAAGAATAAAAAAATATTATTGAATGATAATTTCTAAGGTAGTATATATATCAAATCAAGTATCCATGGTGATGTCTATAGGAAAAAGGATGTGAGTTTTTATTTGAATGGATGATCAAATGATTTAATGATGGCTGAAAATAACATCCTACAGTCTGAACCTATTTCCTTATTAGATTGGTCATACAAGTGATAATAATATAATGTGTCTTGAAGATAAGTTTGTTATTAATAAATATTAAATTACCATCAATTGTTTTGAATGTTATATAATTGGGAAGTATATTAATGAATTGTTCAATTTGAAAAGAAGGTATCATTGCATCTAAAAATTATACAATTTTCATTAACATGTCTTTGGAAAACCCACAGTTGGATCTCGTGGAGGATCCTTATACAATGTAACTTGTATTGATGATTCAATGAGTTAGGTGCGGGTGAACATTGTAAAACAAAGTTTTTATTTTTGTGTGAAATCACTCAATGACAATATATGGTGGATGGGGAAGTTATATGCAATATCAAATGTCTAAGTATTTATAATGGAGGTGAATATATCATAAAGGACTTTAATAAGTGGTGTTATAAAAAGGGAATGAAAATAGAGATTTCTCTATAAGGAAAACCTTTAAATGGTTTTATTGATAAGAAAATTTTTTCTGAGAAGAAGCAGAAAAATATATTATATTTTGGAATTTCCAAATACACTTGGGTGGAAGCTCTTAATTTTCAAATAAAATTTGTTTACTAAATTCCATTAAAACTATTATGGTATGACATTATTGAGTTGTTTCAGTCTAATAAAACAATTTAAATTAGTCCCTTGAATTATTTTTACAGTTTTAAATATTTTGAAATTGATTTTATAGGGAGGGAAAAGATTAAGTGTAAGTCCTAGCCTAATTTATTTGTGGGATTTTAAGATAAAAACCTTAGATCTATACTCTAGGATGATGATAATTGGAATATAGTCATACAATTAAATATTCTCTTCGATTGGATGGAATTGAAAAGATATCAAAACTTCTCCTAGGTGGAGGATGATGATAGATAATCATAAGGTCATGTTCATGTTTATCTAGATAAAAGAATTACTAAATGTGTTATAGATAGTTCAGATGATGGAACATGTTTTATAGAGTATAAGCCAGTGGAATATGTACCTGAATACTCTGGGTATTCAATGGATCAAGGTATAAGTCTAAAATAGTTGAATATGATATAAATGGCTTCAAATGATGTAGTATGGAAAATAAAAGACCTCCGAGTTGAGTTTTTAATGGCATGAAAATTCATAAAAATCTTTCTATTTTATTATCATGAAATACACTACATTCTAAAATTGATAGGGTTATAAAATCCAAATGTGAGTAGCTACACATAGTGATTTGGAAAACAGGGAGTTAGCTGTGAATTTAAAACTAGATTAAATGAATCCCAATGACAAATGGGAGATAAAAACATTACCACATGTCAATAAATTGATGGATAACAAGTAGAAATTGTTGTAAAAATATAAATTTTGAAAATGTTATAAAGTAACATCCTTTTTTATTGTTGAAATGATTCCAATAGAAGTGGGAAATAAATTTCTCAAAAATATTTTCATTGTTAGATAATCAAATTAGGATCCATACCAGGTTCTATATAATTAATAATGAATTTGTTTTGAATAAAATTTTTATAAAACTATTCATATTAATGGTTAATTTCAGAAATACTAGTACTTCAAACAACTAACTAATTTTGAGGTTTCTAAAAAATTAAATGGTCTATAATATAAATCATAGTCTCTATGGACTGACAAAATACTGAGAAAATGGAACCATAAATATGATGATTTTAGGGATAAAAATGGTTTAATGTTTAGGTAATAAAAAATATTTCTAATGGATGGTGATAATAGATTATCTATTTATAATTCATTCACATTATTTTTTTTGGCATTCTCTAAGTAGGATCAGACAATCCCAGGATTCAAGGGCTCAAATTTGAGTTTCATGGAATATTTAAAATGATAGATCATGTGATATCGAAGAAGATTCATTGAATGAGGATTTAAAGAGATAAATAAGTTTAATGTATTGTTTTTTATTAAAGGGATTACACTCAAAAATTCATCAATGAGTTTAAAATGACCTGATATATGGTTTTTTCAACACTTATGGCCATGCACATACTATTTTCATTGGGGTAAGAAAATATATTTGGAATTTAGAGTAGATATATTGAAAAGCCTTCTCTTCTTCATCAATTATAATTTTTATGTATTTTATTGTTTAAAATCACACATAAATATACTTTTTTTGTGGGATTATTCAGCTAGTACATAGAAAAAATAATGATGGTATAGTATAAATACATTAAATTCATAATGGGGTATCAAAAATGAAAAAACATAGCCATTTTATTTGGTTTTAAAAACCATTTCGAGGGTATGTTTATGTAGTCATTAGGGATGATTATGATACATGGAAGAGTAAAACTATATATATTTTTACCTTTGAAATTTTATTAATTAGTTGTAATTTAAAGATAAAGTCAGTGTTAAAACTCTCTATAGTTGATGTTTATTATGTTTTAATAATAAAAGAAGAAAATGAATTTGTTTTGTTGAGGAATCATTCAGAGAAATTGTTAATGGTCTAGGTAAATGTAAATTGTTACTATAATTTTCATAATTTTATCTACTTAAAGTGGAATATCATTTTTATCTCAATGAATAAATATATCAACCTGAAATACAATTATATTCAGAAGTTGATGGAATATGGAGAGTTAGAGATTTAGATGATAGTTAGGATATATAACCTAACTGATATGGGAATCTATGTATTGGTCCTATAAATATTATGGTAAGGATAATTAACATGATAATGGGCTTATCAGAAGATGGTGGATATAAAAACATTTGGTATAAGGAGTTGTGATTTGAAAATTTTCTTTTGTGTTGGTGTTTTCCAATTTTTCCCTTAAAACTGTCTTCAAGTTAGAGATTATTTGTATTGTGAACCCAAAATCAACTTCAATTGGATTCAAAATATTAGATAATATAACATAACATAATGTTATATTTAATGTGAGGCTAGAGGTAGTATAAATCCTTTGGCTGGTATAGGTTGATCAGAATGATGGGATGGTTATGTGTAGTTTGGTTAGTTCAACATAAAGGGATTGTAGAGATTATATGTTTAGTATAAAAGGGTGGTGGTTTTATCTACATGAAAAAAATATTCTTGATATGGAATTCAAAAGGAGATCAATAGTAATCTTATTATAACATATGGACCTCCATGAATGATGGATGCCAGTGTTATCGAATGACCATATAAACATCTCTATAAAAGAGATATGGAACAATAAGTACATGTGTAAATTATAAAAATGATTAATTGAATTTTAGTTATTAAAGATAAATTAAATTAAAATTGTTATAACCTCATGTATGTCATGGAGGATAGTTATTAAAAAAATACAGTTCTTTCCCAGGCATAGTTATTTTTTTTAAATGATATAAAATCATTGTTTCTTTTTAAATTAATATTGTATTCATAGTTATTTTTTATGATTATATGTTTATTGATAATTTAGAGACTTATTATGGTGATTTAGTGAAATTACATAACCCACTAGAACACCTCCTATATGGATATTTGATGAGTGTGTCACCCCAATCCATCCCCTAATAGGCTAGAGGTTGGGGACAAGAACTTATATATAATACACAAATATGAGAGGCCTTAACCAGATTATAATATAACAAAGTTACACAAATAATCTAGAAATAAAATTCACAACCATGCATGGCCTACATAATAACCAAAAAGTAAAATATTCATGATTATATTTACTAACTATCTGAAATAATAATGTGAACTTGAAAATTCAATGTTGTATGAATTCAAGGACCAAAATCTAGGGATAATAATTGATTATAAAGGATTAATGGGAGATTTCCATTCCATCAAAGTACCATCCTGACTATTTCAAATAAAAAACCCCTCTCATGATACCAACAATTCATACCAATTGTTCCATATATCCTTACGCCCAATTTGGATAGGTTTTAGAACTGTACATCATCTATATAGACACAAAACGTCTTGGTATAAAGAAAGTGTAGGCGTGTGTAAATAGTAACTAGAATCGTGCCTAAAAATGTTTACTAGGTTTGATAGTAAATAAAAAATAAAGGATTAACCATACATACTCCTAACTAAATAAGGGAAGAGGGAACAACAAGGGGAGAAAAAACTACTCTACCACTTAGGAATGCTACAATTTAATCCACATCAAAGTCATTTAGGGTGAAATCCAAGTACCACATCATTTCAAAGAATGAGGAAATCTTGGTCAAGATCTCACATAGTTGAGGAAGTCACCTACCTACATATTTACAATGTAAAACACCAAAGTCCAATGGATCACAAGAGGAAAAACCATCCAAAACACCACCAACACACCTCAAGGATCTAGTAAGGGAGATCCTTCAAATGAAAATTATTTGAAAAATAAACCATTTATAGTTACATAAATATAACACTAAGATATTTTAGGATATTTACATTAGAATATTTTTTATTTCATTTATTTATTTTTCTATACGCAATATCAAGATTAAACAAATTGTGTTATACTATTGAATTATTTTTATTTAATGTGACCTTTATCTCTTAGGCATCTTATTAACATGTATTAATAATACTATATAAATTATGAAAAATGTATTATTCAATCATATATAAATTTAATTAAATATTTATAATTTTTTTATAAATAAAAATAAAATACATGTAGACATAAAACTAATGTCTCTATGAAAAAATGGTTATGTGAATTTAATGTGTTTTTATCATAATTAATTAAATTAATAAATATTTTTTAATGATTAAATGAAAATTTTATATTATATATTCAATAATGTTTTTTAAAATTCATGTACTTTTTTCTAGGAAATAGATAAGAAAAAACTAAGTTATATGCTTAAATTTTCATTCTTCTAAAAATGATGTTCATCTCAGTTTGAACACTTATTTTGAACTAAATTTTGGGAAATTTTAGGAATTTAATCTCGAAAAATTAATTCCCTGCATGGAATCAATATGATCATATTTGGTAAATAGAAAACATTTTTCCATTTTGAATAATAACCATGGTAAATATTGTATCCTTAATAAGGGTAAAACTGGTACGTCATGGTAAAAAAATTATGATTGGGCATTAGGAATTATATAATACATTTTATTATCCAATATGATGAGTATAGTATTACTATTATCATATATTTCTCAACAAATAGGGCCACCTAATTCTTTTTTTTTATTATGACATTTATATTATTTCATGAAATGAATACATACAAAATGTCACTCTTATGACAATAATATCTCTAAAAAATTTATATAATGATATAAAATTTAATTTTAGTTTTTAAATATTTATTTCAAGGATGTATGAATTTTTTTATTTTAATTAAATTTTTTTAGTTTTTGGGTAAATAACATAAATACTTATCAACATAACAGTAACTAATCACATCATTTAACTAATCATGCATATAATAAATAATACCAGACATTCTCATCCCCATGTTATTTGTTATTATCTAACACCACAAAAAAATTACCATTTCTGTTAGAAATAATTTGATAAAAAATATATATATATAAGCATATATACCTATAATGTCAATTAAATTAATAAAAAACATGCCTGGTCTGAATTTGAGTTGGGATTGTTTTTTTTTTTGATTTGAGATTCATGTTTGTTATTTGATGTTTATAGATTGATTAGAGGATAGAATTATATACATTATGACCTTTTAATATATTTTTTATAGTACTAGTAAATGTGGGTGGGGGTTTTCTTAATGAAAATTATTTCATTAACCATTGTGTATCTAGTGAAGGTTGACTTTGTATATAGTGTATTAGGTGGGAGTTTAAAATATTTTAAAAACATCACTGGGTACAAGGTTGTGGTATAAAGTTTACATGGTAGAATATTTGGAAGGGTGGGGGTGTTCTAGTAAACCATTGGGTAAATGGTGGAAGGGTATGGGGAATCTAATTTCCTTATAACTCATATTTTTAAAATTTTATCCAAATTAAAAATGATTTTAAATTTAACACAAACCTTTAAACCAGTCAATTTTTATGTCGATGCCCAGGAGTCACATACCTCCTCTTTATCTCTTCCTCCCCTTATAACACCTTCATTTATTTCCTAACCATTTTCAATTTTATGAAATAGTTTTTTTTTGTATGTCAAATACTATACACATTTCTATAATTATTTCACTAGTATTTATTTACTAACTCTACCTATGTCCCAAATTTGAGGTTTTCATATACTTTTTTGATTTTTGGTGATCAAAGGAAATTCATCCCATGATAATATATGAGGGTGAATTTTTTTGAGTAAGAAATCCCATATATATTCATTATATTTATGTGAATTTTAATATATGGTATATTGGAGAGTGGGTATATGTATGTTTTTATGATATAGAAATTATTTATTATGGGATTGGATAATTTATGTGAGTTAAAGTAAGATATATTTAGATATTTAAGAATATAAAAATCACAATGAATAATTTTTTTATATATCCAATTATTTTTATTAATTAAAGGGGTTCTTTATACATGTAAAAAGAACCCATAATGGGTGTTCTCCCTTCATTAGATTCTTTCAAAATCATGAAATATGTACCACACATAGTGTATTGTGTTTTCATCTTATTCCATTAATTATTTCAGGTAAGGTAGTTAATCATAGTTTTATGTGGAACCAATGATGGGTCTTTAACCTTGAGTCAAGCCTTAGCTAACAAAATGTGACCATATTATATCATCCAACATTTTATTACAAAAACATTTCATTACATGGTACAAAATATAGTTTCTTTTAGAGTTTAGTTTCTTAGAAAAGCTTCATAATACATGTAAAAATAAAAAATTATTATGAAACACTTAAATGATTATTAAAAGGTTTTTCTTACATGCATTTACTGCATCTCATAACCTAGGGACATATATCAAAGTAAAGGGTGAGCATAAGGCCCAGTAATAGAAATAAAGTAGAAATAATTTCCACGTGATCATGATGAATATAAATAAGAACATGAAGAATATCATTATGGAATGAACAAGTGAACATGAGGGATTTAATTAATAAAATAACATTAATCATAACTTGAAAAATTTGATATAACATTTAATTTATAAATTCATAAGAAAAAACACCAATATTATTCACCAAGGTGTAGTAAAAATTACCAAGTTTATTCACCATGGTATCATATAACATGTCATGTTTATAGATTAGATTATTTATCCAATGAATTAGAGTAGTATATGGACACAACAATCATATATTTTAATTTTAATTTGATCCAAATAGATAAAATTAAAAAATTTCATAAATAACTCTTGGATAATAATCGAAAAAAGGTTCATATCAAATTCATGGTGTTTCAAAAGTGCTTAAAAAGAATATCATTATGACATTTTCATCCCAAAAAAATGGAATGTGGGTTTCATGTATGTTAATAAAAGATTAATATAAATACTTTTTATTTATTTTATAATACCACTATAAAATAAAGAGTTTTGGTTATTCACTAGAATGAAAATAAAAGATAATTTCATGAGAAGAAGTGGGAAAATTTGAGAATTAAATTTGTCAACATAACAGGTATAAAATATGGTTTCAAAAAAGGGTAAAAAGAGAGGGGACAAAGGTATCCCATTGATAAGAAATAATTTTAATGTAATGTACTAAATAAAATATAAATAATAGATATTTACCATAATATTTAGAAGGAATATACAAAATGATATTATCAAAACAAAGAGAAAATAAGGAAATTTCCCTTACCATGAAAAGTTACTCCTTAAACCTTAAGATTATGACCATGCAGGATTGAGGAAACTTTTGGAGGTATCCTTGGGAGGTAAAACAATTACATATTCGTGGAGGAATAATTAGGATTGAAATAAAATGGATAAATGGTTGTGTATTTATAGAAAATGTGGAGGGTATTTTTATTAATTTCCATGTATGGTCTTTGGGAACCTAGGTTGTGGAAAATGAAAAACCATGGGCTTGGCCATGGTATTTCCACATAGTATTAGAAAAATGGGACAAATATTATGTTATTTTAATGTAAAATAGTTTAATATAATATTATATTACATATTTTGGCACATAAAAGTAATGATTAGTTAAAATAATATTTTTAATGTTATTGTATCTATTTTAGAATTTTGAAATTAAATTAAAGATTTGGAAAATTATTTAAATATACTAAAATTATTGATATTAATAAAATAAAATATATAATCATGGATTTTGGTTTATGAGTTATTAAATCATTATGAAATAATTATATAGTTATTAAACATATTAAAAAACTAAAACTGTATTTTTAATATTCATGAAAATAGAATTTTAGAAGATTCTAATAAATTCACCCTAACCTAATTTTTAATTGATTATTTAAAAAATAATATTTATTTTATCATATTAATTTTATAAATATGGTAATTATATCTCTATAATTATAAAATCCTTATTTCTTAATATTAATTTCAAATTAAAAAATCATAGTAAAATTTATGACACTTGAAAAAAAAATTATCATTTATATTCAATGAAGTGTTTTTTTTAAATAAAAAATTATCATTTATATTCAATGAAGTGTTTTTTTTAATATTTAATTAAAATAAGTAATATTTATAATATAATAGTTGATTAGAAATATTTATATATTTTTGTTATGTATACTTTTATTTTCGAAAATCCATTAATCAAATTCTATCTCAATTTGATTAAGAAAAAATATTCTTAAAACAAAATTGATGGAATAATAATGTTATTTTAAAAAATGAATTACACACAAAGGTTGGGAAACATAACACATTATTACACCCACATACGTCCAAATAATAAGGTGTGTGATGGTGTTATTTTAATTGGTTGAATCAGTTAACATCGACTAAGTGGTAATCTCCACCAACTTGAACACATCCTGTAGGTGATTTTGTTCAAGTTTCAGTTGTTGAAGTTATGATTGGGACTGGTGATGGGAGAACCTGAGTGATGATATATCCCTCCCACGTTCTGAAAAATGATATTAAAAGGGTATGATTGTATGCATTAGGTCCATAGAATCATTTTTTTTGTATTAATTATCATCTTTAAAATTTTTCTTATAAACACTAATTATAACGCTAAATTTATTTTCAACTGTATAGTTCCCAGTAATCATATATTCTAAGGGTCATATAACTGTAGAATCTAGATGGTCACATTACAATAATATTTACCTCATTATTTAGGGGATATTTTTTTTTTTGTATAATATATATATATATATAACACATTTTATTTTGAAATAAATATTATTAAAAATGCTCAGGTTTTTACATTCTTCCCATCTTAATAATTTTTAACCCTAAAATTTCAAATTTTTTACTCAGCTAAGTAAATGTGTGGGTACATCTGCTTCATTTTGTATTATGGTTCCAATGATTCTTCTTTATATTTTTGGTTCCTCCAAAATAATTTAATGATGTAGTTAGTCTTTTAGTATAGAACCTTGTCTCTACGGTTCAAGATCCCCACTAACTGCTCCTCATAACAGAGATCATGTTCTAGTTGTACCACTATAAGATTTAGTACATATAAATGGTCTGGTATATACTTTTTGAACAGAGATATGTTGAATACATCATGAAATTTATTTAGATTTGGTAGAAGTTATAGATTATATGATACTTCTCTTTTACATTCAACGATTTTATAGAGGACAATGTACATTCGGCTAATCTACATTTTCTAACCAAACCACATGAATATATTCAATGGTGATATTCATTGGAAAATATTGTATCCAACATCAAACTCCACATACTTCTAACAATTTTCATGTTCTCTTATTCCAAATTAGAGAATCCTTAACGTGTTGTTTGATGGAATGAACCTTATCTATCATCTCTTTCACAAGACAGTGCCCAAGAAACTTTCTCTCACTAACATCATCCCAAAGAGTATGAGTTCTTAATCATTTATCATAAAGATCATCATAGGGTGCTATTTGAATAATCGAATAGAATATGTTATTATATGAGATCTAAAAAAATGGGAGATGTTGGTCCCATACACCATTAAATTAGATTGATCATGTTCTCAATATGTCCTTAAGTGAATGAATAGTACATTAAGATTGACCATCAGGTTTGGGGTAATTGGATATAATGAAATTCAATTCAGTATTAAGATCATGTTTCAGAATTCCCCAAAAAATTTATTTGGAACATGGATCCTGATCAGAAATGATAAAAAGTGTCACTCCATTAAACCTTACCACTAAATTTACATAAAACATAGAAATTTTTTCAAGATACAAATATTCCCAAATATTAATGAAATGGGCAGACTAGGTTAGGTGATATGCAATAACCAATATCCCTTTATTTCCTTTGGATTCTCTGAGGAGACCAGTGACAAAACCAATAGTGATATTGTTTCACTTCCATGTTGGTATGGGTGGTGGTTGTAATACCCATTTAATAATTTTTCTCTATATCTTAACTTGTTGAAACACCAAGAACCATATAGTTCATTCATTAATATCCCTTTTCATGTTATCCCACTAATAATGATGATAAATGTCCCTAAACATTTTCATGATTTTAGGATGTATTGAGAAATTTGATCTATGAGCTTTATCCATCATATCCTTCACTATTTCACTAATAGATGGAACACAAAACCTTGATCAAAATTTTAGTACACCTTATTGATCAATAGTGAACTCAAGAAATATCCCATTCTTAAAATATTATATCTTCATCTATAATAAGAGATCTTATGTTTGAGATTTATTGATCTTCTCTAGTAATGATGTTTCAGAAATGATTTGGGATAAGGTTGATGTTATCCATTCCCTTATGATTACCATGACTAGTTTAACTGTTATTATATCAAAGGATATCCTTGAATACTCATCATTGTTAAACCAATAGGGTCTTTCCTACTTAATGCATCATAGACTTCTTTTTGTCCTTCGTGAATATAATGAGTTGAGAAATCAAATTATTTAAGAAGTTTGAACCATCTCCTTTGTATCATTTTCAATATCATTTGTGTGATAGTATACATCAATCTATGGGTTTCTATGTATATATATCATTTCTCCCCATAATGATAGTTCTTGTATATCATCAGTGTAAAATAACCATAGGTATCTCCATGTTATATGTTGTATAATTATGCTCATGAGTCTTTCACTATTGAGATACATAAGCACTGACCTTGTCGTTTTATAAGAGGACACACCCAAGATATTTTAGAGATGCAACACAAAAAATAAAGGATACTTCTCTAATAAAGGGTAGAGTTAACATGGGTGTTGTAACCAATATCTTCTTAATCTCTTGAAAACATTCTTCACACCCCTCTATCCAGATGAGATAATCCCCTTTTCGATTTAACTTTGTTAGTGGATTATAAATTCCTGAAAATTTCGCTACAAATTTTCTATAATATCCTCCTAAACAAAGGAAACTTTGAATATTGGTTACTTTTTTAGGATGAGGCCACCCATACATGACAATTTTCTTGGAATGGTCAACTAAGATTCACTGATTGGTTATAATGTTCCCCATGAAAGAAATTTTTTAACCAAACTTCAATTTTTCTAAACATTCCAAATATCATATCATTATTTATATTTTATAAAATAACCTTTAGATGACCCTAATACTCCTAACATATTTTGGAATATATCATAATATCATCAATAAAAACTAACACAATTTTTTTCAATGTAGTCCTTAATGACTCTATTAATCGTGTCCATGAATAAAATATGAGAATTTGTCAATATGATGGGAATAAAAAAAAATCATAATTCCCATATCTTGATAAGAAGGAAATATTTGTAATATCTTCTTTCTATACCCTCAATTGTGGATAACTAGTTTGAAGATAAATCTTTAATAAGAACTGATCCCCATGATGCGAGTGAAATAAATCATCAATACTTGGGACATGGTACTGGTTCTTCACTATGATCCCATTAACTTCTCTATAATAAATCCATTTCCACATTGATCTATCCTTATTCGTCACAAAGAGGATATTTTCTCCATGAGGAGACACACTTGGGTGGATAATCCCCTACTTTAAAATATGTTGAGGTTGTTTCTTTAATTCAATCAGCACTATAGTTTCCATTCTATATGGGGTATTTGATATCAGCATGGATCAAAGAATGGTTTCAATGGATATATCTATCTCTATTTCAGTGGGGTTCCATGTAACTCCTTAAGAAATAAATCAATGTATTACTGAATGATAGGGACATTTTCTATCAGTATACATTAATTTCCTTCAACATCTTCATCGATCATATACATAATGAAAGGTATAGGAGGTGCTTCTAAACAAATCTCAGGTTGAAAAATATCTCCCTTGAAAAAACTATATCTTTTCCATTCAAGACTATTTATAATTAATTTATTATGTAGTTGATATTATTATTATACATTGAGATAAATCCCATACCTAGTATAGTGTTGATTTCTACCATGGTAATGACTACTAGATATGGGATGAGATTATTCTCACTGAAGAGAATACTTGAGTTTATATACAATATTGATTCTTGGATAATCACTCCTGTAGTCATTTTATATAAATCTACTTATATAAGTTCAGGTATTGAATATATATTATTTGAAAATATGGAGAAAATAAAGGATTTCAATGAACCAGAATCAAACAAAGTGCATTCTTTCATTGAGAGAACAGTGAGAGTAACTTCCACCACATCATTTAGTGCTTTGAAATTAGTGGTCACAATAGAAAAATCATGACATTGCTCTCTTGTACTAAACTATACCTGATGTACATTCCCATCCATTACCTTTTTATTTTAATAGTTATAGGAAAATTTCATATTCTATATATACTTATAACAATGGACTTCAGACCATCCCTACACTATCTTCTATGTTTCTTTAGTGTTGAGAATTTGAATCTTCACCTCACTATGATATTTTTGAGCAATATAGCCATATCCCCACACTGTTATTTTTTCCCACCCCCAGGAAAGTAGTTCCCCAAATAATTCTTCCCATATTTTATATATGTGGGAAGTTTCGCTTTATTTCCTCCTCTTATGTGGTCAATGATCCTCCCAATCCATGACTCTATTTATTTCTGATTTTTATTCGATCTATGGGACCATTTCATCACTCAGAAGTGCAGTTAAACCATCATAGAACTTATAAATATCTCTTCATAGATTTTATAGTCTCTTTTTTGGATAGATTATTCCATACATGTGGTCTTAGTCTGCCAAAAAACTATCAAAATTTCCATTAGGATTCATGAAAATGCTAGAGGTGTAACGAGAAAGTGTTGTAATGTTCATCTCATAGCTTCCCATAAATTCTTTTTCCTTATTATTCAGGTCAATAAATTTTATCTCTATTTTAATTCGCAATAATAGGGGGGAATATTTATTGAAAATGATCCCCTAAACTCTTCCCACTCTATATAATAAATATCCCTTATTTGATTCTTGTTTTTATCAGTGAACAACACTGATTAGCATATCCCTCTGAGTTGTACATAGATAAGGTGACTTTATCTTATTTTGAAAAACATTTTCTAGAAAATAAATTTTCTATAAAACATATTTATTGTTCAGAAATTAATGGGTTAGTAGATCTACTAAAATAAAGTGGTTGTTTATCTATATTGGAATAAATGTAAAGTTATTATATTCGAGGTTAATATAGTATCTCAGCTTGATTCAAGTTATTTATTATAATTCGAGTCATATGATTCTACATTCTCATAAAATTTTCAATTTTGGCTTCCATCGGGGCTTCGTCAATGCACGGTCCATTTCTCTCACCATTTAAACAGTTCCTCTTATTTCCCACCATTTTCTAAAATAAGAACACCTTAGTGATTAGAAATTTTCTTTTTAAAATATAATAATTCTAAATGATTTTTTATGCGTTAAAACATTAGGCTTAAATACATTACTCTTTAAAAAAATTATTTTTTCTATAAATCCTTCATAGTGGTTCATAAAAATCATGAGATTAAAAAAAACATATATCTTAGGAGTGTCAAACTAGGAGTGCATAATGCAACAATACTGTTAACTAGTTCACATTTGTGTCTTGTTAAAATAGTTTTTTTGGGTTCTACCCCTAGATACATTAGTGCAACAGGAACATCCACTTGTTTGTATTCATAAATAGTTTTCTTTTCTTAGAAATTGATTACATAATACTTCACCAAAATTCCTGAATTTTTTCATATATTTTAACTTCTCTATAGGTTTATTATATAAGTTTTTGAATCCAAATTTATAAAAATAACTAAACTATCATGTGTGAAAAACTATTTAATCCCACATTTTTATTACAAAAACTTTTCATTTTATGGTAAAAAATGGATGATATTCTAATGTTTAGTTTCTTTGGAAAATGTAAATAACACATGAAAACATAAAAAAATATTTGAAAAAAATTATAAGGATTCATCAATGGTTCATACAAGGTACATTTTCTGCATCTCATAACATGGGGACATACATCAAAGGAAAGGGTGAGTATATGGCCCATGATGGGAAATCAAGGTCAGAAAATTTTCATGTGATATTAAAGAATATCAATATGAACATGTAGAAATTAATTATTTCATGAACAAGATTACCTGAGGCATTTCATAAATAAAGGAAAATGAATCATAACATGTAAATGTGAATTCAAAATAATATTATTACATTTATAACCATAATACCAATGTTAATCAACAATATGTCGTAAAAATTACCATGTTTATTTAGGAAGGTATATTATAACATGTCATATATGAATATTAAATTATTTACCAAATTTTTTAGAGAGATATCAATAGAAACCCTTAAAATGTATTAATTTTCATGTGATCCAGATAGATCATAATAAATCACTTCATAAATAAACTGTTGAGAATAAATAAAAATATGTTTATATCAAAATCATGACATATCAAAAGTTCTTAAAACATGATCTTTATGTAATTTTCATACTATTGAAAAAGAATGTGGGTTTAATGTATGATAATCCGAAAATAAAATAAATATTTTTTTATCTTGGGGAATACCCATAGAAAAAAGAGAGTTTTTTGTATTAAAAAAATATAATATAATATAATTTCTTTAGGAAAAGAGAGAAATTTGGTGAAATTAATTCGGTAGCATAATGGGTATAAGATGTGGTTTTAGAAAAGGAAAAATGGTGATGGGAAAATGGTAACCCATTGATAAAAAATAATATGATAGTAAAGGATTGAATAAAAATTAAATAATAGAGAGTTACCATAACATTTAGAAAACATATACAAATAGTGGTTCTTGAATCGAAGAGAAAAGAAGGATATCTTCCTTACCATGAAAAGTTACTCCTAAAACATGGGGATTGGTACTATAGTGGATTGAGGAAACCTTGGGAGAAATAAATGGTAGGTAAAACTATCACAGATTCATAGAGGATAAATTCTGAGTGAATGTAAATAGAGAAATTTGTGGGCATTTATAAAAACATTGGATGATTTTTTTGTTAGTTTCCAAATATAGGCCTTGGAAACCTATGTTGTAAAAAATAAAAAAATCACATGAATTCCCTTGGTATTTGAACCTAATATTGTAAAATTAAGGAAAATTTTATGTTATATTAATCCAAATGACTCTACCATCATTTTATATTACATATTTTGGAATATAAAATTAAAGTTTAATCAAAATAACATTTTTAATGTAAAAGGATCTATTTTAGAATTTCGAATTTGAATTATAGACTAGGAAATTGATTTAAAGATATTAAAATACATGATATTAATAAAATAAAAATTTTTATCATGGTTTATGGTTAATTAATTATTATATAATAATTAAGTCCTTAAATATATTGAAAAACTACAACTATATATTTACAATTTATGAAAAAAATAATGTATTTTTAAAAAAATCCCATTAATTCACCACAACCTAAATTCGATGTGATAATTTCAAAAATTATAATTATATTATCATAAAAATTATATAAATATGATAATTATAACTTTCAATTATAAAAAAAAATTATATTAAAAATAATAACATATTTAAAATGAATATTAAAAATTATGACACTTGAAAAAAAATTATTTTATCATTTTTATTTAAATAATAGTGTTTTTGTCATACTGTTTCATTACAATAAGTATTATTCATATTTTATTTTTTCATTATAAATTTTTATATATTTTATGGAAATTTAAATCTCTGTTCAAAAAATCATTTTATTAAATTTCATCTCAATTTTATTAGAAAGAACAATTCTTAAAATAGAATTGATAGAATAAAAATTCTATTTAGAAATAGGAATTACAAAAAAAGGGTGGGATATGTAAAAAATTATTTCACATGCATGTAACCTAACAGTAAGGTGTGAGATGGTGGTAGTATCGTGGGGAGCCTCTATTAACAATGACCTAGTGAAAATCTCTAATAACTTGAACTTCTCACACAGGTGATTTCATTCAAGCTTCAATTTTTGAAGTTTGGACTTGGATTTGTCATTGGAGTATCACAGTGATGATTCCTCCCACCCAAGTTCTAATATATGGGATTCAAATGGAATGAATTTACTAGTTGAGGAAATAAACTCTTCTTTCTACATCAATTATAGGTTTTCAAATTTTACTTATAAACACTAAATATAATGTTAAAATTATTATCATGTGTATAGTTCCCAACTATCATTTTGACTAATTTTTATATACTGTTCAAATACAAAGGGTCACATTTTTCTTTATATTTATTTTATTATTAACTAGATTTGGTATTGTTGTGAATAATACAATATAACACCCAATTTATTAGAAACAATATTATTCAAAATGGTCAGTCCCTTACACATATGGTGTAAAGTTCAATATTATGTTAAGTGAGTAGAGCCTTCCCAAGGTTATATGTTCATTTACTTGAATTTTCATGATTAAATTGATCCATTAATGATGAAACATACCCCCTTGAGTGAGTTTTCTATTAATGGGTATTTTTGGGACAACCTATTTTTTGGTAGCTTGTGTATTTTTGTGAGATTCATGGGAATTGGTGTTGTGTATCCTTCATTCAACATAGTTGAATCCTTAGTAAGGTTAGTATATATTATTGTTGTTAGTGAGTTGTCTAACTAGGATTGTTTAATTCTGTACGAGTGAAACTGAGTTATTAAGTCCTTTCCGTTATTTATGAATGGACTTCTGGTAATATTCTTTATATTATTTCTAAAAAAGGGAACATACATTGTGTATTTTTGAGTGATGTCCATTTCATAGAGGTTTAACACTTCACTCACATATTCTTACCATGATTATATGAAAGGAAATAAAAATTAATGTGACAAATATTTGAATAATGTACTAATACATTAATCAAATTTGATTAAAACTATTTAATTTAGAAGTGAAATAACTAATTTATTATCTATATGTTTGTTATAAAGTTACTATTTATGTCATTATTGATAGGATCCCAAATTATTTATTATCATGCTGATAATACAAATTATTATTGTTCTTCTTGCACATATAATGTTTTTATATTATTGGGGATTACTTCTGTAAGTATCTAGAGATATAGCATTGTATTCTATGGGTTGATACATATACACGAACAATATGTATGATATATATATATATATTATTTCCATACTATGATAAGATAAACCCTCTATGTTAGGATATATATATATATTGATTCATATATATATATATATATATTTGTATATGTGTATCTATCTTTTCAACTTCATTCCTACGAGAAGAGGGGCCTTTTAGGTTATAATTTATGCACGTACACATGGGAATATTGGCCTCTTAATTAAGGATAAATATTCATATTTTCATATCTATATACCATCATTTCCCCTTTATAAAGGATATCTTATTTTTACTGGCTTAGTTTTTTAGAATGGATTGAAGTTGGTATAGTAATTTATAAGTACCTTCTAGTTTGTGGGTGAGAATCAATATATATGTACCCAAAAATATGTTATTTGTTTTTAAAAAGTTCCTTGAATTATTATTATACTTTATGGTCTAAGGACATGCATAAGTAGTTAAGCTGGTATATGACGGTTGGAAATATTATTGGTTATAGATTCGGCCCTATCTGGATCAGATAGGTTATGTAACATCAATATAGGTAGTTATATTTTTTTATATTTGTAATGTTGCATCATTTAGGATCAAACCATTTAGTTTCCAATCATAATAGTATTGATGTATATGAGAGATGTGGGAGACAATATAAAACCATGTGTGTATGAGAGCTAATATAGTGTGATATAGGTATCATTTATGGGATTTCCATTGAGAATAAAATGGACATGTGTGTTAGGATGGTGCATCTAAAATAGATCATGGAAGAGATATATAGAATTTGGTTATAATGGAATGAATAATATTAATAATCACAGAATTTTGGGCATGGGAATTCTAAATAAAATAGTCGAAGATTAAGTTTGACCACCTAATAAGTGGGATTTTTTAATCCACCCTAACACTAAGAAATTGGAATACAATTTCAATTTCATATATTTTGAGCAAGGATCACAATAGATATTTTTTGGAAATATAATCTCTCTTTATTCATGTTGGAAATAAACACTAAATGTATATATATATATAAATTATTAATTTCAGTAGAAACAAATAACTAATTAAATATTGTTCTATTAATTTATGCCTGCTTTTTGTTGATGTTATTTATTCAATCATATCATTCTAACACTTTCATATATAATTTATTATGTTATGGAAAATGTTGGTCATGTAATATTGAGTTATGTACTCACACACTGCATGAACACCTTTGTAGAGATATAGACATTATATTTGAAATATAGGTAATGGTATGAGCTCTATAATTTCATATGAGCTAGGGTATCTTTATTGTAATAAAATTGATTTATTTATGTGTCACTAAAATCATTTAATTATGTTTTTCATTCATCAGTTTCCTATTTAAATATGTGTTTATATGATTGGTTATTCATGTGATCTTTTCAAAATAACAAATCCATTACATTTTTGTACGGTGACTATTTAATATCATATTAGTCCTTACAATAAAATCATATATCATAATCTATGGTTTATATTTTTATTATGATTTAGATAATATATTTTCATCATATTTCATGATATAGAGAGTATAGACTCCAAGTATGTTATCACTAATCCAACAATTATTTTCAATAACCTTTACTATTCAGTAAGTCATGCCTGAGGCATATAGAATACTAAATATGGATATACAAAGGGTTATAGGCTATGAACCCTATAATTTTTAAATTATTAATTATCTTCTTTGTTTTAAATATATTAAATATTTTGATTATGTTAACTTATTTTGTATGGTTTCTCACTTATCTCAAGGTGGAAAGAGGTGTGTGTATATGAATTATAATTAGTCATTGGCCTACACAACATGTGTATACTTTTATATTATTGGAAAACAATTTTTTTCCCTTTTTAAATAATTTTTAGAATAATTTTTTATATGTATTTGTTTAAAAAAATTATATTTTAATGGTCAAAGTATCGAAAATATATTAATATTTGTTTTGAAAATTAATTTTTTAGTGGTTCCTAAATTTTGATAAAAACATTTCCATAGTGTTTCAAAAAAATAATATGATTGATATTTCTTGAATAATTAATTTCTTGAATATTTTTTCATTTATCCTAAATATGCCGGTTTTCATTTTATTTATCACTGGATATTTATTTTTTTGAGATATGAATATATTTTTGTTCTCATTGATTTGAATGAAATTTATTTTATAATGAAATGTACATGGTGGTTTGAGTCAAGTGATGTTATATTTTAGAAAGTAATTATCAAATCCATTTTGAGGTCGGAAATATTCATGGTTTACTGTTACTATCGTGATGGGTATATGTTCCTGGTAACCCATTGAATTTAGTGTCTTGGTGTAAAAATAATTGATAGTTCCTAATATATATAGTCAATATGTAATATTATGACAAGGGGGTATATAGCCTTGCTAATAAATAAGTGATAATTAACTTTTTTATCACAAAAATAAATTTTTTGGACAATTTGGGAAACCTCAAATGTGTGTACAAAAGGTTATAAAATACCGTCAAAAATTAAAAATTAATTAAAGATAAGTTTAATATTAATAGAAAAGACCACCATAAATATTCTCTATTTAATTCAAGTTAATTAAATATCTGAAACATCCTTGAAAATATATTAAAAATGATAGGCTATCATATTCCATGATTTAATATAATCCTCCTTATTGATCCTACTTATGTTTAATCATCATCTCAAAATTTGATTTTTTTTATTTATCCACACAATTTTCTCTTAATTTGTATCAACTCTAATAATTTTCTATGATAATATTTTAGTGGGTACTTAGCTGGTATAAGTATGTGTGATTGTTTCTAGTCATTAAGGATTTATAATCCTTAAATATGAGAATTATATCTTGATATGTATATAAATATATCTAGATATGGTTGATTATCTTTAAAGGAAAATCATTATTTATATTATGTTTGAAGGGTAATATAGTGTTTGTAACATTCATAACTACTCATAAGAAATTTTTTTTAATCCTTGATAAGAGATGTTATGAAAGGGGAAGAGGTGAAATTCTAGCCATATGTAATTTAAGAATATTTTTATATAATAATTAGAGATATATTGATATCTCCAGATTATAAATATCTTACTGAGAGTATATAACTAATTTTTGAACGAATTGGTTCTCCCTAGAAGTTATATATTTCATAAAATTATTTATGTTGGAAGGAGATGCATATAAATAGTAGATATCATTTAAATTGGAAAGAATAGGTATAATTTTATCCTTGACAAATTTTTACTCTATGTTCTATGATATGTTTTTTCAAGAGATAATACATCTATAATGTTTTAAAAAATGATGGATATTTCGAATCATTATAAATTTATAGATTCATATCATCCATATAAAGAAATTAATTCATAAAAATACATTATTTGGTAAGGGTAATTGATGTTTCATTATGTTTGTGAATAATAATAATTTTTTAACACCCACTCTAAGGTAATCATGTTTTTTTCAAAATAGTTAGGGATTACTATACATCTTGATGTTATAGATATCAATGTGATAACTAGAAAAATATAAATATAAGGAAATAAATATTGGGAAATTTAAGGTTATATTATCCACTGAGTAATGTATAAATCTTTTTTTTACTAAGAATATATACTCTTTGAAGAGTTTCTATCAATAAAGAATAGTACATGTAAACACGTAATGTCATAGAGAATAAAAGGGATATTTTTTTTATGTAGTTATCATTGGTGAACTATGATTCATGGTGGATTATAATTTATAGCATGTGTAGATGATATTTTCATGTTTTTTCATTGAGATAAATGATTGTGTTTGATGTTTCATATGTACTAATGGATATGAGAAGCATCAGTGCTTCAAGAGTTAGTGATATAAACAATCATATGCTGGTGGGGACAACATTGATCATTTATGAACACAACTCTCTCTTCGTGTATTCTATTATGAATTCCATATGTATATTATTGGGTGAGCTTATACATGTGATAGAAAAGGTTTCATTTAAAATTATATATTTATTTAGGTAAATGATTCTTATATTATTGGAAACTGCTATATTTAACATGTAATCAGTATATTTATATAAAATCACATAACGTAGCCTTTTATAAAGATATAATTTATTGATGAATTCGAACCCTACATAAGTTTTAGAATAATGTATAATTCATAAAAAAATAAAATTATTTTCACATTGTTCAATAATATATAAGATAGGTTAATACATTTACTTACTGGCTCATGTGGACGTAAAGAATTGAGATATTATGAATCATGATATTGTTAATATCAATGCATAAAAAAATTAAGTGAGTGGTATCTTTCAAGTGATGAACTATCTAGTAATTTATCTCCCTAGAAAGAGGATGATGATAAAGTACAGATAATTATGTAATGATAATATGTCTCTCTACATAAGTAGTGATCAGAAGTATATTAGTGATGTCAATTCTTATATGTTAAGGACACTGGTTTGATTTTTTTTCAAATTTTACTGAATCAAGTCTAATCTTCAAACCATGCATAATTTTTCTTCATAGTGTATATATTATTATAGGATTTAGGGGTAAAATATATAAATGAGTACTAATTGGATCTTATTATGTGTATTTGTATATTAGGGAATGTATTTGATATCAGTCTTTTCATTCAGACTCAAACTATGGGTATTAAGTATTATCCATGGGGTCTTAGTAAAAAATAAGATATCATTACTAGGTGAGTGGTGTGAGTGATTTTTTTTTCTAACATTGATAAAGATATGATATTTGATTCATATATTTGATTCATACCTGAGTAATACTCTTAGGAATATCTCAAGGATATAAAATTATATGTTTAGTAGTTTCTAATTAACCATACCAATTTGTATTATTGTAATTGATGAAAATCAATCCCATGTTTAATTAAACATTTGAGTGTTTTTTATATTGAGAGTGAGATTCAATTTATAAAGATAAACAGTTTTGTTATGTATGGTTATATAAGAGTTTAATGTTTTTATAATACTTTTTATGGAAGGTGGGAGTAGGGTGACCTTGTATTAAGATTCTATACAAAACATTGGGATCGGTGAATTATGAAACTAATTAGATTATATAGAGTGTGTGGTTTTGAACTCTATGAAATATACAACAAGGTATATAACATTGGTGTATTGGGGCCATTATAACATATCTTGTATGGTGGGAGTTGTCCAGGATGTCCATTATATACTCGGTAGAAGGGTACTATGTACTTGTTGGTCAGTTGGATCATTTTTTTTATGTTTTTAATAAAATTATCATGTTTATAGAATAAATAATAAACCCATCACCTTTTAATTTATATCAATTAACACCTAGGATCTATCCCACTTCCAATTTACCTATTCCTTTTCCCCACTACAACTACTATATTTTTTATCAAACTATCAACCCATCTATTTTAGCAACCTCTTAGTTGTTTTCCTAAGACCTTCAATCCTTTTCTCATTTTATCTTTATAAACTCTTCCTGGATTTATATTGATTCCCAAAATTATTGTCTTGGGGGTTAACTAATTTTTTGATTTCAAGTGAAAATATGTGTTTAAACCCATTATAATGGATGGGATTTTTTTTTGTTTTTTCAATTTATATGAACCCTTTTATATTCTTTATATGAATTAAAATTTTCATCTATGGTATGTTGTATATTGTGGGTAAATAGGTTCTAGTGAACTAGAACTATGTTGTTAGGGGGATTGGGTTATTCGTGTAATATTTAATAAGTATTCTCAGGTCAACAATGGATATACCGTATGTGGTGTTTACTTTTTACAATTCAGACTCTCAATTATATCATGTATGGTGGTTTTATAAACATGGAAACAATCCCAATGATCGTTGTCTAACCATGAGATTATTTCTAAAGAACATAGTCAGATTTGAGGAGGTGTTATTCAATGTTATATTAATATTTATGAGTTAAACTTATATAATAGCATATGTAAGGAGAAGTAACTTGAAAAAAATTTGTTCAATAGAAATCCAAATATCCTTTTTAGTGAATTATATATTATGTGGATTTTTGGGAAATACCAAAAATTAGGTATCATTTGCCTTCAGGTATGACTAATGGTATGTTCTACCATATTGCATTGTTTCCATATAAGCATAAAATTAATATGTGCAGGATGGGATATGTCTATCTATATGTGATTTACTAAGGATGTTTAAATTTGTAAGAAGTGAATATGATATGTAAAGGCCTTACGAATAATTATAATGTGACTTATTATAAAAATATATATTTTCATATATCATGGGATGATATTTTGGTGTTATTGAGTTATGACCTATCAAGGAAGTGTGACCCCTTCTCTCTTACAATATTTCCATGATTAGTTTCTAATGTCATAAAATATTATAATAAATATTTGTAAAATATAATTATCATTTAAATATTTTTACTATAATTGTTTTCTTTAGAATTAAATGAATTGTATTTTAATCATTAAGATGCCTATGTATTTTTTATTTACACCATAATAAATATATTTCAATGTTATATTATTATGTATTTTTCTTTTCATGTTTTGTAATTATTGGCGATTAATTATGTATATTCCATAGACCATGATGGTGGAGTATAAATGTTTATTTGTATAGAACAATTATATAATATATATATATATATATTCCATCCAATGAGAAAATATATTTCTTAAGTAAGGTTGGACAGGTGTGTATATATAAATATAAATATATATACATTCATTATTATGAGAAGAGAGGGATCCTAAATATATATATTTATATATGTTTGATTAAATTGATTTATATGAGATGATTAGTATTTTAAGAATGTATGAATATTTATATATTCATTTCAATGTATAGTCATTTCATTTTAATAAAGGATTTCCAATTTCCCCCAACTTGGATTCTAATCATGACTTAAAGCAGGATTCATTATTCATAGGTACCCACTTATGTAAAAATACTCATTGATATATAGTATCCCATTAGTGTATAGGGTTATGGTCATGGATACCATGTATGGATCAATGTGGGTATGTTTGGTAACCCTAGTTGTTCTTTATGCCTGGAGAAAATTATCACTAATTATATATGCATTTTAATACATTGAAATAATAACATAGAACATGTCACAAGTTGTTGCTTTATTTTATGTGGATTTTATGATGCCGATACTAATTATATCATATCATGAATTAAAATGTATATATAATATATCATTTTACCTACAAAATTGGTTATATCATAATGATTTATTCACCCACACATTACATGTGTATCTTAATGGAAATATAGACTCTATATTTTTCATGCATGTGAGAGTATAAGATCTAGAATATGGAAGGATGTAGAATATCTCTAAGGGTCGAAGAGATAATAATGAGGTAATAAAAATTTCATTTATAGATATTTATCCTTAACGGGTTTTCCTTCTGTATATGTCTAGTTTATGATTGACCATTTGGGTGGCCTATTTTCTAATGTATGCCAGTGTGAGATTAGAGGTACATTATGTTATTGCATAGTTATTAATTTTTATCATGGTATGAATTATTTTATTTATTTATATCATACTCTAATATTTTAACCTTTATTAATATTATTTTTATTCTCTATTATTATATTTCATGATACTAATGGTATACTCTCCCTAATTATCATCACCAGTGCCTCAATACTAGTTGAAAACATTTCGCATATGAGGAGGTATGTTTTAGTAATATAATGGGTTGGTTTAGTACATGTGGATGTTTTAGGAATTTGGATATTAAAATGTGGTGTCACATAGTCTTTTATATGTTTTATTTATATGAGATAATATAGAATGGGATAATATTATATAGTTTTTTGAATGATAATTTCCCTTGTGCATTGAAAACACATATGATTTCAATGTACATGTTATTAAAAAAATGATATTGTGATTATCATTTTTGAATTTTAGAGTCTTCTAATTCAAGAAATATGTTATTTTAACTTATTATTATTTTTAACCCTTTACATTGGGTGATATTATGTATTTGTACATAAATTATATTGCACACGTTGGTTCACATGACATGTATATACTTTTATATGGTTGGTAAATATTTTTTTGAAAACATTTTTTTAAATAATAAATAATTGATTGAGTTGTTATTTTTAAAAAATAAGTTTTTAAATTGTTCAAACCATCAATAAAAATTGAAAAATTGTTTTACAAAATAATGTATTAGTGGATCCTTACTTAACTATACACAATTTTAGAAAACTGTTTCACAAGGGCTTCAAAAAACAAATTTTTAAACGATAAAAAATGGGGTTTTAGTTAGTTTAAAAAATAATGGATTGATTAATATTTATTGAATAATTTATTTATAATATAATAATTAAATTACTATAAAATAGATAGTTTTAATAGTATATATCGATTTATAATTATGTTTTAAGATATTCCCATTAGTTACTTTGGTTTTAATGAAATACATTATCCTTAGGAAATGTTTCAAATGGTCTGACTTGAGTATGAGGTTGTTTAGGAAAGGATTTATCTTATCAATATTGATGTAGTTTGTAACTAGATATTATTTTTAGTGTTTAGATTGTTATAATTTCAATGTAAAAATTATTTTTGATGGTATTTTATTCATGATCACAGATAGTACTTAGGATAGATGGCAGGTGTGTGTGATGAAGACGTGAATTTTTTAACATGGTGATATGGTATATAAATCAAGGATTGATTCAATTAAAATAACAAAAACATGACTTATGTGGGTAGTTCTATAGAAAAAGATAATTTATTGTAGTATTTATGGTTTCTAAAAGCTTAAAGATTGTATTTTTTGATCCGGATGTAGGATGGAATATTTAACCATGGTAAATTATTCTTACATGATAATCAAAAATTCCATCATGTAAAAATGATAATCTATAATATGAACATTATAAACCAAAAAGGATATGAATTCCATGAGTCATTAATAATTATAACCCCTCAAACTTCCACAGTATGTTTCCCTTTGAATAATGAAATAGTTTGCATTATACGCAACTTTGAGATTCTTACACACCGTGACCAATCAAACTAGTCGTTATGAATAGTAATACCCACTTTTTGAAATGTTATCAATTTTATTTTTTTAAAATTGACTTCATTTTTTAATTCAGAATATCGAAATTAGCTTAGGGTGAATTTTTTGTATTTTTCTGAAAACTTTCAATTTTTGATGAATAGTTAAATACACTGCGTTATTGGTTAAAACTGATTTTTTTTAAATAATTATTTATTTATTATTAAATTTATTTAAGGTAAAAATAGATACATAATACCTATATAAGTTCAATGTGATTCATTGAAGTCATTTTATAATAGGTTTAGATATATAAAAATTTTATTGAACTTTTTACCGTCTTTTACCCACCTCCTAAGAGCATTTGCAAAATTGCATAAAACATAATTTTACTTCATTTTTGAATTGAATTTAAAAAATCAGAGAGTCATGGTTGATATCAGTAAGTAAAATTTGGTTCAATAAGATGAAAATAATTTTTGGTCAATAGTAAATTTTTACTTTTATTAACCACGGTTAAAAGTAAATAGGGTAATTAAGGGTTAAAATGATATCATAATTACCCTAACACATGTTCTAATTTTAATTCGACTAAAAACAACCTTAGAAATAAAATATGATCCTTTTTGGTCCACTTGGATTAGATTATTAAATTTATTATTATTTTATTTAAAGAAGAGTTAAAAGAGTTAAATTCAATGTTTAATAACTAAACCATTTTTAATATAGGGTTACACACAATATAAATTCAATTATAAATATTAATTAGAAAGATAAAACGATTTCCTACATAATGGTATTTTATTTATAATTTTTCTACATTAAATAATTTAATTTATTTATGACAAAATGATGATGCAGTAATTTCCTTATTAATGAAAGATTAAAATAATTGATATTATAAATATCCAAATAAATGTAATTTGAGACTTTTTGTAAAGACCTAGAAATTTCAAGAAATTTTTTTTTCTTAAATACTTTGTCATTTTACGAGTCTGTGGCTTCTGACAGCACTTGATCTCAAGGCCTGGTGTGCCCGGAATCAATTTATGAAGTTTAGCTCGGGTACGTTCAGTGAACGAACAAGCGGGTTTTTCTATCTTTTGAACTGGTGCTCGGAATTGAAATCTGAGGGCACCAATGAACTCGCAGTGCTGGTAATTTCTTAAGGGGACCTTTACTGTAGTTGCGTTTTATGCGGGTTGTAAATTAAAATTTGGGGTTTAGTTAAAAAGTTAAATAAAATTGTTGGGACAATTTTATGTCTTTGGAAGTGAATCCCTCCCATGGGAAGTTATTGGTGGATCCCACAACCACCCAACTTCCCATGTGTAGATATTTGAGAGGTGGGGCCCACACAATCCCCAACCTTTCACCTCCCTTAAACTCCCTTCAATAAATTTGCAACCCCCTTAATTAATGAGACTCTTCCTCTCCCTCTCTCTCCCTATTTATTGTTTACCAACACATCCTAATTAATAAATTCAACCTCTTCACTTAATTAATTAAGTGATTTTAATTTTGAATTTTAAAATTGCATGTGTTAATAAAATAATAGCTTAGGCTTATTATTTTATTTTTGGGGGCAATCGTTGTGTTAAGGAGGGTAGGGAGGAGAGCTTTTGAGAAGGGAGAAAGGTATTCCTCTCCTCAACGAAGAACGGTGCTCTTCTCCGACGAAGAACTCTCACCTTCAACGGAGAACGACTCGGTGAAGAACGCTTCACGTTTCTTCAATCCTTTTCTTCCTCTACATCAAGGGAGGAGACACTGATGCGGAGAACTCACCAACGACGACGGTTCTTTCTCCGACGTTGACGAAGAAACATCACTTTCCGCGTCTATGACGAAAGAACCATATTCGAGGTAGGGGATTATATACAATTTTTAGTTGATTAAAATTGTACTTGTTCCTCATTGATTTTTCTGAAACAAATTTGGCCATGTGTTACTGCTTAATGCGGAGGGCACGGACCGAATGAACACGGCCCGACAACCCTCCACTGAAACTTGATCTTTTTGGAATCGACGACCGGAGGCGGAACGCGGATGAGGTCGGCGGTGCAATGTTCGTCGTCACACATGCAAAGAAAAGTCACGGCCAAGCGAGCCGCGGCAGAGGAAGCATGGCGCCTTCGTGCTGTGCCGAGAACGCGGAGCCGCTACCAAGGCAGGTCGCGGCAGGGGAATCTGGTGCCGCCAAGGCAGGTTGCGGGCGGAGGAGAGTCACGGCACCAGGAGGGCGCCGTGCCGGACGAACCGCGGGCCGCTTGCGCCAAGAAGGCCGGCTAGCATCAGCCGGATGGTTAGGGAGGGCAGCGCCGCTTAGCGCCAATGGTTCGGGGAGCCCCCCCCCCCCCCCCCCTCGGACCGCTCGGCCTTCGGGCCAGCCACTCGGCCAGCTGGCCAAGCAAGCCAGGTCACGCCCCACTAGGTCGCGCTCAGGCGGGCCGCGTCGCACCGGGCCGGGCAGGGCCATGCCCCCTCGGGTCGGGCCGTGCCCCCTCGGGCCAAGTCGCGCCCCTCGGGCTGGGCCGCGCCCCCTCGGGTCGGGCCACGCCCCTCGGTCCGAGCCGCAAATTTATTCAGGCTATTCCGATACCCCTACTGGTTCGGACCCGTCAAAACAGGTTTGACCCGACCTGCCAGCCCACCGGGCTAAACGAGCCGGGTCTGTTTCCACTTAAAGGTGAATAACTTAAATACCGCACGTCCAATCGATGCGCGGTCTGCGACACTAGGACCCTCGCGATGAGGTGGTCCTTTTGTGATACTCTAAGTGAGTTTTGGATGACTTGTATAATGTCCTGGTTAGAAACGAGCATATTTCTAACCAGGCCCCTGGAACGAAAAGCCAATATCTCTCAGACCGAGTGTCTGATTAATGCATCGTCTGTCGCATTGAGTTTCTTTTGATGAGACAGAACTTCGAGATACATCAACTCTAGAATTTGTGACAGTTTATGTATCGACCCCCCTTTACTCGAGGAGAGAACCCTCCTGGAATCGAGTATGTCGTGTGCGGGAACCCTACAGCTGGCTGCGACTACGAAGACTATCGTTCTGTGATCCTCCATGGGTTTGATGACAATGATGACTGTACTTGGATCCTTCATAGGTTCGGCAGCGAGGACGACTGTACTTGGATCCTCCATGGGTTCGGCAGCGAGTACGACTGTACTTGGATCCTTCGTGGGTTTGGCAGTGACGACGACTGTACTTGGATCCTAAATGGGTTCAGCAGTGATGGTTACTGTACTTGGATCCTACGTGGGTTCGGCAGTGACGACTTCTGTACTAGGATCCTACGTGGTTTTGGTAGAGGAGATGATTTAGAATCTACATCTAATCATCTCCACCCTTCTTCGTGAGTAGTATTCCTGTGTGAGCTGAGTCTTGTCATATAATCATTACCAACAGTGTGATTGACTCTTTTCCTGTGTGGAATGGGTTATTCTTGGGCTCGAGAGTTGGAGCGGGACTAGAATTGATGACTTAGGTATATGTATGGGCATATACCTAAGTAAAGTTGGTTAATATTTCGTGTTTGTATGTTTCCTTTATGGTTTATCCTTTTTGGATTCTGGGAGACCTTCGGGGGTCTCGGGGTCCCTACTGAGTATCGTATACTCACCCCTGCATAGGCTATGCCTGCACTATGTTGTGTTGGATGCAGACGACGGACAGCACTGAATGTGGTTGAGGCTTGTGGAGCTGGACGGTATCTGGAGGAGGACCACCTGGCGGGACGTACACGGAGCGGACGGACGGACCCAAGGTACCGACAAGACTATCTATACCCACCCTTTAGGTGGGATTCCCAGAGGATGACTTGGTGGTTGTTGTTTTACTTTACAGTTGTTGTACTTTCTTTCTCATTGTATTGTACTTTCAGTTGGGTTTTTATACTGGCCCATTTACTTTCCATCACTTACTTTTGTACTCAGTTTTACCTAGTTCTTGCTTCACTTGCATACTTTGTTGTGTTTTTTTACTATTATAATGGAAATGCCTTCCCTATTACCGGGATTTACGCCTTTGTTGCTAGTCACCATCCCCTGGCCTATAGAAGGCAGACTTGGGGTAGTCACGGCACGGGCCCCGAGGACGGGTCGTGACAAATTTGTATCAGAGGAGTTGGTTTTACCGCAGAACTCAGGACTCTGATAATTTCTTTCTATAAAGAAATAGTGCTTAGATTATTGAGTGTGGTTAAGAGACCAGGGAGTCCAGTATTGGTGTGGCGGCCAACGTATCCATACACCAGGACCCTGACTTCTGATTTCTGACTGAGTGCACGAAAACAATGATTACATGTGTGTTTAAAAAGTTTTATTTTTGATTACTTTGTGTCATCTCACCAAGTATACTGTATTAACCATGGCACACCTTTTTCTTTTCAGGATGGCCCCACGAAGGCAGCCAGCTAGGGTTCCGAGCTACGTGGGAGATGGAATTCCACCGAGCGACGAGGCCTTGGTGTAGGGCCCCATTACAGTGGAGGCACCAGCGGTACCACTAACCGTTGGGCCCCCGATACCCCCATCCCCTGCAGTAGAGAGTGCACGCCGCCTGAGTGCGCTGCATGATTTTCAGAGACAAAGGCTGCCCAGGTTCCGCAGAGAGACGTGCCCTCAAGCAGCTGAGGATTGGCTGGAGGCTATTGTCAGAGTCTTCAGATTGGTAGGGATACCAGCTAACCTTATGGTGATCCTTGACGTGAGTCTACTGCACACAGTAGCAGGTAGATGGTGGAGCCTGATGCTCCAGGTTCATGACGAGGCATCTCTACTTTGGACTGACTTCGAGAGTCTCTTCCGCTCGGAGTTTTTTCCCTCCACCCTTCGTGCGGTGCGGATTCAGGAGTTACTTCATCTGTGGCAGGGTAGCATTACAGTATCTCAGTATTCAGAGAGGTTTACCGACCTATCGCGCTACTCCATGGACATGGTATGGGAACCATTCTTTCGGGCCCGGACCTTCGAGCAGGGACTGAGGCATGAGATCAGGGCTTCAATGGTCTCCCTCAACATTCCAACGTGGGCAGGAGTGCTGGAGAGATCCCTTCTTGTATAGATCTTTATTGCTGAGCCGACACCAGCAGCGAGACCCACCGCAGGGCGACACGTAGCAGAGTCTTCTGTAGCCATCAGTAAAGAGATGTCACAGAGGTCCAAGAAGACTAGGCCATCTGGTGGGTGACCTCAGGATACTGGTTCGGATGTGCGGGGCACACGAAGCAGATCCGGCCATATGAGGGGCAGGCAGTGCTATGCATGCGGTGGGTAGGGCCACATGGCTTGTGACTGCCCGACCCGCCATGCAGACGAGCAAAAGATAGTAAAGGTACCTCCAAAGAAGAGGTAGAGGTTTGACTGTGGCGGTCCGTAGGGAGCAGGCAGACGAGGCAGAGGAGCTGGCCGAGCAGCGGGTGGTGGACGACGCTTCGAGCCTCTACCACCACCACCACCAGGAGGACCACACCGACCACAGAGAGCTGGCAGATAGGGGCAGGCTCAGCTCCAGGAAGATGAGGCTTATGAATACGGTGCACCTGAGATGATTCAAGGTATTATCTGCGTCTACTCCACCCTTGTTGCAGTTCTTATAGACATAGGAGCGAGTCATTATTTTATTGTTGCTGCCCTTGTTTGGAGCTCGGAGATTTCGACAGAGCTGTTGGCTAGATCCTTACGGCTATAGATTCCTACGGGAGTAGACTCGATAATTACACACAAGTACTGGTAGTGTGAGCTTACTCTAGGAGGTGAGAGCTTTGGCTAGGATCTTCTTGAAGCGACGTCGAGGCCTTACGACGTCATCTTGTGTAGGGACTGGTTATCTATAGTCCATGCCCCGATCGACTATATTAGGTGCAAAGTGTGGTGTGTCCACACATATGGGAGTAGGTTCACCTTCACCGGCGAGAAGGGAGCCTTGGCAGCGTAGGATGGACTTACGCAGAGGAGAGGGCAGCCAATCACACATCAGTTGGATAGTCTCATCCTAGTAGCAGTTGATGTGCGAAGTCCGAGTTTTCCTGTTGTGGTGTATCAGTATGCGGATGTTTTTCCTGAAGATGTTCCAGGACTACCTCCTCACAGAGAGGTAGACTTCAACATTGAACTGTACCCCGGGACAGCACCGATATCTACTCCAGCATATCAGATCTCTCCCGTCGAGCTTCGTGAGCTGCGGGTATAGTTGGAAGACTTACAGGGAAAAGGATTCATCTGACCCAGTGTTTCACCCTGGGCTTCTCCAATTTTATTTTCCAAGAAGGTGGATGGGAGCTTAAGACTATGTGTCAACTATCCTCGCCTAAATCAGGTGACCGTAAAGAACAAGTACCCACTCCCGAGGATTGATGACCTCTTTGATCAGCTCAAGGGAGCATTATGGTTCTCGAAGATAGACCTCAGGTCAGGCTATCACCAGCTCAGATTTTGAGACGAGGGTGTGCAGAAGACAGCCTTCAGGTGTCGATACGGACATTATGAGTTCTTGGTTATGCCCTTCGGCAAGACCAATGCTCCAGTAGTGTTCATGAGTCTCATGAAAAGGATCTTCCAGCCTTACCTCGATCGGTTTGTCGTAGTCTTCATTGATGACATACTGAATTAATTGACTACTGAGGAGGATCATGCCTACCACTTTCGAGTTGTACTGGACACACTACGAGAGCACCAGATTTATGGTAATCTCTCGAAGTGCCAGTTCTGGATTTGAGAGGTTTACTTCTTGGGTCACGTCATCTCGGAGGCGGGAGTTGTAGTATATCCTGTGAAGATCGACTCAGTACTTGCTTGGGAGAAACCCAGGAGTGTGATGGAGGTGCATATTTTCCTGGGTACGGCTGGGTACTATCGGAGATTTGTTCCAGGCTTCTCCAGAGTTTTATCACCACTTTCAGCATTGACAAAGAAGGAGAAACCCTTTGTGTGGTCAGATTGATGCTAGAAGATCTTTCAGGAGCTGAGACAGAGATTGACCAATGCGCCCATCTTGAGGATACCGGAGGAGGATGTAGGGTACGTAGTTTACTGCGATGCATCAGGGATCGAACTCGGCTGTGTCCTGATGTAGGAGCTAGAAATGATCACTTACGGTTCACGGTTGTTGAGTCAAAACGAGCAGAACTACACTACCCATGACCTGGAGTTAGCAGCAGTGGTCTTCACCCTAAAGATGTGGCGGCACTATCTGATGGGAGAGCACTTTACAGTCTACTCTAATCCCCAGAGTCTCAGATACATCTTCTTGTAGAGGTAACTGAACCTGAGACAGCAGTGATGGCTCGAGTTCCTCCAAGACTATTAATTTGAGATATTCTATACCCCTGGGAAGGGAAACGTTGTGGCTGATGATCTCAGCAGAAGATCGGTCATTCAACTACTTAGAGAGGCGACAGAGCAGTTAGCCGCTTTGTAGATATCCTTCGTGGATAGAGATGGGGAAGCCTTTCTACAGTCCCTCAAAGTCACTCCCCCACTACTTCAGTGGTTCAGAGAGGCACAGCATGGGGATGTAGACTATGAGATGCGACGTGCTCAGATTTCCACAGGGCAGGTGCCTGATGGATTTTCTGAAGGACGAGAGCACGTCATCCTCTTCAGGGGATGTACCATGGTACCAGTTACACTGTAGGAGGAAGTGATACTGGAGTTTCACACTTCCCCTCTAGCGGTACATCCTGGAGTGGTGAAGATGTACCAGGACCTCAGATGATAGCACAGGTGGCCGGGTATAAAGAAGGTTGTAGTAGAGTTCGTTTCATGACGCCTCACTTTCCAGAAAGTGAAAGTGGAGCACCAGGTACCAGCAGGCTTGGTACAACCCTTAGAGGTTCCAGAGTGGATGTGGGATGGGATATCCATGGATTTCATGATGGGTTCCACACACTTCAAGAGGACATGACTCCATCTGGGTGATCGTAGACCGACTCACCAAGTCGGCCCACTTCCTAATGATCAAGAAGAAGGGCTCAGTAGAGAGCTTGAGACACCTCTACGTTCAAGAGATCATACGACTTCATGGTGTGCCATCGTCTATTGTCTCCGATCAAGACACTCACTTTACTTTCTAGCTTTGGAAGGGGTTGCATGAGGAATTTGGGATGCAGCTACGCCTGAGCACCACCTTTCATCCTCAAACGGATGGCCATACAGAGAGAACCATTCAGACTCTAGAGTACATGCTCTGTGCATGTGTCCTTGACTTTGGTCGCAGGTGGGAGGATCACCTACCCTTGGTGGAGTTTTCATACAACAACAGCTACCACTCCACCATCGGGATGGCACCATATGAGGCATTGTATGGCCAACCTTGAAGATCACCTCTGTGCTGGACTGACCCTGGGGAGTCATCACTTGTAGGACCAGAGATGGTTCAGGCTACAACGGAGAAGGTGCAGATCATCCAGGAGCAGATGAGGACTGCACAGAGCAGATAGAATTTCTATGTTGATAGAAGACAGAGACCACTAGAGTTTGAGGGTGGCGACCACATTTTCTTATAGGTCTCACCTCGACGTGGATTATGGAGGTTTGGCCGGGGCGACATGTTATCTTCGCGCTTCATCAGGCCTTTCCAGGTCCTCAGCAGAGTAGGCGAGGTGACTTACCGCCTGGCCCTTCCACCTCAGTTGCACCAGGTGCACGACGTCTTCTACGTATCTCAGCTAAGGAGATACGTGCATGACCCGACCCACATCATCGATCATGGGGAGCTGGAAATAGATGATGGGGAGACATTCACAGAGGTCTCGGTGGAGATCGAGGATATACAGGATCAGTTCCTACGTGGATGGTCGATTCCTCTGGTGCGTATTCGTTGGCATCATGAGAACCTCTAGGAGAGCACATGGGAGCGGGAGGCTCAGATGTGTTCTTAGTACCCTCATTTGTTTCCCTAGTTTATGTTGTAACTTTACAAGGATGTAAATACCTAAGGTGGGAGTAATGTAAATACCCGAAAATTTCAAGGAAATTTTTTTTCATAAATTCTTTGAAATTTTACGAGTTTTTGGATTCTGACGGCACTTGATTCTCAGGCCCGGTGTGCCTGGAATAAATTTCCAAAGTTTATCTCGGGTACGTTCAGTGAACGAATGAGCGGGTTTTTCTAACTTTTGAACTGGTGCTCAGAATTAAAATCCAAGGGCACCAATGAACTCGCAGTGCTGGTAATTTCTTAAGGGGACCTTTACTGTAGTTGCGTTTTATGTGGGTTATAAATTAAAAATTGGGGTTTAGTTAATAAGTTAAATAAAATTGTTGGGACAATTTTATGTCTTTGGAAGTGAATCCCTCCCATGGGAAGTTATTGGTGGAGCCCACAACCACCCAACTTCCCATGTGTGGATATTTGAGAGGTGGGGCCCACATGATCCCCAACCTTCCACCTCCCTTAAACTCCCTTCAATAAATTGGAAACCCCCTTAATTAATGAGACTCTTCCTCTCCCTCTCTCTCCCTCTTTATTTTTTTCCAACACACCCTAATTAATAAATTCAACCTCTTCACTTAATTAATTAAGTGATTTGAATTTTTAATTTTAAAATTGCATGTGTTAATAAAATAATATCTTAGGATTATTATTTTATTTTTGGGGGAAATCGTTGTGTTAAGGAGAGTGGGGAAGAGAGATTTTGAGAAGGGAGAAAGGTATTCCTCTCCTCAACGAAGAACAGTACTCTTCTCCAATGAAGAACTCTCACCTTCAATGGAGAACAACTCAGCGAAGAATGCTTCACATTTCTTCAATACTTTTCTTCCTCCACATCAAGGGAGGAGACACCGACATGGAGAACTCGCCAACGACGACGGTTCTTTCTCTGACGTTGACTAAGCAACATCTCTTTCTACGTCTATGACGAACGAACCATATTCCAGGTAGGGGGATTATATACAATTTTTAATTGATTAAAATTGTACTTGTTCCTCATTGATTTTTCTTAAACTAATTTGGCCATGTGTTACCGCCTAACACAGAGGGCACTGGACGAATGAACATGTCTCGACGACCCTCTGCTGGAAGTTGATCTTTTTGGAATCGGCTACCAGAGGCGGAACGCGGATGAGGCCGGCGGCGCAAGGGTTGTCGTCGCACACGAAAAGAAAAGGCGCGGCCAAGTGAGCTGTGGAAGAGGAAGCATGACGTCATCATGTTGTGCTGGGAACGCGGAGCCATGGTCAAGGCAGGCCGCGACACAGGAATCTGGCATCGTCGCGCCAGATGTGCGGAAGAAATCGCAGCCCGCTTCGACAGGAGAACCGTCCCGCCCGTCGGTCGGCCAGGTGGAGGAGATCCGCGGTGAAAGGAGGGCGTCACGCCAGATGAACCGTAGCCCGCCCATGCGGGCTTCTTGTGGCAATAAGGCCATCCGGCATCGGCCGGCCGGTTAGGGAGGGTGGTGCCAATTGGGGCCACCAGTTCGGGCAGCCACACCCCCCCCCCTCAGACAGCTCGGCCAGCTGGCCGAGCCAGACGAGTCGCGCCCAGCCGGGCCGCGCCCCCTCAGGCCGAGCCGTGCCGTGCATTTCTTCGGGCTAGTCCGACACCCCTTTTAGGTCAGACCTGTCAAAACAGGTTTGACCCGACCTGCCATCCCACTGGGCTTAATGGGTCGGGCCCGTTTCCACTTAAAGGAGAATAACTTAAAGACTGTGTGTCCGATCGACGCGCCCTCTGCGGCACTAGGACCCTCGCAACGAGGTAGTCCTTTTGTGATACTCTAAGTGAGTTTTGGATGACTTGGATAACGCCCAGGTTAGAAACGATCATATTTCTAACTGGTCCCCTAGAACAAAAAATCCAATATCTCTCATATCGGGCGTCCGATTGACGCGCCTTCTATCGCGTTGAGTTCCTTTTCACGAGACAAAACTTCAGGATAAATCAACTATGGACTTCGCGATAGTTGATGTATCGACCCCATTTACTCGAGGAACGTACCCTCTCGGAATCGAGTACACTGTGTGTGGGAACCCTAGAGCTGGCTGCGACTACGATGACTACCGTGTTGGGATCCTTCATGGGTTCGACGACGATGATGACTGTACTTGGATCCTCCGTGGGTTCAGCAGCGAGGATGAATGTACTTGGATCCTCTGTGGGTTCGGCAGCGAGGACGAATGTACTTGGATCCTTCATGGGTTCGGCAGCAATGACGACTATACTTGGATCCTACCTGGGTTCGGTAGCGATGGTTACTATACTTGGATCCTACATGAGTTTGGAAGTGACGACTTCTGTACTAGGATCCTATGTGGTTTCGGTAGAGGAGATGATTCAGAAACTCTATCTAATCATCTCCACCCTTCTTCATGATTAGTATACATGTGTGAGCTGAGTCTTGTCTTGAAATCATTACCAATGGTGTGATTGACTCATTTACTATGTGGACTAGGTTGTGCTTGGGATCGAGAGTTGGAGCCGGACTAGAATTGATGACTTAGTTATATGTATGGGAATATACCTAAGTAAAGTCGGATGATATTTCGTGTTTGTATCTTTCCTTTTTGGTTTATCCTTTGTGGATTCTGGGAGACCTTCGGGGGTCTCGAGGTCCCTACTGAGTATCATATACTCACCTCTGCATGGGCTATGCCCGCACTACATTGTGCTGGATGCAGACGACGGACAACACTGATCGTGGTTGAGGCTTGTGGAGTTGGATGGTATCCGGAGGAGGACCACCTAGCGGGACGTACACGGAGCGGACGGATGGACCCAAGGTACCGATGAGACTATCTTTATCCACCCTTCAGGTGGGATTCTCGAAGGACGACTCGGTGGTTGCTTCTTTACTTTACAGCTATTGTACTTTCTTTCTCAGTTGTACTATACTTTCAGTTGGGTTTGTATACTGGCCCATTTAATTTCTATCACTTATTTTTGTACTCATTTTTACTTAGTGCTTACTTCAGTTGCATAATCTATTGTGTTTTTTTACTATTATAAAGGTAATTCCATTCCTATTACCGTGATTTACGCCTTTGGTGCTAGTCTCCAGCCCGTTGTCTATGGAAGGTGGGCTTGGGGTAGTCACGACACGGTCCCCGAGGATGGGTCGTGACACTTTTCATGAATTAACCTAATTTTATAGGATAATATGACATTTTAGGGTTGATTAATTTTTTTCTGTTTGAAGTAATCATGCTGTTATGATTTTCACAAAAACCAAATACTAAATAGTGTCAAAATTGACATAATTGAATTTTTAAAACAAATACAATATTATTAATTGATATAACATTCCTAAAAATATAAGATTCATCCAAATGACTTAGATAAGGTTATATATATTAATAATGAACCACATGGGGTTCTCTTGGCTTGTTATTGTATGTTTATTAACCATGTAATATAAAAATACAAAGAGACATGGTAAATGTCAAACTATTTTACTAATAGTTAAATCTAAAAGATAAGGTTAATATAGTGATCTAAACCCCTCTAAAACCTATTGGTTGAGAGGTTTTTGACCCACCCCCACCTTATACTAGAAATAATTCATTTTTGAGCCATTAGAAACCAAATATGATTTTATTATAAAATAATATTTCAAGGTTTTCCTAAAGTGACCCTCACCTCTCTTATAAAAGGGAACTTCCCCTTCTCTTAATTTTACACCTCCGAAGCCTTTTATCTCAGCCAAACCCTACCCAAATATCCTCCCATATATCCTCACAAATTTCCTCCCTTCATCCTAGAGGCCTTACTTTGGTTAGAAATCCAACCTAAGGATCCCTTTTGATCAAATCAAAAGGAAGAACCCGAAGAAGAGGTTAATATTTCATCACCTCTATCAAGTTATTTTCTTCTTCCACTTCCTATTTCTTTGTTGTTTCCATTATAAAATAATAATCCAAGTATATTATAAATACTGTGATGTTATTATAAAAATGTCACAACCATATTCATTATTCTATCCATTATATGAATGACAAAATCATCATATGTGCGTACGTGCGACTTACCATCTCCATGTCACGGTGTAGTTTGTTATTCAAACACTTCATTATTTTGATGGGTATAATAATGAGTATAACTAATGTAAATAAAAAATATAACATGTTAATGATTCAGTATATATGATATAACATCCAATTACATACGATTTCACCATCAATATAATGATATTGTCGCTCGTGCGTACGTATGGATTACCGTCTCCACGAACGCGATGAGATTCATTCCTCATCGTAATCATTAAAGAATAATTTTCATTTTATGATTAAATATAATGTTTATGAACATAATATAATTATGTATATGAATAAAATACATCTTATCCATAATAATAATGGCTTACGTAACCAAGAATATAAAGGAAAATGAATTAGTTAACAACTAAAACGATGATACTACTACAATATTATTAAAAAATAAATATTTTAAGATCATATATGATATCATATTTATGTATATGATTCTTATATAATTTAATAACAATGTTTTAACTATTATACAGGAGGTTAACATAAAATTGAATAAGGAAAAGTACAAGGTAAGGGTTAAGTCTACAATCTCTTTATTATCGGCAGTTGTTTTTACGTAAGTATCTACTGGGACCTCTTTATCATCCACATCTGTGTTTTCTTAAAAATGAATTTCAGAAAAAATTTACTATTTACTATAAAATGGGTTAAAGTAATTTATACCCTTATTTGACCTTATATGTATTGAAAGGAATCTTTCCTTCATTTTTCAAACAAGGTACTTTATGACCTTTATGACCAAATTAAGGTGACAATGTTTTTTAACTTATATGGCGGGTGCGACTATTTTTTTCCGTTATATCATCGTCAAAGATTCCCTTACAAGCTTATAAGAATATTTTCAAAATAAATTTTTTCATTTATAATTATATGACTTTTAAATTATTTAAAAATAGAAATAGATATTTCTCTAAAAAATTTTGATTTCATCTACTCAACATTCTTTTGATGGATTTTAAGATTGTTTGAAGTTTAATTATTATGATACAAATCTTCCATATTGTATTGAAGGTTTTGTAATATGTTTGATTGTGGATGTGTTATTCTTATAACATTCATGGTTTATAGATAAAGTATTTACATTTCACATGCTAGTTTTAATACGAATGTTTATGTTATGTTTAACCCTTTTCATATGAGGAATACATTGGACTTAGTAAGTGATGGGTGGAGGCCTCTATAACTCCTCAATACAACGGTAGGTCTCATGAGACAAACTATTGTCTTGGAATAAGGCCTTGACAAAATCTTATTTGTAGTCCTGGAATAAGGCCTTGACTTTATGGTTATGAAGTCTGGAATTATGCATTTTATCATTATGAAAGTGGCTATTGATATTGTATGTGATTATTTATCTAGTAGAATATCTATGTGAATAAGTTAATGGGATTATTTTATTTTATCTTTTCCATATTATTCTGAAGTTTATATTTAAAAGACTTTTATTTTAGTCTTATACATTTCTTTAAATGTTTATCTTATTTATAAAAGTTTCTTTTATATTGTTATCCTTACTTAGCATCTGATCTCACCCTTTTCTATGTTTTATTTTTTCCCAGGATGTGAAGAAGTATTTAATGGTTGACCTACAAGGACAGGATGAGGATATAAGCATTTTCAAAGGGGAAAAAATGTTGTTGATATTTTTATTTCATGATGTTACGTAAAACTTATGATTGTATCTAGTACTTCCAAGGGTACAAAACTGATCGGTCTTTTGGGACATGATTACTTGTATCATGCCAATGTTATGTAATAATACACCAACTATGGGTAACTGGGGTCGGGGCATTACAGTTGGTATCAGAGGAAGATTAGTACAAACCATGGAAACTAGATTTAGAAAAACTCTGATTAGAGAACACTACCCTAAGATAGACTTTGAGGATTAATGTAGAATAACTTCCTAGAATTTTGGTATGGTATAGATTTTGTGACTTTCCCAAGAAATAAATCTCTATCTGGATATGAGCAAGTAGAGGTGGCTCTGGTACAGATGTACCTAGTGGTAAAACCCAAAAACACCGCTTTGATATAGACTCCAATGGGAACTGGTGCATGAAAATGGGTTTTGTTGCACTCTTGGTTACGACACACCCAAGGGATATTCTTAGGATAATTCTCATTTTCTTTACAAACCATTATGGAGTGTTTATGAGTATATACTTCCTCAAAGAAAACATTTTTATTATTATGGATTATATCTATAAACTGTTCAATTTATGTTAAGTGTTTTACAAGTTTGGAATTATGTATTGTGATTCATAAACTAATCTAGTGTATGTAATTGTTTAGAAATGGCACCTAGTAGAAGGAATGAAAATCATATCAATGCACATATTTTATGTAGGTATTTCCCTCCTACTCAAGATAATTATAGTGGAGCGGGTGAAGCAACTGGTGCTGATCAGCTTATCACCATACTGGGATAACTCACTCATGTTATGAATAATTACCTTACCTGTATAGAGCACCCTGATCCACAACGTGGAGGATCAATGTTAGACCACTTCATGAGGGAAAAAACACCAACATTAAATGGGAGTACACATCAATTAGTAGCGGAGCAATGGATAAATTATTAGAGAAAATATTTCATGCTTGGAAAGTAGCGAAAGGGAAAAATTTGTCATGGTAGTTTATCGCCTCATGGAAGATGCAGATCAATGGTGGTCATTAATCCATAACACAAAGGAAGATGAAAAAGTATCGAAAATGGAATGGAGGGAGTTTAAAGATATTTTCTTGAAAAAATACATTTCTCCTAACCATTGAGTGAATATAGAAAGACAATTTCTGAGTTTGAGGAAAAAGGAAGATGAGAATGTGGCAAAGTATGAGGCTAACATTACAAGGTTAGCAAGGCACACAACAGATTATATATGTAACCCAAGGAGTAATATTGATCGATTATTTTATGGGTTAAAACCATTTCTCCATATAGAATTAGTCTTACAATCTATCTCATCGTATGAAGATATAGTCTCATGCACTATCAAGACGGAAAAGGAATTCTCTAAGTCTTACAAATTTAAAGCAAAGAAAGAGAAAAAGAGAACTGTTGAATACTCTAGAAATGGAAATAAAGGGAAGAAGGGAAAAGTGGAATATCTATCCTACAGTAAATGTGGTCAGAAACACCTTAGTACCTTCCTGAAGGGAATGGGAGTCTGTTACAAGTGTGGTGAAGAAGGCCACCAAGCTCATTATTGAAAGGGAATGAAATAGGCTGACAATTTTGAATGATACAATTATAGAGAAAAGAGAAATTATGCAAATGAATTTCTGAAGATCCAAGGGAACCTGCCTTATAAAATTCCAAGAGAGAAAGTCCAAGCTTATTCGATCACTACTGCTGAGGTTGAAGCTCCGAAATACGTAGTGGTAGGTAATTTAATGGTTTCTTCACATATATCCAATGCTTTATTTGATTTTGGATCATCGCAGTGTTTCATATCTTCCCAGTTTTCTAAGAAAATTAGATATTTACAATTTGATTTAGCTAGGGTGTTGTCAGTCAAAACACCTAATGGAAGTATCATCATAATAATGTTTTGTGAATCAGTTCACATTAGGGCATATAAATGTTCTTTATCTACTGATCTCATCATCATACCCATGATTGAATATTATATAATCCTCAGAATAGATTGACTTTCAGAACATGATATGAAAATTTATTATAAGAAGAAGGAGGTTAAAATTTTCAATGATGATAAGGAGTAACTTATCTTCAGAGCAGAAATGTCACCATCTGATTCTTATCTAAATATTCCCCCAGTAGCTCTACTAAAGTCAATTATTGGGGAAGAAGAGAATGAAATAACTATGGGTGAGGAAAAGAATGTTCGAATAGAGTATGTACCTATTGTACAAGAATATTTTGATGTGTTTCCATAGAATTTACCTATACATCCTTTTGAACAAGAAATTGAGTTTTCCATTGATTTAATTCCTTGTTCAAGGCCCATATCGAAGACCCCTTCTATAATGGCCACTGTGGAATTAGTGAAACTAAAGAAGCAACTAGAGGAATTGAGTAACAAGGGATTTATTCACCCTAGTGTTTCTCCATGGGGAGCCCATATCCTTTTTGTTAAAAAGAAAGAGGGATCTATGAGGTTTTGCATTGACTACAGGGATATCAATGCTATAACAATAAAGAAAAAGTATCCCCTACCTCGTATTGATGATTTATTCGACCAAATTCATGGAGCTCAATATTTTTCAAAGATTAACCTTCGATCTAGATATCATCAGTTGTATGTGAAGAAGGAAGACATTCTAAAAACAGAATTTTGAACTAGGTATGGGAATTAAGAGTTTACAGTAATGCCTTTTGGATTGACTAATGCTTCCTCTGTCTTAATGGATCTAATGAATATATTTTTCAAGGAATATCTTGATGAATTTGTAGTGGTATTTATTGATGATATTTTGTTATACTCAAAAAGCTAAAAAGATCATGAAAAACACTTGATAATTATCCTAAGGACACTTAGAAGAAATTAATTATATGGGAAATTTAGCAAGTGTAAATTATGGCTTTAGGAGATTTATTTTCTTGACCATATTGTCTTTAATGATGGAATCTCTGTCGATCCTTCAAAAACCAAGGCAATCCAAGAATGACCAGCACCAATGAGTATAACTGTGGTACGTAGTTTTATTGGTTTAACATGTTATTATTGGAATTTTGTGTAGAATATTTCCCAATTGGCTAACCCATTAATCCATATCACTCGTAAAGGGGTTAAATTTGTTTGGAAAAAAGAGTGTGAAGAATGTTTTGAATAACTGAAGAGAAGATTAGTTAATTCTCTTATCTTGACTCTACCATTGGGGAATTATGGGTTCATTATTTATAGTGATGCTTTAAAGAAATAACTTGGTTGTGTCCTTATTAAGAATGATATAATTATTGCCTATGCATCATGACATCTAAAAATTCATGAAAAAAACTATCTTACTCATGATCTTGAGTTAGCAGCTATAATATTTTCTCTAAAAATATGGGGACACTATATCTATGGTGAAAATGTGATATTTATACTGATCACAAGAGTTTTAAGTATATTTTATCACAAAAATAACTCAACATGAGGCAAATGCGATGGATTGAACTAATCAAGGATTATGATTTCACTATACACTACCACCCGAGGAAAGCAAATAAGGTGGAAAATACTTTGATCAGAAAGGATCATGGAGTTTTGAACAAGATGAGAGTTGAAAAGAATCTTATTTTCATGGATCTAGTAAAGACGGATATTGGAATAACCATGGAAGGTTAAACATCAATGCTTTTAAAAATAGTTTCCAACCCATATTTACTAGAAAGGATAAAAATTTCTCAGACTGATGATGGGGAATTTCCTTAGAAAATTAAAGCTGTTAATGATGGTAGATTGATCAACTTTGTATATAAATATGGAATTTTGAAATTTGGGAAGAGGCTTTTTGTTCCTGATATACCTGATCTAATAAGGGAATTTTTGGATAATGCTCAAAGCTAAAATTTCTCTATAAACACTGGTAGCACTAAGATTTATATAGATTTGAAAGAACATTTTTGGTGGGACAACATGAAGAGGGATATTTCTGATTTGGTGTCAAGATGTATGGTTTGTCAACAAGTGAAAGCTGGAAGGAAACAACCTATAGGAGTCATGAAACCACTTCCCATACCTAAGTGGAAATGGGATAATATTATGATGGACTTTGTCATGGGGCTACCAAAGACTCCTAGAAGGAATGATGTAATATGTGTCATTGTTGATCGACTTACCAAGTCAGCACATTTTCTTGCTATAAGAGAAGATTTACCACTTGAATGTTTATCAAGACTGTATATTAATGAAGTTGTAAGACTTCATGAATTACCTCTATCGATTGTTTCTGATCATGATCCTCGTTTTACATCAAGATTCTAGAAAAGTATTCATAAAGCCCTAGATACTGAACTTCATTTGAGCACTGCCTACCACCCTCAAACTGATGGAAAATAAGAATGGATTATTCAAACCTTAGAAGACTTGTTGAGATCTTTATCACTAGACTTTCAAGGTATGTGGGATTAATATTTACCTTTGGTATAATTTTTCTATAACAATGGATTCCATTAAAGTATTCATATGGCACCATATGAAGCGAGATGTTGCACACCAACTTGTAGGGATGATGTTGGTGAAGGAAAATTTGTAGGCCTAGAACTTGTTGAGGAAATGATGTAAAAGGTTAAGGTTATCCAAACCCACATCAAAGAAGCTCAATGTAGGTAGAAGAGCTATTCCAATAACCGAAGGAAGGATTTGGAATTTTAGGTATGAGATCATGTTTTCTTGAAGGTATCTCCATGGAAGAGAGTTATACGATTCGGTAAGAATGGTAAATTACGTTCCAAGCACATCGTACCTTTCAAAATTCTATAAAGAATTGGGGTTGTAGCTTACCATTTGGAAATACTACCAAGTCTCTCCAAAGTTCACGATTTCTACCACGTATCATTGTGGAAAAAATAAATTCCTGAACCAACGCATGTACTCACCTATGAAGAAATTGAAATCGAACCTGATTTGTCTTATTGTGAAAATCCTATCAAAATTCTTGACACCAGAGTACAAGTGCTGTGAAACCGGACGACTCGTCTTGTACAAGTTCTATGGAGAAATCATAAGATGGAAGAGGCAACTTGGGAACCCAAGAAACATATGATGAAGAACCACCCGAATCTTTTTGTGCGATAGTATTCTAGAAATTTCAAGGATGAAATTATTTTAAGGATGGAAGAATGTAACACCTAAAACTTTCATGGTGTGTTTCCCTTTGAATAATGGAATAGCTTGCATTGTACGTAACTTCGAGATTCTAACACACCGTGACAAATCAATCTAACCGTTATAAATAGTAATACCAACTTTTTGAAATTTTATAAATTTTATTTTTCAAAATGGACGTCATTTTTGAATTCTAAATATCAAAATTAGCTTAGGGTGAATTTTTGGTATTTTTCTAAAAACTTTCAATTTTCAATGAATAGTGAAAAAAACTGTGTTATTGGTTAAAACATAATTTTTTTAAATATTATTTATTTTATTTAAATTTATTTTAGGTCAAAATAGATACATAGTACCTGTATAAGTTCAATTTAATTCATTGGCATCATTCTATAATAAGTTTAGCTATATAAAAATTTTATTGAACTTTTTACCGTCTTTTACCCACCTCCTATGAGCATTTGAAAATTTGCATAAAAAATAATTTTACTACTTTTGTGAATTAAATTTTAAATATCCAAGAGAAACGGTTGATATCATTAAGTAAAATTTGGTTCAATAAGATGAAAATAATTTTTGGTGAATAGTAACTTTTTACTTTTATTTACCACAGTTAAAAGTACATAGGGTAATTAAGGGTAAAAATGAAATCATAATTACCCAAACACATGTCCTAATTCTATTGGATAATTTCAGTTCGACTAGAAACAACCTTAGAAATAAAATATGATCCCCTTTGGTGCACTTGGATTAGATTAGGAAATTTACTATTATTTTATTTAAAGAAGAGTTAAAAGAGTCAAATTCAAAGTTTAATAACAAAACCATTTTTAATATAGGGTTACATACAATATAAATTAGAATGTAATTATTCGTTTAAATATAAAAATATTTCCTACATAATTTTATTTTATTTATAATTTTTAGACATTAAATAATTTAATTTATTTATGACACAATGATGATGCAGTAATTACCTTATTAAAGAAAGATTAAAATAATTGATATTATAAATATCCAAATAAATGTAATTTGACACTTTTGATGAATTAAACTACTTTTCTAGGTTAATATGACATGTTAGTGTTGATTAAATTATTTTTTATCGAATTAATCATGCTGTTATGATTTTCACAAAAACCAAATACTAAATAGTGTCAAAATCGACATAATTGAGTTTTTAAAACAAATACTATATTATTAAATGATATAATATTCCTAAAAAACTAAGGTTCGGAAAAAGGACTTAGATAAGGTTTTTTATATTAATAATGAACCACATGGGGTTCTCTTGTCTTGTTATAGTAAGTTTATTAACCATGTAATATAAAAACACCAAGAGACATGATAAATGTCAAGCTATTTAGCTAAGAGTTAAATCTAACATATAAGGTTAATATAGTGATCTGAACCTTTCTAAAACCTATTGGTTGATAGGTTTTCGACCCATACCCACATTAGACTCTAAATTATTCATTTTTTAGCCATTATAAATCAAAAATTATTTTATTATAAAATAATATTTCAAGCTTTTCCTAAAGTGACCCTCACCTCTCTTATAAAAGGGAACTTCCCCTTCTCTTAATTCCACATCTACAGAGCCTTTTTTATCAGCCAACCCCTTCCCAAATATCCTTCCAACTTTACTCCCTTCATCCTAGAGGCCTTCCTTTGGTCATAAATCCTACCTATAGAGCCCTTTTGATCAAATAAAAAGGAAGAACCCAAAGAAGAGGTAAATATTTCATCACCTCTTTCAAGTTCTTTTCTTCTTACACTTACTTTTTCTTTGTTGTTTCCATTCTAAAATAATAAATCTAGTATATTATAAATAATGTGATGTTATTATAAAAATGGTACAACCATATTCATTATTCTATCCATCATATTAATGACAAAGTCACCATACGTGTGTATGTACGGCTTACCGTCTCCACGTCGTGGTGTAGTTTGTCATTCAAACACTTCATTATTTGGATGGGTATAATAATGAGTATAACTAATTTAAATTATAAATATAACATTTTAATGATTATTTATATATGATATACCATCTAATTACATACAATTTTACCATCAATATAATGATATTGTCACTCGTCTGTACGTACGGATTACCGTCTCCACGAATGCGATGTGATTCATTCCCCATCGTAATAATTCAAGAATAATTTTCATTTTATGATTAAATATAATGTTTATGAACATAATATAATTCTTTATATGAATCTAATTAATCTTATCCATAACAAACATGTCTTACATAACCAAGCATATAAAGGAAAACAAATCAGTTAACACCCGAAACGATGATACTACTACAATATTATTAACAATGAAATATTATAAGATCATATATGATATCATATTTATGTATATTATTATTGTATAATTTAATAACAATGTTTTAACTATTATATGGGATGTTAACATACCATAGACTTAGTAAAAGTACAAGTTAAAGGTTAATTCAACAATCTCTTTATTATCCGAGGTTGTTTTTACGTAAGTATCTACTGGGACCTCTTTATCATCCACATCAGTGTTTTCTTAGAAATGAATTTCATAAAATTTTTACTATTTAATAGAAAAATGGTTTAAAGTCATTTATACCCTTATTTTATCTTATATTTTTTTGAAAGGAATCTTTCCATCATTTTCCATATAAGGTACTTTATGACTTTTTCGACAATATTAAGGTAAGAATGTTTTTTTAACTTATACGGCAGGTGTGGCTATTTTCCATAGTTATAACATCGTCGAATCATCCCTTACAAGATTATAAAAATATTTTTAAAATATATGTTTTATTTTATAATTATATTACTTTTAAATGATTTCAAAATAGAAATATATGTTTCTCTAAAAAAAGTTTTGATTCCATCTATATCATCATCCTTTTGATGGATTTTAAGATTGTTTGAAGTTTATTTATTATGATACAAATAATACCTATTTTATTGAAGGTTTTGTGATATTTTTTACTATAGATGTTGTGTTCTTATATCATTCATGTTTTATGGATAAATTATTGACATTTCGTATGCTAATTTTAATACGAATGTTTATGTTATGTTTAAACTTTTTCATATGAGGAATGCATTGGACTTAATAAGTGACAGGTGGAGCCCACTATAGATCCTCGATTCATTGGTAGGTCTCATGAGACAAACTAGTGTCTTGGAACAAGGCCTTGAAAAAATCTTATTTGTAGTCTTAGCACAAGGCCTTGACTATGTGGTTATGAAGTCTGGCGTTCTGCATTCCATCATTATGAAAGTGGCTATTGATATTCAATGTTATTATTCAACTATTAGAATATTCATGTGAATATGTAAATGGAATTATTTGATTTTATCTTTTCCATATTTTTCTGAAGTATATGTTTAAAAGGCTTTTGTTTTAGTCTTATACATTGCCTTAAATGTTTATGTTTATTTATGAAAGTTTTCGCAATATTGTTTATGACAACTGGGTCCTAGTGACGGCACAACCTCCCCTCCTTAACATGGTTGTCAGGTCCTATCCTGCTAGGTACTAAACGTTTCCCCACAGACACGTATTTCCCACCCAGGGGTCCACCCACATGCCTGAATGGGTCATCTAACTAATGACAGTCCCCAAATTCCAACACTTGTCCTTTCCAGTGTGCTTTGTCCTCACTCACACACACCCTTGGAAACTTCCCAAAAGGTCACCCATCCTGGTCACTACTCCAGGCCAAGCACGCTTAACTGTGGAGTTTTAATCAGATAATCTCCCTAAAAGGAATGTTCACTAGGTTGACATAAGTCATATCATTTAGTAATTTAACCCTTTATCATTCTGGGGTGTTACATTCACCCCCCCCCCCCCCTTTAGAGCACAACATCCTCGTTGTGGGCCATACATCTCAACTCAGGCACTACATTGCACTTAAGGCTGGGTACCACCTCTGATACCAAATGTGACAATTTGGTCCCAGTGACAGCACAACCACCCCGCCTTAACATGGTCGTCGGGTCCTAGCCCACCAGGTACCACCAGTTTCCCCGCAGACATGTGGTTAACAACAAAGGGTCCACCCACATGCATGAACGGGTCATATGACTAATGACAGTCCCCAAAGGCCAACACATTTCCATTCCATTGTGCTTTTTCCTCACTCACACACACCCTGGGAAACATCCCAAAAGGTCACCCATCATGATCACTACTCCTAGCCAAGCACGCTTAACTGTGGAGTTATAATCAGACAGGCTCCAGAAAAGGAAGGTGCACCTTGTTGACATGAGTCATATCATTTAGTAATTTAACTCTTTATCATTCTAGGGTGTTACATTGTTATCCTTACTAAGCATCTAAGCTCACCCCTTTCTATGTTTTATTTTTTCAAGTATGTGAAGAATTATTTAATAGTTGACCTGTAGGGATAGGATAAGGATATAAGTGTGTTCAAAGGGGAAAAAATGTTGTTGATATTTTTATTTCATGATGTAATGTAAAACTTATGAATGTATCTAGTAATTCCAAGGATACTAAACTGATCGGTCTTTTGGGACATGATTCCTTGTATCATGCCAATGTTATGTAATAATTCACCGACTCTGGGTAATTGGGGTCGGGGTGTTACAATAATAGAATTCATAAAAGGTTTTGAGGTATCATCTAGAGAGAAATATAATTTTATGGAGCCTTCACATCTAAAATTATCTAATATATTGGGAACATAGATTGATAAATATTTCATTGAGAGCATCTAACTGATTTTAATGTGAATTGGTTCACTCATGAAGTTAAATGTAGTTTTAACACTATTTAATATGTAATGTGATAGATTAAAATTTTATATTTCCATTAAACTTGAAAAAGTAGTTGATGGCTATCTTTGATATATTTCAACACCCAACTCCATGATATGTTCTACTAAGATATAATACACAAATTATTTTTTAAATAATTCAATGATATATATATATATATATTTCATCCAAAATCTTCATAAATTCATCACAAGAAACAAATTCATGTATTCCATTTTATAAAAATGGTATTGATGATTCGTTAAGGGTACAAAAAGTACTATATTACGGTAAAACATACACTAATGTAATGTCAGAGTTTTTTATATAAAGTTATAGATTATTTTACCACTCTATGTAATGCATATAAATATAATGGATGGTAAAATATAAAAGAATGTTTATAAACCATGTGATTTCAAAGGTTGTACTAGAAAATAAAATATTTATAAAAAAATTTGAGTTATATTAAATGTGGTTTTATGTTATCAAAATATATAAGTATAAAGCATGTATAAAACCTATGTCATGTATAAATAGAAGAATGAATTTTTAATGTGTATTAGGGAATTGGGTATAATGGAGTATATTTTTATGTATCATGGGAAGTGGTTGTGCTAAGAACCATGGAACACTCTAACCCAAATCAAGGATCATGAAGTTTTTTAGTCTATTCATAATGAAAATGGATTTTTATTGAGGGTTATTAAGTGTTTATGGAGACCAAAATAATTAATTCCCCTAGAGTGAGTGATAAGAACAACGTTAGGGTTGGGTTCACATGGTTGATTATTTGATAGTGTGAGTGTCTCCTTATGTATTGTATGGTGAATATCATAGGTGATGTATTGTGAAAAACATACTTGTTTCAAACACAATGTCATGTTAACATCTGAATGTAATAGGTCATGTTTTTCATTGAAAATGGGGAATGTTAATATATAACATGTAATTATAATCATCTAGATAACATTAGATTATGGATAAATTACTAACATAGGATGAAATGGAAGGTCTATAACCCTAAAAGTGGATTGGAGGAATTTATTATTCATGAATCTTTCTTTTATTTGGTTATTTTTATAAAATTTTTAAGATTAGCTAGTTTTTTTATAAATTATTTATATAGAAGAAGGAATTTAGTTGGTTTGTAGAAAAAATGGGAAAATTTTCCATATAAACAAAAATATTATGATAATAATTTCATTTAAATAAGTAAATATCTAGTTAATCCACTCTAAATAACCACATTGAGATATAAATGTAGATAGTCATGATATGATCATATATAGTTTGGTATAAGTAGTGATCTGTATTTCACAAGTTACATAAAAATGTATGATTTTTTTTCAATGATTAGAAGTTTTATGAGTTCTATTAGGTTTATTCATACTTGTGTATGAATGGTGGAATCTATTGGTAGCTCAGTTCTTTGTCTATATATATATTCTAGGAAAATTAATAAGGTGGTGTATTAAATAGATTTTATCAAATGTTTTTGTTCATGAGGAAATAATAATGGTATCAGGTGTATTTTACATTTACATCTGAGTGGTATTTAGGATTTATGTTGGTGTTCTTTGGGAAAGATAATTATTTGGATTTAATGTGTGGTGTTAATTTATTATACCCTGACTAATAGAATGTTGTAATAATAAAATAAAATAAGTGATTCAAACATTACAAAATCTTTTGGGTAAATTTAATTGAAAATAAGTCATATGGTGGGGATTGTTTGATGACTTATACCCATTTTTTTGGAATTGGATATTATTTGGATAGATATAAATTAGTGGTGGGGTATTATTTGTATTGATATTTAGATTAATATTTTGAAGAATATATATCAACTTGAATATTTTTCTACAATTTCATGGACGTTTTAGTGGTATTTGTTATTTTCAGGTGATGGTGGGAATATGGTTACCTAGTAAGAATAGACTACAAGAACCACCAGGTACCCATGGAATTCAATGAGTATGTAGTGTTTCATGTGTAGTTATAGAATCATTTTCATTTACAATTTAGTACTTTTTGGTGTTTAATATGGTACTTAGTATAATATCCAGTAGGGTGGGGGTTGTCTTCAATGACCACCAGGTACCCATTGGAACAATTCTAGGTACTCTATGACATGGTAATTTCTTAAATATAATTAAATAAATTTTGAATTAAATCATAAACCCCTCACAATCTCATTTAAATCTAAAAATGAAAGGTATCATCCCTACCTCCACTTCCTCGTATCTTTTATCCTTTATAACACTTCTATTTTTTCCATTGATTCTTGTACTATAGAATATTAGTAGAAGTAAGTCTAAAAATTTCACCTCTTATGTGATTTTCTCTTTAGTTTTTATTTCATGATTAATCCTAAATCAATTAATTTATTGGTTTTAAAAAAAATCTGATTTAAGTTGAATTAAGTCAATTCAACATGTGATTATTGATAGGGGTGTTCCTATTATTTAATGACATGTGGTATAATTGAATATTTGATGGATTTATAAGTTAAATAACCATGGTTTTTCTATTTAATCCTTATGAATATTTTAAATAAAATTTTATTGATTAGTTAGTGAGTTATTTTTATCATATAATATTTTGATATCCACAATAATAAAATAATAAATATATTATTTTATTTTGTATGCACATTCCTGATCAGTGAAAAAATCATTTTTTAAAAATTAATTCCTTGGGATAGAAACCTAATACATTGATTTAATCTAGAATAAGGGATTTAACATAGTTATGGAATATAGTGGGTTCACATATGTGTCATTGGCCAAGCCTATTTCAATGATGTAAAAAATAAATAAATTATAATTATAATTAAATAATTTTTGAATCCATTGGAAACCCTAAACCCCTAAATTTATGTCCTCTTAAGCTATGTTGTTTTTTCAGAGACACTATAATACTAAATTATGGAGTTGTGATGGGAGAGATAAAATTAAAAATATTAAATCTGAAGGATGGTGGATGTTATCTTCAGTGATAATTTTGAAGGGAGTATATAGAAGTTTTGAAACTATTCATCGAGTAATATGATCATGAATTAAATCTTATCATTTTGATTCCTTTTTTTAAATTCTATATAAAATTTTGAGTAATGTGATGTTATTACTAGACTATGATTAATTTTTTCATGTACCCATAATCTTATTGATTTTATTATATTTTTGATTTTTTTATCCATATGTTCATTATCATGAATAATTTTCATGACTGGTATTTACTGATTAGGTTTTTTGAATTCAATATATAATTTCCTCAATGATTTCACCAATTTTATTCTCCCCCGTTCCTTATATAATAATATATGCCTACCACTCTGTCTAAGAGTTTTATGAATTGGGATTCGATAAATTAATGATCAAATAAGGGATTGAACTCAATGAATTTTGGTATAGAATCAAATATCTGTTCATTCATGATCATTGATAAGTTACTAAAAACAACTTCATGGTGTAATATTGTGGTATCATATAAAGAAGTAATGTGCAATGGTGTTGTGGCTTCATTTCAACCACTATTCAATTCATTATTCTATGAACGGATAGATGGAAATAAACTTTTATTGGTATGATATCATTAGAATAGAATTTTGATATTGTTTTAGGATTGATAATTGGTGAGAAAACTAATGGTATTGTTATTGTTGTCATTATATAGAATATATTCTCATTGATGTCATCCAACAATCTATTATTTGGAGCCAAAAACAATGTATCACTCGGGAAATGGAAGCAGGTGTTTTATTTAGAATTAAATATGACACATCAGGTGACCCGTGATTACATTCCATGTATCCCTAAGATGATGATCATGGAGTGTATAGGTAGTAAAAATCTATGTGTCTATCTGGGCCCACACATCTTTTCTTCCATAGCCACATTACATGGATCCTTGGTGGTGAAAAAACGATGTATCCTTTGGAAGTACATGATCAATACTATCAAGGTCCTTCCACACTCAATTCACCACAACACATCATAAAAAATTATAAATTATACCATATAGTCTTTTTAGGAATGACTCAGTGACCATTATATATATTTAAGACAAAATAAGAACCCCACTAGTTCCAAAAATTGTGTATCTCATTATACACACCATATAGGTAGACCCAAACACACAATGTATGTAGGAAATACATGATATGACTACTACTGAGTGTTTTCACACTTTATACCTCTACAGTACATAGCATAGGCATTTCAAGCCTTAGTGTCTTTGTATATCTATTTTCTAATGACATGGATTTGGGAGTGTAATTTGTCTATCCTAATTATAATCCCATATAATATGTGAGAGATCACTTAACTTTATCATCATTGTTGATTCATGAGATGATATGAATATTATGGTATCTTAATATTTGCAGGGCTGATGATGGGGATCAAGAATAGTGATTATAGATATCATGGGGGTAGAAACTCTTCTAAATACATGTTCATGATAAGAAATTAGGCCCCCATATTACTGATAGAGTTTATTACTCCCATGTATAATAAGGGTGTAAGTATTATATCTATATATTTGGATACTCCTTCAAATATGAGCTTAGGTGGGGAAAGGGTCCTCCACAAGAGAAGTTTATTCTATCAAATTATACATATCCTTTGGTGAGATCCATGTTTCCCATTACAATTTATATGAGGTTACATGGGTTGTTAAGGATGGTATTTTGGATTCTGGGGATTTTTTTCATTATATTATAAATGGGTTGTATAGATTTTTATTCAATCACATATCCTAGGCTGTCACTTTTAAAGAATATCCAGGTTTTTATGGAGTTCATATCTCATTTTTCCTTTTTGGTTATTATTTAATTAGACTTATTCTTATTAATTTATGGTTTTCAATGAATATTTTTTTGTGTATATATACTAACCCCTGCATGGGAATCATTAACCAAAATTTAACACCTTATATAGATAATGAAGTGTTCAATGTTTACCTAATTGTACATGATATTAGTAGATATTAGTGGTAACCAAAGGTGATAATAGTAGATGATGATTTTTTGGATCCATTTAATTGTAATGAGCACTTCACTTTATCTATTTAGGATATTTTTTTCCATGGGGTTATTGGAAATGTATTTGTTCAATTACATATTATTAATTGGTCCTTCCCTTATATATGGTATCATATATCACCTATATTTTTATTCTAGTGAGTCATTTAGATTGGTTGTGTTATTGTTATATCCTACATAGAGATGTGTGTTTTGTATCCCATCATGTGTGATTTATCTACTTGATAACAATCATTATCCCCTAGTATATTGAAGGTGGTATTGTGGTGAAAAATCATCTCCCCACTACCCAAGATGGTTGTTGGTGGGTTGGGTCATGTTAAATGTGTTTTCATATAGGGAATAATAACATGCATGAGTAAATAGGAATAATTGAACTATAATTAAACCATAAGGGACTTGTATTATTTATGTGAATTCAAGTAAGTCATATTATGATTTTGATGGATATACCATGGTTTTTTCTTTATGTATTATGAATATTTCATAAATTAGGTCATGTAATGGGGGATTTCCATACATATAAGTTGAATCTGTTATGAGTCATTAGAATTGAGTTGAGTATTTGGGAACCTTATAAAATATGATAGAGTTTGGATCAATGTTCTATATAAATTGATGATTCATCCTTGGGAAATAAGTTAATTCTAGTGATGTACATTGACTAATGGGATTTTTTTAGCGAGGAAACAACCCTACATGACTGAGTTGTCTATTATGGGATATTTTTTAGCTAACCTAAAGTGATATAGATTGTGTATTTTAGTGAGATTGTTGGTATGTGGTGTTGTGTGGTTAATATCCCTATAGTTATTCCCATAGTAAGGTTTGGATGGGTTATGTTAGTCAACGACTAATTTGTCTACAATTTTTGGGTTTGGTGAGACTGAAGGTGTGTTATTAAGGCCTCATCTATAGGATTTGGTTCCCAGGTACCAACCAACATTGTACATTACATTTCTAGGAAACGTTAAGACCAACATATTATCTCTCTTATATGATGATAACCTGGAAGTGATATGATAATATTCTTAAATATATTCCCTATGGTCTAGATAACTTTTTTTAAAATGACACATTATATTTGTTGGACTATCATGCAGTGGATACTCATAAGTGATTAATGATACTTCTCATGAAATTTTAAAACATTTTACCTCAATGAGTGGAAATAATGAGGGTAAACCCCCTAATAAAAAAATAAAAAGTTTTTTTGTTATAGTATATTCCAATATGTGTGTAACACATTATGATTTCTGAATATAATTATTTTTTATTAATATTATGACCAATATCATTCTACAAAAGTAACACTAAAACCAAATGAGAATATATATATATATATATATATATATATATATATATATTATATGAACATAAATAAGAAATTATAATATGAATAAAACCCATAGTAAATAAAAATATATTAATATATCAAATTTTTGAAAGATAAATAATTAATATGATTTAATTTTTATTTCTCAAATAACTAGTTAAAGCATTATAAAATTAAATAAAACACTTTTAAATGATTATTATGATAATATATGATATTAAAATATTTGAAAAATATATATTTAAACTAATAAAATTATATATTGATATAAAAATAATTATAATTATAATTAATGATTAAAAATGCAATTTTTAATAAAAATAGTTTTCCTTTATATTTTGAATTTTCATTTAAAATATAAATTTATATCTTATTGTAATTTAATTTTAAAAATATAATGAAATTTTTGAATACCACATATCAATATTATCTAGAATTTATTTTTTATATTTTTTTCATAAATTTTTTAGGTGAATAGTCAGGAATACATGTTTTTACTAAAAGAGTAGTGTTTGTGAATATATGAGGAAGTAAACACAACTTAAAAACATATATAAAAAATTCATAATAAAATATTCATTAATGATAAAATATATAAAATTTTAAATTACTTTATTAATTTATAAGATCTATGATTGATAGCTTAAAGAATAATTTCCAATAAAATAATTTATTTTAGAAATTTATTTTAATTTAATATTAATATAATAAATCATGTATTTTATATATTTGAAATCCATCTTAAATTTATTTGTTTTATAATAATCCAATTTATATCTAGAAAATCAAATACATTGAACAATGTATCCTATATATACATTCTCAGCTTAACAATATATTTTTTCTAAAATTGGGTTTATATGTGTTACATACCCTAATATTAAAATTATATTTTCTTAAAAATTGAATTTGTTTAAAAAAGGATATCATGTTTGGAATAATTAGGAGTAAATCATTTAATAATTTTATTTTATTTTTATATATTAAAAGTAAATTACATGGTAAAAATTAGTTACCACAGTAAAACCAAAAATGGTAAAAGAAAGATTATAAGAGTAAAGGACATAAAAATAAATTTGAAACATGTATAAAAGTGAATGGATGAGTAATTACATGAAATGTATAATACCCGACTATATTATTTTCCATTATTTAATCTTCTTGACATCTAAAACATGAGTTATATTTATATTAAGTGGAAATATTAAAAAAGATGTCATTATCATCACATATAAAAGGGGCCTCTCACAATCTCTTCAATGCCATTAATTGAATTTAGTTTCCACTAAAAAATAATAACCTTATCCTTATTATAGAATATTATTACTTATCTGTGATCCTTTGGTCCCAATTAAATTTTTAATACATCTAATTCATATGAGTATTTAATGTCAATGCTGAAGTCCTTAATGTGTGTATTGTTTTTCCATTTATTCTTTTCCTTTCATTACAAATTTCCAAAAATCAATCATAATAAATATATAATAACAGTTTTTATATAATAAATTCTATTATTCTAAATTATTAACTATTAAACACCTTTCACCTATTATATTATGAATAATTAAGTTGTCATTCATGCATTTTGAGGATTACACCCCAACGATACGATGACTACCGTTTTGTCCCAATCTCTACTATTCAATGGTTATAAGGGAGGTATTGTGGAATAATGTGAAATGTAAAATATAATGTTAATTATTAAGTTAAAAATTATAATTCAACTACTTTACCAATCATTATTTGAGATATGGAAATGGTAATCATGCATTGTGCGGGCTACCAACAATACTATGTAATGTTTCTCATTTCACATATACTTTATTTATTATTTACTATACTCTATTCAAATCTGACTCACCAACATAAAAATATATAAAAAATATAATAATTCATCTATAATAATTATATTATTTCAAAGTAAAAACCTTCGTAATCACACTCATCAATGAACTAGGGTATATTCATGTTTGGGATGATCTGACCACCTATATTAAAAATGGTATAAAATAATAGAATGGATGATTATGTGAATATAATTTCTGATTATATTCGATATAAATAATTAAATAATTATTTTATTTCCATTTTGGAATGGTATGATTAATATTTAATTATTTCGTAATATATAATCTTTTATTTGTTAAAAATCATTGAAATATGCATGTCGCCAATTTCATCTATAAGAACTGTAAAAAATATTCTTATGGAAAAACTAAAAAATTTATCAAATATCATGAAAATTATAATATATTCCTTTTTATGATCTATTAATGATGAGATTTTGTATAAATTTGAATAAGAAACATTCAATATGGAAACTAGTTTCAAATGATCAAGATAAACCACACTCGATATTAAAAATAGATAATAACTAACTCCTGTGAAAATAGAGAATAATTAAAAATTCTGGTTATAAAAGGATATAGACCTGAATAAAGAATATTAAACAGGTGATTAAGATATTTATAATTTTATAAATTATATTCAAGAACCTTATTGAATGTAATGAAATATGGTTCTAGTTTCTTGTATCTAATTTTATCCCTTATGACATATTTCATGTTAGACGCCATGTTTTATTTGTAATGGAGTATCTACTTCCACTATGATATTTTTATATCATGATCATATTTTAGCTCAATGTATTTAATGTTTTATTTGAAATAATATTATTTATTATATTTTTACTTTAATATTTCAGTGGTTGTAATAGTGTGCTACCCATTTCATTCACTACACAATGAAATCCATTTCATTCATGGTATTATAGGTTCAATTTTAAACTCTCCCAGTTTAAATGGGTTTTGATTTAAATTATTATCAATCCATAACACTTTTCTCAACACAAATTCATCATCCTTATAGCATCCCGTCTTTTTATAACATAACTTTCATTTCATTACATGGAACTGAGGATCTTTAAGGTTTAGTGTCTTGGAAACAAGGAGCATAATACATGAAAAGAACAAAAAAAACACTATTCTTAAACACTTGAAAGGCTTCTCCTTAAGTTCATCCTAGGTTCATTACTACATCTCATAACTTGGGGACATACATCAAAAGAAAGGGTGAGCAGAAGGCCCGGTAAGGGAAACAAGGGGAAACATTTAGCATGTGAACTTGAGATACTTAAATAAGGACATGAAAAGAACTTTAAGGCATGAGAAAGAAATCATGAGATACATCATAATAAAAATAAAACTTTTCCTAACTTGAAGATGTGGCTACAAAATTTAATATTGACAATCGTTTCGTTTTACCAAGGTCCATCCCCAAGGTGTCGTTAAAAATTACCAAGGTTATTCACCAAGGCGTCGTTAAAAATGGTCATCTCTAGAGATTAAGTCTTTACCCAATGCATTGGAGCACTATCAGGGCGCACCCTTAAATTTGCCTTTATTATCATGTGAGCCACATATATCATCATCAAACATTTCATAAATAACCCATATAGCATAAAATAAATGGGTTTCATTTCATAATCATAACGCTTTAAAAACTGCTTTAAAGACATGATCTTTACGTTACATTAAACCCACGGAAAGGGAAAGCGGGTATCATGTATGTAAATCCCAAAAATTTAAAATAGAAAATTTTTTTATATATGTGAATAACCTTGTAGAAATAAGAGCTTTGAGTATTCACTTAATAACATGAATTAATTTTGAGAAAAAGAGAGAGGCATTTTGAGACGAAAATTCTGCAGCACAACGGCTACGTTACAAGGTTTTAGAAAATGTTGAAAAGAGAGGGGACATGGGTAAAACAATGATAAATGACCCATAAAACAGTAGAGGGACAGAATATAAGGGATTTAAGAACATGGTAATGAAATTTGAAAATATACCATATGAAATGAAGAACATGAAAGGAAGACAAAATAAGATTTCTCTTATGAAAATTCGGCAGCCTAACAGTGTTACATAAACTTCAACCAAAAATGAATTGATGATGTCAAATAGGGTCTCTCATCATATGAACATAAAAGATCAGTATGATAGATATAGATATCATACCCAAACATAATAAAAAGGAACTTGAAATACTTGACATGGAATTAGAACTTTGAAAAGGAGAAGGGTGAAATAATCCCTTAAAAATTCGGCAGCCTAACGGCTTCACGTAAACTTCAACAAAAATGAATTGATGAGATCAAATAGGGTCTCTCATCATATGAACATAAGAGTCCAGTATGATATATATAGAGATAATACCCCAACATAACAAAAAGGAACTTGAAAGAATTGACATGAAAGTAGAACTTTAAAACGAGAAGGGTGAAGAACCACTTAAAAATTCAGCAGCCTAACGGCGCCACTTAAAACTTCAAAAAACTGAATTAAAGAGATCAAATGGGGTCTCTCATCATATGATCATAAAAGATCAGTATGATAAATTTATAGATCATACCCCAACATAATAAAAAGAAACTTGAAATACTTTACATGATAATAGATCTTGAAAAATGAGAAGGGAGAAAGAATCCGTTACAAAAATTTCAGCAGCCTAACGGCGCCACTTAAAACTTCATAAAACGAAATAATGAGAGTAAGAGGGGATCTATCATTATGTGAACATGAAAAGGGAAGTAATAGGAGTATAAAAGAACACCCTTTAACATAAGGACATGGAGCATAAAATAAATTACATAAAAGATATTTCTTGAAAAGAAAGAGAGAGATCAGATCCCTTACCTTAAAACGTAACTCTTAAAACTCAAAGGTTTGGACCTTGAGGGCTTGGGGGCACCTTGGGAGGACTCCTTGGGAGGTAAGGAGACCAGAACTTCGTTGGGGGAGAGTTGGGAGTGAAAACTAAAGGAGGAAAGGGTGGGTATTTATAGGGAAAGTGAGGGGACAAGGCATTAATGGCCAAGGGACACCTCACAAGTGCTTTTCTCAAAACCATGTGCTCTCCCTTGGCATTTACCATGGAGTTAGGCCACATGGGGCCCCCAAAACAATAATTCATCACCCTTGTCTGGCCAACCCTTAAAATATCTCATGACATCATCATCACATAGTTATGATGTCATTAAACATACCGAAACCCTAAAACTGTATTTTTACTATTCACTGAAAATTCAACTTTCTCAGAAAAATCCCAAAATTTCACATTAACCAAATATCAAGGATCTGATTTCAAAAATGAACTCCATTTTATAAAAATAATTTTCTAAATATTTTTAATTTTATTTTTAAATAAATACACTATTCACTGAAAATTCATTTTTTAGAAAAATCCCCAAAAATTACCATAACATAATATCGATGCAATGAGTTCAAAAATAAAGTCCATTTTATAAAAATAATTTTCTAATTATTTTTAATAAAAATTTTAATTAAAAAACACTATTCACCTGAAAAAACTAATACTTGACTAATAATTTATGAAAACATTATTTAACCATTTTATTGAATCACATTACTTAAATCAAGGTGCCTATATTATACTAATACTTTATTTAAGTGAGATTACTAATACATTTGGATTCATTACTAATACTAATCATAAAATCACTATTCATATTTTACTATTCATCAAAAATCAAGTTGATCTTATTAGACTCTAAATTTCGCACTGAACATAATTGTAGAAGACCATTTTTTGCAAATCATTACAAATTTTTAATTATTTAAGGTTTACAAAAAAAATTTTAAAATATACTTTTTCTAGAATTCTTCAAAAATATGCATACTATATTTATCCGGTCATTTGAAAATTCATAAACTTCATCATAAGAAGAATTCCCAATTTTTATTTAAAACAAATGATTACACAAGGCAGTTACGGTCTCCTTACATAGCCCCTTATCACACCAGCATAGGACCTAAGTGTAAGGTGTGCTAAGGTGAGAGAATCTGAGGGAGGCTCGGCCAACATCGCACGGGTAGTAATTTCTATCAGTTTGAACTTCTCGCGAAGGCGATCCCGTTCTAGCTTCACACGATGAAGTTCAGCTTGGGTTTAGTCCAGAGCAAAGCCCAGTGGTGCTACCTCTTTCCCAAGTTCTGTTAGATGGGATTCGATCGGTCCAAGCCTACTGGGTGAGGCCATCGAATCTTCTTTCTATATTAATTAACCAAGATTACTTGTATTTAGAGACAATAATCAAAACGTTTTGTTTCCAGCGGTCATATTGACCAATGGTCATATAACAGTCAAAAACCAATGATATCATTTTAATTATACTCTTGTTATCAAATGAAACATTTTTTTTGAGTATAAAAATAAAATAAAATAACACATAAAATTAGGAAACAAGATTTATTCAAAATTTCGGATCGTTACAATCCTTATGTCCTAATTTTTTTTACAGATTTTGATCTTTTAGAACACATTTTATTCTTCCGTTTCCATCTCTCTAGGGTATTTTCTATATTTCTTTGGGGAAGTTACTTTCCTTCATCGATATAATCATAATTTAATAACTACCATCAGAAATACATTTTTTAGAATTAGAAGGAATAACTCACATTCTTTCCAATAGATATTTTCCTATATGTACACATTTTCTTTCTCGTTATAGTTCTACTCTCTTTTGGGCACTATAACATGGATTATTTTCTTTGATCATTATAATTTTTTCACCTCTTGTAAGAGGGAAAATAAAATTATTTTTTTATGATGTTGGATTTCAATATAGGTATCAGAAAAATATTTTCTCACACTTTTAAAATCAAATATTATATCATTAACTACAAATTTATATTGATAACCATTACGTTATTTCATGTATCTATTATTCATTTTTATTTTTCAAATTTATGGGTTTTCAAAATAGTTAAAAACATTTTGAAATAATTATGTATTTTTAAAGGATTATTTAGTGAATTTATTTTAAAAAATAATTTTTTTTAGAAATTTAATATATCTTTTTTGAATCCTTAATATATTTTAAACTATTATTTAACATATTTTATTTTTCAACAGTTAAACATCAAAAAGTTTTTATAATACTTTTTTGAAAACGTTATCACAATTTAAAGGACTCTTTATGGAATATTCATTATAGAAAATAATATTTTTTGAAATGTTTTCAATAATAGATTTTGATACCTTTATTTATTTATCAAGGTTTCATTATTATAGATTATTTTGAAAATTAAAAGTTTTCTGAAATGATTTCAATTCAAATTTTTGAGACCATTATGCCATTTTAAAGAATCTTATATTGACATTTTTTTTAAAGTAAATATTTTCAAAAAAAATTCATAAACATTTTAAATATGTTTTGTCTTTTCATGGATTAGTTATTGGGACTAATTTGGAAATATTAGTTTGTAAAATGAAATCTTTTTAATTTCTATATAGCGACCTTTTAGAAAATGACAGCTCAATGTGACTAAAATTTCAACTTTTAGACCAAATATAAATGTATTTTCTAAATACACTTGTATGATTTCACTATTGTTTCCTATTTATAACTAATAGTTTAATTTATTTATAAGTTTTATTCACAAACCACACCATACCGTTTTTTATGAAACACTCTTTTGGGGTGATTGACTTGTTGGTATCAACCATTTACATTTTAGGTTCAACTTTATGAACACCAAGATGAAATTTTTTGAAACTCATTTTTCATTCCATGGGTGATATATGATTTGGTGAATTAAAATTGTTTTAACCCATTAGTCTTCAAGATATGTTACATGAATAATATATTATATAAAAAAATATGTACACATTTTCATTATGTGATGTTAGGCCCCATATATCACTCTAATAACCACTATAAAATAGGTCTTTAACAGCACACACTTGCTATTTATCAATGTAATAACAACATAAACTAGTAGACTAAGATTAGAAACCCTATAAATTTATCATTGTTGATAAATGAATACAACTGTCAGTGATTTTATTTAGAACTGATATTGGGGACCATTATCAATTCTTATAGATGTGATGATAATGGGGACTATTATTGGCATATATAGAAGCACTAATATAGGTTACCTTTATCAGCGATTGTAAAATGGATGATAATGTACCCCTTTATCAAAAATTTTAAAATGCACTAATAAAGGGGCATACTATAGTGTGTTGCACTGGCACACTGTAACACTAGTGTAGTGTGCTATAACAACACACCACAGCACCAGAAACACCACCATATGTCAACCAAATAAAGTAATAATACAAAATTTGAATTATATATAATTACTAACATAAATAAAAGATAAAACACTATATTATAGAAATTTCAAGCATTGTTTTATACAATTACATAAGTATAAATTATTACATACATTCAAAAAAATATTTTTTTTGTCTTTTGATCGAGACTCGGACTCATGATATTTCCAAACAAACCACTCCTACTCAAGCAAAATAAGACACCTCAATAAGAAAACAATTCATATTATATATATTATATAAACAAATAAATTAATAGAAAGTGTTAATTTTAAAATAAACTTTGAGTCATACCAAGAACAATATGTATTGGATTGAGTTGCAGTTGATTCTTTCATGTCACACCATTTATTGTTAATCGTCAAGAATTATAACTATGAAAATTATTTAAATTAGAATAAGATAGAAATATTAAGGAAATTAATTATGCAATATAAGATTAAATGATGAGAAAAAAATCTAATCTTGTTTTCTCAACTTTGGAAATGTAATGTGTGTTTTAAACTAAAATGACACTTATATATTGAAAAGACACACATTGAGTCATACTAGTAACATAATTCCTCAGATGGAGGTGAAACTAATTCTTACACATCCCAAATGTCTTATGTGTCATTTTCCTAAATTATAAAAATAGTTCAAATTAATTTTCTCAGTTTTGAGTGCATCACTTTTCTTTTTCAGTAAAATGTAATTTTAAACTATAAATACACACATTGAGTTATACCAGTAACATCATGTGTCAGTTATATATGAGAATATTTCCTACATGTCACTAGTGAACTTATGAATATTTTTACTAAATTATCATAACAATCTGAGGATATTTTCATGGTTTTTATAGAGTGACACTTTTTAAACAAAAATTCCAATTTTAAACTGATAAAGGAATCTTTGAGTCATACTATGCACATTATGTATTATATTTAGGATCCTATTATTAATACCTATAAAAAATTACATATGGATAGTTTTCTTAATATATCAAAACAATCCGAATTCATTTTCATATTTTTGAGTATGTTATTTGTCTTTTTAACTAACATTAATGTCAGTTTTAAATAAAAAGTCACACATTGATTCATAAAAATAAAACTATGTGTAGGATTGAGGTGAGGATAATTTCTATGTCACAAATTAAATATTTATCATTTTCTTAAAGAATTATAACAATCTGAATGAGTTTTCTTGGTTTTGAGTATATAAATTTTCTTTTTAACAAAAATTTCATTTCAATCTGGAGACACACACTATGACTCATAATAGTGACATCATGTATTTGTTTCATATGATACTGATTCCTAGAAGTGAAAAATGGTTTATGAATCATTTTCATAAATTTCCAATACAATAAAAACATGATTTCTTGGTTTTTAGTGAGTGAAACTTTTTCAATTAATATATTGATATTAAAGTGATAAGGTACACGTTGAGTCATATTGTGGACATCTTATATCATAATGAGGGGTGGATAATTCCTATATGTTAGAAATTACTCGTTCATTATTATAAAAATGTATCAAAATAATCAAAATGTGTTTGCTCAGTTTTGAGTGGGTTAGTTGACCTTTTAACTAAAATTGATGTCAGTTTTAAATAAAAATACACGCATTGAGTCATATCGGTCATACAATGCATTCAATTATGGAAAAAAATATTACTAAACATCTAATATGACATATGAATTGTTTTCATAATGTATAAAAACAATCTGAATTAGTTTCATTAGTTTTGAGTAAGTTACTTATGATTTTTACTAAAATGTCATTTTATAATGAAATCATGAAATTTTAATCATACTGATCAAATTGTGTATCAGTTTTACATGATAATAATTCATACACATCCCAAATGACTTATTAATTTTTTCCCTCAATTTTCTTTATAATATGATCTAATTTTCATGGTTTTATATGTGTGGAACTTTTTCACCTATGATGTTGATTTTAAACTGATAACAGACACTTTGAGTCATACTAGGAACATCATGTATTAAATAATGGTGTTTTGATTCATAATTATAAAAAATTAATTATGGATCAATTTACTAGAATATCAAAACAATACAAATGTGTTTTCTCTATTTCGAGTGGTTTGATTTTCTTTCTAATAAAGTTGATGTGAATTTAATATAAAGAGATTCACATGGAGTCATACCGGTCATGCTATAAATAGGATTTAGGGGTTTCTAATTCATACATGACCCAAATGACTTTTGGATCACTTTTATAATGTTTCAAAATAATTAGAATTCATTTTATTAGTTTTGAGTAAGCCACTTTTCATTTTTAATAAATTTTCATTTTGAACTAGATACATACACATTGACCATTCCAGTTTCATAAGGTATCATTTTTATGTGATACGAAGTCATAATAATTAAATATGACTTCTAAATAATTTTTTGAAATTATAATGACAATCTAAGATAATATTTTTAGTTTTTATTAACTGACACTTTTTGAACTAAATTGTCAATTTTAAATTGATAATAGACATTCTGATTCATAGCGGGAAGATTGATTGTCATATTGAGGTGAGGATGACTCAAACATGTTAAAAATAACTTATGGATCATCGTACCAATGTATAAAAATAATATGAATGTGTTTGATCATTTTTTATTATGTCAGTTTTCATTTTTGACTAAAATTTCAGACAAATTTTAAATTAAGACACACATTTATAGTCATACCAATGACATCAAGCATCATATTTAGGATAGGATGATTCCTACATTTCACAAATAAGATATGTATAATTTTTAATAAGTATCAAAACATTGTTAATGTTTTTTCTTAGTTTTGATTTTGTCAAAACTCTTTTTTACTAAAATGTCATTTTAAATTGGGAACACACACATTGAGTCATACCATTAACATTTAGTGTCAGTTTGAAGTGAGAAAAACTCCTACACATCACAAATAAAATATGAATAATTTTCCTAAATTATAAAGATAATTCAAGAATGTTTTCTTTTTTTTGTGAGTAACACATTTTAAACTAAAATTTCAATTTTAAACTGATGAAAGATATTTTGAGTCATACCAAGAGAATAGTTTATCATATTGAGATGATTCTAATTAATACAAATAATAAATCCATTATGTATCATTTTATAAAAGTATCTAAACAATATGAATGTTTTTTCCCAGTTTTGAGTATGTCAGTATTCTTTTTTATGAAAATTTTGACAATTTTAAATAAAAGGGCACACTTGTAATCATACAAATAAAATTGTGCATCAGATTTAGGGGTGGATGATTCATAAGAATAAAAAATTACATATGGAGTATTTTCATAAATTATAAAAAGTATCTGAATACGTTTTCAATTTTGAGTACATCACATGTATTTTCTTTTATTAAAATGTCAATTTAAACTAGAAACATGATAATAGAGTCATATTGGTCACATCGTGTATCTGTTTGATGTGAGATCAACTGATACACATCAAAAATGAATTATTTTATGTTTTTCTAAATTATTAATATAGTCTAAGTGAATTTTATTTTCCTTAATTAAGTGACAATTTTTGAACTAAAATGTCAATTTTAAACTCATAATGGACACATTGAGTCATACTAGGCACATCATGTATGAGATTTTGGTGAACAAATTCCTAAACATCAAAAATTACATTTGGATAATTTTCTAAATGTTCTAAAACTACCATAATGTTTTTTTATTCTTTCTAGTTTTTCAATTGTATTTTTTTTCTAAAATTAATGTAAATTTAATATATAAAGGTGAACATTGAGTCATACCAGTCACACCGTGCATAAAATTAATTTGAGTCTAATTCTTATATATAAATATTACTAATGGATAGCTTTAATAAAGTATTAAAATAATTAAAATGTATTTTCTCAATTTTGAGCACATCAATTTTATTTTTTAATAAAATGTCATTTTAAAATGGAAAGATGCACTTTGATTCATACCAATAATATTGTGTATCAGTTTGATGTGAGAGTATTACTAACAGGTCACAAAAAACATAATAATCATTTTCTAAAATTATCAAGACAATCTTAGTGTTTTTTCTCAGTTTTCAATGTGAGACACTTTTGGAAATAAAATGCCAATTTTAAACTGATAACATACTATTTGATTCATACCGAGGATATCATGTATCTGATTGAGGTGGAGATGATTCATACACATAAAACGTAACACCCCAAAATGATGAACGTCTAAATGACTAAATGATATGACTCATGTAAACAAGGTGCACCATCCTTTTCAGGAGCCTACCAGATTAGAACTCCACAATTAATCGTGCTTGGTATGGACTGCTGATCATTATGGGTGACCTTCTGGTATGTTTCCATGGGTGTGTGCGAGTGAGGACATAGAACATTATAAAGGATATGTGATGTCTTATGTGGACATTCATTAGTCAGATGACCGGTTCGGGCACGTGGGTAGCCATGTTAAAGTGGGGTTTCTTTTCTATCAGCGTGGCCCAGTTATTACATTAGGTATCAGAGGAGAAACCCATCCATAAGTGTTGTTCACTCCTTGAGTTGAGATGTAGGGCTTACAATGAGGACATTGTTCTCTAAATGGGTGGTGAATGTAACACCCCACAATGATGAAGGGATAAATGAATAAATGATGCGACTCTTATCAACAAGGTGCATATTCATTTTCGGGATCCTACCTGATTAGAACTCCAAAGTTGAGTATTCTTGGCCTGGAGTAGTGATCAAGATGGGTGACCTTTAGGGAAGTTTCCTAGGGTGTGTGTGAGTAAGGAAAAAAGTAAACTAGAACCCATCCTTATGTGTGGTGCACTGCCTTGGTTGAGATGTTGGGCCGGCAATGAGGACATTGTGATCTAAAGTGGTGTTGAATATAATGCCCTAGAATAATGAAGGGTTAAATGACTAAATGATATGACCCATATCAACAAGGTTCACCTTCATTTTCAGGGTCCTAATTGATTAGAACTCCACAGTTAAGCATGTTTGTTCTAGAGTAGTGATCAGGATGGGTGACATTCTTGGAGGTTTCCCAGAGTGTGAGTGAGTGAGGAAAAAGTACACTGAAAATGACATGTGTTGACCTATGAGGATAGTCATTAGTATTATGATCAGTTCAGGTACATGGGTGGGCCCTAGGAAGGGGACCACGTGTTTTCGAGGCAATTGGTGGTACCTGATGGGCCAAGACCTGGCGGCCATGTTAAGTAAGGTTGTTTGTGTTGTCAGTGAGGTGTAATGGTTATGATGGTTGTATGAATTCTTGACTCATTTCCTTGTTTTCATTATATTAGTTTCAAATTCTAAGTCCAATCTATAATTAGTATGATCAACTTTGAACAAACCACCCCAACTAAAACAAAATAATACACCTATATAAGATTACAATTCTTATGTGACTAATACTAAAAAGAGATTAGTTAAACTTTAATATGGGAAAATATATTAATTATATAGATAACAATTTTACTTTACAAACATAATGACTAACTATCATTCTTTTATTAATGTTTTTAGGGATTTGGTACATTTATCGATTACTCAAATCACCCCCTTTTTGTCCCATCTAATGTATAATCATTTTATAAATTGGGACTGAAATGGAATTATTATGATATCCTCATGAAAGTTTCATCCTTGATTTAATTTTCATATAACCTGAAAATTGTTTTCATATCTTGTAGGACAATCAACAAATTTGTGTATCTTGGATCTGAGACAAAAAAAAATACATGCACCTATTATGAGGACATTATAAATGACTCATATTTTCCCCTACCACCCTAAAATTGACCTTCATGAATCCCATTTCATCAAATTTTACAGCACTCATATTATCAACCCATTTTCAATTGAAAATCCATACATGAAATTTAATATGATCTAAGTCATATTTCTTTTTGAAAATGCCAAAACATGACATATTTTCATAAATTGGATTTTTGTCCTTGGAATTTGATATGTGAATCTCTTCATCAACAACTGTAACACCACCATTTTTCATCGTACTTCATTCATCATGTTTTTTTATAGAACATATAACCATTTATTACAAAAAAATGTAATATATACTATTTTCATTCATTATCTTGTCTATCCATCAAATTCATTCAGCAATTGAATTCAAATTTTCAAATAACATTTTATAAATATGATATCGGAACCATCCTATAAACTATTGATTATGTGTATTTGACATACATCCTTTATCAATTTAGGGATTCAAATACCTAAGAATTTATTTTTGGGCATCAATGTATTCATAAACATATTTACTATTATGTACAATGTAATGGTGTGCTTACTACCTACACATAATGGTAGTTATAAAAACATATCTTTTAGACATCCCTTCACCGATAAGGCATCTACTATGATGAGACATTGAGAGAGAAATTCTTTTAACATCTTATAGGTAATCAATATAGAATATTATACCTTCTTCATTGACATATCATTCTTCAATACAAACTTCTGGCTGAAATTGACTCTTAAAATAATAGATTAAAAATAATCATGTACCATTAAATGGAGTATATCCATCTGTAATGGACATGACAACATAGTTGAACCTCTTGAACCAATTAAACCATTAGGTGAACTAATATGTTAAATAATTATTGTCAAAATAACATCTCTAATTCACATAATATGACTGCAAACTTTGTATTCACTAGCGGAAGCATCATTGGGTCTATAAATTAACTGTATATAAATTTTAAAAAGAAGAAAAGTTTGGTTATATTATAACATACATTTTGAAGTATAATGAAATAGAAAGAAATAGAAATAAAATCCTACATCAAAACATGATATTCATGTGATTTTAGACCCTATAACATCAAAGTAGTCATTGAAAGGACATTGTTGATATTTGTAGAATATGCCTCTATAATTTTTTCACTATTTAGGGAATGAAAAAATTGAAAATTTTCCTATATAGATAGAGTATAAGATAATGGAGGAATAAAAGTCTACTATTTACACTTCACCAGTTCCAACTCTTCATGTATCCACATGTCCATCATGTCCAACCTATGCTTTATCACATCTTTAGATTTTTTTCATTATTATTTAGTAACCTGCAAAATCAAAAATAATATAATTTTTTTTCTATATTCATAAAATCATTAAAATGAATGAAATACAAAAATTTACAATATGTTTATTCAAAGAAAATGTATCTCTTCTTGCAACCTAATTATTATTATTTTAAATGGTTTACTGATAACTATTTCAAAAACATTTACATCAACGAATGGTAGACCAACCAATATTAGAGATATAGTTGTAACTTGTTTTCTATTCCCATTTAATGAAATATTATAAGATCAGTATTTATGTGTTCAGGTTAGAAGATTTGGATTTCCTAAAAACATAGTCTTTGAGGAATGTTTCAACTGAACTCAGTGTGTTCATTCTTTACAGATGAGACACCACAACATTCCATTAATGCTATAGAAAGTTAAATTTCCATAATCAAAGAATTCATTTATTATCACATACAACTTATCCCTCAATATGAATAAATCACTTTTATGAGCCTCATAAATTTTAACACCTCTTTCCCACACCAAATTAAAATCGTTGATCAATGGATCCAAATATACATCAATATGTTTACCATGTTTCTTTGGTCCAGATATAAGCAGAGACAACATAATGTATTTTCACTTCATGAATAACCATAGAAGGATGTTGTAATTTAAAACATGGAGGGCCATGTACTTCAAGTACTACTCTATAAACCAAAACTATTTATTCCATCAGTATATAACATACGAAGAATGTTTATGGGATCATTTCCAAATTCTGGATAGTCATAAACTATTATCCTCCATTGATGAGAGTCTTCCGGATGATGTAAAATCCCATATTTAATTCTTGTATCTTCATGAAATGACAATTGTATCATATTTTAATGAGATCAATATAGTCTTATAAACTGTGTAATTATAGGAATGCACCAATCAAATTTCAAAGGACATGATTCATTTCTCTTGTTTTGATCTTCACCACACTTATGGAATGTTATGATTGATACACGGTCCTTGTAAAAATTTATTAAATCCTTTGTAAATGCGTATATATTTTTTATAGGCCATTCCCATTGAATATATCACAGTTTTAGCATCATATGTTTGATATGGAAGCTAATTTCATTCTATTAGCACATCATTCAAGAGACCAAGTAGTTCTATAAAGCAGATATCATTCCATCCAACACTATCTTTCCAATTATATATCTTGAATATAGTTGAAAATGTTGTTAATTTAGTACAACTAATATTAAACAGTCTCTTAGTATAGCTATTTAACTTTTCAACCAACTTTGGACAATAATGATTGTCATCTTCAATTTCCATTGGCATTTCTTCCATGCAATCTCAATCATCATTTAAATTAGTATTCATATCAAATGATCCATAAACAACAATATAATTCCAATCCATATGAAAATTTAGTTTTTCCTTGTGTTTAGTCTAATATATATAGTTCTGATCAATTCCTTCAAAAATAAAATATTCTTCCTACTCTTCTCAATAAATATTCCTTGAATAAAAACACTATAAATATGGATAAAGTATTCGAGAAGGATCATATGCATACTCTATTAAAAACATGATGAAATATTTAACTCCATATTCATACTATTTTGTAAAAAAATATGTTTACATCCATTTTATATTAAAATCTATCCAATTTGGTTTATATAATATTAATTTTTTATAATAAATAAATAAAAACACATAATATATTCAATATAAAATGTAAAATTTATTGATAATTCAAATTAGGGTAACCCAACACTTGATTTTAATCAATTAATTACAATATGATTTGATGAAAATGGTTTCTTGAATTCATGAAAATAATTTTTCAACTATTTTAGGTGTTATCCTCTAATTTTATCCAAATATGAATTTTATAGATAACTATCATCTTCATTAACTCATCTCCCAAATATTTAATATTACATTTTATTGTTTGACAGTCATCCTCCATCTCTTTTGGACATTCACCTATTTTGCTTATAATACTCTTATAAGTATTCATCAGTGGGGTGATTACACATAATATTAGCACAAGAAACACAAAAGATATGTGAGATGAGTCTTATGAAAAAATATTCAATAATAACTGTTTGATAGATAATGTTGATGAGGATGGAAGATGTACTCCATTTTGTTCCCTAAATGGGGTAATATCGCCCATTTATGAGAAATACACAATTGGAACTAGTTATTAACTCATTAACTACTAAATGTGAGATTGGAAGGGATAAATTTTATTTTCTCTGAATCAAGGGGTCTTAGTGTGGACTTATTATGATATATGAATCCATGTGGCCTTTATGAATTCAATATTTATTAGAGAAATCCCACTTTTAGTACTTAAAATCCTCTAACTATGATTATTCCAACATCTATTAACATTATTCATCAATTATTTATTAAATTCCCTAAACATATGAATCAATAATATAGAAAATTTAGGAGTAATAGGAAACCTAGATTTGAAAACAATCATAATAAACTATAATTAAATCAACCGTAAGATATAAAAATGTAATGATAAATCATTTTAATAAATAATGATTTATTTCATATACATGGATGGTATTAATATATTTTTATTAGTGAAACCAATACATATAGACCTAAGATTATTAATACCTAAAATTAATTTTTAATAACTATTATACCATATATATAATTTGACAACCACTATTATAATTTTTGGAAAAATTATTGTAATAACCTATGAAATTATTACTTATTATATAAATGGTTTATCAAATATTTGAAAATATATCAATATTATAATTTCAATTTCAATTAAAAACTATATGGAATGTAAAAAAAAATTTATGGAAAATAAAATACATATTAACAATTATGGTTTTAAAAATCATAAAATTATTTGTTGATCAATTGATTCCACAATTATTTCTAGATAAGTTGAAATGAGAATTATTTTCATGAAGAAGAAGATTATGATTTATATGAAAATTTTCCCTTTCACGACCATTATGGGTTCTATAGTTATTTTGGGAACATATTATATAATTTCAGTCATAATTATATGAGTAATATTAGTTATAAAAGATGTATAGGTTTTATGTTAAAGGGGAGATGACACACTTCTTAAAAAATAGTTTCGAATTGAGGAGAATCATCATAAATTATATTGTATGTAGAATTTAAATAAAAAATAAAAACTATTAATCATTTAACAAATTAAATAGTTTTATAAAGGATTTCATTATGTTAAAAAAATAGATGAATATAAATAAATAATTAATACTCTATAATATAATAATAAATGGAATATAAGTAGAATTTATTATTGATGTCACTTTAATGGATTTATAGATGAAACATCCATTCATATTAGATATTGGTTTTTCAGTTCACATATGAATTGTAAATTATTATAAGTATATATTTTTGAAAAGATCAAAAGGTAGTTATTATTTCAGAAATTATGGATATATTAAGATAAATTGTTTGGATTTAAATGATGGTAGATGAAAATGGGAATGTTAATGAATTACATGTATTTAAATGGATTAATGTAAAACATACAAAGTGTTAATTAGATGTGGGATAAAGGAAATAAATTTATTTTTTGATGTAATAATTAGTGAATTATCATTTCAAAGATTGATATAAAAATACAAAGGTATACAAAACTAATTGAAGCATATTCTAATTTTCAATTGGTAAAAAATTATGTTAATTATGTCTAAAAGATATCATTTAATTTTTTTAGTGAAAAAATGATCACATTAGATAATGAAACATTTAAATACTAGTATAAAAATGAGGTTTGGGATGATTTTATGATGACATGATAAAATTGATAGGTATTTACTTACTAAATATAATTGAAAGAATGTTAAAAATTTAAATAATAAATTATAAATTTAAATGAAATAACCCTTGGAGTTTATTCACTATGATATATATGGACCCTCGATTTATAAATAAATTCATTGGGATATGTACATCATTTCACCCATTTATAATTATTATTAGATCATATTTGTAATGATTTTATCGTATATATAATACTCTGGAGGGGATTGCAATTTTAAGAAGTATGAAGAATGAGTTTTATTATGTGGTAAATAAGTATATATTAGATTATGTCATTATTATCAAAGATGCATGCCTCGGAAGGTAAAGGAGTGAGGCTAAGGGAGGAACACCTTGTGCATCTTCCCACAAGTGAGGTGATGCGACCACATGGAGGTGCTCTAAATTCACACGCCTTATGCACAATCTCAAGAGGTACTGTAGTGCTAGGTGTGGTAAAGGTGCACCACCAGTTACCAAAATCATTGGGAAAGGTATGGCTGAAACTGTGGGTATATGGGTGTTGAAAATCAAGGGATACTCGATGTAAATTAGGGTAGGTAATAGAAAGAATGATTGTTGGTCAGAGGGAAGACTCAAGAGGGTGGGGGTGAATTGAGTTCCTAATTAAAATTTCTATTTAAAAAGCATTTAAACCAAATCCACCAAATCAGAATAAAATACAACTCAGTTAACCAAATTAACATATTTCTAAAAGTTTTTATCTTTTAAAATATTTCTCAAAGTGTGATTAGTTTTCAGTTGAAATATTATGAACTAATATTTTAAATCTTGAAATCTATCTACCAAAAAAATTCTAAAATAAACACTATATATGGTTTACTATCATGGTTAATAAAATGTGTTTATATGTAAAAATAATTAGCAGTGGAAACCAAACATTAAAAATTATTAATAGATATAATAAGATGAGCTTCAGTATCAAGTTGAGACTTAGTCCACTTCACTTATTGTTCACCTTCCACCATGATATTTATATAAACATAAATTTTATCCAGACCCTGGATTGATGTATACAACTGAAGATATAGTGTTTTTCAGGTCAAAATGCCCTTTTACAGTATTTTTTTAGCATACAAGGTGTAAAAATATAGGTTGTGATGATATATATATATCTTCTAGTTTCTCATAGGATTCAGTGTGCTAAAAAATAGACAAACACACAGTACATATAATGTAAAAATAATACACAAATAGAGAAGTTAAAACTGTAGAAGGGATAGTGTTTCTTTGTGTTATATGTGTTTAAGCTTCACAAATCCTTGAAGGTATCATGAAATGAATCTCAATCCATTTTCCAAAAAAATAAAATAGAGTATCGTATAAGCATCTATCTAGTGAGTTATGAGTGATCCAAGTGCACAACAATATTTTAATTCATGTGTTCATTTAATGTTTTATATATAATCCTGAACACATTAAAATGAATAATTTTAGTTTGGAAAACACATGATGAGTCATGTTGGTTATTTTATTTCACCATGCATGTACCCCTTTTCTTCTTTTTGATTGACTATTTTTTATACACTAGAATCGACATAGAGAATGTTCTGAATCATGTCTTGGTACATCGTGCCTAGTACTATAATATGACATCAATTTTTATTTTTTCTACAAATGATCATCAATTTAATCAGTTGAATTAAATTTCATAAATATGACTGTTAGGAATATAGAATTTAAAATAAAAAGGAAAAGGTAATAGTGATTCATTTGAGAAGAGAATCTATGGAGGTCTCTCGGGCGGTCGGTTGGATGAACAGTTACTTAAAACTTGTATGTAATTATTATTGGTAGTGGTAGGCATAAGTTGTCTTTGAAAGGTGAATCATACTTACTGTTAAGTCAGGATAAGTGAGTTTTGAATGGTGATTCAGGAACAATGACTCATAATTAGTGTATTTTACAATCTATCTTACAATAGTGACTCCTTGGAGCGGTGAAACTAGAATAGTGAGTTATTAGAAGTGAGTATTCCTTAGTGGTGAGTCATGATAACATTGACCTATACTTATAAAATATTTCTATTCTATCTTATTTTTTCAAATAGATTCATATCATAGTAAACTTATGAGAAAAATGAAAAAGTATGATTTGTTATTATTAAAACTAGGAGTGGTGAACATTCTTCCCCTTTTTTATGATCACAAATGATGGTATTAAGCTTCATTAATTTATATATAATATGTAAAAACTAAGAAACATTCAAATTGAAATATAGTACAGATCATTATATAACATGTATCAAATAATATAGAATCAGATAAATATAGAGGCAATAATAAAAAATGGTATATTTCAATGCCACATGGGTTATATTTCATAACACTATTATCCAACTTTTGGAATTATCATAATTACAAAAATAGAAAAAAAAAATCATAAGATTGAAGAAAAGAGGAATAGATATATTAAAAAATGGGTCCAGTTACATACCAATTAATAAATAAAAAGTATAATGTCAATGATTTTAAGTGGTTGGATCCAGATGTTCTTTACCATTATCAGAAGTGTTGGGAGATGATTATGAAGGATTTTGGAATGCTATCGATATAGTAGGAGAAGATGATGTACAGGAGGAAGGTAACTATTTGTATATAATAGGCCACAAGTGTATGAGTGCCTCCATATGAGTCATGGGAAATTGTTGATACTGAGGAGGTAAAGGTGAAAAAGAATTGGTGAGAAAGGAAGAATGATATTTTGTATTTGGTGATGGGTACACATGTCCAATAGTGAGTTCATTAGATGTTAAAGGAAGGGAATAAGAATTTAGAGATACATATATATTAGTATAAACATGAAGAAAACAATTATGGAGATTAATAAAATCCATAAAAATATTTCCTCCTAGTTTTAAAGTCATGATGAAATCATCCTTATTTCATATAAAGGATTTAATACACAGAGTGAGTTCCTTGAGCTGATTAATTTTATCTCTGAATTCTTGAATTACTAGTGGAATCCTCTTATTTTCAGCCAAATACATAAAATTACCAGCCAAATGATTCTTAGTGTAAATTCTATTAAAATTATAAATATTTATTCTTTTTTATCTCATATTGAGTAGTGGTTCTTTATTTGGAATAATTCCCAACTGTGGAATGAATATGATCACTTCTTTGTTTAATTTTTTTCAAGATCCCCTGATCTGAACCACCCATAATAGTATGTAATTCTTCCCCAACAACCAATCTATGAATCTAAACATTCAATAGATCAGATGGAGGAACAACTAAAGTTGATTCACCTTTTAGCTCATCCCTAAAAATCGATCTGAACTTCTCAACATCAAAAAATATAGAAGGAGATGTATCAGATAGAGAAGACTCAGAAGAAGTACCACCAAAACTTTTCAGAATACCATCCAAATATTCTTTATACTCATATGATATTTAATTAACTAATTATTTTGGAGTTTCTAGTTCATCACTTATCCTCTTATTCTCTATTGTTTATTTCTTAATTTGATGAATCATCATGGTATTAATTTTCCCATGGAATTTTTCCAAAACATTAGATATTTCTCTCTCATGAAGACAAGTTTCATGTGAAGGCTATGATATCAATAGATCTCCAAATATAGACAACATATGGTATCTAAATGAATTTAATTCATCCTCACATAGATAATTTGAATGTATTTGTGAAGTTCTAGGAGTAAGTGTTGTAACTGAAACTAGAATGAGTTGAAACTATTTTTATAGGTCAATATATTTAATTAATGACCCCCAAGGGTCATTAGAGACTAGAAAACCTAGAAAAAAACAAAATAACTAAGGAATTTGTACCATTCTTACATAAATGTAGAATCAAAAGGGTTAGTTACTTAAAGTATTTCCAATATGTGGGTTTTATCCCCCTCAACATATTATCCATTTTGATTGTTAACTAGTCCTATTTATTTAATATCATCATTTCTATCCATTATGCCATCCATCTTTTGAGGTTACTCAATTTCAACCACAAATTTCTTTGTTTTTTCTACCAATTCAACATTAACTCTTGTAGGTAGATCAACATCCATTCCATCTACTCTATCATGATCTAAATGATACGAGTTATCACAATCACTTTTCATATCTTTTGTATCTCCATTATTTTTACCAAAATATTCCTTATTTCATTTTCATCATTTTACTTTTCATTTTCATTTTCATCATCCCCCTCTTCACCATAATAATCAAATTATTCTCTATTTTTATCAATATCCTTTTATGTTTCATTATTACATTTTTCTATACTAGTCTCTAGAGTTTGAAATCCACTTTTATAATAAATTATTTTCCCTTTAATCTCATCATCATCATCCTCATTTTGAGAATATATTCCCTAGATGGGAGATCTAGTGGTGGTTCTAGATATTCTTGTAAAGGTTCTTCATGCTCCTTAGGAATATCCGGATCACTTCCTTCTCATTCAGAGAGATTTTCTTCATCAGTTCTAGAGAAAGGATTCTATACTTCTTCATATGAGTATTCCATTACTTCATCTCATTCCCAACCTGAATCTATAATATCCAATGGTCATGTGGAATGATCAACATGATTGAAAATCACATAAATATTTTCATTATCCTCTACCCATTGTTTCATTGATGGATTCCCACTTACTTTAATTCAATTTCATAGAACCTTGGTAATGAAAAAACCATCGTATTCTATAACAAAATCTTCATTTTTCCAACTAATCATTTATATTTTAAAATATAAAAAATTAATTTTAATAAAATAGATAATTGGATCTTTAATTGGTTTTAATATTATCACAAATTTTAAAAAATGAGGTATTTTTACAGATTGATTTTATATCCATTTTTCATGAGATACAACAAATATACATCATGGTATTTCAAAGTGGAATGATCAAATTTTTTGGGAAAAAAATATGTTGGATAAATATAAAAAGTATCTAGATTTCACCATCTAATTCAGAAGAAAATAGGTCTTTTAGAAGGGTGTTATTCCCAAGTATGATCAAGACCACTGTGGGGGGGATCAGTGGTTCCCTTTTCTGTTTTAAGAATTTTTATTAACTCCTTAACAAAAGAATTATTAACCATCAAATGTTGATAAAGTTATGATATACTCAAATATAAATGAAAACCTCACCTTATATATGAATCAAATATAAAGAAAAAGTGTCACATGATATTTACTAGGTTTGCTACAAGGACCTACTCCTTACCATGTTGCATAGTACCAAAAACATAGATTCTTTAACTATTTTTATTCTAGAATAAAAATTCATAAAAAATAAAAATTTTACAATTCAACTAAAAACATTCTATCTATAGTTTTTTATACCCCCAAACTATAATTTTTAGTATCCACTTCCAACAATAAAGCCACTTTAGTAACTTGGATGTATCCATTTTTTAACGATTCAAATTTCTTATTCTTTTTGATACACTTCAGAATATATTGAAATACTCTAAGAGTAATTTCAATCAAAATTTAACTATGTAAAACCTTCAAGAACTTCAAAATTTTATATGGAATTTGTTGGTCTTGAAACTTCTTCCAGAACATTTGTCTAGAAATCTTCCTCAGAAATGTCTTCCCAATCTTCCCAGTCTGGAAACCTCAATATGATGGTCTATGTCTGATCCAAATCAAATTCTATACTTCCTTCATTAATTTATTTGGAACTCAATAGGAATATCACAATTCTGTGTCTGATAGGATATGCTCTGATGAACCTAGATATGATGGATGTCGCTCAAATGGCCTCACTCTGATGGTCTTTTTCCGATGGAAATTCGTTAGATAGAACTTCAACCTAAAACAAAATATTTTTTTGGGTAATTAATACAAGTTCGACTAAATTTGGATCTCGATCACATGAATAATTCTTTGATTGTTTTAAAAATGAACTCAGCTCTATTTTTTTAGAGACCTCAAACATGGTTAAGGAGAGGTTCTTTAAACCTTTCCTGCTTAACAAAATTTCTTGAATATTTTAATTCTTCTAAAATACCAGATATTTTTTTGACACATTCAATTCATTTTTATATCACGAAATCTTAGGTATTTTTATACCTCACATTGACTCATTAAATTCCTTTTTGAATATCCAAATATTCATGATTTTTTGACCCCCTTTAAATTTTTCAATGCTTTAGTCTACTTAACAAACATCAGTCTAATTTGGATTATGATCTACCTCATTATAGTGAATAATATTGTGATATAACAGATTCCTCATTATATTTCACCACTTCAATTGAAATATAAATATTATATTTCTATTTTATTGATTATAATTATACATTGTGATTTTCTTCATTATGGTTCCTAAGTCTGGTTTCCCTAATATGATAATATAACTATGTCAAAATATGATTGAAGCAATTTTAAACCACGTGTATTTTTCATTAGAAAATACCAGTATGATTCCCACCTAAATACGATTCCCATTTGAACATGATTCTCAGTTGAACATGATTATCTGTTGAATATGATTCCCAATAGAATATGATTCCAAGGTGAGTACAATTGGAAGATCTTTTCTTCCCTAATTTTATGCTCAATATAATTTGGTCACTTTTTCTCCCCCTTTTTTCTTCAAGCTTTCTTGAAATGTTTCTCAGAAAACATATTAATTTTTTTAATTAAAAAAATAAAGAATCATTGTATTTTACATCAAGGTTAGGCATACAAGAATCAGGTTTCCATTTTGATTAACATATTTATTCTAGACTCAATATTATATCTATCATCTTTTAGTAGAGACCCTAATATAATAAATCAAATTAAATGACTCATGCTGGTTGGATGAGCCAGATTCCTCAATATTAATTCATGGAACTAAAATCCAAAAACATCTATATTTCTGAAATTCAAACATATATCAACTATTGAAAACAAATACAAAAAACACACCTTGGGTCCAACAATATCCCCATATGTGTTTGTTTTCAATACCCACTTTTATACCTATATTTAACCACATGAAAACAATATGTGATATTATTTTATTTTACTTTTTTTTATTTTCCACGTATTATTTTATTTAATTCCATATTAATTGTATCTCCCTAGTTTTTATTCTCTCCACCTTAATATATTCTCTCCCCCTTATTGACAATCAAATTAAAAGGGTTCATCATGAAAATTTTCTTCCCTTACTAAGAAATTTTTTAATTTAAAAAAGGTTGTATCTTTTAATCTAAAAAACATGAAACTATTCTTCATAATAATATAAGTATCACTTGTGTTTCATAATAAAGACCATTTAAATTAACAACTCAAAGTCTACATGGGTGGACCCGGTGTAGAAAACAAGAGTGTATAATCAAGGTTATCAATGTTTTCCATCACACAACAAACATGTAATACCTATTCATGATTCTTTCGAAATTATCTTGATAATGGAAATTCTTGAGTGGAATTTATTTATGATAAGAGTAACATACACCCATCTCAACAAACATATCAGAAAGTTCTTCTGTAAAAATAGAAAATTCAAATACTTACATCTTGCAACCTCAATACATTCTTTTGAAAGAATAATAAGAGACTCATAATCAATGTCTATACTTAAACCCATTCAATTATATACAAGTTATTAAAAATAAAAAAAAATAGGAATAAGTAGAAACCTTCTTGATTCACAAAAGAAAAGTTCAGACTAAGAGTATTATCTCACTATTTTATTTTTCATCATCTTCTTGGATTTTTCGTCAAATTAATTTTATTTATTTTGTTTATACTTATTAGATTTTTTAATAAGTCTCTCTTCTTCTATAGACCCTTCTAATACATATATAAACTTATTTTCCATTTTTGATTTTTTTATATTGATTTTGTAACAACTATTTCATTCCTTCCTCTTATTCCAAAAGGATAATCAATCAAATTTTAGTAACATACTATTTTTTCTCACATATCTTGCATATTTTCTAAATTTTCATACAATAATATGTTGATATATTTTTCTTAACTTTTTTCACATCTTTAGAAACCTTTTTCTTACACTTCTCTTCAAATAGTTTCTATTCTTCTATTTTCCTATACATGTTAATTTTTTTTCTCTAAATTAATAAGAAATATAAATTTTTAGAATCAATATTATTAGTTTTCTCAAAATTATCATCATACTCATATTTTTATTAACATATTCATCTTTCTTCGTCATTTGTTTTTCCTTTTTCAGTTCCAAATTTTTTTTACGAACATTTTATTTTCATTACCCATCATAGATTCCCCTTGATTCATAACTATTTATTGGTTGATATATGTTATACCGGCATGAATAAGCATTATTCCTAAATACTACACAAAAACAGTAGTGCCCTTTGTATCATGGTTTTTCAGACTGATAGTAAAATTGTTCAGAATATTATTTTGATCTTTTTTCTTCACAAATTTTTAACACTTTTTATTGGATAATTGTTTCCAAAGGAACTCCTATCATTCTTGATTAAAAATGTTTTCCCACTAATCTACCTCTATAAACATTTATTCTCAAATTATTTTCATGTTTCACCATAACATCAATAGTCATGGTGGTGTTTTGTCTCATCTTTCTTATCCCACATTTTTCTGTAAGAAGCAGTGATTTTTTACTAACAAATCTTCTCCTTTCTTAACTAACATACTTCTCAGAGAATTCAGGATTTTTTTTAAATTCAAATACATTTAACTAGTTCTTTTTTACTTTCTTTAAAAAGTTTATATTCTATTGTATTGATAATAAAATTTATAGAATAATTTTATTCATAGATTTTTATTTTTCTTTGATGCTCTCCATTATCAAAATCTATCCCTTCAACATCTTTCTTCAACTTCCTTCATTCCTTCTTTAGTTATGTATTTTTTATGTGAATTATTAAAATTCCATTTAAGAATCCATTCCATTCCCATCATCTCTTCATCATTATCACCACTTTTAGAAGAAGCACTTCAATTTATTGGTATAGAAATAAAGTTGAGTTGATGATCATATTGATCATCAGATGAGGAATCACTTTTTTCATTCTACACAGGTAACTATTCATATTTTTTTCATAAAAAATCATAACATATGTTTCTTACACTTTTTTTATGAGATTTCTCATCATCATATTTTGACTCATATTCTTTTATTTTATTCATATGAAGCTTCTATGAAAAATTACCTTTCTATTCATAATTATAAAATTTTAGAGTTTTACTTTTCTAATTTCCATTATTTTATTTATTTTAATGGTAAAAAATAATGGTATTGAAATCATCAACCTCTTCCTATACTTCTAAATCACATGATCATTATTTAATTTCATTATCTTTTTTTCCCTTTTATAGAATATTTGAAGGATATTTCCCAATAAACCTTTTCATTATTTTCCATAACATTATATGTTTTTATTTCATAAATAATGAGAATGCTATGTAGATTATCCAAAGAAAAGGATTTAGGATATTTATCTTCCAAAGAGGAAAATTTGGCATTAAACATGTCAGGAATAATTATCAACATATTTTGTATAATAGTTGACTCTTACAATTTCTCACCCAAGATATCTTATGGTGCTAACAATGTCATTTACCCTTGAAAAGAAGTCACCATCAGATTCATGTTTAGACATTTTTAGATATTCAAGCATCAACATCCAAAGATGTAAATTTTCTTTCTTCACCATTTTAGTTCATTCATAATTTTTTTTCAAATTATTGAAAATATCCTTTGTAGTTACGACACAAATTACACAATAAAACTCACATTCAGTAAGTGATGAGATTAATGAATCTTTTTATCTTCCGTCATTCTCATGATTTTTGTTATAAACATAACTAAGAGGAGTATTCTTAATACGATTAGTAAGTCCTTCTGGAGTGGAATCCAAAACATCATACCAAAGGGACATAAGATATGTAAGAATTATATCTTTCCATATATGATAGATCATTCCATTGAAAATCAGAATCCCATTATAGTTCATTGAATTAAAATTCTCAACTCTCGAGATAAAATAATCATGGGGAACCTTTCTCTGAAACAAATTGTTGTTCCCATATAGTATCTAGACCACATAGAGGTGGGGTGAATGAGTCATACCTTTTTCTTTTATAAGAATTTTTCTTAAATCCTTACCCAAATAATTCTTTACCTATGAAACTTATTGGAGTATCAATCCACTCAAATATAAATAACAACCTAACATTTCATATGAAACGAATATAAATAGAAGGTATAAAATGATATTTAAAACGTTTAGTACAAAGAAATACTCCTTGTCATGTTGGATTGTCCCATCAGCATGGATTCTTTCATTATATTCTTTATAAAATAAAAATCCACAACAAAAAAATTCTACAATCCCAATAGAAACTTTCCTTCTAATGTTAGTTATACCGCGTAACAATACATTCTAGTTTCCATTTCCCACAAAAAATCTTTTTTAGCGAATGGTATATATCCAAAGTTATAATATTCACTTTTCTTATACCTTTATGATACACTTTATAATGTCTTCACTTCCTCCACAATAAGAGAAATCAATCTTTACTTGTGTACAACCATCATGAACATTATCAATTCTATAAGGAGCTTGTCAGTATTGAATCTTATTCTAGAACCATAGCCCATAAATACTCCCAAGTAGTCTTAGTAAATTCTTCATAGTCTTGAAACCACAATATGATAGTCTCTATCAGATCTGATTCTCCTTATGTTCTTCCTTCTTCAATCAATTAGGAACTCAATCTGAAGATTATAATTCTTAATCTGATGGGACTTGGTCCAATGAACCTGGATATGATGGATGCCAATTGACATGTTCTGATGGATCTTTATTATAAGGATCTTGCTTAGATGATCATATTTAATGTAAATACAATGATGTATTCATCAACTTCAACTTGAAATTCAATATTTGTTTTGGAACTCCATACCTACTATAAAAATTTTGAAGCTCCATTGCTTGAATATTTATTAGAGTGATTTAAAAATGAACATAGATCTCCATTTATGGATACCTTAGAATTTTTTTAGGTGGTGTTCATAAAACCATTACCACTTAACTGAATTTTCTAAATCATTGAATTCGCCTTAAATCATGGATCTCTTTTTGAACCATTTAACCAATTTTCAATCTTCAAATCTCATTGATTTTCATATCTATCTTTGACTCATTCAATTCCTTTTTGAATAATCAAATCTCTTTGATTTTTAGATATCTCTTTGACTTTTTAATGCTTAATACTACATAACAAACTTCAGTCTAATTATGATTATGATCTTCCAAATTAAAATGAGAAATATTGTGAAATAATAGATTTCTCATTACATTGATCCACATAAATTAAAAGAAAAATCTTATCATTACAATTTCTACATTATGATTCTCCAGTGTGATTATCTTCAATATGGTTCCTAAGTCCAATTATCTTAGTATGATAATATAACTCTATCAGAATACAATTGAGATAATTTTGAACTACCTATATTATACATCTATAAATCATGGTATGATTACCAACTGAAGAAGATTCTAAGATGAATATGATTCCCAGCTAAATACAATTCCCAGCTGAATATGATTCCTAACAAAATATGATTGGAAACTCATTTTCCTCTTAATCTGATGCTCAATATGATTGATATAACTTGTTCTCCCCCTTTATTTATTCATGTTTTAAATGAATGTTTATGATACATATTATGACTTTTGTAAATTACAAAACAATAAATCATTATCAGATTTAACATCAGGGCCAGGTAGAAATAGATTTGGTTGTCATTGTGATTAACTCGTTCATTCAAGACTCAATATGATTTCCAACAGATTTTAGCAGGAATCCCAATATGATAAATTATATTAAATGAATCACACCTATGGTATGAGCTTTATTTTTCAATACGATTTCCTATATCTAGAATCTAGAAATATATCCATTTCTCAAAACCAACCATATATAAACTATTGAAAACAAATGAAACAATAACACACCTTGGGTACATTTTACTAGTGTTAAAAAAAGCTTTGATAATGGACATCTCTATTAAATGATTATTTTGAAGTAGTGAAATCATTGGGTAAAGATTTATATCTAATAAGATAATGAGAAACTAGTTATGATGATCAATCCACCAAGAAAAATAGGTGATTGAAGCCCGATCCACCAAGGTAAATAGGTTAGTATAGACTAACTAACTAAGGGAAACATTACAGTGAAGCCAGATCCACTGAGGGGAAAAGGATATGATTCTGAATCCATTTTGTCATTATACTAATATTTATTTTTGTGACATATTATTATGTCATGAAATGTAATGATATTATGATTTATCATGTATTATGATTAATGTTTAATCTTGGTATTGTTTCCAATGTTATATTCATGGATCATGATTATGATCTCAGACCCATATACTTATCTTTTTCTCACTTATGATCATAATAGGTTACATCTTATATTTCTATAAATATGAAAATTATCTCACACCTTTCATATGTTGTCTTTACGCAACATTCAAATATGGGTATTACATGTGAGATTTTTAAAAGAGAACATAGATTGGAGTGGTTATGAAGTAATGTAGATGAGTGTAGTAAAATAAGTGGTTTCTTTATCTAATATTCAATTTTACGAATCCTCAGGTTCTCCAATTTGTGTGAATATGTGATATAGAATGATTATTTTTGAAAAACAAAGAGATAAATGTGTTTATTTGTATTTGGACTCTTTAGTTGGTATCAATGGAAGGTTTAGTTATTTTAGCGATTATTCTAGACAAATTTATTAAAAAACATAGTGATAAATATATATTATTAGTTTTTTTATAAGATAAAATCCTAATATATTGGTACATTAGATATTATATGGTTTTTATAGAAATAAAATCCTTGTCTAGGCAATATAAGTGGAGAAAAGATATATTAAATTTGTAGCTAGGGGTAAAAACATATAAATGGTGTTTTAGATATTAACTCGATCATCACATAGTGAATGGAAAAGACACCTAACTACACTTCTGAATTTACACTCCTAAGGTATATGCTACGGTTAATTCACAATATCTATAATGATTAATTTTATTGGATTTGAATATGATTCTAACTAATTAGACCAGATGACCAAATTGGAAAATGAACACAGATAACGAAATATTGAACAGAGAGAGTTTTATATTGAAGTGAAAGTATCATATGATAAAAACTATGGTTTCATGGGGGAAGAAAAATTTATATTGATAGTTTTATATTAATATTTTGAAAATTATCATAACATTTTTCATTTTATTATTATGAAAAAAAATTATTATGAAACTAATTTTGAGAAATGTATGTGTATAGAAACCACAATATATTACAACCTGAAAAGAGAGCATACTAAAAAGGCTTTGAATAATATTATTTTCCTCTTATAATTAAAAAAGATAAGTTTCATAGTAAAAACTAAGTTATTTATATTGATATACTAATAAAAATTAATTATTGATACTCATAGATATTTTAATTAGTGAGTGATATTTATTGATGATATTATAGTAAATTATAAATTTCATGACGATTAGGTGGATCAAATAAGGATTATTCTACAATAGTATTTATTTAAATGATTGGAAACATATACTAAATGGTATAAATAAAAAATGAAAAGTGTATTTATAATATATTATTTGTTTGCGATAAATATTGATGAACATAATTTTGAGAGATGGATAACCCTTAAGATTAAAAGGATAACTGCATTTGAGAACGGAGAGTGAGATAGTGTTTATAACTTTGGGATGTATTATTGATATAATAAAAAAGATATCCATGATATTTTCATTTATGTTCATCTCATTTTTGTGATTGAGATTTATATTGACTATTCAGTGGCCATATGAACTAGTGGTTAATAACATTTGAGGGTTTAAGCCTACTTTAATTTATATAACAACATACATCTCCACTATAGGTTAATGTCGTAGTGATTTGAATGGTTTTGGGATAGGTATGTTATGTAAAATAAATGATTAGGGTATATAAATACTTTTATATATGATTGTGTGAAAGATTAACATTCTTTGATGAAAGATAAGTAACTTAATATAGCCTAAAAGTGTATTGTTAATATATTATTATAAGTTATATCCCACAAAATTATGTTAAGAATACATTCTTCTAGATTAATTAGTTATTAATAATTTACAATGTGAGGATGTAATATAACTAAGGGGGGATAATATGATGCTCTAAGATTTTGGAATACATTTCTATTTTAAATTATTACTATGTTCAATAGATTTCTCCACACACAACGCTGAACCAAAATGAGACTTGAATTATTAGGTTAAAATTATTAAGAAATTATAAGATGAATAAAACCTCTATTAAATAAAAATACAACAATTAATTAATATTTTTTATGATTAGGGGAAAAAATTATAATGATGTATTTCTTCTGTCTCAAATAACTATTTAATGTTCTAATAAATTAAAGATGACATTATTAAATGGTTATTATGATAATATATAATATTAAAATTTATTAACTTATATATTTATAATTTTTAATGTAGTAATTTTTATGAAATAATATTAATAACATAGAATGTTTAAGAAAATTTTAAATAAAAGCATTTTTCTATTATACTTTGAATTTTTATTTTTTTTTTAAATTTTATAATTTTAGTTTTATGATATTAAATTAAAGTTTTATTATGTATATCATTATTATATTAGTGTTTATTTTTTTTATTTTTCTAAAATAATTCATTTTTAGACAAATATATAAAAGCACACATTTTAGAACAAAAAACATAGAATTTATGGGTATTTCAAGAAGTATGTGTAACATAAAAACTTTTTAAAAAAATTTCATGATTAGAGATGTATTATGGTAAATATATATTTATATTTTTGAAAAACTAATATGACTTTATAAACCTAATTTGTAACAAAAAAATAAATATTATCTAATAAAAGAAACTATTTCTAGTATATTTATTATATTAAGTATTATTTTGGTAAATTTTGGATTCGGATTTATTTCAAAGCCACAATAATAATATATTTGTTATAAAAACTAATTTATATATAGGGAAAATATGTATTGATAATTTTATCATAGATATCTATTTGAAGATTAAAAACATACCTTTTCTAAAAAACTTCTTTTATATGTTACATACACAAATATTAAAATTGATTTTTCAAACACAAATAAATATTAAATGATAACTTTTTTTTTTCATATTTTGGATCATTATGAAAAAATTATGTAATTAATTCCAATTAAATTTTAAAAATTAAAAAAAATTATGTGGTAAAAAAAATCCACAGTAAGAGAAAAAATTGTAAAAATAATTATTTTAAGAGAAAAAGGAGTAAAATACATGTTTTAAATGTATTTAAAAGAATGGTTGAGTAATAATATACTATATCCCATAACCAAATCCATTTTGCATCATCTTTGATTCTTATTTACATGTTAATCTAGTGCTTTCTCAATATTAGGAAGAAATATTTACAATAATTCACTTCTCAACACTTATAGAAGGTGTCTCTCATAGACTATTCAATACGACAAAAATATTTATTTTTCTTTTTGAAAATTATATATATATATATATACTTCCTTTAAAATAATATTAATTTTTCTTTAAAATATGGTTACAAGATACTGGATAAATAAATCTATTTCCAAGGAGTCTTCCAAGGGAAAGTCCAAGTCTTCAACCTGAGAACTATTTTCACTAACTACTTTTCTTTTCTTTTTGAAATTACAAAACCAATTTTTTTAATTAATATATTTGAATCTTTAATTTTTTATTTTTAATAGTATTATAATTTGTCAATAAAAATTAACCACCTTTACTCTTTTCTATTATGAAAAATGATATGGTGGTAAATGTGATATAAAGACAACCACCTCCATGATGCCAAAAGTTCCATTTTTTCACCAACACCTCTATTCACTGATTATATGAGTGAAATTGATGAAAAAATACCGAATATATAAAAAAATTATTATTATTATTAGAGAAATTATAATCCACCATACTTCTTTCCCATTCCTTTGATAAATAAAAACGTTTACTATAGAAAATACTGCCTTCATAATGTAATTATATCATGTTTCACTGTTTTTCTTTATTATTTACTTAATTATCATCAAATTTTATAGACACCATAAGATTATATATATAATATCATTATTCTACTATAATAATGATTTTATTCCACAATACACTAGTCTATTAAAAATAATCATCCATTAATTACAGTACATTCATGTTTTCAACATTTATAAAACCTACATAAACAATTATACAAAATAATATCATTAATTACCATGAGAAATTAATTACTAATAATATATGATATAAATAATTCTATAATGATTTAATTTTTGTTCTATAATAACAACATTAATATTAATCTCATTAATTATGATAAAATAATTCATTCATAATAAATAACTAAAATATGTTTTTCACCAATTTTGTATACAAGAACCATGACAAAGAATCTCATAGATTTAATTTATTAAATTAAAAAATGTCATAAAACATAATTTATAGTAACATTAATGATATATTAATTATTAAATTAGGGATAATAAGGAAGAACAAAGTCATTATTATGAACTTAGTTTAAAACAATCTACATAACTCATAAATGATATAGATATTAAAAAATAAAAAACCAATATCCATATAGAAAATAAATTTTAATAAAATTATCAATTATTTTTTATGATCAAGGTTCTAAAATAGGTTATTTGGATTATAATTTTTCTATACACAAGATTCAAGAACATTAGTAGAAGCGATAAATTATGCTAAGGATTTCTTATAAAAAATATTCTCCCCATAAGACAGATTTATTACAATACATAAATTTTTCTTTGGAATGGTGCACATGGTAAAACATTTATATTTTGTGTTATGATCATATAATTAATCTTAGTATTTAATTTTCCATTATAAATCATATCCTTCAAGGGTGTTTTATGAGAATGTTTCTATGTTTTTATGGGATTGTTGTCCAAAATTTGTTTCATTGAGATACATTTGTATTATGTACCTAATTTTTTTATGGTTTATATAATTATTATTATATTCATTACACCATGAAATATATTTATTTTTTTAATTATATTTTCAACTTCAATATATATCTCATTCAAGGGGTTTCCATTTTAATTATACATGATATGTAGTAGTTTGCATGACTCAAATTATTTCTCATTGATTCCAAAATTATCTACATTATTTTGATCTTCTATGAAAATTAATATTATTCCGATTGAAATTAACTATGTTTTTTTCATTTTTAATCTAGTTATAATACTTATTATAATTGATATCATCTTTCTTTATGAGATACCTTCTCAAATAAAATTTTGACATTGGATTGAATAATTCTCAATATTTTCAAATGATATTTTCCGGAATTTCCATATTTTCCTTCCTGCTAATGTTCTCTTCTATTTTCCAAATAATAATATGGATTATTTTATATGTTACTTATAATTATATTTAACACATTTTAAAAATAATATATCACACTCTTTATATGAAATTTATTTTAAACAATGTTATTTCAAAAAAATTACCATCCTTTCAAAATAAAATGTTTTATCGATAACTCCACATTAGATTTAATAACCACTATATCATTTAAAGGATCTAGAATTGAAGTTTTATTTTTTAAAATAATATTTTTTCAAAATATTTCAATCTACTTTTTAAAAAAATTATGTCTCCCTCAATTTCTCTTTATTTAATAGTATTTTTTTAACAGTATATGTTTTCAAAAATGATTTTTCTTCAACTCTTTGAATCATTTATGTATTTTAAATTATTTTTATAGTATATTATTTATAAAAATTAATGTTTTAAAATGTTTTATCTTTAACGTTTTGAAACATACATACATATTTATTTATATATATTCAAATCTTATTTATTTTTTATTATATTTTAGAATTAAAAAATTAAAAAGTTTACCACTTATAAGATTTTATTTCTATTTTTTCTCAAGGATCCTTGTTGAATATTTTTTTAAAAAACAAAATTTTTCAAAAAAATATTTTTCTTGTGATATTTGGAAAACTTTTTTTTAATGCTTAATTATTAATATTTCTGTCCACATATGGATTTTTGAAATCTTTATATTTAATTTTTAAAAACGGACCATTTATAAAGTGACATATCATAGTGAATCTAACATTTCCTTTTACCCAATGACAAATGTTTATTCAAATAAATTTTTTGATTTATTAATAATTTAATATTTTTCTATAAAGTTATTATTTCATTGGATGTTATTTTTCATAAACCTCAATTAAAATTTTATTAGGTAATAATATTCTGGGTTGATTGAGTTATGTGTTTTAAACATTTACATTCTAGATATAAACATTAGAGATACCAATAATAAATTTTATGAAATTTATTTTTTCATTCCATGGGTTATTTTTTATGTTATAAATGAAATCGATTTTATTACATGGTTCATCATTATATGATGAATGATTTATATCTTATGACAGACATATGTATGGGTTTTCATTAAGAAGTGGTTGGGACCTATATATCATTCCAATGTATTGGGTAAAACATTATATATCGTAAGATAATTGGAAAAAAATTATGTTTCTCAATCCACCAAGAAGAATATGTGAGTGAATCCTAATCCCCCATGGGAAACAAGTGAGGAAAGAATGATCCACTAAGGGAAACTTGTTTATGAAGCCCGATCAACCTAGCAAAATGATTTTAGATTCCTAATCCACTATGTTCTGAATCATATTCTCAAGTTTTATATCATATCCTTATGTTTTTAAATGTAATTACATTATTATGTATTAGGAATTATGAACCATGTTTTTTCTATGTATTTTTTCTTAATTTTAGGTTCACAGATCTTGATTATGATCTCATAACCATATACTTATATTTCCATCACTTCTAACTATAAATGGTTATCTATTATGTTTCCCTTATTTGGAATCTAATCTAATCCCTTTCTTGTGTTTTCCTTCTTCAGTATACGAGTATGGGTATTATTTTCAATATGTTTAGATAGGGGTTTAGAGTTGGGTTTTTATGAAGATATAATGATGAGTGTTATAAAATATCTTATTCATATAGATAATATTCCAAGAGATTAAGCAACCATTTATTTTTATTATGAAACTATTTGTGATATGGAATGAGCATCTTTGTAAAATAATTAAATTAATGTGTTTATTTAGATTGTCTCTCTCAAATATATACATGTAAAATGATAACAAGACATGAGATTATTGTTAATGTGTATCATGAATCATATACATTGATGTATTGATGAAAATTATGATGGAATATACTAATGGATAATTTGGATGCATTGGTTGAGTTATAAGTTCCATGGTATTAATCGTTAATTTTACAGAGGACTTGTTTCTTTATGATAAAATGAGTGTTGATAACTTGAGAAATATGATTGAATTTAAACCTTAAAATTGAATCTATGACTATCTGGGTTTATTTAAGAGTTTATTTTAGGTAGTCATTGAAAGATATATCAAGAATAAAGATTGATAACATGAGTATACAAAATTCATGGCCATGTATTTAGAAAAAGTGAAAATATTAAGTGGTATGTATCCATATGATGTTATTGTCGTTGGGACATTAATTTCTTTGTCTATGAGTTCCTTGATGTGTGGAATTATGTTTATCATATCCTTATAAAAACTCACATAATTATACTAAGATTCGTGATTAGCGAGCTATACACTATGTCTATCTATAAGTTTTAGTTTAATTCTATTTTAATTTAATATTTTTAATAAATATTATTCCCAAGATGGTGGAATAATAATTATTCAGGATTCATTGATTGTAAGTATTAAATTTCTAGTTATATATCATTAGCAATATATGTGTGAGTTTAATATTAAATAATTATTTATTCACATGATAAATGAATAAATTATTTATTTACCCCTTGTTTATTATTCAAGAAGAAATAAATAAAAATATATATTTATTCATTAGTTAGTGAATGCATTAGTACAAATATTTATTTTGATATGTGAATATAAAAAAATATGTATTCATAAGTATAATACTACAATATTTATTCAAATAAATATATTTATTCTCATATGTTGTGAGTAATATATGTTTATTTATTTATTAATTGAATAATATTAATTAATCAAGATTTGATAAATACTTAGAATGATTGAAAATCACGTTAAGGGATCGATTAAAATTATATATAAATTTCTACGAGTTAGATCATGTCAGGGAGTTTATTATTATTATTATTATTATTATTATTATTATTATTATTTTAAATGGATTTTATGTATGATAATAGACTAGTTAATGTGATTCAATGTAATTACGAATTGTACACCCTATGTAAATAATTTGTATTATATCATTTTGGCGAGGTGGTAAGAATTGTGCGTATAATGGATTCTCCTGTGAGGATTCTATTGAATAACCATTGAGAACATATGTAGATATTTATCAATAAAGAGGTATGGTCATATTTCAACATATCGATATTGAGAGAATAAGTGAAATTTTATTTCAATATAGAAGGAATTGTTGTGGTTATCAATAACAAACGATGTAAGATTATCTGTAATTTCAATCCAACACCTATACTTCCATCCACAAGCATATAATATTCCTGGAATAGATGTGGGTATCTCAAGAGGAATTATACCTTTGATTCACCACTACAATGATAATATGATAAGAAACATAACCCATCACGTCAAAAAAATTATCAATACAAGGTAATTATTATGTAAAAATTAAGTATAAAAAAATCTGTGAAAAGAAACACTCTTCAAATATTAATAAGTTGTGTTCATTCTATTCTAATGATTTATCCATGAAAAATGAAAAAATTGGGTATGGGCCCGACCCCCTCTATTGGAACCCAAAACCTTTAAGTGATATTAGATTGATAATAAATTAATTTATAATTAATTTTTATTTATTGATCAATTATGAATTTTATTGTTATTTTTTCATTTAAAATTTTTAATTATTATTGAAAAGGTTGAGATAATTTGATTTATTATTTTTCTATATCTCATAAGTAGACAAAAATAAATAAAAATTTATCAAATATAATATCCAATGGATCCAAGGATATTGGCCAAGAAACATGATTACTCAAAATGTAACTGAAAATTACATAATGAGTACCTATGGTCAACCACTTAAGAGTGAGTTGTGATAATCATGGAACACCATGTGGGTGTCATTATATGGAATATTTAATACAATCCATTTTTTAAAATATTTTCAATACATTACTAGACAGGGTTACATGGTTTGTAATAGTGGTGCATGCCATGTAACCCCTTATGGTTTCCCCTATATAAATTGAAAAATCCATGTGGTTAAAGTATATGCCATGAAATGAATACACATATCATGTATTTACTTCCAATTAAGAAACATATTAAAGAATAAATTACAAGCATGTAGCTGGGTAAACATGTAATAAATCTGATTATTGAAAATATATATTAAATAAAGAAGAAATGAATTTTTAATGTTTATAACAAAAATAGAATTACACATTGTGCATATGATTGTACATACCATATAATTTAACCCAACATATGAATGATACATTATGAGATAAAAATATTGTATAAGTCAAACACATAGAAGGAAAAATAATTATATAAAAAAAGAAGTAGATGGACTATATCTTGGTGTATATACCATGTGATTGGGGTCTCCCCCAAAATTATGTTCCAAATGTTATTTTATGATTTGTGTAAAATTAAATGAGTTTATTAATTATTTTTTTCATTATTCTTCAAATAAATAATTTTTATAGCCATTTTACACATCCTGAACATCACTAGAATCACTGGTAATACACACTGCATATATTCATGTCATTCCATGTGTTAAATTATCCAAATTTAATACTTAGTATGACTATTACAACAATACACAATGTGATGTTAGGACATATCGTATAGTCATACATGTGAGTACATAGTACATGAAATGGACCACACACAATGATGGTAACAAGGCTTGTTATTAAAATTCTTTGTTTTGATAAAATTTATGTATAGAAATGGAATAAATAATATGTATAAATGGAAAACATCTTTTTACTGCAGTACCAGTTTTTTGTATTAGATTGTAGTTTGAATTTAAATCCCAAGATGATGGGTTCACACCATATTCATTTTCAGAACATGATGAACACTAAATAATTGTAAATTAAAATTGATTTATTTTATTTAGAGTTATAGAGGATCAAAATTTGAATGATTATTTTAATTTATAATTAAGATAAAATAATTTATAGACAAATAAGATGGTAAATTTATCATTCGATAAATTTTATCATAATAATGAACAAATTTAAATGAATGCTAGATATTTTATATAAGAACCAGATTCTTGTTTGAGGTAAAAATCCTTTTATTTCTATCCTTTCTATGTTTATTTATTTAAATGTGTCAGACTATGAAATCCCTTTGTAGTTATGGGGGTAACATGGGTTTCTAGGGATGGTTCAAAGGTTGGAACCCATGTTTTTAGGCAAAATGGCATAAGATATGGTTAGAGAAAACTATTCAATTTGGGCCACATGACTATGTACCCAGGTCTACATTTTTACAGCTTTTTTTACATGGTTTCCGCATGGTTTGTCAAAATGTCTGAGGAAACCATATATAGTTCCCTCCTCCTACAACTAATAATTCATGGTTGGCACATGGTTTGTATATCATGCACCGAAACTATTTGATGCCCAGTTTTAGGTGATTTTACTATTTTAACCATTAATTAGTCTATTTCACCCTAAATCTGATCATTTTATCTGCCTAAGGATATTATCCCACCTTTGAGAGCACTTTTTTCACCTAAAATAGGAATCAATACAAAACCTTCACCCAAGATTAGAATCATGATCCTTTGAAAGAATCAGATTCATCTCAGTGATTTCTCTATTCCTTTTGTTATATTCCCATTTAGTTTAGTATTGGATACACTATTTAGGTGAAATCTAATATGACCTACTATTGGTTTCATTATTATTACATCAATTTTCTCATGATCAAAGGAAATTTTGGAGCTGATAATAAATGATCTATCAATGAAATTACAAAGGTATCTAGTCTCGAGCCTCTCACATAAATTCTTGGTGTCTATATAAGCTATTTCCCTATGCTCCCAATTATTAGGTGTCATATAAAATGAATTTTTATCCTTTAATTTAATTGTTAGGAATGGATAATTAAATTAAATAGGATATTAATGAATGTTAAAGGTAGTGTACCTTCATTTAGAAACACCTCTTGGGTTGGTTCGATATATAAATGGACCACCATGGGTGGGATTGAGACTTAGATTCAATGGGAGTTCTTTTATCCACTTTTCCATGGGATTTTCAAATTAAATTTATAAATATAAACTCAATATTGATATCAATTATAAATTAAATGTATGAATAAGAGGTTATGGATACCATTCCCAAAAACAAATGCATTGTATTTATTGATTAATCATGAATTTCTCTTTTTAATGATTTGCACATGTGATATAAATAAAGGCTATGTCTTGTAATAGGGGTTCTAAGCATGAGAATCTTGTTATAATGATTTCCCATGTAAGAATTTAGAAGCCAAGACTTATAATATTGTCCAATTAATTGAGTCACCTTTCATAGGTTACATTTTATTGAGATGTATTTTGTAACAAGCAAAGGTTCCATGATAGACTTCCTTTTTAAATATTTCAATACCATATGATGTATAAAACAACGAGTTCAAGTGAACCATGACCTATAAAACTAGCCATTTAAAAGTAGTTATCAATAGTATTAACCAGATGTTGAATTTTATATATCCCGTATAATTTTAATATTAATCTTTTCTGTTTTTTAGACAAAATATAAGGACAAATTCAATTTTTTTAGATAAAATAAGTATTTAAAAAAAATCATTTTTCCAACCATTAATGGAGAAACTTTTTTAAATCCAATATTTCACACTTTAATATATTAAATTTGATAAAAATAAATAATTATTTATAAGTGTGACATTAATATTTAGTTTGGATAAATGTTTCCTCAGAGAGTGATCTTATTACTGTTTGGTCTAATGCTCCCTGAACTCTCCATTGATGCGGATTTTACCTCCTTTACTGGTCCCTTGAGTTCAATATGAATCGGGATGAAACGAAGACGGAAATGTGGGTATGTTTCCCTAATTTTCCACTTCTGTTTCAGATTTTGTCAATAATAAGCATGTTAGGGAACATGGTCGGTAGATATTTGTGTTTAGATAGTAGGGATATTGTGGTTTGTCACCCTATCAACCCTCATTTTTGGGTTGAAGCCAATGTTTCTAAGCCTCCTATAGAGTGGATTTGGATTTCAGTTGGCGATGAACTCATATGGAAATAGCAGGTGGTTTTCGAGTCTTGTCCAGCGTATTGCTCAGGCTATTAACGTATAGGACATACGGTTCGTGGATGCCATCGCAGACAAAGAGAGTAGCAATAGTAGAACCCCCAACTAGAAGGGCCTCAGGTGTAGGTCACCCCCACTATTTTCTAGCAGTGAGATAATGATGGTTTTGACAGGTCTGGAGAGGTGCACGGGGTTGTCCCAGAGGAATGGGAACCAGGCAGGAGTCATACCTGTCCAGGTGAGGATTTGAGGATTGAACTGGAAGGCAGTTCTTAGGAGTTCCCACATATGTAGTGGCCTTCTTCGGTGGTTCCTAGAGAGGAGAAGGTTGTGGAGGCCATCGCATTTTTTCCTCGGGTTGTGTATGTCCTAGACCGTTTAAGGCAGGATTTGGGGATTATCCCCTTACAGGTGAATGGAGTAGAGGAAGTGCAGGTTGAAGGAATGGATAAAGAGGTCTCCTTGCATGTGGATGTGGTGGAGTATCTAGTCCCAGACAACAATATTTATAATGGTGTGGCGAAGGCAGTCAATGAGGTTCATGGCTCTCGGGGTCCTCAAGCTCAGGAATTTGAGGACACTAACAAACAATCTCAATTCATGGGTCTTGGATACCTACATCCCATAGGTCTATTATCATGTAGTGATGTCCCCAAGGGTGAAATCAGAAAGGAGGACGAACCATTTGTTAAGTTATTGTAGGGGAATTATTTTTTGCATGCAGCTACCGACTCTTTCCATGGTCAAGGAAGGTAGGATGGGGTTAGAGTCTTGGGACCCTTAGACCCAAACACTCTTATGCCTAAGTCCCCCCCCCCCTTCAGAAGACTGGGAGTGAGGGGAAGAAGAAGAATGACTTGGAGGTTAAAGAAGGCATGTTGGACTCTCCATAGAGGCCAAGGAATCTCAAAGAAGGCCTAAGGGTTGAGGTGAAAACCCATTTTGAAGGTCTATAAGATCAAGACCAATCTTTGACGCAAGATGATGATGATTCAGGTGATGATAGTTTTAGACAACTCTTACTGGACAGCCTAGACCTGTTCCAAGGGAAAGGTCCCCACAACCCAATAAGGAAGAAAGGTAAAAAAGGAATGCGTGACTCAAGGAAATGCATTGTGGTCCTGGGTAAAAAACCCAAGGGACGAAAATACTACTCTCACTTGCCTAAACTGATGGAAACCATGTTGGCCAAGAAAGGTGGAAATAAGGGAAGAAAGGGTCTTCCAAATGGTGAAAGTGGGGATCCCATAAGAGAACCAAGAGTGATGTAAGGAGAGGGTGTGGAGTGCATTAGGCTCATCTTCCACTCCAAGGAAGTGATGCTTGAAACAGTCCTTCGGCCAAATGCCTCAAATGAAGAGATTTTAAGGATTTATGAAAGAAACGTGCAGATTAAGGCAATAGAGGATAAAGAAACGTGGATAGAAAAGCATGAATGAATCATTGCCCGAGGCTTCATCCAAGGTAGAATCACATTGAAGGAATTCATCCAGATAATGGACAGAATGGTTTCTCACCTTGAAGAACTTATCAGGGAGGATCTAGACATTCAGGTTAGTACTCTGCAATGGGAATTATATAGAGCATCTAACCCAAATAGTCTTAGTCTTGTGTTTAATAATTCTGTGAGCTCTTTCATCATGTATTTGTCTTTGTGTGCGAACTTTGGTTTTCCACTTTACCTTAAAGTGGCCTAATAAAAATTATATTTGGTTAGTTTTGACTACGAGAATTAATTTTAAAATAATTTCTTCCAAATCAATGTTTTGAATTTGGAAAAATTGATTCCATATTTTGAATCATAAGGTCCAAATTTTATAAATAAGAACCATTTATTTTTTGACATTATGAATAGCAACTTCAGTAATTATTTTATTTACCATGGTTAAATGGTAAATATGGTAAATAAGGGTAAACAAATAATATTATAATAATATAAAACTACCCTAAAACATGTCCTAATTCTATTGGATGATATATGTACAACCATGTTCTTCCTTGGGTTGATATTGGGACCCCATGGAGTCACTTGGGTGTGAAAATGATATTGTATATGAATTAATTTAAATTATAGAAAAATATAACATAAACGAGTATCTTTCACTAAAACAATTTTTATATGGGGCTATATAATTGATCTCTTAGACTATAAAAAGTAATTATAAAGATAAAATGATTTAATACATCATGATTATTGATTTATAATTTTTATACATTAGATAAATATATTTATTAATGACATAGTGATGATGCAGTTATTAACTTATTAATGAATTATTCAAGTAAATGAAATTTTAAATATTAAAATAAATGTAATTATAACATTTCGATGCCATAAATGAATTTTATTGGTGAAATTGACATATGAGGGATGATCCAATGCCTTTTGTTTAGGGAATCAAGTTGTTACGACTTTAAAAAAATTACTAAATAGTGTCAAAATTGACATAAATGACTTTTTTTAAAACAAATTCTATATTATTAAATGATATAAAAATACTAAAAATATAAATATAAGCCAAATAACTTGTATAGTGATAAAAATTTCATAAATGATCCCCTTTAGGTTCTCATTTAATTTTATACTAGTGATATTAACCTTGTACAAGAGGACATGGTAAGAGTTAACTTATATTACAAAGGGTTAAATATAAAAAGAAGGTTACTTTTATGAACTAAACATGCCAAAAACATATTGGATGAGAGTATTTCAACCTATAATCATATTATAATAGAAATAAATCAATTTTTATATATTATAAACCAAAAATATTTTTATAATAAATTAATATTTTCTGATTATTCCTAAAGTGCCCCCCAAATCTTTTATAAAATAGAACCCCCTTTCTCTTTACCTCACACCTCAAAATCCTTTTGGTTCAGCCAAAACCCACCCTTTTCTCTTAAAAACCTAACTAAATTCATCCTAGAGGACTAATTTTGCGAAGATATCCATACTAAGGATCCCTTTTGTTCAAATCAAAACAAAATACCCAAAGAATAGGCAATCGTTTTATCCCTTTTTTCAAAGTTCTTTTCTTCTTCTACTTCCTCTTACTATGTTGTTACCATAATAAAACAATAACTCTCTAATTTACTATATGGTGACATGCTTTTAAGATTATGGTAAAACCATATTCATCTTTTTACCCATCCTATGAAAAATAATACCACCATGTGTGCGCATGTACGGCTTACCGTCTCCACACTGTGGTGTAATTTGTTTTCATGTACACCTTATTTCTATTGGTATAACGATGAATATAATGGATGTAAACAATACATATAACATTATATCTCTTCTGTAAAATACATATTCCATCTAATTTAATACCATTTTACCATTAATGAAATGATATTGTGGCTCATGTGTACGTACGACCTACCATCTCCATGACGCGGTGAGATTCATTCTCCACTTTAACCATCCAAGAATAATTATAAAAAATATATTATTATAATTATGAAATATATAAACTAATAATTCTACTGGAATTATATATATATATATATATATATATATATTAATGTACATATATTTCATTTGCTTACTTCCATTCAATACGATAAGAAAATAGAAACAACATTTTTGTGTACGTACGACCGATCGTCTCCATGTACAATGTATTCTATGTTATATACCTATCTATTATATAAACTTATATTATGAATATATATTATATATAAATCATATTATAAATTATGGAAGTAATTAAATCATGATCTATGTAATATGATCAAGAATAAATAGTCAAAACACTTACGATAAACAAAGCGATATTACCTGAAATATTGCATTATCTTGGACTTGTTAATAAATGGGTAATATAAAGTCATAAAATAATCATATATGTTATAATAAATATTACTATTATTCTTATATAAATTAATAATATGTTTATAAATGTTATACAGTTGTTTCGAACACATACGACGAGTATCAGGTCTAATGTATGGGTTAATTTCACAATCTCATTAATAACCAAGATTGTTTATGTGTATATATTTATTGGGACATATTTATCATACAATTACATGTTTCATAAAAAAAATTCAAAAGGGATCTTTTAAGGTTTCATGGAATGGAATATTTAACTATATCATCATTTTAATTGTTTTAAAGATTTATTTTTCTAATTATTTATAATTAAAGTCCATGTTTTCAAAATGATTTTAAGGATTTATTTATATGGAAATGTTTGTTTTAAATTTTTAATTACATTAAAAAATTTCAAAATGGTATGGGACACTTTTATTCAAAAAATATATTTTAAATTACCTTAATTATAAATTTTGTGACATTTAGATGATTTCATGAAAAGGGATATTTCTCTCAAAGAGTTTTACTGATCATTTTCAACTATGTCAACATCCTTTACTGGTTATTATTATTAATTGAGGTTTATTTATTATGATAAAATCTTCCATGTTTTATTGAATGAGTTATGATATGTTTGAATGTGCATACTCTATTTTTATACCATTCATGGTTTATAGTTAGTGTTTGGAGATTTTGTATTTTAGATTTAATAAGAATATTTATGTTCTGTTTCAACCTTTTCATATGAGAAATGCATTGGACTTAGTAAGTGATAGGTAGGGCCCTCTATATCCCCTTGATGCATCGGTAGGTCTCATAATACAAACTATTGTCTTAGAATAGGGGCTTGATAGAATATTTTTCAGTGTTCTTGGCACAAGGCCTTAACATAGTTGTTATTATGTCTGGTATTATGCATTCCCTCAATATGAAATTAGTTATTACATGTGATTATTCAACTAGTATAATATCCATGTGAATGTTTATATGGTAATGTTTAAATTATTTTTTCCATATTATGTTTAACATTATGTTCTAAAAGGCTGTTGTTTTTATTATACATGTTTCTTTAAAAGTTTATAGCTTCCGCTGAATTATTTACCCTAACTAAGCATCGAAGATCACCCCTTTCTTATGTTTTATTTTCCTAAGATTCCTAAATGTGTATTATGATTGATATGAAGGTTTATTCTAGGGGAATAATGGTGTTATAAAAGGATTATGTATGCTCTGTATTATGTTATAATGTGTAATTTATCGTTCATGCATTTAATCTATTTTCTAAGACTGTTAAACTGATCGGTCCTTTGAGTCTTGATTCCTTACAATCAGACCAATGTATTAAAATAATGCACTAGCTCTGGGTAGCTAGGGTTGGGGTGTTACATTTTCTATCAGAGAGTGTTTATAAATAACCTTGGAAATATATTAGGAAAAATTATATTAGGGATCATAACCCTAAGATAGAATTTGAGGATATGTATACAAGAACCACCTAGAATTTTGGTAAAGTAGGTATTACATGGATATTACATGAATTAGTTCCCTTTTTGGATACTAAATGTGGAAATGGTTTTGGATCATTTGTACTATAGGGTGAAATCTCTAACAAGGTGTTCCAAGCATGAATCAGGGGTACACGACAATGGGCCTTACTGCACTCTTGGTTTGACTCACCCATGGGATATTCTTAGGATAATTCATATTTTCTTTACAAAATATTACAAAGGATTTATTAGTAAATATGTCCTGAAAGGAACCATATTTATGATAATGGATTAGATATGCATAAAATTTTAATTTATGTTATGTATTTTACATGTTTGGAATTATGAATTTTGATTCATAAGATAATATAGTGTATGCCATTGTTTAGAAATGGATCCTAGCACTACTGGAAAATAGGTCTATACCCGCGGTTTTACAAAAAACCGTGGGTATAGGGATAGTATGTGAACCTATACCCACGGTTCTCCAAAACCGTGGGTATAGGGTATTTTCCGAAGACCTATACCCATGGTTTTGAATAAACATGGGTATTTGTTTTTTTTTTGAAGACCTATACCCACGGTTCTGGAGAACCGTGGGTATAGGTTATGGCGGGGAATTAAAATTAGGCGAGACACGAAAAAAATTTGGCGGGAAAAATATTTTTTCACGGTTTACTTTAATATATTTATAAAAATATAAATTTATATAATCAAAATTTCTATAGCTCGGTTGGTCACTAGTGGAGGCGCCGTTGTGACTTGCGTTCGATTCCCGCGTTCTGCGATTTTTGAATTTAAATATCTGATTATATTATATTAATATATATACGTATACATATATATAAATAACAATAGAAAAGCGTAGCCCAGTTGGTGTGTTGTAGGTGCGCGGGTCAGAGTTCCAGTGTGCGATGCGGGTTCAAAACCTCTTGGAGGCCCTTTTATGGATTTTTTAGTACACCACGCACATAAAATTAATGTATATACACTGTTGTATAATTATATAATAAAAAGAAAATGCAGCTCGGTTGGTTAATTGCAGCTGCGCAGCGTTATGCGCGACGGGATTGCAGGTTCAAATCCTGCCTGCTGAAGATTTTTTGAAATTTAAATACCCACAGTTTTGAAAACCGTGGGGTCTATGGTGTGCCACGGTGGAACACCCGTGGTGAAAATTTGACTCCCCTATACCCACGGTTTTGTAGAACCGTGGATATAGGTTCAGACCCCTATACTGACGTCATTCCAGCCCACGGTTCCCAAAACCGTGGGTATAGCCTATACCCACGGTTTTGGGGGCTATACCCACGGTTTTGGGGGCTATACCCACAGTTTTGAACCGTGGGTATAGGTTGTTTTTCTAGTAGTGTAGTGAAAGAAATGGAAACCGTATCAACGCATGAAATCTATTGAGATGGTATGTGGAGTATGATATACTCTATAATACCAAATGCATGATCTAAATAATAGAGATACTGAATAAAGTATCTAATGATGCTCAATATACAAGAGGGGGGTGAATTGTAATCTTTAAAAAATTCATTTGGGAATTTTAAATATGGTTATGTTTAACAATGTTAAACAAGGTAATTCACAAAACCTCTAAATTCTATACACTTGCTTGATTCTGGAAGTATGATTCTAAGAAAGTGAATCCGGAAAGATAGTTCCGGAAAATGAAACTTAATGAAAGTTTACAAAGATAAAGATTCTACCTTAAATCGTATAGAATCTTACTGAATCATAGTATACAAGTATAAGAAAGTATAAGATAGTTATACTTTCCTCAATAATTAAAATGCAGTGGAAAACTTGTAATAAAACAAGTAACGAGTAATAAATATTTTAACCCAAAGATAAGGGTATCCAATAACCTTGGATAAAGGTCCCTTGATTTATACTTTCAAGATAGTCTGTCTTACCCACACCAGGGTAAGCCCTCGATACAAAGATCGGAGTCTGTCTTTCTATCCCTGAAAGCCCTCAACTTCAAGGTAGTCAGCACCTCTGTCTTCCTGAGCAAGGAAGCCTTCAACTTCAAGGTAGCCATCACCACTTTCTTCCTCTCCCCGGAAGTCCTCGATTGTACATAGTAACAATCGGAGTCGCACAAATAAAATATGAACAAGAATTTCAATATGCACAAAGCAACAAAGCCTCTCTCTCTAGAAATCACTTCAGCAGCATGTAATCTCTAGATTGATCAACTTGTTATGAGATCTTTCAAATGAGATCCTATTTATAGGCACAGCTCTAACGGTCAGCTCCCTCCTCCAACGGTCATATTGTTCATTGAATTTTGGAGGGACCTGTACACGTGTCACTCAAACAACGGTTAGTTAGTAATTGAATTCATGACATCGTTTTATAATGAAAACAAGTGTAAGAAAAAATATGGTTACATAACCAAAATCAAATATTCATAATTTAAGCAAATAAAAGTTTGGAGTCCAACCAAAAACACATTCGATGTCTATAATACAAGGATATTTAGATTCTATTTTCTAAGGAATTTGGAACTGGAACTCTATAGAATTCTAGAGTTTGAATTTTAAGGAAATTCAGAATAAGTATTCACAAGAATTCAGAACCTGAACTTACAAAGTTCAGATTCAGAGTTCATGAGAATTCGGAGTCAGAACTTACGAATTTTAGAGTCTAAATTCATTAGAATTTAGATCCAGAACTCACAAAGTTCGGAGTCTGAATTCATTAGAATTCAGATTCAGAATTCAAAAAGTTTGGAGTCTGAATTCATTAGAATTCGGAGTCAGAACTCAAAAATTTTGGAGTCTAAATTCATTAGAATTTGGAGTCAGAACTCATAAGATTTCGGAGTCTAAACTCAGAGAACTTGGAGTCTAAATTTAGAGTCTAAAAACAAGATGCCCTTTATCTAAGTATTATATGATTCTGAGGTTTTAGATATAAAACCAAATTTTACACTTAGACAAGAAAATGAACAATAAAAAACATGGTGAGGATAAATTTCCTTGGGGAAGGAAAATTTTCCTTAGAGAAGTAAAACACAGGGTACAATGAGATTTTCCCTGAAATAAGTTGTTTGTGATTTTAAAAACAATAAGGAATGATAGATTCATAAGGATGCCTTATTGACTCAACAATCTCCCCCAAGTATAAAGGAATGAAAAATTCATAAGAAAAACCTCATTGACTCAAAAATATCCCCCTTTTTGGAAAGCACAAACATCCTTACAAAAAATAATATAAGGACTTAGAAAATATTTTTCTAGACTTTGAAATAAAACTTATCTCACTTTACACATGGACAATGATGAATATGACTAACTCCCCCCTTAGGTTTTGATACTCTAAGGATCGTATTCTAGATTTATGGAATGAGATTTTTCATAATCTTGAATACGGAAATATTAGTAATGAACCCCCCCTAGATAAACTCCCCCTTACATAGGGATATTTCTTCTTTTATTAGTATTCTTTTTCCTTTCTCCACCTTTGTGATTTTAAAGAAGAATTTTAGGTAATGGAAAAGAAATTATAGTACCTAAAATATTAGTACAAAGTATCCAAACAAAAACTAGCAACCAAAATTTCATTAAGATAGGAATAATTTGTACAAGGAATGAATACAAAAAAGATTAGATTGGATCTATTTTCCTTCCTTCTCCTTGGGTATCAATTTCTTCACTATGGTTTTCATCTTTTTAAGTTCTTTGTGGTGTTCCGCTGCTTACTTAAGGGGTTGATCATGATCCTCAGCTTTCTTCTCTAAGTCCTTGATTCTTTCATCCTAAACCTTAAGAACCTATGTCTGAGCCTTTAGGACTTCTTCCTGCTTAACAAGCTTTTCTTCAATCTCAATCCGAATATCTATTTCTCTCTTCCAGCTTTGAGAAATAGAATATAGATTCCCATTCAGATCATTTACCTCTTGAATCTGAGTATTCTTCTCAAGATTTAGCTTTTCCTCAAAGCTAGTCGATAGATCCTTGATTCTACCATATTCACTATCAAAATCTTCCTTAAAATTATGTTGAAACTCATCAAGCTCTCTCAAATCTTCAACTATCTTCTTTGACTAGCTAATCACTTTCTTACACAATTTTTTGTGGGCATCGTAGTTAATGAAGAAGTTCTTGAAATCATCCTCGAGTTTTACACACTTATCCACCACCAATGATAGTAAATCCAATTTTTGATTGAAGCTGGGTTGGAGAATCTGACATCTCAAGTCAATGCTTGGAAAGATCAAAATGGTGTCAACAAGCTTCTTCAGTGATTGAATGATGAAATAATGTCCTAGGGATGATGATTCTGAATCTGATACTTTGCTTGGTGAATGATCTTTCTCTAGCTCGACAAGCTTCCTCTTCGAAGATCCACCATCTTCCTTTTTCTTAAAAACAACTATAGTAGGTGTATCCACAATCACATGTTTCCCATTATCAGTTCTCAGAACAGCTTTCTCATCTGGAGACTCATGTTCACTATCAGACAGCTGAACAATTCTATCTTCATCTATCTTCTCCTTTTCAGCTCCTACATCATCATCTTCAAGGTGAATGAAATGATTATTATAACATTCTTCCTCAGAGAGCTTATTCACTTCATCTTCAGATTTTTCATCTAACCCAAGAGTATCAAGCTTTGAAGATCTGTCTTGATAGGTCCGAATTAAAAATTTCTTGGATGCACTTTCCTTTTTATGAAAGTCTTCAACTTTCTTTATGAGGTCTTCTGTGTCATCGCTGCTTTCTTCTTCTTGCACTTCTTTCACAGCTTCCTTTTCTTCAAAAATCTTTTCTTGTACTTTTTCCAAAGTGAGAAATTTCTTCCCCGGTGTCTTAGGTAAGGCCTCTACTAAGAAGGATTTCGATACAGGGATATTCTCGGAAGCTTTCTCAGTATCCCTTAGAAGGGATTGAACAATTTCAACCTCCAACATCTTCTTTTTTTGCTTCTTTTCCTTAGCTTTCTTCTCAAGCTTGTCAGCGGTCTTCTCTTTTAAAGCCTTGGCCTCAGCAGGATCCAAACCAAAACTTGGATCCCTTGCTTTCATATTCTGTTTTTCTTCCCTCCATTTAGCTATAACCACATATGGATAAACTTTACGATTCTTAGGATTTGGAGGTGCGGATTGGGTTCCTTTAGCCTCTGGGATTTTACCTTCAACTACTACTTCTTTCAATTTCTTCTTCTTTCCTCCATTTTTCGATGATCCTGGAAACTCTTGATCCATCGGAACAGCTTCAGCCTCTTCCTCTGGTAAGTCATAGAATTATCAGGAATCTTTAGATAAACCAATATTAATTGTCTTCAATGTATCATCACTTACTAACATGAATTTTAAATTCCTCGGCTTGGAACTGCAAGGAATCTTGAAAGACTCAAGGAACCAAACAATTAGCTTAGAGAGGATGGCTAGATACATTATAATCTAAGCCTTTAGATTTCCATTCTTGATATTATCTATCATGACCAGAAATATGCTTGACCAAATTTATCTTCCTTAGATTCACCAAAAAATCTAGGATGTACATGTCACTTTTCTTCAAGGTGTCCTTATAACCTTTTATCATAATGATGAAAACTTGAACCCATAATTCAAGGATCCGATTATTTGTAGACAAATAAAAAATCTTCGAAGTCTTGACATCTGAAAGTCCAAGACACTCCATAGCCTTTAGTTTATTGAAACTTCCTTTATCATCAGGAAATTTATGGGAACAGAATTCAGCTTCCCCTTCATAAGACAACCCTACCAAGCTAGCATCCTTAGTGTGTGAAAGGGCATGAGTTTTTCCATAGATTTTGAAATAAAATTTACCCCTCTCTTTTTCTTTTAAAAAACTCACAGATTCATAAAATTCCACAAGTAGATCTGGATATACTACATATTGATCTCCTAGTTTTGATATGCAAACACTTTCTCATCCATTCAACCTGATGTTATTGGATATAATGGAATTCGACTTGGAAAATAAATTTGGATGCACCAACGTCTCTCTGTAAATCTGCCACTCCAAAATTGACTTAACAGTTGACATATCTTGAGAAGGAACTTCAACAGACATTTGGATTTGAGCAAGATTTGAGAGGGTTGGAATGGGCTTTTCAAAGGGAGAAAAGCTTTGGCATGCAAAGGCTTGAAATCCGATGTGGGATCACCTTCGGGGGGGGGGGGGTCCTTTATATAGGAGTTTTATATGATGGTTGAAATTCCAAAGACAATTCAATAGTTGATAAATCTTCTAATTAGATCTGACGGTTTAAATGATAGCTACAAGGAAAATTTGGTAGGATCCGATCTTTCGAGGTTTTTAAAGGAAAACATTAGAATTTAAGGAAACTAGAATCCAAAACATTTAAAACACAAAAGAAAGTACCAGCAAGTAAATGATGATTACGAAAACTTAATAAATAAAACATACCTTTTGGATTACCAGGATGATTATTCATATTAAGGAAAAAATTCTTCTTGAAGAAATTTAGATTCCAAAAATTTTGATTACGAAAAAAAATTAAAAATGAAAAAAAAACTCCATTACGAAAATTTTCATTAAGAAAATTTTGAGTACAAAAATCATCATTACGAAAATATTCATTACAAAAATTTTGAGTATGAAAATTTTAGACTGAAAATTTTCATTACGAAAGATTTGAAAAATCTAACAACGAAATTTTTGAAAAACTTTATTACGAAAAAATTGAAAATCTTAATTATGAAAAGCATGAAAAACTTCATTACAAAAAATTTAAAAAAATTCATGACGAAAAATTTGAAAAACTTCATTAAAAAAACTTGAAAAACTTCATTATGAAAAATTTAAAAAAAACTAACAAGAAAATGCACCCCCTGTGAAAAGAAGTTTATTATTGTAAGGAGATTGGTTCAACAGAAAGTTAACAAGGAGGATTACCTTATGGTTATCATTCCTAACTTATGTTTAATGTATTAAAATCTATCAAAGGTTAATGATTTTGTGAAAATATCAGCAAGTTGATCTTGTGTTCTGATAAATTGAAAAATGATATCTCGTTTTTGTGTGTGATCCCTAAAAAAGTGATGCCTAATATCTATGTGTTTTGCATGATAGTGATGTGAATGGTTTTTACTAAGGGAAATGGCAATTGTATTATCACAAAAAATTTGTGTTTTGGTAAAACTCATACCATAGTCTATGAGTGTGTGTTGAATCCACAACACTTGAGCACAAAAACTTCCAACTGCTACATATTCAGCTTCAGCAGTGGAAAGTGCTACTAAGTGTTGCTTCTTACATGACCAAGAAACTAATGAATATCTTAAGAAATGACAGGTTCTGGATGTACTATTTCTATCCATTCTACATCCACTAAAGTCAGCATCTGAAAAAGTTTTCAAAACAAAATCATTTCCAGAAGTATAGAAGAGTCCTAAATCCATGGTTCCCTTTAAGTAGTGAAAAAATATTTTCACTACCTTCAAATGAGATTCATTAGGATTGGATTGATATCTTGCACATAATCATACTGAAAACATTATGTATGGACGACTGGCTATCAAGTAAAGTAAACTTCCTATCATACCTCTAAAATATGTTTGATCTACTAGTTTCCTAACTTCATCAAGATCAAGTGTATTTGAGGTACCGATGGGAGTACTAATAATTTTAGTGTTGTCATATTTATACTTTTTAAGAATATATTTAATATACTTATTTTGGGATATATGGGTCCCTTCTGGTTTTTGAGAAATTTGAAAACCAAGGAAAAATGTTAACTTTCCCATCATACTCATTTCAAACTCAGATTTCATTAGATCCGCAAAGAAATCATTTAAATATTTCTGAGTTGAACCAAATATAATGTCATCAACATAAATTTGAACAATCAAAATATTTATTTATCTTTATTTATAAAAAGGGTTGGATCTGCATTTACCTTAACATAATTATTTTGAATAAAAAATATTGTAAGTCTATCATACTAGGCTCGAGGGGCTTACTAAAGTCCATACAAAGCTTTGGTAAGTCTAAAAATTTGATCAGGATGTTTTGTATCTTCAAAACCAGGAGGTTGTTTAAAAAAACTTCCTCTTGAACATAACCATTAAGGAAAGCACATTTCACATCCATTTGAAAAAGTTTTAAATTGAAGAATGCTGAAAAGGAAAGTAATATATGAATATATTCAAGTCTAGCTACTGGAGCATAGGTTTCTTCATAGTCTATTCCTTCTTGTTGAGTATATCCTTTAGCAACTAATCTAGCTTTATTTCTTACTATGATTCTATTTTCATCACACTTATTTCTGAAAACTCATTTGACTCCAATAACAGAAGTTTCCATAGGTCTTTTAACCAAGGTCCAGACTTTGATCCTCTCGAATTCATTTAGCTCATCTTGCATAGATTTTATCCAATAATCATCACATAAAGCTTCATCATTTCTTTTTAGTTCTAATTGGGAAAGGAATACTATATGTTCTACTTTATTTCTTAAGGAACTTCTAGTCTTTAAAGGTTGATTCACATCACCAATGATATTATCACTGGGATGATTCTTTAGAAACAACTGGTTTGGGTTTTGTAAAACTTGTTCATCAACATAGGGTAGGAAATATTCTGGGGTAAATGCTTCAGAAACATTTTCTTGGGCATTTTCTTTATCAGAAGAATCTTCTATCGAGGTTTGATAATCAGTTTTTGAAAATACATCTGAAGATGTAGGTTGGGGTTGTTTAAAAACAAAGGGATCAGTTTCATTAAATTTTACATGTACTGTCTCTTCAACAGTACAAGTGTTTTTATTGAAAACTCTATAAGCCTTAGAGGTTGTGGAGTAGCCTAAGAAAATTCCTTCATCATATTTTGGTGCGAATTTGTGTAGATTATATTTAGTATTCAGAATGAATACCCTGTAACCAAAAACCTTGAAATAGGAAAGTCTAGGTTTTCTACCATTCCATAACTCATAAAGAGGTTTATTAATAAAAGGTCTAATCAAAACTCGATTTATAGTATAACAAGAAGTACTTACATCTTCAGCCCAAAAATGTCTTTCTATAGAATATTCACTCAACATGGTTCTTGTTATCTCTTGAAGAATTATATTTCTTCTTTCAATAACACTATTCAGTTGAGGAGTTTTTTGTGCTGAGAAATTTTGAGTAATGCCTTTTCTACTACAAAAAGTTTCAAAATCATAATTTTGAAATTCTCCACCATGATCACTATGAATGGTTTTCAATGGAAGGATTTTCTCATTGTTAACATGGGATCTAAAACTTTTAAAATAAGAGAAGGCTTCAGATTTCTTTGCTAGAAAATAGACCAACATAAATCTAGTGTAATCATCAACTAAAACAAATACATAATACTTGCCTCCAATGCTTCCAGTTTATGTAGGACCAAAGAGATCAATATGCACTAGATGTAATGAATCAGTAGTTGAGATTTCACCGACTAATTTGAAACTTGATTTATATTGCTTACCATATTTACAAGGGTCACAAACTTTTGAATAATCAAATCTAAGCTCTGGTAGATCCTTAACTAATATTTTCTTAGAAAGTTTGCATAGGTTCTTAAGGTTACAGCGACCTATCCTTCTATGCCACAACCAAGAATGATCTTCCATTACACTAAGGAAAGGTAGATCTTGGCTCCTAAGGTCTTCTAAGTTTAGTTTGTATAAATTCTCTTGCCTATGGGCAGTAAGAATAAAATCTTCCTTGGAATTGTGTACTAAGCACTTATCATTCCTAAAATTCACAAGGTAACCTTCATCACATAATTGACTTATACTAATGAGGTTGTGCTTAATACCCTTAACAAATAAAACATTTGAAATCAAAAAAAAAATTCAAGAAGAACGATATTACCTATACCAATAATTTCTCCCTGAGCATTATCCCTGAAAGTAACTTTTCCTCTTTTTTATCTTAATAACATTTTCAAAATAGTTTTTGTTACCATTCATATGCCGGGAATATCCACTATCCATGTACCAAGTATTGTTGTTGGTACTCTCTCTATTTTCCTGAAAACAAAAGAGTTAGACTTTCGGAACCCAAACTTTCTTGGATCTGGAAATTTTAGGCACCCACATTTTCTTAGAAAAATAGGATTTATGAAATCCTAAAGACTGAGTTTTGTTTAGGGAACAATTTTTTGCCAAGTTTCCACCACACTGACACTTAGTACAGAATGGATCTCTTTGTGGAACAAAATAATTGTTGCTAAAAATCGGTTTAGAACTAGTATAACCAAAACCAGAATTATTCCTTAGAGGTCGGATTTTAGAATACATCTTATCAAACTTTTCCTTACCTAAGGTAAAGTTTGAAAAACACTTTCTCAAGGAAAAAAATTCAGATTTTAGTTTGATAACTAAATTCTTGTCTTCCAAAACATTTTATTTTTAACTAGATTTAGGCTCGAAAACATCTTTCTTAGAAATTACGTTTTCTAGATCCTTATAAAGTTTATTCTTCTCAAAATTTACTTCCTCAAGATTTATTGAAATACTTTTAAAATAAACAATTTTCTTATCAAGATCTTTAGAAAGATATGATATTTCCTTATTAATAATAGTATTCCTAGAATTTTCCTTATCAAGATTTTTCAAGAGTTTTGAATTCACAATCTCAAGGAGTTTAACAAACCTAGAAACTTCTTCATAGGTAGGTAAAGTATTATCTTCATCAGAAGAAGATTCTTCATCAGAAGAGTTATAGTATTTATCATTAATATAATTTGCATTTAAAGAAACATTGGCCATTGATTCAACATTGTGTACCTTAGCCATCAAACAATGATTTTCAATAGGTAGTCTGGCTATTAGACTGAGATTATTCTGTCCAGAAGATTCGTAATCTGATGATTCATCTGATGAGTCACCACCACTGGAACTTCAGGTTTCATTATCTTTCAAGACTTTCTTAGCTTTAGCTTTATAGTAACCACCACTGTTAACCCATTCTCTCAAAGAACCCTGTTGAATCCCCTCTCATGATAAACCTCCTTATGAGTGCATCTTCTTGATCATATCCACATTTTTCTAGACCACAAAATACATCACCAATGTAAAAGGAGTAACTGTATACTAGATCAAAGGATGAAGTGCCTCCTCTAGAAATATCACACGAGACTCCTTATATAGAAAGAGATCTAGAAAAAATGTAAGAGATCATTAAAACTGATCCCCACCTCCCATATAGACATACTCCTCTACTAGAGGGAGATTAAATCCTACTTATTCTAGTCCTTCATGGTTTATGGAAGGAATTCTTCTTGAAAATCCATATTTATATCGACGAACAGAACGTTAGGCTCCTTCCTCTCCCATAGGTACATCGTCCAACATTTACGTGCAACTCCTCGCATATGACTAACCACCAATGGAACCCAATACTTCATCACGGCCCGAAAAAAGTTGAAGGTGATCTCAAGATCCTCGAGCTAGCCCTTTGTCTTCATGTGCGAAACAGAGCCCTCATAATTTCACAAATCATGCAATTGGAAAGCTTGTAATGTTCTCTACCATTGGCCATCTTACACTACTGGATCAACCCTCCGTTGATCAACCAGATCAGCCTACAGAGCATCAACTACCTGAGCCACATGTGGTTGATTATCGAGGGCCATATCTGAAAGGTAAACAAGGAATTTATAAGACCTAATAGTATTATATTTATATTTAATATTATTTTAACACATTTTAACTCATTTTTTTTCATTATTTCCCAATTTCCCAAAACCCAATTCAGAAGAGAACACAAGTTAGTATGATTCGTGTACCTCTCCTAGGGTCTCTACCCCTCAACCGGTGTTGCCTCAATTTGTTGTTCGGTAGGCTCAAATCCATGACATTGGATCATGGGGGCCCTATAATTCCATGTCCTTTCTAGTCTTCCCTGGAATATTTCTCACACCAAGATCGCATGGCACTTTTTACCTCAAAACCTATGAAATCCTCAGTATGTCTAACTACAAACTCTATCATATCTCTCAACCATCAACTCTGATGCAATTATTTCATAACCCCCTCCCTCTAAATATACCCCACTTGGGATGGAAATGATGAAAGGGAGATAATCAACCCTGATTCCTGCCTTCAGTAGGCCCTGAGGTGGTAACTAACACCAAGGTTATACAATATCATGAAATGGGTGGCATTTCCCTTTTTAGGAAAATCTTGATTAGGAGATAAGATGGATCATCAAAAAACAAATCCAAGATATATATATATATATATTATAGAAACCCAAAATCCATCCCATGTGTATGATTAAAGTAAAACTATTACATGTAAAATAAAAACACCAAAGTAAGCACCAAAAGAATTCTAATGCGGTGAATTAGAAACTGTCAATATATGATATATTAAGGTACCGCATGGTCCATGTGATCCTCCTAATATCCTAAAATATGTTTTATATACATAGGGTGAGTATAAATATATACTCATTAGAAAAAATAGAAGACACTCATTCACATGTTAAAGGATGCACACTAATTCCAATGTGACAAAACATCATAGCCAAACAACACCTAACAAGGTATACCAACCATCTCATCCTCACCAAGTCATGCTCACCACATAACACAAGTCATGAAAAGTAATATTGTAATGACATCGATGATATGGGTACCTCACACCACTTCCCCCTGTTTGAGAAACCGTTGCCTGATGGAAAACATCCTTGCTCCCCCACCTCTTATAGATGAACCACGTCACAACTTTCCCTCACACACATGGTCTCCACAACCACACCTCGTCCTGTCACCTAAGTCATGATCCACAACACATTATTTGCACAGACACCTGGGCTCCAAAATCACACCTCCTCCCATCACCTAGGCCACAAGACACATCACATCCCGCCCAAAGGCACGTGGGACACATAACACATCACATACCATCTGGAAGTCACCCGAGAAAGCACAACTCATCTCATCTTGAAGACACCCGGGAAAACACAACCCATCTCATCCCAAGGGCACCTAGGATAGAAAAACATTCCCGCACACACCAGGGCCTCACAAACCACAACCTTCCTAAAGAATCATGGGTTATCAACACTTAGAAGAGAGGGAAGGGACAATTAGGTGGTCATCCATTCATCCTCCCATTGGGATGTTTGGTAATGATACCCACCCCCATGATGATGTTGGTGTTCAAAATGTAGTGGTCAACTAGTGTGGGTGCATATAAAAATCACAAGGGAACAAATAAAAGTATATACATATATGATACCAAAAACTCAATCCCAACCTACGGGTTCCCAATAGACAACCAACTAATAACACTGAAAACTTTACTACTACGTCTATATGTATAACACCACACATCAAGACACAACCTCCTTTCAATTTCCTACCAACATAACTAACCATTAACATTATTTATTCACAACTCAATTATTCATTCCTTTAACCCAACCAAACCAATCCAGTTCCAAACATTATTAACAAATTATTTATACATTTATTCCATTGCTACCGGGAAACTACCAAGCCCAATACAATACAAGAGACATTGAAACACACCACCACACAACCAGATCACAACTCCACTATGAAACACCTCACATCCATTCCACAATCAATCAAACTCTCAATTAGTTATTCCATTAAATGTCCAAGTTGATGTATCGTCTACAAGATAATCCACCACACCGCCCAAACCAACCCACAACACACACATGTGCTTCAAAAACATACCACATCAAAAACCAAAGAGTATCCACACATCACAACATAGACACATCTAATTCCATTTGTCCCACAAACACAACCACACTATCTCACACAACACATCACCCACAAAACCAAAGCATAACACAAATTCCAGATTAAATGTGGCCTCACTTATTTAAATACACTTGTTAATTTAGGGGTTGTCATGGAGACTAGGTAATCATGGGGCATCCGTTTATTATCCAAGTGTACAAGATTTACAATTTTCCATATACAAGTGTTCAATAAGAATCCACCAACATGAATCTTGATTAGTGCACAACCATGGACCACCAATGACCATGATTTTTAAGGAGAAATTTATCCCATATACTTTACAACATCACAATAACAATAAATCCATAAAAACATATACACAAGATCCCTCTTCCCCTTTCAATTCATTTACTCGGTTCATATCTTTTATTTGTTGGGAACAATTATGATCCGTAGGAAAAAAGGTAGACCCCCCTCATGAACAATCAAATAGATATGATGGAAAAACCCTTCCTTAAATAATCTTTTCAACTCATCTGTGCGCCGTAGGGTGAAGAAGAATGCTCAAAACCGACAAACACACTTCTAGAAACATGGATCAACCTATTCTGCACAATATTATTATCAAAACGCTGACCAAACATCCATTTCTAGCCAACCCATACCATGAAAGGGAATACCATGGAATGAATAAGAGTAAATAGATGAGAAAGAGGAGAAAAATCACCATGAATTGATCACAAATCGCAAACGAACAACCACCAGGGTTGATCCTTCATGAAGGGAGGAGTACAACTAGAAAGAGTCCTCGGGGAACCTAGGTTTTATTTGTAATGAGAGGAAATGAAATCCATGGTCGAATGAATAAATGTTTGGCCAAAAGGAATTATTAAAACTGCACATGATAAGGGTATTACACGACGTGTAATATGTAACAGCCCAACCAATTTAAAATATTTTTTTCTTATTAAACGAACTATTTTTATAAACAAAATTTTTGTGTTTTATTTGAGATAAAAATTCATTATTTTTATGATATAATATTTGAATTGATGGCATAAATTTATTTAAAAGAACATGTTAATATAATATGTTGTTTTTGGAACCAAATAGGTTTTCATTAATCAATTATGGTTTTATGTTAACATATAAGTTTATAAATAAAAATAAAAATAACATTTGTATATAAATATATATATATATATATGGAGAAAATAATTATATATGTTGTTATATATTTTATTTCAAACTTTAATATATGATATAAACTTTTAGTATATAATAAATAGAAACAATTTTGAATGTAATGTTTATTATTGAAATTATGATAATATTATTTTTCCAATATTTATAAACACATCATGTGATTAATAATAGTAAATAAATGAATATACTTTTTTATTATATTCAATTTAACTATTAATAAAATTTAACCAAACTATAAATAAATATTTTTTGGAGAATTTATATTATAATAATAAGAACCGATTTAAAAAATATTGATAAAAACGATATAAAAACGATTAAAAAGAATAAGAAATAAAAAATAGAATGAAAACGTTATTAGGGGAGTCAGGTTAGGGTTCTGCTTCGAGTTGTGAGGGTGTACGAGCAAGGTCGCGCGTCTCGCAGGAGATGAGAGAATCGCGTCGTGTAGAGGTAGAAGCCGATCGCAAGCCGACACTGAGGGAGAGGCGAGACCGAGTGATGTTAGGCTTTGAAGAAGAAGTGTTCGACTACAACTGTTGAATTGGACCATACCGGGTGAGGTCAAAGACATTTGTGGTGTTTGAAGTCGAAGCTGAGAGGTTCGACCACCGACGAGATTTCCGAAGGTTAGTCTTATATCGCATTGAGGGTTTCTTTTGAGATTTGGAAAAGGACCTTCAATTTTTGGTGATCTATTCAAATTTGGAAATAGGTTTTATTCTTTGATTTTTGTTTATCTGAATCTCGATTTAAATTCTTTTTTAGTTATATTAAATACCTAGATGTTGTTTTTCTTCTACGATCGCATTTAATCTAGAGACATGTTCTGTTTTTCTTCCATTTATTCTTCAAAAGGATATCAGTTAGTTTTATCGTAAATTTGGATTTTTATAATGTATTAATTTATTTTCTAGAATTTTTTTTATATCATTTGTCAGTGGTTTCTACTGCAGTTATTGTGTTTTGAAAAAACGTAGTTATGTATCTCATCTGGAACTCTATCTCTTATTTGTCTTTTGCATCATTTTTATTCAATCTATGTTCTGCATTTCATTTGATATAGACACGATCATGAATAATAAAATCACATAAACATTATTTCTTTGTTATCTGTCAATTTCTAAAAATCTTATTTGATACATTGGTTTTTAACAAGATTAAAACTCTAAGCGTATATATGAATTCTGTTTCAATTCAGCAAATCAATTTTTGAAAACCAGAAAAACCCACAATCCTATCTCAGTATATTTTTTATAAATATACAGTAAGTTAAGGCTTTAAAACAAGAGTTAGTTCCGTTATTCTTCACTAGTCTTTTGCTACATGACTTTCTCATGGATGCAAGTCCTGCACACACACCCACTTCATGTGACATCGAAAGTGAGAAGAGTCTGGCAAGAAAGGTATTTGATAATTCAGAAAAAATTGCAATTGTATGGATAGGATGAAAAAAGTTTCTGTCATATAAGTTGTCTCCAAATGACATGCAATGGAGTCTCTGTTTCTTACTATCTATTTTTTTCTCTTATTTTCACCCATTTTTTGTATTGAAATTATTTTCCCTTGATTTCAACATGTATTTGAATGATCGTGTCAAATTAAAAAGTTTTATTTTCAATATTTATTAAGGGATTTATTCAGTTAAATCTATCATGTTTACATTTATTTTATCAAAATTATGATCAAATTTGGTTTGGTGTAAGGGATTATCTATTTTAAAATACATTGAATTTCTCGAATTTCCATTCTATTAAGAGTGTTTAGTTTTTGTGAATTTTTTTAATTCAAAATCATTTTTATTAGGAATTAAAATTGTCGAAAGGTGAAATTTTTTTTTTGGTTAATCCTAAATCAAAATTAATTTTCCGTTTTCAAATGTTGTCTCAACAATTTTATAAATAATTAAGGGATTCAATAATACTAAGCTTTTTCTTTATAGATTGATGAAACAAATCTTTTTGATGTTTTATGTAAGGGATATTTGTTTTAAAACATATTTTAGTTTTAATATATATATATATATATGTGTATATATATATATATATATGCTAAAGGTGAAATAATCACATGAAAATAATTTATTTTATAATAAATTTTTATTCTTAGATTTTGATGCTTTTGTTTTATTTTATAATGTTGAATTTATTAAAACATCATTTTTTAGAAGTTATGCATATTAAAGGAATGGCCATATCCAATAATTTCATTAAGTAGTTTACGTAATTGACTAATTCTACTTATGCAAGCATGTTTTATACATTCAAAAAACCAAAGTCTATATTTTTAAGTCATGGATTGAATATGTATGTTTTTTTAAATCTTTATATTCTTGATATATTTATATATGTTCATGAATGATGAAACACATATTAAATGGTACTCTGATAATTTCTTGTGCGACATATAAATTGCTTGTGATTATTATTGCTATTAATTTATATATTCATGTCATTATTTCATGTATAAAAGTAATTAAAAAAATGTCTTTGATATTTTTATTAAAGATTGAGTTTTTAAAATAGTTGAAGTTATAACGTATGAAATCGTGTATTTTATAAAAATTTTGGGTACTTGGATGTTTATGAAAAGTCAATAGTTTTGGTTAGAAAAAAATAATAAGTGAAATAAAATGTAAGTTCATATATATATACACTCATATATATAAATATATGTGTAATTTTCATTTTAACTTAGTCACATGTTTCAAAATCTAACTCCAGTGAAAGTATATACAAGTAAACCAAGCTAAATATGGTAGGTAATTAGAGAGTGAACCTAATCTCTCAGTAAGCGAGTAGGCCTAAGATATCGTTCAATATGTCAAGATTCCACAAGCCACAATGTTTTTTTTTTCAAAATGTTTGTTAGTGTTTTCAAAAAAATCAATGGAATACTTTTAAAGAAATTTTTATATGTAATTCCAAAAGTGGTATATTATTTTAAACGTACTTAATTTCAATGAAGTTTTTAAAAGGGTGTTTCAAAAAGTATTTTTATGTTATTTGAAAGGGAATTTCTTGAAGTTATTTTTAATGAAATATTTTATAAAAAGTATTTAAACAATTTCAAAACTCCTTATTGGAAAATGAATTCTGTTCCTTTGTTTTAAAAATTATTTTTCATAGTTATTCGATTTCTGTTGTCTATCACTTTTGGAAAAAGTTTTGTGTAATTGTTTAGTAAATTTTATAAAATAAATTACAATGCATTTTCATGCACTGAGATTAGAAGAGAGGGATCGAGGGGTTGTAATTGGTATCATAGGAATAAACTAGCTAAATTTGGATATTAGATGTTTTCGAGTCTAGATGTTTAGTGGTCCTAGTGTTTCTTAATTTTGAAGGTAGAATTTTAGAATTGTTTTTAGTCCGAAAAAATGAATTTCGAGGAGACAATTCTTTTAAGGGGGGCAGCTCAGCCAGTTTAAAATATTTATTTTTTTATTAAATGAATTGTTTTTATAAATGAAATTAAGTATTTTATATGAGATAATAAATCATTATTTTTATGATATAATATTTGAGATGATGGAATAAATTTATTTAAAATAATATGTTAATATAATATGTTGTTTTTGGAACTAAATAGTTTTTCACTAATCAATTATATTTTTACGTTAACATATAAATATATAAATAAAAATAAAAATAACGTTTTTCTATATATATATATATATATGAAGAAAATACTTATATATATATATTTCAATATATTTGATTTCAAACATTAATATAAGGTATAAAATTTTAGTATATAATAAATATATATTACTTTGAAAGTAATGTTTATTAGTGAAATTATGATAATATTATTTTATCTATATTTAAAAAACAACATCTGATTAATAATAATAACTAAAATTAATAAAATTTGTTATTATTTTCAATTTAAATATTAATTGAATTTAATAAAAATATAAATGTAGATTATTATTAAATAATTTATATTATAATAATAAAAACCGATTAAAAAAGTGATTAAAATGATTTAAAAAATTGATGAAAATGAATATGAAATAAAGAAAGTGAAAGAAAAATTGATTAGGGGAGTCGGGATAGGGTTTCACATCGATTTGAAAGGGTGTCTGAGCGAGGTCGCGAGTCGCGTAGGAGCCGAGAGCTTCATGTCAGGTTGAGGTAGAATCCAATCGTGAATCGATGCCGAGGGAGTGGCGAAACTGTGTAATGTTAGGCTTTGAAAAAGAATTTTTCGACCGCATGTGTTAAATCGGACCGAGCCGTGTGAGGTCAAAGCCATTCATGGAGGTCGATGTTGATGGCGAGAGGTTCGACTATCAGTGAGCTTTCCCAAGGTCACTTGTGTATCGCATTGAGGGCTTTGTTTGAGATTTGGAAAATGACGTAGAGATATATCCTGATTCGGAAATTGGTTTTATTGTTTGATTTTTTTGTATCTGAATCTCGATTGTAGATTTGTTTTTAGGTATATTAAATACCTAGTTGTTGTTTTTCTTCTATAGTCATATTCGATCTAGTGACATGTTCGGTTATCCTTCAGTCTCTTTTTCAAATGGTTATCATCTGGTTTTATCACAAATTTGGATTTTAATAATGCATGGATTAATTTTCTAGCATTTTTATATCATTTTTCAATGGTTTCCAATGGTGTTATTGAGTTTTTTTAAAACGTAGGTACGAATCAAATTTGAAACCTTATCTCTTATTGGTCTTTTTCATCAATTTGATTCAATCTATCTTATGAATTGCATTAGATATAGACATGAGCGTGAATAATAAAATCACAGACACTTTATTTCGATGTTATCAATCAATTTATGAGAATCTTATTTGATACACGTCTGCAATAGAATTAACCCTCTAACTGTATATCTGAATTCTGTTTCAATTTAGCATATCTAGTTTTGAAAACCAGAAAAACCTCGACCCCATATCATTATATTTTATTTAAATATAAATTAATTTAAGGCATTAAAAAAGAGTTAGTTCTGTTCTTCTTCACAAGTCTTTTGCTGCACGCCTTTCTCAAGGATGCATGTCCTACACACACACTACATGGGATGATGAATGTAAGAAGAGTCTAGAAAGAAAGGTGTTTGATAATTATGAATAAAAACCGACCTCATTTAGAGATTATAGAAACAGTTTCTGTCATATATGTTGTCTCCAAATAACATGTAAGAGACTTTGTTTCATGCTACCTATTTTTTCTCTTATTTGCACCCATTTATTGTATTGAAATTATTTTTTCCTTTATTTCAACATGTATTTGAATTATCTTGTCAAATTAAAATGTTTTATTTTAAAATTTTATCAAGGGATTTCTTTAATTAAATCTACCTAGTATACATATTTATTTTATCAAAATTATGATCATATCTGGTTTGTTGTAAGGAATAATCTATTTTCAAATACTTTTAATTTACATTATTTCCATTCTATTAAGGGAGTTTAGTTTTTATGAATTTTTCTTTCAATATCATTATTCTTTAGAATTAAAATTTTTGTAAGGTGAAAACATTAGTTTGGTTAATCCTAAATAAAATATAATTTTTTGTTTTGAAATTTTGTCTAAATAATTTTATAAATAATTAAGGGATTCTATAATACTAAGATTTTTCTTTAGAGATTGATGAAACTAATATTTTTGAAAAATGAAAGTAGCGTTCATACGTACGTACGACTTACCGTCTCCATGAACGGTGCATTTCATTTCTTATCCATGAACGGTGCATTTCATTTCTTATCCCCAAATGTAATGTACTATTATAAGTACATATTTATAGCGTACGTACGGCTTACCGTCTCCATGAACGGTGCATTTCATTTCTTATGTAATATTATAAATACATGTATATGCTGGATATATATGATATATTTGATATCCAAATCATGAATATCATTCTGGATATAATGAACCTTTGACCACACAAACAACATGTAATTTTAAGAAATTCACTTTCGACTTAAGAACCAAATATCGACAAAACAAACATTATTAACTTAAATGATTACATAATGTTTATAAAATGGAAATAAGTGATATAAAAGAAATAATGAACTTGAAAAATGTTCTTAAGAAAATAGAAATTAACTCAAGTTTATTATTCAAGACGTTAAAGAACGATCGAGTCAAGTTGGACTCGAGGTAAGAGATCCTACCCCTCTCTTTCTTTTTAAGTACACTCTTTTATGTCATTCCTTTTAAGCTCATCTTTCTTATGATTGAGATATTCTTTTATATTACTCCTACTGTAATTTTTATGTTCATATGATGAGAGACTTTATTTGATCTCATAAATCCATTTTTGGAAGCTTTAAGTGGCGCCGTTAGGCTGTCGAGTTTTCGTAAGGGATTTTTCATCTCACAATTATTTCCGTGACATTTATGCTACATTTGCCACTATTTACTTTGAGTGGTGTATGTACTGCCCATTATTATACACTTTGTGTAGTATAATTTCATTTATGGGTATTTACATCTTCATTGTATGACCCTTTTTCCTTGGGGTGTACTTTTCGAAAGTTACCCAACTCGGTAAGGGGACCTTATATGTTATTCTATATCCTTATTGATGTAAAGTTTATGTCCATGCGATGAGATACCATTCACTCTATCATCGCCTAATTTTTTGAATTTTGAAGTGACACTGTTAGGCTGTCAAATTTTTACAAATGAACGTCTTATCCCAATTTCGATTTCTTTGGGTTCAACTTGTACTTCTTGAACATGTCATCCTATGAATATGTGTGAATGACCTCTGATTGTTTCACACTTAATATCCACTAATATTGGGTGTATTTATATTTCTCACACATAATTATTTGATAGATTTATCCTTAATTTAAGGATACCATCTTTATAGTGGATTTCATCTCAATTCACATTTTTATTGAGACTTCATTGTTGTTATGCACTAATTCACTCTTATATGGTGTGTATACTGTCCTTTGACATATTATATCATGAATCCCTTTATTCTCATGATATTATAAAGTTTCAATTAAATGTTATTCCGCAATTATTTGTATTCAAGAGTCTTTCATTTTGTTAAAAACTCTTTAACAAAAATATTGTTTTAAATGTTTTAAAGATTTATTATTCTAAACCCTTATCTTTAATGTTCATGTTTTCAAAGTGGTTTTCAGTATTTATTTATATGGACATTAATGTTTTAAAATTATAATTCCAATAAAAGCTTCAAAGTGGTATGAGACACTTTGATTCAAAAATCTCTTTTAAATGGTTTTTGAAAATGGATTGATTAATTCAATATCTTGGAATTACTTATTGTGATTGCAAATGAAATGTTGTTATTGAAATGATTATATTTTCAATATTTTATGTGTAATGATGGTACTTGGACATTTTACAGGTGGTTACGTGATAAACCATATGACGGGTGGTGCCGTGAATATCCGGACGGGTGGTTACGTTATAACCTCCAAAGCATTGGGTATGGAAGTCAGCCGTATGACTATTCCATTAAGTATGTGTGGAAGTCGACCGTATGGTTATTCCATTTAAGTATGTTTATATCCCAAGTTACCTTTATATGTTATGTGTTCTTTATATGGGTTTTATGGTAATCTTTTGGTTACAAAAGGGTAAGTAATGATATTTTATTCAGTGAAGAATTTTTACTACTTCCTAAAGGTGAAAGGTATTACTTTGATAAAGTATACATGGTTTATTTGTTGCTTTGAAAAACTAACAGTTTTCATTCTTTGTGTATCCCTTGCTGTGCTTTTTATGCTCACCTCAAGTTTTTTTTTGAAATGTTTTTCACAGGACTTAATGTGGAATAGGGTCAGAGATGAGATCAAGGGAAAGTCATGCTATATAAAACATGGAACTAGACATGTTTCTTTTAAAGAGTTTTTATTTTATGGAAACTTAGTAGAAGTGTCTACTTTGTAATCTTTTAAGATGTAATAGTTATGACATAATTCTCTAAAACTCTAAACCTGAAAAGATCCTCAATGTGAATTATTCATTTAATTCAATAATAAGTAAGGTTTAAGGCTGAGGCCTTATATTATCCATTTATTCCTCATTCAAGATTTAAATTATTTCAAACAATTTATCAAAATATTATTTCTTATAAACATCAAAAATGTGAATTTTGACACTATTTATTTAATTGGTCTTTAAGGACATAATGAAAAATATTTAATTATAATATTGATATTTAAAAAATCTGTAACATCTCATTTGTATCTATATATTGTTTAGGTCACCATAATTGTCTCAAAAAATCGTACATTTAGAGTTTTTAAAATAATATATTTTATTTATATATTCACTGAATAAATACTAAATCAGCATTTCTTAATAATTTAAAATAATTATTTAATCACTAAAAATTAGGAAGAAATTTTCATGATAAAAAATTTAGTGTATCTTTAAAATTTCAAATAATTACGTACCTTTTCCTATTTTGTCCTTCACATAAAAATTTAGAGTTATTAATATCAAGAGAGTATCCTTTTGAATTTATTATTCTGTTAAATTAATTTAAAGGTCACAATCAACCAAACATTGAACCATGTTTCTATATATTATATAATAAGAAGAAAGTGGACAAAATAAACATATAAACTCATATAAGGGCATGTTTTATGGTCAATTGTAAGTCCTTATCTTATTATTTTTAACCACAATTACATGATTTACCCTTTCTGTGTTGAAATTTATTTACTATGGTTGGTTTTCATAATGTAGAAAAATATAAGGGAACAATTTAAAAAATTGGTACCAACGAATTCAAAATATAGAATCCATTTTATAAAATTCAATTATTATAAGTATCAGAAATTCATTTATGATTTAAATGAAAAAGGACACGAGAAACAATTGTTTTCCCAGAAAAACTACTTTTAAGTAAAAAAGGTTTTTCTACTAAATGATACCATACAATTGATTCCAATGAAAATTATTTTATTAATAATGGAATAAGAGAAATTTTAAACTATTTTAAAATGATGTTTATCTTTTTAATGGCATGATTTTTTTAATGGAAATCATCATTTTTCACTATTTATATGGAAATCAATATTTTTAGAAAAATCCAAAAAACATCACCCTAATTAAATTTGAATATTCTAATTTTTAAAATTATTTTTATTTTATAAAAAAATCACAAATTGGTAGAAAATAAATATAATTCCCACATAGAAAGTGAATTAAAATCCATTTTTTTAAAAAAAGTTCAAAATATAAAATGATTTTAATAAAAAACTGAGTACTTATTTATTATTAATAAATATATTACACAAATCCTTTGTAATTATTTTTCAAAATTTTTCTAATCATTGTGAAAATAGTGTTCTTTTAAAATATCGGGGTTTTACAAAGTTTATATCCAATGGGGTGCTCAGTCTCTTAAGATAAAATAATAGGTATATTGATAAAGTCACACTAAAGTATTTGATATAGATACTATTAGTGATTAATGATTTTAAATTCAAAAAACATATAAGAATCTAATAAGGAAATGTGAATTAATTTAAGGTGAATCTAGAGGTAGATTCACTTGGTAAATGATATAAATTCGTTCATGTAAGCTTATCAAAAAATATCTAAACTATGCATTCATCGATCATATATATATAGAGTGAATGTACTCATAAAAAATTACCTTATATATATACAAGTTATGCTTGTAATAAAATGTGAATTGATGATCAGTCCTATACACACTTCATGTATTCCATGATTCCTTTTATGACATGCTTCATAAATTTTGGTGAATCGTCTAACTATATACGAACTATATTAACTAATTGATATAATATGAGTCACATTATAATATGGAACCCATCAGCTTATAAATTTATATGTTTTTGTGGAATATTTACTATATCATTCAATAATACATCAATGGAAAACACTATATGTATCTCAATTAGTTACCATATAGTCACTTAGGATATAAACATCCCTATGTTAGAATGTATTACCCAAATGACTAGGGAACATAGGTTCACCACACCTAAAGGGAATGGAATCATGCTCTTAATATGCCCTCAAGGAATGAAAGCTCAATCGACTGACTCATTATTTATCATTGAGTTTGATTTTTTCTCTCGGATTGAATGTCAATTATTTTTTATGTTTCCATTTGTTTGGATCACATTAATACTCCTTGAAACCCAAGTTTCTGGAATAAAAAGAATATTTTTAGTGACAGGATAAAAATATATAAGTGGAAGGATATTTTCTTTAGAGATGGTGGGGGAAAGTTAGACTCCAATAAAGTTAGGGATCTAGATGAACCCGAGTCTTCATAAGAATATGGACTCAACTAAGTTATGTGGGTGGAGATTCAATAGAGAAACTTAATATTTGAGAACATTAAAAACAAAATGTTAGTTTTATATTCACTAAAAGGGGATATATAATATTCATTAATAATAATAAATCTTATAAGAATGTAATAAATGTTAATAATCTATTGTAGAAAAATTTATTTGTATTCAGTAATAGATTCTGTGTTCCATAATTTATGGGCTCCATATTTTGGGGTTTTCTTGATTTGATGTAATATTGTTGTAGGGTATCCAGGACAGAATAAGTCATGGTTGGTCAATATATATCAATATGGAATTATTTGTTATCAGATGTTTTACACAGTATCTAGACATGGCCTATGATGAATCATTAACACCAGTCATTATGTAAAATCCATTTGAATTATACTTGTCCTAAATAACGTTTCAATTGATGTTTTAGTTTTTTTATTTCAAAACCAATTTTAATATTGTATATCCAATGGAAGATGTGTATATGGAAAATCCAAAAGTGGTGGCGACATAAAATATTTAAAAGATGATATAAATGTTTCAAATATTCATTTTCTATTTCGAAGAAGCATGATGATCATAGAAAATTCATTTTTATGAATCTATAAAAGCGTTCTGTTTTTTAAGAAATAAATTGTTCCTTGAGTATATAATAAATTTGTGAGGGAACAATATATCTCTATTAAAATATATCTTCCACATCTCGGATGTCACTAAACTTGTTCCCCGAGCCAGGTTGCAACATGACCTAAAGTACGCCTCCTCGTATCCCATAGGTTTTTGACTATTAGTGAGAGTCTAATAGATACCGTGGGGAGAATATTCTCTCTTTACAAGAGTAAGCCACAACATATAACATGTTAAATAATGTAAAAAAATGAACTAGAAACATTCATTAATAACCGTCTCAAAATAGGGTACAACCAAAACTGGTGATAAAATTCCATTTCATTCTAAGAATGCCAAAAGTGAAGATAATTGAAAACTGGTCAAACAACCAAATCCCAAAAATGGGTCCTAAATCTAGGTTTAGATCCTCATCCTTGCACATCCCAATCCCAAATCAACTCGACAACATATGGAATTTTTTTTGCCCTAACCTACAACCTTGAAACCCACTTGGGTACCCAACGTAGGCCCGAGAAGTGTGTGAGTATCACTCACTAGGTCACCACCAATAGTGTCTACAAAATATCCACTCTAAACTGGTAAGGCATTCAATAATGAAATAAATTATAAGGTAAAAAAATGGGGAACTCAGGTTCCATTGATGTGCAATATTCACATTAACCATTTACATCATCCTTTTCATTTTCATCACCAAAACCATCTTCATTAAAAAATTCATTTTCTTCACATGTTCCATGGGTTAAGAATTTACATCATTTCCACAGTGGCCTTTGATGGTCAATTTTCATGCATAAAGAAATATGTCAAGTTCCCTACCTAACTAAGGATAAACATTTCATAAATAATCATTATACACTTACCTTGGAGACATAGTCCAGGTAGTCTTGTCCAATGAAACTATCACAGGCATAGAGAATTAGTTTGAATCCCTATCCCGAGCCTTCATGGGTGGGTTTAAAGCCTTAGTCCATCACGACCCATGGTAGGAGCCTTAGTCCTTTATCTCACTCCTCCAATCTATGTGAACATTATTATTTATCAATTTACCACATATACCATATTACAACCCAAATATAAACAACACATACAACATTTATGGTTTACATTTCATTCAAAAAATAAATCATCATCAATCCTTAACCCATTATCACAATAATAATTTATTGGAATAGCCCAATTAACCCATTTCCCCTTTTCATACCTAAATTCATTTATCATAATCAACAATGTTCTTACATTAACCCATTTTACCCATTTTTCTATTTACAGGCATTGGACCAGTTATCACATTCAACAATTCACATTCCATAATCCATTTAGGCTTTTACCTTTCATATTCATATGTCGATGAAACATTCACATAAATCCATTTAACACTTTTCACATCATTCCAAATAATCCCATATTCCATTTTCAACAACTGGACACACTACTAGTTCTCCCTTTTTAAATCAACAAACATGTCAACACATTTATCATGGGCTCTATTTAAACACCAATGAACTTTAAGATTAATCTTATGATTTCTCATGTAAAAAAATATTTACTAACCCCATGGGTGACTTATACTTGTCATATCCTCCTCAATGCATCCCTATAGGATCACGAGGGGATCAATTCATTATTTATCCAACCACTTAACAAAATATAACCTAAGGCAAAAAATGCATGACATGAGAAAGAAAATATAACAACCAGTGATGAAAAAATATACAAAAAAACTATGAGATATATACTATATCCCACATACCTCAAATCAGAAGATGAACTCACCCTTAAATATAAACTGTGATCTAAATTCAAGAACTCTTTGAATCCCCAGTCAGAAGATTAATGCACCCACTTATTCTCCTAACCAAGCATCCTTGTCCATCAGCATCATTAGATTTAAGGAATTCCCATCATATCACCCAACAACTAAACCTTTCATGAAAACATGACCCACCACATGAAAACCCTACCCTTGGAGTCACCTTCAAAATAGAAGCATCCATCCATACTTTAGTCAACATTACCTCACCCACTTGATATCAATATCGAGGCCTCCACTAATCATCGTCAAAATAGATAGGTCAAACATCCAAAAGATCCATCCCTTTGAAACCATCCTTATATCCTCTACCAATTCCCAAGTCCCTCCTTGGGAAACCAATGTGTAACAATGAATTTTTACCAAATAATGAATTACACTCACCATGCTTCAATTTCTTATATGATGGAACCACCCATTCTTCACATATGAAGACACCTTCAACATTGGGACAACCTCCCTTGATGCTACCCTCAATTTCCCCAAACTATCAACAAATAATTATAGCTCGAGTGGCATCACCAAAACTATAAACCTTTAAACTTAGCCCTCTAGGATAAACTGCAATTGGAAACACTCTCTGTGTTGCACTTACAAAGTCCGAAACACCCACCTATGAGATACACACCCAAAATAAATATCAACCACATCTAACTTGTCTCATAGGTCAACTTGAAGGTCCAAAAATACCAACACCCAAAAATACCATCACGACATTAAAAATCCATTGGAACTCTCTCTAATCCACACACATCAAGCAACAAACAAACAATTTCTCAAAGGTGGAACTCTTACTTCCATTATCATACACACTATGCCTAGAGAACCAAGATACAATTTACTATAGGTACTACACCAAGCATACATACACACTTTTGTCAGAACCATGAACGGAAACCCCCACACTATGGTCCAAAACATTTATCGTAGGGTCTCATCCTATCTGGGTCACCATACCAACAAACGAAGACCCATCACTAAGGATACCACAACCAAGACACTAATTGCTATGTCCAACATACAACCCACACAATTACAACCGATAAGGGTCGCCACTTTTTCATTATTAGGAAACATATCAAAACCCTGTGGTCACAAACCTACAGAAAGAAATACTAGGAACACCCTTTTATCCACATACTAATATTCATTATGGATTCATGACATATAATCAATGTCTCATGCAAGGGATCTCTAACTTCCCAAACAACCCAAGAAATGTTGCAAATAAACAACACAAAGAATATTCAATATTTTTCTTCACTGAATGTTTAATCATTACACATTCCCAATAGTTAACTTCACAATTTTTAAATCACAATGTTTCACAAAATATAATTTTCTATTCACCCAACTATTCAAAAGTACTTACTTATTCTGATTCATATTTCAAACATTTTTCATCAATGAAAACTTCAAGGAAAGCCTAATAAATGTAGACCATAATGGAAAACACAATACATTCTATAATCAACTAACCCCAAAAAACATTCCTAAAATATGGGATCGTATGTCAAATACTACCCTCAACCATTCCTACCTTGGTTCATGGTCAACATTGGGTATGAAAAACAATATAGATAAAAGCATTTCATTAGAAACTCTCTTTATAATCCATTTAAACTTTTACAATAAAAATATTTCCCCTCTAGGAACCCTTCCCATTGCGCAACATGATACAACCAATAATATAAATATCTCACAACCTTCATTAACATCAATTCTTTAACCATTTTAACATTATAATGTAAATCTTTCACTTTTAGTCACCATTTCATCTTTGGAGTTTATCACAACCATAAATTTTAACATTTTTATGAAATTTTTTAGGCACACTATTCTTTAACCATTCATTTACATTCTTTTCATACACCAATTTTTATCATCTTCATTATAAATTTCATTAATTAAATTTTTCAAGTGAAGCGCATCTTACACTTCATGTCCCATACACCCATCCCATGTGTATGTATCATGATGTGTGCCACCAATATACCTAGGTTCCTAAAATGATGCATGATTGAAAAACCTTGTACCATATAAACATGATATAAATATCCTAAAATAGTCACATTACATAAAAATTTAATCACCCAATGGTGAAATATCGTTCAACTTTAACAACACACATCAGGATCAACAATTCCCAACCTATAAAATTGTGTTTTCCCTCATACATGGGTTGTCTACTCCCATGGATTAGCTCATTTCCAATGAACAACACTTCCTAACCCATTGTATACCATCCCAAGTAGTAATACCATATGAAATAATCATTATGTTAACACATTGTAACATCATCGACACGTAAGACACTAAAATGGAGCCCCGGGATGGGTTTCCACATGACCTCAAACATGCCTCCTCGTATCTGAGATTTTAATGACTCATAACTATTTTCTATTTGTTCATTTTGGGAGACTATAATGTATCTCCTATAGTAATCCATATCAGATAACCTGTGAAATAAAGGAAATAATAAACAGAGAACTAAAAACATGCATTACTAAGAATTTTCCAAATAGTGTACAACCCCAACCAATAATAAAATTACATGTCATGCTAACCATTCCAAACGCGAAGATAATCAAAAAAATCATAACCCTAAAAAGTTTCCTGACTCCAGGTCTATATCCTCATACATGCACATCCAAATCCCAACTCAAGTCCCTAGAATAGGTCATTTTCCCTGGACCTAACTGGAAACTATGACATTTACTCCGGTACCTAATGAAATCCCAATTAGTGTGTGAATACAACTCAGTGGGCCACCACCGATGGTATCCACCAAATATTAAGTCTAAACATATTTTCTATGTAATTAAGAAATAAATGTTATGGTAAAAATGGAATCTCAGGATACATTGATTTACTATAGTCATTTTACAAATTTCCTGCATATTATCCATTTTCAGGAACTAAACCATTTTCAATGCTAAATTAATTTTCATTACATATTCAATGGGTTAGACATTTACATTATTTCCATAATGGGCTAAGATGATAAATTATCATGAACAAGGGAATAATTAAAGTTTCCTATCTTTGTAGGGATAAGTATTTACTGAATAATCATAACACAATTACCTTGGAGCCTCAATCCAATTAGTCTCAAACAATGCCTCTGTTAGGGGCCTAGAGCTTCAGGCCGAATAAATAACCCAAGAATTTAAGGGTGGGATTAAATCCTCAGTCAAACATTACCTAGGGGAGGTGGATTAGTCCTTTATCCCACACCACAATTCTATGTAAACATGATTATATATATATATTCCCCCCATATAAAATATCACAAACAAAACATAAAAAACATATATAACATTTACCATTCACATTTAATTCAACAAATAAATCATCATCAATCCTTAACCCATTAGAACATTTACCATTAACCTGGAATAGTTCATTTAACCCATTTCCCCTTTTTTCACACAATAAATCATTTAGAATAACCAACAATGACCATACATTAACCCATTTCTCCATTTACATACATTATCCCTTTTAACATAGTCAATAATTTTCATGCCTTAATCCATTTATGCATGTCGATTTCAAATGTATATGTTGATGCCACCTTCACAATAATCTATTATACGAATTTTCACATAATTAAAATAATCCCTTGTTCCATTGTTTATAACAAGAAACACTACCAATGTTCCCTTTTAATCTCAACTAACATGTTAGTACATTTAATATAGGCACTATTTAAACACGAATGAAATTTATGCCTAACATCTAAATTTTCCATGTTCAGGAATAATGATACACCCCATGGTGGCCCTATACCAATCAAATTATTCTTAATGCATCCCAAGGGGATCATGATGTGTTCAATTCATCATTTATATAACTACATTACTAAATCATTACCAAGTCAAATAATACATAATAGGATGAAGGAATTATCACAACCACACATTCACAAATCATTCACAAAACTGTGGAAAATAACTTATAGACCACCTACCTCAAATCCAAAGATGAATGGACCTTTAAAATTAGCCTTAGATCTATATTCAAGAACCATTTGAGGGTCCAAACAATGATCTACTAGAAAATGCATATTTTAGTGCTTCAGAAGAATAAAAATAAATCTATAATACATAATCCAATAAAGAGAAGAAATAGGAGCGTTATACATACCTGAAGCTTCTATTTGCACCCTACGAGGTTCCAAATGGTTTGTAATCGAATAATATCCACCCTTGGGAAGAATGGGTCAGATGAGATTTCACTAGTGTTGATAGAGGTGAAATGGGGAAATAAATTAGGTGAGATACATAAAATAATTATGGGGAAATGGTAATTTATCACTTTTTAATGAGGCATATAGTTTCACCATTGGGGTTTCCAAATGGTGAATGAAATGTGTGATAACTTTTATCCAAGAGGGGTACATATTTTACGGATAATTGGGGAATCCATATAGTTTTTCAAACCTTGATCTCTCCATGTGAAATGCCTCTGTCAAAGGTTGCATAGTTTGTCTTTCCCCTTTGCATGGTTTTCTCTAATGTTAGGCCAACAATACAACATGCACTGGATGTCTTGAATTACTTTACCAGCATGTTCGATCCCCTAGACCACCCTTGAACATCCTGATACACTTGTAAAATATTTAATTAAACAAATTTATGTGATTTGAGGAAAAATTTAAACATTATCATACCTCCACAATGTATGGGATCATATATAAGATATGTGCAGAATATATAGAAAAGAGATACATTGTCTTATATTTGGTAAAGAAATGATTTAAAAATATTTATTAAAATATGAATTATGTTGAAAACAATGATCTATAACATAATATTTTTAAATTTGATCTATGGGTTTTCCAAATTTTAGTCATATTATATATATTTAAAACATATTTAGAAATAGTGTGTTAAAAAATCAAGACCAAATTATTTACTTCTCCACATGGAATGAATTATATCAAAGACAATGTACCAAGGAAAATGATGAAATTATTTTTTTGAGTAAAATACAATTTACTTTTATGATGGGGTTCTATATAATATTCCTAAATATTTTTTTTATGTTTGATATTACTTATTCATGGTGCATTGTAATGTCCCACATTTTAACTGGTTGGCAATTACATATGAAACATGAATTTTCCATATGACGGACAGTTCATTTTATTAAACAAGGATCAGGTATAGAATATTTGGTTTTAAAAATACAAATTATGTTATTTTAGGAATTTATTTTGAACACTTGGGTTTTCATGGGGGTTTAGGAAGGCATTCGAGAAAGCAAAGGAGGCCATGGGATGATGATAAAAAATTTCATCAGCAACTGACTATATGAGGAGCCTCCACTAACTAACTGGTCAACTATCCATTAACATAGGACACAACCTAGAGCCTCTAAATACCCATTTAGCATAAAATAGATATCCATTGGGGGTTTAAGTGGGGGAATTTTTATCTTTTTGGTGTTTGGGTGGTAATGATTTAACAAGTTGTGGTTTAGAATAGTTCATTTCTTAATGATTTAATCTTCCAATTCTCTACCATATACCCCAAGAAATAGGGTGATTGTAAAAGTGTTTCAATGGAAATATTAGGAATTTATTCTTATTCATCTCTCATTCTTGATCCACCCTTCAATTCTATATATTTTTCTCAATTTTATTTATGGAATTTCTATTTATTCAACTAGGTCATGTTAGAATCAACTGAAATGGGTAATGCTTCCATAAATCCTATCTAGAGTACATAATGAGATGAATTTGTGTGTCAATGATTTCAATTTTGGAGTGTTATTTAACCTTAGTGTGTTATCTATTGATATTTTATTTAATTAAATTATTTTAATTAATAAACTAGTGACAGTGGTTATTGATTTTTCCCAGGTTCATGCTAGTGGAGTGGTGTGGTCCCTTCAGGCATAATTGGTCGAGGTTATGATGTGATAATGGTTCATAGATCTCTAGTGGAGGCACAATCCTGAATAAGTCAAATTTAGGATTAGTCTAAGGTTTAATAGATCTCAAAGAGGTCGATAACTCAATAGATAAGGTAGGTGGTCCATTTACTACCAATATATGTATGTTTTTATCAAAGATTACTTAACTACAAGAATGTGCATCATACTGGGATGAGTGACTAGGTAATTCAGATGGTTTCAAAATAAGAGTTAGTGTAATCCCCATGATTTTATGATATATTTCTCTTTAAATAAATTTATTTTCTTTTATAGTTTTCTTTAAATACAACACTGAGTTCAAACGAAACATGATATACTGTTGAATTGTAATTATTTAAAATTTATCATCATATCCTAGAAAATATATTAGAGTTATGAAGAGGTATATCCACCAAATGGAAAATAAGTATAAAGGTTTTATATAATGAATATTTACCAATTAATTCTTAATAAAATATGTGTTCATTTTTTGGTAAAATCATTTTATGATTAAAAAATTTATTCAAAATGATTTTTATTAAAAAAATCATAGAAATTATAATTAATTTATAATGTTTATATAAATTGTGTTTGAGTAATTATGGAATCATTTTTATTAAATAATATAATAATATATTTTAACCATTTGACTCCTAGTGTTTCCTCACCCACAGTTACTAAAGGACACCCACTTTCCTTTCTAATTCACATGTATGGAGAAACATATCCTAGAAAACACCTTCTAAAATAATATCCTAAAATACCTTCCCACTCATATCGGTCCTATTTTGATAAAAATACCATCCTAATAAGTATTTATGTAGAAACATAAGGAGGTTTCTTGAATATGATGTACAATTCATATTTGACTATTTTCATACTATTTCATCTTATACCTGATTCAATTATATGATAACCATGATTAAATAATATATATATATATCTTCCATATAAAATGGAAATAACAAAATTATGTCCCATATATTGAAATTTTATAATGTCAATTTGAAAATAGATATTCATCTCCTTTTACATTCAAATGTAAATGGGAGTATCAATGATGCGTATGTGTGGAGTAAGACCTCCATGTAGTGATATAATTCATCTTCCATCACCATATTTTATTTGTAATTGTTATGATTTATTTAATGTTTTATATTAAACATATTACACAATTATAATTTTTTTACTTATAATAACCTATCAATATTATTACCTTCATATCTATTTGTGAAAGGATAATGTGGCATGAGCGTGCATGTGGACTCCCACCTTCATGAAATAGTGTGTTTTGATTTCATTTCCACTATAAATGATTGTGAATAATGATATAATTAATCAATAAATTTGATATCTATTATATAATAATGATTTTTTAATGGTGAATTACTAGTTATCATTCATTTTTTCTATCCATCAAATAGTGGAAACATTAATTGTGCGCACCTATAAATTATCATCACCATGAAGTAATTTAACTAATATTTCATCACAGATTTATATGAATACTAATGAAATATTTTATAACTATTAATTACAATACATATGTAATGATTATAATTCTATATATCATGAAACAATTACTAAGGGGAAATTACTGGAACCATCAAACCAAAATATGCATTGAAAACCTACATTTTTTTCACATAATTGTTCATTTTAATGAAGAAATTGATATCAAATGGGTAATTGGAAATTTTAATGGAATGAAACCTAGTAAGTTATGTGTGAATATAGTTTTTTAATTTATTTACAATAATTTTATATTTATCATACATGATATCTTAATGCATACGAAGGAATTTGGGCATGATGTCAGGGGTTTCTATGATAATATCATTTCTTTTTTAGGATTACATATGATACATTTAAATTGAGGAATATATTATTAATGTTATCCTTTGAAACAAATATATATTATTTTAATATATTTAATCTAATTATTCTTAGGAATTACTTCCATTTTACTCATTTCGGTATATAAAACGATCGATAATTTTTTAATGAAAAGGGGAAATTATTTCCTCCTACCCCAATGAACTTTTTAATTATTTTCCATGATCTTAAAAATTGTATTATATATTTGTTTATTTATACATGACGTTTTTTACATGTTCATATTTATTTCCATTTTCTTTATTAATATAGGCTTAAAATGAATTATTTTAATGAAACATAATTTATATAAGTTATTTTTGACACTTTTTACAAATGCGTGTAAAGGATCATTACCTTTAATAAATAAAATATGGATATATTTTCCAGTAATCATGACCATTATTTTCATTTAATAATTCATTACATTTTTCCATGGTAATTTTGAGAGAAAATAATCTTCTCAATAATCTAGTCATCTTAATTTAAAATTTTATTAATTGAAAATGATATTTTTCTCATGTTCTAAAATAAAGGGAATGATGTTTTAAAGGTATTTTTCATATTTGTTAACATATTTTGAGGAATGTTATGATTAATTGGGGATATGATCTTATGATACCATACACATTCATTCTATAGAAGGATTATGATGAGGATGATTTGAGGATGAATCTATGAAAAATATTTCTTTTTCATTGGTTAATTTTATTAGGATGAAACCATTTTGAAACAAAAATATTTTTAATAGGTTATGGAATGATGATTTTTTAATAAAACCTACTTACATTCTTTTGTTTAGATATGATTATATGATGAATTGTTTAGGATTTTATAGAACATACATGTACATTTTTAATTATCTTCTTGGTGGTCCAATAATTATATAGCTCTCTAATGCATTTAGTAAATGTGTATAATTACAAGATAACTACGTAATGTATGAACCTAATTTCATGTTCATATCATTATTAATGGACCTATATTCATGCACATGAGTTTATTTATAGACCATATTTCATGCCGAGATGTTTACACAGGGACCTACATTCATGTCCTTCACTTAATGTGTGAACCTATTACTATTTTTATATATTCACAATGTTATAAGATTATACCTTTGAAATTTTCAATTTTTTTGTAGTATGATCTCATATCTAATGAATTATTACTTATCAATACCTATGTAAGATTTATTATATCATCTTTTATTAAAGATTGACTAGACGAGCTATATATGGAATCTCTTCAGGGATGCAATGGGGTGGGAGGTACATCAGCCATCTAGGGACAACATTCTGTACTCCTGGTTCCTCAAGCAAGTTGACTATTTTAATTCATATATGGTGTGGGATATGGTTCTTATGAAGGGATACAAGATAATACAAATACACTTAATAAGTCTTGACAATTGGTTCTCTCCAACTCCAACAAAACCTTTTTGGAAAGGGTGAAGGAATTACTGAGGAATCACACGTCGACACTACAACGTGGTGTTCTTTCTCCCTATCTCTGGAGACATATGGCTAGAAGAGGTCACTCCATAACACCTTCAAGTGATATGTCTCATGGAAATTGGGTTTTTGGAACCCCCTACGTGTAAAGTTAAATTTAACGTCAATGGTTAATGTATTAATGGTTTCATGAGGGGTGGGGACGCTTATTGTGATTGGAAAGGTTCATTGGTTTTTACATTCATTTAGTCATTAGGGAAAGGTGACTAACTCATAGATGAGCCTCCAATTATTCTCAAGGGATTGTAAATTTTTCCATATAATGGGTTCACCTTCCATCAGGTGGAAACTGACTCTATGTTTTTACTCTAGTTAATTCAAGGTGTGTGCAATACTCTCTAGGCTGTGATTAAATTAATTTGAAACTACCGAAGACTTCCTCCTCATCGTATTAATCTTAATCACATGAGTAGATGATGAAATATTTTTCATCATTATTTGAATCTTGGGATTCTCATATCAATTATTGTATTATATTTACTTGTATTGGATCCCTCCCCCTAGAGTGTGTTAGACTGGTTCACGCTAAGGCCTTGGGTTTGCACTACTCTAGGCCCCCAAACTTTTTTCATGCTTCATACCATTTTTTATCTTAATAAAAGTTCTCAATGTTGATTGGATTGATGGATTTATTATAGATGAATCCAAAATATTATTGTAACACCACATGTTTATATGAATTATTTTTTAAAATTAATTTAAACATTCTGATATTTTTTGTTTCACATAACATAGAAAATAGTTTAGTTTATATTAAATAACTATCTTTGTCTTTTGTTATAAGAAACACCAAGTTAATTTTTGAAGAAACAAAACATAAATTTATGATTTCACTACATAAAACACTGTGTTCAGCTAACCTTTCTTGTAAAAATGACTTTCAATGATGGCTTTCATAACACACATGACCATGTTTTACAAATCAATAATACATTATTAAAATGGTATTATCTATCATAATAAGATATATCCTAGAAGTAAAATTGGACGTTATGAACAGTAATAAATAATTTATGAAATTATATGGTTTATAAAAATATAATATGATTTCATAGGTTATAAATTATTTAGAAAAGAATATGAAAACTGAATGGATATAATAGAAAATATTAATATTTTTATGGTCACAAAGCTGTTTTACCATAATAAAATAAATTAATTACAATTAGTGGGTAATATTAATGTGATATATATGTTATATATTCCATAAAATATTTTTTTTCACTCATACAATAGATTTTATAGACATAAGATAAGAAAAAACATTAATTTTATGCATAAAAACCTATTTTTTTCTATAAAATGTAGTTTTAAAGAATTTTAATTGGGAACCAATTTTAAATAATTTTTATTACAATTTTATAGATTTAATATTTCAAAATCAAAATTATAATTGGTATATAAAAATAAAAATTAGGTTAGGATAATCTTTGGAATTTTTGTGTATGGTTTCATTTTTTAATGAATAGTTAAAAATAATGTCTTTTATTTGAAAACTATTTTTTTCATATAATTCATTTATATAGTTAAATTATATTTAAAATTTGTTTAAAAGTTTAACTATATAATATTATTATCAATTAATCAAATTTAGTTCATTGGAACCTATTTAACATTGAAATTGTATACAAAAACATTGCAAACCATTGATCATTTGTTTTACATTAAAAACCCGTAGTGTTATCCTGTCAATGAGATTAATTTTTAATTAATTTCAACTACATATGTTATTGGTATTTTGAAAAATATATTCCACATTTGGAATAAAAAATAATTTATATTTTCTAATAAGGTAAACATATTTTTTTTAAAAAAATTATTAGTGAAAGTAATTACATTAATTACAATGGTTAAGGTAAAATTAAGTTTAACTAATGATAAAACATAAAATTTAATACCCAAAATTAACTAAAAACTTTTATAAAAATAATTTAATGTCCATTATTAAGATATTAATATTCAATTATTGTGTTTTTTTGGGTTTTTATGACTTTTTTTAGGTAAAAACATGGGTTCTCCTAACTTGTTTTTGAAAATTCCAAGTGTGTTCTTTCCCATCCCTATAATGGTCCACCACCTCTCCCTCTTCTTCACACCTCTCACACCACATCAGTTCAAGAATTCTCTACCCAACCACCTTCTAAAAATCACCCCTTCCTCCTTTAAGTATCCAGTTGGTAATAAAATCTTATAAGGAATCCTTTTGGTAAAAACCAAAATGAGCTACCTGATTAAGAGGTAACGACTTCTCTCAAACTCATTCCTTTGATTTTCCTTCTCCCCCCTAGAATATATTTATTCTATGATTTTATAAAAAATTATTTATAATAAATATAATAGTTTTTATTAATATAATTCTTCTTCCTATGCTTAAATACACCTCAATCTAATGGGTAACAAACATATTTTTTATGTGTACGATGAACATCTACCTCAAAAAATGATGATTGTTCAATTTTTCTTACCACCTCTCATGTTTGTCATTAGGATGGAAAATATATTTATATATGTTATATATTTTATTCATTATGCCTTTAGGATTCTTTTTTACTTCACATATATTTTAACTTCCCATTTGGTGTAAATATGACAATTTCGTCTGAGGAAGTGTTGACTACCGCCCCCCTCAAAGTGATGTGATTCATTCACACACTACATGGAATGTATTAAGGATATGTTTGGTAAAATTATATGATATGTGTAACATTATAATTATACTTTAATGATATTATACAAATATATACATATATTTCATTTTATTTCATTCAATCAATATGATAATAAAAATAGAAACATCATTCATGCGTACGTACAGTTTACCATCTCCATGAGCAGTGTATTCCAATTCATAATTATATTTTAAATAGATTATTATAATACAAATATAATGAATACATATGTTATTTATATCATGTTTTACAATCTAGAGTCATGATATAAGTATAAGTAACAATCATATAACAAATTAAGGCATATCCAAAAACAAAATAAATATTATTTGAAGTGAAGCCTTAACATTGGATGGATAACAAGTGGGTAATACAAGGAAATAATAAAATCATAAATCGTATTAGGTATAAGAATATGTTTATTTATAAGATATATAAAAAACCTATATTTATTTTACAAGTGGTTTGAATGAGTACGACAAGAGTCAAGACCCAAGGTATGGGAATTTCATCTATCTTTTTATTTCTGGGAGATACATGCAATGTTCGCCACTCTTTCCCTTTGTCAAGTGTATGTACTACCCAGTATTGTGTTATATGTATCTTATAATTAAATTTATGGGTATTTAAATATAAATTTTATAAACATTATTTAATGGGTTTTAGGTTTAGAAGATTCCAAAATGTTGAAATAGTTTTATCTCAATTTACCTTCTTTGAGACTCATGTTTTTTATACACCTAAATTGTCTTTATACATATATATACATCATTTTTACATGTTATATAATGAATTTACTTATAATAATGATATTTTATGTTTCATTTAATTTCATTTTCTTACATTGATAGTATGATCTCATGTTACCCAGTTATAAGTGTTTATTAAGACTATCTCATCGCTTTTAAATATTATTTATGTTTATGAATACTTTGATGAAATATTATGATAAAAATATCATGAAAATTCATGAATATTATTATCCTATAGTTATTGATTATTTATTCATATATTTTTACCATTTCATCCACTATTTGGTATATAATATTGTTAACAATGTGTTTCAAAGAAAGCCTAACTTTACCCTCTCTTTAGTCAAAAATCTATGTTCCTTCAAAACCATGTATTATAAAATGTGTTTGCAAGAATATTGTAACATTATCCTTAAAAATTAAATTAAAATTTTACCTTTTTTATTTTTCATAAATCTCTAAGAATTAATATTCTTGCCTCTTTTAGAACAATTACTTTTTCTAACCTTTTTATAGTGAAAAAGGAATTTTGTTTTTACCTTGTATGACATGTATAGACTCACCAGTCATTATTTATTTGAAGCTTACTTTGAATTTTAACAGGTTAGTTTATATAAAAATGATTTAAAATGTAAATTTCAAGGAAAATATTTATCAAAATATTTTCAATTTAAATTTATATGTTTTCAAGTAAAATTGTTTTAAAAAAATTATCAACCCATATTTATATGTTTTTAATGTATTTTCAAGAAAAGGGTTTTCCAAAAAATTCATGGTCCTTTAATTTGTTTCATGTAAAGAGGTTTTGAAAAAAATTTAAATTATTATTATTATTATTTTTATGTGTTTTCAAAGAGAAAGGATTTTAAAATGTTTTGATGAATATTTTTTAAGTTCGCATGGAAAAAGGTTTTCTAAATGATTTCAAGTATTAATTATAATTTTATAAGGTATTTTTTTTGAAAATTATTTTCAAATTGTTTTATGTATTAAGAATAATTTTTCAAAGAAGAATGGATTTTTACCTCAAGAAATATTTTTGAATAATATTTCAAAATTATTTACCATCTACGATGACATCTATTTATGTTACTCATTCCCATCTAGGAAATGATCTAAAGGTTCCATTCAAATTAGTTCAATAATGGCGTGTTCATAATATCAAGGCCTTCATGAATCCAATTTATCTTTCATGTGATATATTTTTACGATATCTATTTCTCTTTCACAGTTTTTTTCATTTGATGAAATGAATATGAAGCCTGTCTTTTTCCACAAGTTATGATAAGATCATATGTTTACAATACCATTTTCATTTCATGAGTCATAATATGATTATTTATGATATTGTGGATATTGTATGTATGATTTCATTATGAGATGTGTGGGACCTATAAATCCCTTCAATGCATTGGGTAAAGATTTATATCTCATGAGATAGACTATGATTGTATAGGAATGAACCATGACTACTAAGACGACCATGAGAGTGAACAATGACTACCAAGATAGTATGAGGAGTGAAATCATGCTACTAATATGGGTATGGGAGTGAACCATAACTTCCAAGATGTTATGGTGAGTGAACCCATACTACCAAGATGGTCATAAAAGTGATTCCTTAACTACTATGGAAGTCATATTATATGCTTATGTGTCTTCCACAATTATATGTTTATTTATATATTGCGATTTCATGAATTATGTTCTTAATTATTTTAAAATACAAATATTAAGAAATCCCAAATTTTTTATGATATCAAATATGAAAGGTATGATCTTAAAATGTGATTCTCATGTTCCATACCATTTATTCATGTCATTATTACACCTTTCCTTTATTTACCATTACTGCGAATGTATGATCGACCCTTCTTATATCTCTTTTCCACAGTTTATGATGAAATGTTTTAGGTATAAGTACTAAAGGTGGAGATCATAATGGGATATGTTGAAGATCATTCACCAGGAAAGAATATTTTGTTCTCATATTTCCAAATACTGTAAACTATTGGGGTCCTCAAGCATGTATGATTTTAATTTTCTAAATAATCATCTAATATGGTGTAATATCAATGTATGTGAAGCCTAGGTAGTTATAGTCTTTATTAGAGGAAATTTTTAGTCAACCATTTTAAGATAGGATATGAAATATATAGTGAGAACCCTAGAAATATTTCTAAGGACATGTCTAGGGATGTCACTAAGGATAAGTATATGGACGAATCAATGTTTAGGAAAATGTCATGTAATTTTTGTAAAGGAATGAGTTAGAGGTTTCTTAGAAATACATCCCTTTATGGATAATAAAAGAATTATTGTATCTGGAAAAGATGTACCTAGGGGTAAAAACTATAAAAATATGTTCCATGCCTGAATCAAGGTAATCTAGTACACAACAAGAGGCCTTACTACACACCTAGTTTGACACTCTCGGGGGATATGCTTTGGAAATTCACAACTCATTCAAAAACCATCATGACAGATTTAAATATATGTTCAATATGAATAAACTAGTATGAACCTAGGGTTTCATAGATTAAGGAAGGATTCATGATTTATATTTCCTTTAAGTAATTATTTTAATCACTATGTGGATTTCTTTGATGATAAGTAATGGTCAAACTATGCTTCTAGTTTTAGTCAATTGAGGGAACTAGAAGGAGTAGGATTAACATTGAATGTGATGGAATATTTAATAATGAGAAGTAAAGTGGTATTATCACTGGATTGAATGATGTTGCGATCATGCATAATTAGTTTTCACTAAATATGATTAACAATGCGTGCCTTAACCAACTATCAAACTCGCCAAGGTAGAAAAAGAGTTTGCTGATATTTCGGGTAATGGAGACTATAGGGGGAAAGAAGATTCGGTTTCCTTTGTGTCATGAATTTGGAAAGAATCAACTAAGTGAATGTCTTAATGGAATAGAAAGATTTTTTTGACTATGGAAAAGAAGGACACAATTCAAGTGACTACGTGGTAAATTGAAGTGTTCAGTTAATGGAATGGATGATAATATAGGCCTCCATAAGGCCTCACTGAAGGTTAAGTATTTTATGTGTGGAATAAATTTTCATTAAGAAACCAATTTTTCCTAATGGAATGATCCTATGGAGGATTATAAAGGCAGTATAGGTAATTGTTACAATGCTGATAATGAAGGGACTACAAATGAAATTTAAAAGGAAATAGATATTGTGTAATAGGATGAGGTTGACTTTATAAGGGAATATAGATGATGTTGAATAATAAAATATTTTATGTATTTGGATCCAAGTTGTAGGTTATATAAAAGGTGAACTACATAAGGATTGTTCAGTTTATTTTTTTCACTATAGATTTACAAGAACACATTGAATGGTTTTGGTGGAATAGAAAAGTGATACAATGGCTATGTTATGTCCATGGAAAACACATGATTAAGGTAAAGATAACCCATTATATGTTCCTTATGTTATGATAATGTTTTTTGGATAATGATATTTTGGATATGAATATGTAAATTTGACAGTACTCATTACGTTAGAACTAATTAATGGCTTGATGAAAATTAGTTTATGCTATCATGGGTGATTTTTAAAACTTCCTGGATTAGTGGAATAAATCTAGTAATATATGTATTAAGGAAGAATGCATGTTTTTCATAGTTATTTATGGTAATTCTGGTTTTTACCATGTTATAATATAATTTAACACGAGGGTATTCACATGTTTGGAATGTGGAAACCAAGAGATAATTTGTGATATATGGTGGATCAATGTTAATCTCATTTCATGACACTATTTTTAAAGTATTTGATTTAAATCTTTGATAAGAGTTAAAAGGTTAACTATTAATGAAAATTTTATGTTAAACATCGAATTAATTATTCAATGAGTTTGTAATGAAAATCTTGGTTAAAAGGCTATTTAGTGATTAGAATTATTTCATGTATGTTGATCATATTTTTGGAAATTATATTAGTGTCATTTTAGAAAAGGGCATCAAGTATGTTGGGTGAAAACCAATCATGTCTAGAAATGTCACTGGTCTTGAACCCATAACCAAAGTATGATAAGGGCTTCATGCTACCATTAGCTTGTATGATGTCCTATTGAATTTATAATTATTTTGAAGAATATATTTTTATGATGAAATAGTAGTGTTACTTTAATTATTAGAGATCAATGTATCAACCGGATTGATTTTTATAATAATATTTTATTGATAAATTTTTATAAATTTAATTATTTAATGGGAATTCAGATATTTTTAAAGTGTATTTTAGCACTTCAGACATCAAGGTAAACTTATGGATTTCCATTATATGATGTAATGGATGAATCAGAAATTAAAAAATGCATAACTAAAGAATTTAATTTTCTTTATAGTAATACAAAAAGTAAGTATATCTCATCATTTTCTTTTTCAATAAATTAGTTAATCAACGTTAAGATAATGAAAAGAAAGAAAATGTGTTGTCCAAATACCTAAATTTTGTTGAATCAGTGTCCTTTTTAATTATCAATGATTTATGACAATTACGATATCAACATTTCATTGATAATTCATTTTTTTGTGATGCATGAACTCAATAACTCCCAAGAAATATTTATTATTTTCCTCCATGTCCAATATTCAACACAACCTAAGTTATCATTTGTGGGAACACATTTATATGTTACTTTGGGTAACCACTGTGGTTCCAATTTTCCCCTTCTAAGGGATGTGATAGTATCCATTTTTACAATGCGGGTTTATATGATTAAAAAATTTAGGCGAAAACAATTGATAACCTAGATGAATTTTGAGGAAAAAATCAATTTAATGGGGGTAAAATGTAACACACTAAGATTTTTTTGAATAATCATTTTTTTAATTAATTTAACCTTTGTGATATTTTTCATTTCACATAACACAAAAAATATTTTTTTTATATTAAATCCCTATGTTGGATTGCATTATACACAACACCAAGGGAATCATTCACTACACCCGACATAAATATTGTACTTCTCTACAAATAACCCCAAGGTTATCTTTGGGTACACATAATGATGAATTTCTTAGATGGATTGTGTAGCATGCATGATCGAGTTTTACCAAACAAAAATGTATTATTAAAATATTATTATTTAATACAATAATATATAACCTAGTAGTTAAATTAAATGTTATGTATTATATTAACTAATTTATGAAATTATATGATTTACATTTATATAAGATGAATTCCTAGGTTATCAATTTATTAAAAATGAATATGAAAATCGATTGAATATGAAGGGAAATATATATATTTATATGGTCACAATGTGGATTTACCCTAATAAAACAAAATTAACTAAAATTAGTGAGTAATTTTAATGTAATATATATGTTATATATTCAATAAAATATTTTTGGTACTCATTCAATAGATTTTATAGACATCAGATAATAATAAACCAAATTTTATGCATAAAAACTATTTTTAATTAAAATAGTTTAAACATCATTTAATGTATAACCCATATTAAATATTTTTTGGAACATATATAGATTTAATATTTATGAATAAAAAATATCATTGGATGTAAAAAAATTAGGTTTGGATATTTTTTTTGTTTTTATCTCTAAGGTTTCATTTTTGAAATGAATAGTTAAAATAATGGATTTTAATTTATTACTTATTTTTCATCTAATTTATTTATAAGGATAAATTAAATATTAAATTCTTTTAAAATATTAATTAGATAATAATTTTATAAATCAATCCAATTTAATTCATTAGAACCAATTTCACATTGAAATTGGATAGAAAACATGGAAAACTTTTAATCATTTTTTCTTTAAAACACATTGTGTCATACCATCAACGGGATTAATTTTATATAAACTTTTGACACTCATATGATTATAATTTTTAAAATGGATTCCAAAAATGGAATAAAAATAATTTCTCATATATAATATGGTAAAAATAGTTTTTGGCCAAAATTATTTGTTGTAATTAAAATTAATTACATCAGTTAAGGTAAAATTATGCTTAACTAATGAATAAACAGTAAACTAAAGACAAAAAAAACATAGAAGATTTGAAAAAATACATTTTTAGACATTTTTAAGCCAGTAGCCTTGAATTATTGATTTTTTTGTTTTTTATGACTTATTTTAGGTAAAAGTTGGGTACACAAAACTTATTTTAAAAAAACACAAAGTGTCTCCTTTCCCATCCCTACAAAGGCAACCGCATCTCAATCTTCTTCAAACATCAGAAACAACATAATTTCTTCCATGAACTATCCAATACACATACCAAAATCCTTAAATTCCCCCTTGAAGCCTACATTTGGGAATAAATTCATCCCAGGTAGCCTTTTGTCCAAAACAAATGGGGTTAGCCGATAAAGAGGTAACACATTCTCCTAAGATCCTTCCTTGTATTTTCTTTCTCCACCCCTACACTCTATTTATTCCATGACTATATGAAAAAGAAATTATCATAAATATAATATAATTTTATTTTCCTAATGGTTCATGCTTCACTTACACACATCTCCATCTAATGGGTAAAAACACACTGTTTATGTGTACGAAGAATATCCTCCTCACAAAATGATGAATGGTAAAATTTCAGTACCACCGATCATGGAGGAAATTATGATAAAAACTATATATATATATATATATTATATATATTATTTATTTAATCTTTTTTGTTAATTTTACTACACACATCATGTGACATTCAATTAGGTGTAAATGCGATAATTTGGTTTGAGGATATGTGGTCTACCACAAACTCAAAGTGATGTGATTTTCTCACACACTACATGGAATGTATTAAGAATGGTTTTAGGGAAATTACATGATATATATAAAAATATAACACTAATTTATGATATTATATATGTATATTCACATATTAAATTTTCTTTATTTATTTCAATATGATAATAAAACCCGTAACAACATTCTGGAAAACGTACGGCTTACCGTCCCCATGAATGGTGTATTCAATTTCTTACTTATATATTCTATATATTTTTATAATAAAAATATATTATATTTAAATTATATTTATTTTATTGTTTAAATTTTATGATAATAACATAACTATAAGGACCAATGATATAACAAATTAAGACAGATTCGAAGAAAAAGAGAATATTATCTGAATCTAAACCTTAACATGTGATAGTTAATAAGTGGGAAATATAAGGAAATAATAAAACAATATATGGTATTATTTATAAGAATAATGTTCATTACAAGAATTATAATAAATTTGTATTTATTATATTGATGGTTTTAATGTGTACAAGGAGAGTCAAGACACAAGGTAAGGGGATTTAAAATGATTTTTTATTTCCATGAGATAAATTCTATAGTCATGACACTTTCCTTTTTTGTGGTGTGTGTACAACCAATTGTTTTATTATATGTATACTATCCCAAAAATTAAGGGAATTAACATATCCATTTTATGATATTTCTTTCATGGGTTTTATGTTTTAAATGCTACCAAATCGAGGAAATATTTTTTTTCTCAATTTACCTTCTTAGAGACTCATGTTTTCTTAGGCACCTAAATTCTATTTCAAGGGGTATATACTTCCATTTTATATTTTATATCATTAATTTTCTAATTTTAATGATATTTTATGTTCCATTTAATTTAATTTTCTTACATGGAGATTATGATCACAAGTTACCAATTTATAAGTGTTTTTTGAGACAATCTCATAGCTTTTAATTATTGTTTATGTTTTTTTCCTTCCTTTGATGAAATTTTATGATCCATCTCACGGGAAAATTCATGAATTTTTTTATCATAGGGTTATTATATAATTATTCATATATTGGTACCATTAATCTAATTCTTTGGTATATAATGTTGTTAAAAGTTTTTTTCATATATCCTAACTTTACCCTCTCCTTGATCTGAAATATATGTTATATAAAAACCATGTTTTCTAAAAAGGGCTTACATGAATATTGTACCATTATCCTTTAATAATTAATTGTAATTTTTACCCTTTTTGTCTTTAACAAATATATTCAATGGAATCCATTTTTCTATTTTCAAACAATGAATTTTTATAACATTTTTACCATGAAAAATGAATGTTCTTTATACCTTGTACAATATTTACAAATTTACCCACCTTTATTTTTATTAAGTATACATTTTAATTTTAAAAGGGTAATTTTGTAAAAAATGTTTTTAAAATTAAATATTCAAGGAATATTTCTCTCAAAAAATTTTCATTCTTCTTTTATATGTTTTCAATGAAAATTTTATTCAAAATATTTTCGATCCTTATTTATATATTTTCAAATTATTTTCAATCAAATTGTTTTAAAAACATTTTCATGCACCATTCATTTATTTCTTGTAAAATTGTTTTCATAACATTTTCATGATTTATTTATATTTTTCAAATAAAATGGGTCTTAAAATGTTTTGAATCATATTTTACATGTTTTCATTAAAAAAGGGTTTCATGTATTATTTATATGTTTTCATGGTATTTTATTTAAGAAAAATAATTTCAAATTGCATTATACTTTAAAAAGATTTTTTTCAATGAATAATGGATATTTTTACTCAAGAAACATTTTTAAATATATTTAAAAATTACATTCCTTCTATGAAAATATATGATTATGTTACTCATGCCCTTATATGAAATTCTATAAAGCTTCAATTCATATTCATTCAATGAATGGGTTATTAATAATGTCATAGTATTTATGAAACTCATTTATTTTTTCTAGTATATATGTTTATGAAATTTGTTTCCATTTCATGGGTATTGATTTTGATGAAATGATTATGAAACAAGTCATTTTATATAGGTTATGATATGATTACTTGTTTATATTACCAATTTCATTTCTGGGATATGATATGATTATTTATGATCTTTTGGAACATGTATGTATAATTTTATTATGATAGTGGCGGGACATATATCTCCATCCAATGTATAGGTAAATATTTATATCTCATGAGATAGACTAAGATGGTCCTGGGAATGAATCCTGACTACTACGATGTCCATTGGAGTGAACCATGAATACCATGATAGTATGAGGAGTGAACTCATGATACTAGGATGGAAATGGGAGTGAACCATGACTAACAAGATGATAAAGAGAGTGAACAAATACTACAAATATGGCATTGGTAGTGATGCCTTGGATACTGTTAAAATATTATTATATTCTTATTTATCTACCAAAATTCAATATTTTATTAGTATGTTTTTCTTTAACGACCTTTTATTTAACTGTATTATGATCTATGTCTTATGAATTTACAATCTTTGTTATGATCTCTAATATGAAGGGAATGATCATTAAATGTTATGATCATTTTTATACCTATTGTTCATGTTATCCTTATGCATTTCCTTCATTTACCCTTACTAAGAATCTAGGGTCACCCATTCTTATGTTTATAAACCCCAGGTAATGATGAAATATTTTATGTAAAAGTACTAAAGGTGGAAATATTTATGGGAGATATTGAAGATCAATCACCAGGATAGAAGCATTTGATTCCATGTTTCCAAATACACAAAAATATTATGGTCCTTATGAATTTATTATTATAATTTTCAAAATATTCATCTTAAATGGTGTAATATCCATGTATGTTATGTTTGGGTCATTATAATTATGACTTTTTTCTTTTTTTTATGACAATTACTTATTCCATTAGTTATGATTATGATCTATGATTTTTTTGGTTTGATTTTCTATTGATAATCACATGTTCTAATACCCTAATACTCTTGAAATGATAAAAATGTTAATTGATTAATATCATCTATATTTAACAAAAATAACCATAAGATATCCCCATTTCTTATGTTTTCTTACTCAAGGTTTTCATGGAAGGTTATATGTAATATAAGTTTTGAAGGGTACTAAAAAGAAGAACAATATGGGAATTATTGAAGATACTTTATGAAATAATATTTTTATGTACATAGCCTCTAATGAAATAATATTTTTGTTATGATCAGGTAAAATCAGTTGGTATCTGCTCATATTTTAGATATTTTTAGATATTAGGATTGGAGAACATTTTTGAAATCCAATGGGATATGTCTAAGTACAAAATAACATTTTATATACTTTTTAATATTGATATTGTGCGGTTTTCATAGAAAATACACCCCTTTATAGAAACTAGTATGTGGATGAAACTATGACACAAAATCACCTAATGGTAAAAATTAAGAAAGAGGAAAATTTATTATTAACTCAATAATCACTAGTTAATGATGAGTTAGCTAATACTAAACACCTAGATAAACACCCCTAATTGATATTCATGAGATATTTTAAATTTTATTTATGAACCCTCAAGAATAATTTGAATGAATGATGATGTTTTATGACCTAATTTAGAACAATCATGTCATGGGATGAAATTATTTTTCATAATTTAGGACATGAAATGATAGGCTTTTTATAATCATATAATTTTTTAATATCATTATAAATATTTGATGATCATGTAATCCATTTTGGTTTTTGCAAGGGAATAGATATAAAATGATGAATTTTAGGTGGTGACAGGCATGATAAAATATTGAAGAACAATATTTAAGATTAGTCATATGATTTCATCTATATCATGAATATTATCTAGATATACTCACTCATATTCCTAATGATTATATGTTTATTTAAAAAATTAAATCTCAAATCTATAGTTCCACTAAGTTATAAGTGTGAGGGAATGTGACTTATAAAAATCATTTGATTCTCCCTCTAGTTGAATTTTAAATTACTTTGGGTAGGGATTGGGTTTCATTATTTAGATCCCATATCAATTTTTGAGGAATGGAAATCACATTTAGAATTTCAAATGAACATATGATTATCATTCAGTTTAAGGATAAATATGAACATAAAAAATAAGTTTCAATTTTTATAAGGGGTTTACCTCATATTATTCATGAATATATATGTCAAATTGTTGGGGAGAAACACAACATCGATGATATGCATATTATTCAGGAATATGATTATGTATTTTCTAAATACATTCATAGTCATACCCAAAATTGTGAAGTTGAGTTTTTAATAGTCATTATACTGGTGATACAAAAATTTAAATTACTCTATAAAAATTTTCCATGATTGGGTTGTTGGAATTAAAGAATAAACCCTAGGAAAATATAGAAAATGGATTCATTCATTATAGTGCATCTCAATGGGGTGCATCTTTTATTTTTATCAATAAGACAGTTTGATAAAATTTTTCATTTATTATCAGGAACATAACAAGATCACTGTGATGAAAAAGTATCCTCTACTCCATATAAATTATTTGTTTGATTGTTTACAAGTGGGTCAAAAAATTTTAATGACTGATCACTAATTTGGATATCATTAATTAGAGGTAAAAAAGAAAAATATACTAAAAAAACATTCCATATGAGGAATGAGTATTATGAATTTATTGTGATTCCTTTTGAACATGATAATTCCACTATAGTATTAATGGATTTAATAAATAGAGTCCTTAAATTTTACCTTTATTAGTTTGTGGTAGTCTTTTTTGATGATATTATTATATATTCAAAGTAAAATGGCTAATATGTAGATTATCTAAGAATTTTGATGAAGATATTTTTGGAGGTGAATATGTAGGCTAAATATATCAAGTGAGAATTTTGGAGTCAGAATGTTTCAATTTTGGGTTATATAATATCATGTGAGAAAATATCAGTGGATTATTCAAAGAAAAATGTTATAGAGAAATGTCTCATGCTAACAATGGTAACTAATATCCAAAGTCTACTTCTGTTTTTTGGAAACTAATAATTATTTTTTATATATCTGTAATGACTATAAAATACATTCACTATATTTAATCAACTAGATGTTTTGTTCTTGTGGATTGATTAACGAGAAGAGAATTTAAAGGGCTGGAAAAGAAATTTGGTCCATGCACCTATGATCACACTTCCCTATAGTGGATAATTATTTATTATCTATAGAAATTAATTAAATAATTCGTTGGTATGTTTCATTATATAGAATTATATGGTGATATATTATACTTAATTATAATTTAAATGTATTCGAAAAAATTACCTAACTCCTTATTTATACTTGGCATCCATATTTTTTTCATTGAATATATGGAGGAAATATTATTATAATGAAATAAGTGATATATATATATATATATCACACAATATAAATATATATATTAAAATTGAAATAGTGGAATATTCATTACATATTTTTACAAGATTATATTAAAATTTAGGATTTCTTAATAGATTAATACCTTGGGAAGGAAAACAAGGTTACAAATGATCTCAATTGGAAAGATCGTGCTAGCATATCCATGATGAGGATTTAAAGAGATAAAATATTTTTGTATTTTCCTACGATGGATCCTAAAATCAAGAGTAATTTGTACATATCATATATTTATGAAATGAATATTCAGTCATCTATTCACACAATGGTTAATCTAGTGAAAATAAGTATGTGGAACCACAAAAGAAAGTAAGAACTTTTTCTGAGGTCAACCATGATTATAATAGAATGAAAAGGTTCTGGAAGAAATTATTTTAATTTTCAATATCAGATATTATAACATCCCAGGTAAATTAAGAAATAATACATTTTCATAATTATTCATATTTGTGAATTAAATATTAATTTTTATTTTAAAGGTGTTGATATGCTCAATGGCATACCTGATACGCAACAATGAGTTTCTTTGAAATCTTATGTTGCACACTAATAATATAATAATATTTTTTAAATGTAGTTAACACCTAGTCATTGTATTGGTAGGAATGAATATAACTAACTACAATATAATTATACATGTTTGTTAAATGTTTTTACATTTTTACAATAAAATTTAGAGGCTTAAAATGTGAATGAATCTAATTTTAAGCATAATTTACCTTAAATGGTTAATTTACCACCTTTTGATGGAGAACCCTCTTTAAATCTAGTTATAGTAACTTTCATATGTTATATTTGACCAAATAAAATTCTTTTTTAGAATCGGGACATCAAAATTTACTTTGGGTAAATTTTTTGTATTTTTCTGATAAATTCATTTTTTATGAATAGTGAAAAATACAGTATTTTAATTCAAAAGTGCCATTTAATATAATTTATTTATATTTTTAGAGTATATTTTTAATTTGTTTTAAAGTGTAATTATATTATGTTTTTACCATTTAGTCCAATTTTGTTCATTGGAATTAATTTCTCTTTGAAATTGGACATAAACAAGTATCAATCTTTTGATAGTTATTATTTATTAAAAACATGCTATTTGTTTTGATAATGGGAATTAATTTTAAATTAATTAATCCAAATTATAAGTTTTAAATTTGGTAAAATAGACATCATTTTTTAATTTGGAATATAAAATATAGCTTAGGCTGAATTTTTGGTATTTTTCTAAAAAACTTAAATTTTTGATGAATAGTGAAACCACTAAGTCGTAGTTAAAAAACTGACTTTTTAATTTAAATGAAATTTTACCAATTATGTGGATTGAATTTATAAAATAAAAATACATGGTTTTTATTAGTAAGAAAAAAGTGGTTCAATAAGATGAAAATAATTTTTAGTGAATAGTAACTTTTGACTTTTATTTATCGTGGATAAAGGAAAACCAGGTAATTCAAGGTAATGAGAATATCCTAATAATAAAAAATTACCTTAACACTTGTCCTAACCTTATTGGTTGAGTCATTTACGACCATGGGCATCTTTGGGTCGATTTTGGGACCCCATGGAGCCACTTGGGAGTAATAATGACACTAGATTAATTAACTTAAAGTAAAGGAAAAAATGACACAAACAAATATTTTTTAGTAAATTAATTTTTACATGGGGTTATATAAGTTAACTTTTAAAATATAAATATTAATTGTAAAGCTAAAAATATTTTCTAAATCATGATATTTTTGTATAATTTTTAGACATCAAATAAATTAAATTATTTATGACGCAATAATGATGGAGTATTTACCTCATTAATAAATGATTTAAATAAATAAGATTATAAATATTAAAAAAATATCCTAAACCTATCCAATTATTATTAGATGATTTTATTTAGACCATTAATCATCTTATATTTGAATTTAATTAGCTTTGGACCTTTAGAAACTGAATATCATTATATAATAAAATAATATTTTCACACTTTCCTAAAGAGCCCCTCCTCCCACTTATAAAAATCCCTCACTTTTAATTATTTCCTCACACCTCTCAAGCCACTTGTATCATTCAAAACCTGCCCAAATAATCTCTCAATATCCCTCTCCTCATTCTAGAAGCTTTACCTTATGTAGAAGTCACTTCAAGAAATCATTTCGGTTCAAACCAAAGGGAGTTACCCAAATTAAAGGTTACAATTTATCTTAACTTATTCTCTTATATTTTACTCCTCCATCCCCTAAACTATTTTTATTCATTTATATTTTAACAAAAAAAGTATACTCAATATACTAGGATGTTTTTATGATAAGTATTAGAACTAAACTTACACACAACTCCATCTAGTGGGTGAAGAACATAATGTTTCTGTGAATGGAAAACTAACACCTCACGAAATGATGATTGTTTTATTATCTCCTACCGCCTCTCATGGTGGACATTAAGATGACACTATATTTATATATTATATATATTATTTTTATGTTTTATTTATGATTATGTATTTTCCTTTTATAGCATACTTTTATGGTTTCCATTATGGGTAAACATGATAATTTCATTTGAGGAAGTGCGGACTACCACCCCCTCAAAGTGACATGACTCGTTAATTCCATATATGGGATGTATAAAGGATAGATTTAATGATATTATATATGATATTATATTAGAATTATAATATAAACATGTATTATTATGTTTTCATTCCACTAAAATAAGAAATAGAAATGAAAGTAGTGTTCATGCGTACATACAACTTACCATTTCCATGAACGGTGCATTTCATTTCTTGCCTCCAAATGTTATGTAGTATTATAAATACATGTATATAATGGATATATATGATATATATGATATATAAATGATGAATATAAGTATGGATATAATGAACTGTTGACCAGGTGAACAAATTGTAATTATAAGAAGTCCATTTTTTACTAAAGTACCAAATATCGACAAAACAACCGTTATTAACTTAAATAATTATATAATGTTTATAACATGGTAATAAGTGATATAAAAGGAATAATAAACTTGAAAAAGTTTCTTAATAAAGTATAAATTAACTTTATTTTATTATTCAGGAGATTAAAAAACGATCGAGTCAAGTCTGATACGAGGTAAGGGACTCCGTCTCAATCTCTTTTCATTGAGGCATATTTTTTTAAGACATGACTTTATTTTATACGCTGTATAAATACCTTTTAATGTTAATTTCATTAAAAGATAATATTTTTCTACAAATCGTTTTACTAAATAAAAAAAATAATGTTTCTTTTTAATGTAAGCGGTGACAACGACCCTTTCTACCGCAGTGAGTATTATTTGATCTTTGGATTCCCTAACAAGACATAATGTTTTTAAAAGGAAAATAAATACCATATACTGTTTTACGTATATTGGTATTGAAAATGGTTTTTATAATGGTTTTGTTATGTAAATATATTTAAATGATATATTATGATTGAAATGTTGAAATGTTAGGTTTCCTTTATGTTTGTTTTATGTGTTATGATTATGTTATATTACTTGGGCATTGTTTACGTATATGGATGGTTCCATGATAAACCTAGGGTGGGTGAGCCTGAGATAGATCTCTAATGCATTGGGTAATGTGGTAGAGGTAAACGTGAATGTTTCTCCTAAGAGATTTAGGGAATATACTATATTGGTTATTCCAAATGTAACTCCCTACATAGCTGTGATAGCTACAATGTAAGTATGATATGAATGCCACAAGTTAACTTTATGATTTATGTTTTCTATGTGTTATTCATAAATCTTATGATTTAATGAGGTATGTTAAAGAGCTTTTGTTATGTATGAAATGATTAACTAATGTTTTATTTCTTTGTTTTATAACCCTTACTGAGATTTTTATGCTCATCCCATGTTTTGAAATGTTTTTCACATGACTTAAAGATGAATAGGGTCAAGGATGGGATCAAGGAAAAGTCATGCTATCTAAAACATGGAACTAGACATGAATATTTTTTTTCAAGAGTTTTTATTTAATGAAAAAATTTAAACTGAGTAGAAGTGTCCGCTTTGTAATTTTTGAAATGTAATGTAATAGTTATGGCCTAATTCTATAAAACTCTAAACCTAAAAAGATCCTCAATGTGAATTATTCATTTAATTCAAGTTTATGTAATGTTTAAGGCCGAGTCCTTATAGTTGGTATCAGAGGTCGGTTTAGATAACTTTAGGAGTTAGGGTCTTGTTAAATTAATATCCATAAATTACGTTATGTTAATATTGAAATGATATAGAATTTAAAAATTACCATGTTTCTTTGACTAATATATTTCTGTGTTCAGAATGGTTTTCTACAGAGGAAACAGAGAAACTATGTTGGGAAGACATCAGGAGGAAGACAACCTTCCAAATCAGCAACTTGAGATAGTAGGAATCAGAACTGAACAGTTTGTTGCAGTGATGGCACAATTGACTCAGGCTATTAATGGTGGTGGTATACATGCACGAGATCATCCAGATCAACCACAGAGGAACATGTCAATAGTGGAGAATTTCATGAGGCAATATCCCCCTATCATTTAGAAGATCACATGACCATGTGCTAGTTGAAGGGTGGATTAAAGCACTGGAGAAATATTTTGATGTCATGGGGTGTTCAGAACATCAAATGGTTAGTCTCACTGTTTACCATTTTAAAGGTGAAGCTGATCAGTGGTGATCGATGGTGGAAAATATCAGGGATAGTGAGGAGATTGATGCTCTTGATTGGGATGAATTCAAAGGTATGTTTCTTGAGAAATATTTTCTTAAGGTGGATCATCTTAGGATGGAAAAACAATTCATGGAATTAAGGTAGGAATATGACTTAGTGGCTGCTTATGAAACAAAATTCACTCAACTTTCAAGGTATGCTTCGAATTTTATATGAGATCTTGATAGTAAAATCGACCGTTTTTACTCAGGATTAAAGCCAATGTATCGAATGGATTTAGCTTCTTTTGATTTCAAAAGTTATGAAAAACTTGTTTGTTGTTCAGAGAATGTGGAAATGGAGTTTGTAGATGATCAGATGTTCTTTGAAAAACAACAGAATAAGAGGTCGAGGTGGCAGACGAAAGGGAAGAACTCTTCCAAAACGTCTGATGATAAGAAACTTAAGTTTTTAGTTTGTGAAAATTGTGGTAAAAATAATTATAGGGAATGTATTTTGAATTATGGTAAGTGATACTGATGTGGTAAAATGGTACATAAGGCTCATAATTGCTTTGAAAAATATCAAGTTAATAGTAAGAAAAAATATGATTAACAGTCAGTAAAATGTTTTAAGTGCAATGAAATGGGTCATTATGCAAATGAGTTTCCAACGAAGAACTAAACTAAGGTAAAGTAGCCGGATTACAAGTAGAAAGGGGTGGTCAAGTCCTTTGCAACTACTTCAGCATATGTAGGGCCGTTAAATGAAGTAGTATCTGATATACTGTTTGTTTGTTCAGATTATGCCAATGTGTTGTTTGATTTGGGGTCTACATATTCTTTCATTTCTAAGAAGTTTTCTAGTAAATTGGAAATTCCATCTCAAGATATGAATCCTAAACTTATGGTAAAAACACCTGGAAGAAATGTTGAGACAAAAAGAAAACATTAGGACCTTCCTGACCTTGTGTATGGGAAGAATATACCAGCAAACCTTATTGTTTTGCCTCTAGTAGAGTTTGATGTTATTTTGGGTATAGATTGGATTTCTGTTTATCATTCTAATATTGACTATAGAGATAAATAGGTTTCTTTTCAAAAAGATTTTCAGTTTGGGTAGAAGAATGAACCCTTACTTTTTATAACATATCAGGAAGCTGAGAAACTAGTAAAAGATGTAAATGAATGTTACCTTGCACATATTGTTGAAAATAAAGGAAGTGTTGAGATTAATGATGTTCCAGTGGTAAATGAGTATCTTGATGTTTTTCTTAATGAGTTGCCTGGCATTATACCTAATAGGTAAGTTGAATTTACTGCTGACTTAGTTCCTAATGCTAATCCAATTTTAAAACCCCCTTATGGAATGGTTCAAATTGAACTTTTAGAGTTAAAGAAGCAATTACAGGAGTTATTAAATAAAGTTTTATTTCAACCTAGCACATCACCATGGGGTGCTTCTGTATTATTTGTTAAAAAGAAAGATGGTTCAATGAGACTTTGCATTGATTATAGAGCATTGAATAACATCACTGTTAAGAATAAGTATCATTTTCCTCATATCAATGATTTGTTTGATCAGCTCCAGGGAGATCAGTATTTTTTGAAGAATGATTTGAGGTCGGGGTACCATAAATTGAAAGTAAAGGAAGCAGACATTCCGAAGACTATGTTTCATACTAGATATGGCCATTATGAATTTATAGTTATGCCTTTTGGTTTAACCAATTAACCTGCTGTATTCATGGATCTTATGAATATAATTTTCCCTGAGTTCTTGGATAAGTTTATGGTTGCATTCATTAAGGATATTTTGGTTTATTCTAAAAGTAAAGAGGAGCATGAAATTCATTTAAGGGTTGTCTTACAAACCTTAAAGAAAATAAAATATTTGAGAAGTTCTGCAAGTGTGAATTTTTGTTACAAAACATTTCTTTCCTTGGTCACAGTGTTTTAAAAAATGGCATAACTGTTGATCCTACTAAAACAAAGGTTGTTGAATAATGGCCAATACCCAAAAATATATCCAAGATTTGTAGTTTTCTTGGTTTTTCAGGTTATTACCAGAGGTTTGTTGAAAAATTTTCATGGTTATCTAGTCTACTGACTAAGTTAACTCGAAAAGGTGTTATGTTCCTTTGGAAAAAATAATGTGATGATTGTTTTCAGGAATTAAAAAGAAGATTGGTGAATTCTCTAGTTTTGGAACTACCTTCTAGAAATAGTGAGTTTGTTATTTACAGTGATGCTTCATTGAAAGGACTTAGTTGTGTCCTTATGCAGAATGATCAGGTAATTTCTTACGCTTCACGTTAGTTGAAACCTCATGAGTTAAATTACCCTACACATGATTTGGAATTAGATGTTGTTGTTTTTGCTTTAAAAATTTGGAGGCATTATTTGTATGGAATAAAATGTGAAATCTATACTGACCATAAAAGTTTGAAGTATATATTCACTCAGAAAGGATTGAACATGAGATAGAGGATATGGTTGGAATTAATCAAGGATTATGATTTCACAATCCTTTAACATATGAGAAAATAAAATAAAGTGGATGATGCTTTGAGTCAAAAAAGTAATGCTTCATTAAACATGAAACGTTTGGAATGAGATCAGTTGGTTTTTGATTTGGTAAACTTTGGCATATAAGTTGTTGGTGCAGGAAATTATTTTGTTTTTTTTTCATGTGTTAGTAAAATAATCTCTATCAAACAGAATTAAGCAAGAGCAGAATAAAGACAGTGAGTTATAGAAAAAGGTAGAGTTGGTTCAGGAGGGTAAGTTGGCTGAATTTAACATTGATAATAATTGGGTTTTGAGGTTTAAGAAGAGATTATGTGTGCCTTGTGATTCACAGTTGAAGAATGAGTTGTTATGTGAAGCTCATAGTTCTTAATTTTTAGTTCATCCTAGAAGTACTAATATGTACATAGATCTTTGTGAGTATCACTAGTGGGATGGAATGAAAAGAGATATTGCAGATTTTACTGTGAAGTGTTTGAATTGTCACCAGGTTAAAATAGAGCGATAGTTACCAAAAGGTATGCTTCCATATTTATCGGTGCTAGAGTGGAAATGGGAAAATATATCTATGGACTTCATTGTGGGATTACCGAAGATATCATGATTTAATAATGAAATCTGGGTTATTGTTGATCGATTGACTAAATCTACTCATTTTCTTCCTATTTGATATACTTTGTCTCTAGATCAACTTTATCAGTTGTATGTTAAAGAGATAGTTAGGTTTCATGGTGTTACCCTCTCCATTGTATCTGATCATGATCCCAGGTTTACTTCTAACTTTTAGAAAGTTCTTTAGAAGTCGTTGGGTACTGAATTAAATTTTAGTATAGATTTTCATATACAATCAGATGGGTAGTTAGAATGAATAATTCTTACCTTGGAGGATATGCTACATGCTTGTTCACTAGATTACCAAGGAAGTTGGGACTAACATCTTTCTTTGGTTGAATTTTCATATAATAATAGTTTTCATTCCAGTATACTGATGGCTCTATTTGAGGCATTATATGGGAAGTGGTGTCGAACTCCAGAATTTTGGGATGAAGTAGGTGAAAGGAAGCTGATGGGACCAGAATTGGTAGAAGAGATGGCAGAAAAAGTTTAGTTGATTTAGAAGAACATGAGAATAGCTTAGAGCAAGCAGAAAAGTTATGTGGATAACCGGAGGAAAGATCTCTCTTTTGAGGTAGGTTATTATGCCTTTCTCAAAGTTTCTCCATGGAAAAGTGTGATGCATTTTGGTAAGAAGGGAAAGTTGAGTCTGAGGTTCATTGGACCTTATGAAATCCTGTATAAAGTTGGATCAATTACATACAGAGTGGATTTACCTCCAAGTTTATCCCAGGTAAACAATGTTTTTCTTGTTTTAATGTTGAGAAAGTATATTCCAGATCTATCTCATGTTTTAAGTCCAAAGGTTATTTAGATGGAAGAGAATCTCTCTTATGAGGAACAACCAGTCCATATTCTTGACCGTAGACAGCAAGTATTGTGGAATAAGGTAATTCACCAGGTAAAGGTTTTGTGAAAAAACCATATGGTGGAAGAGGCATAGTGGGAATATGAAAATGGTATGAGGGATAAATACCCCCATTTATTTGATAAGTGAATAAAATTGTGAGGTCACAAGTTCCAAAAGGGGAGAAGGATGTAACATCCTAGGTAAATAAAGAAATAATACATTTTCATAATTATTCATATTTTCCAATTAATTATTAATTTTACTTTAAAGGGGTTGATATGCTCGATGACATACCTGATACACAACAACACGTTTCTTTGAAATCTTATGTTGCACACTAATAAAATAATAATTTTTTTAAATGCAGCTAATGACTATATGTTGTATTAGTGGGAATGAATAGAACTAACTGAAGTGCCCAGATCAGTGTGAATCACTGAGAGGGGGAGGGGGTGAATCAGTGATCCCTTAAAACTTTTTACTAATTGATTCTTATCAATTAAACCTCTATGGCTGGTTAAAGCCTCGATCCACTCTTCTTGTATCTCTCAACCTTTCCCGAATGATGCAGTAATGAAAAGGCACAGGACACAAGGATTTACAAGGTTCGGCACCAAAGGCCTACATCCTTGCCATGCTCTCCCAGCATGGATTCTCCATTATAACCTGTTAAAATTACAATGGTCGATACAGAGTCCCACTGTATCTCTTCTGAGTCCCACATGAGGGTCTTTATACTGCGTCCCACAGTGTTACCAGAGTCCCACTGGCCTGCTCCAGAATCCCACTGAAGACTTCTTCTCCCTGAGTCCCACAGGGTCTTCTCCTGGCTCCTCGAGTCACACGAGTAGCTCTTCTTCACTTTCAGCTCTTCAAGTATCTTCAGCAGCCTGGGATAAAGGCTGCTGGCCTTGCTCTGTACCTCTGATCACTTGTGATGATCAGGTCTTCTCGTCTTGCTCAGGATTTATCTCCTTCTTCTAAGGATGACCTGGCTTCTCTCCAACTACTGAATACTCAGACAAATGATGTCTTTAACTTCAGTATGGTCCAGTCTCACTTTACTTCAACTTCATGCACTGAGTGAATGGCAACTCTGAATCCTCATGCACTAACTGCATGGGTTCTCAATATCTTCAAGAACTGTTGTTCCTGGACTTCTCAAAATATTCTTCAAGAACTTTCAGTCTTGGTCAACTCAAACGCACACCACTGATTTAAGCTTGTTCAGTGTGCGCGTGCATGCATGCATGCATGCACTTCCCTCTTTCTTCTCTTGGTGCAATAAACCCAAAAAGGGTGTAGTATCTTTAAGCACACACCAGCTCACTTCCTTCACACACTTAATTCAATTTGCTTACACACTTGAATGTGTGTTATACAATAGTGTGAGTGTCCTCTTCTCTTTCTTCTTAGTGTGTACACTTAAGTTTGCACACACACTAAGGTTCGGCCTATTTGTCTTGTTTGCCCACACACACTCAAAGTGTTCTTCTTTGTCAATGGCCTTCTCTTCACTTCTTGCGCACATACACAAGGTGTGCTCTTCCTCTTCACTTGGCACGAACAACTTGGTGTAGTTCTCGGCCTCTCCTTCTTGCACACACCCAAGGCTACGACCTTCACTTGTTTAGCACACACTTGGGTTCAGGTTCTTCAATTGCACACACACACAAGATGTGGTGTCCTTCACTGCCTTCAGACACTTAACCCGTAGGTATAGTTATACTCCTCCCGAACTCAAAGGAGGCACGCAAGGATGCGGCTTCTCCTCTTCTTCTCCTACTGCCGCGTAGGTGTTTAGTGCAAGAGTCGCGCAAGTTCTTCCTACCGCGGGGCGCGCAAGTGCAACACCCACGGGGTCTTCCTCCTGCCGCACAAGGGTGCGGGCAGAGAGGGAACAAGCCTCGGGCGCGCAAGGTGTTGCGGCCACAAGGTCTTCCTGCCGCGCAAGAGGTGCGCACAGGGGACTCCTTCGGGCCTCGAGTGGCACCGAGATCTTCAGCCGCGCAAGTGTGTTGCGCGGGGCTTCGGCTTCGCGAGGCACAAGGTGCACTCACGGGACTCCGGATCTTCAACAAAGATTCAGCGCATCAGCAAGCATAATGAGAGCCTCAGCCTCTCTTTTTATAGGCAGAGAAACGCCTCAAATCTTCCGCGTGGGATAACTTCAATCCCGAAGATTTCGGATCTTTGAAATCTTTACGAATCTTGATTTTACTCTCTGTTTCACCGTGGGCTCTTTCATTTTTATTCCTCCTCGTGCATGCGATTTATAACGCATGCACGGCCTCTGTTTAAACCCAATCCATGCAAAGGCACGAATACACCGAGGCCTCGGCAACGTTGTTTGCCTCGGCCGATACTGGAAATTCTCCATCCAACGTTTGCATGCATATTTTATTGCATGTATATGTTCAGTGTGTCCAGACGAGCTCAATGGTGTCTTCATCTTCGTCGGAGGTGGCCGGAATCTCGAATGCAGTCGTCGGGAGGCTCTGGTTCATGCGGCGGCTCACGGGTGGCTTCGGGGTGGCTCGACGAAGGAGATGAGCTGAGAGCCGTTGGATCGGGCGATCGAAATACATCGGACGGCCTGGATCAGATCGCCTCGCCACGGATCAGATGTGCGGCCGAGATCTGGCGCGCGATCGATCGTGCGGCCAGGATCGCTCCTGCGGAAAAATTCGCCGTCCCACATCGAAACGACGCCCGGTTTCTCCGCGCCTTATCAACTAAGCGCTCCCCTAGCCGGCTCAGTTGAATCCTCTCCCTCCACGGTGCCGCCCCGCACCGTGTTCTCCCTGCGGGCGCGCTCTGCGCCCACTCATGCTCCCTGCGGGCGCGCACCTAGCGCCCACTATGCATCCTCCGGGTGCGCGGGTTTCACCACCGCGTGCCCTCGGGGGCTTATACACGGCCCCCTGCCGCGCTCCTCCGGGCGTGCCCCAGGCGCCCATGCGGTGTCCTTCGGGTGCGCCCTGGCTCGCCCCACGGGTTCCCCCGGGCGTGGTGCCCTAGTGCCCATGCCTTGGGGTTGAACCCTCAAGGTGCCTTGGCTGGCCATATTTTTTGGCAAAGGCAAATATTAAGACTTTGTTAAAAACAAAGTTCTCCTCCATATAAAATGCCATATCAAGCCCTTTCATTCTTCTTCTCCATTTCTTCCCTTCTCTACTTCTTAAGAATTCCTTAATCCTCCTCAACATATAATCTTCACTTAGTATATGGAATTCAAAAGGTTTCTTCTTAATCTTCTTCATCTCCTCTTCCATATGTGTTCAATACTTAGGAGGTACTTCTTCAACTGAATCTCATAAATCACACATGTTCTTCAACATTCTTCATTGATCTAATCAGAGATCAATTGGATCTTCTTCTGATTCACATGCACTAAGAGTTAGTACATGGACTTCTTTAGTCCACTTCATCCACTTAGAAGTTGTGGATGGATCTCTTGCTTCTCCTCATGCATTTTCAGTACAATGCATGGTCTTCAAACAATGTTGTGACATTGTACCATCAGGATACAAGTTCTTTGAACTTAAAGAGCAGCTCAACAATCGTCAGATATTCATGGAGAATGTTTCAACCACAATTTCCAATACAACTTAGTGAATCTGCTAAGTGACATGCATCTTAGTACCATGTCCATTCTCCTTCACCACCAACACCATCACAACCTTTGTCATTCACCTCTTGACATTCCTTGACTTCCATTCATTCCAAGACAACTTCATGCCTCATTGACAACAAATGCAACACAGTGCACTTCAATCTCCCCCTTTGTATTTGTTGTCAATACACCACTTCAGCACATATGAATGGGTCAATATGTGTGCCAATATTTTCTCCCCCTTATTGGCAATCAAATGAAAAGGTGTGGTGTGGTTCACTTTCAAAAATCTCTTCCTCCCTTAGAAAAGTATTTTCTTGAAAATCACAAGAGAGGGATGATGTCACATGTTCTTCTTTAGCAAAGAACCTTTAGTTGATCAACTCTAAGTCTACTTGGGCTAACCCGGTGTAGAAAACAAGAGTGATGTAACCAAGGAACTCAATGCTGTCCAACATTCACAATACATGTGAGATCATGCTTAGGGGTTGAATTATTCAGATATTCAATGAATTGCTGAATCCTGCACATACTTCACAAAACTCATTAGAAAGTTCAGTGCAATGATAAAGCTCCCCCATTCATCCATTTTCTTAAGATGATATTAATTTCAGAACATCATCTTCTTCAGATAGGCTCCCCCTCAAGGGGTACACTCCATTCTGTCCAAACCATCCTCCAGTTGAGAATGATCATCATCTTCAATTCCCTGCAATGTCAGCACATGTAAATACCAATAGTATAAGGGAATAAGATGGAACCTCCTTGGTTCATCAATGTGAACAACAAGGTTGAGAAGATTCTCTCAACCGAGATGTCCCATTTTCACCATTCTTCACACTTGCACATCTGATCTTCTTTGATGTTTGTGCTGGTGTGGATCTCAACACATCTTCATGTGAAATCTTCTTCTTCCCTTTTTCCTTAGCAATTGCCAGAACTTTATCTTCAGCTTTTTGCAGATCTTTGGCAAGTTGCAACTGATGTGGCCATATGACAAGTAAATCATTTGGAAGAGTGGCCCCAGTTCTGGAAGTTCCACATGGTTCCTTAGATGCTGTCAAGCTACCTTTCTTAGGCAACTTGTTTTCAATCAATCCCTTCTGCTTCTTCTGGATTGATTGTCTGTTTGAGTCCAGTCTGCCTCTATTGAATTTCATGGCTTCTTTACAAAGATCCATGGTGTGTCCTTTCTTTCCACAGTAGAAGCATGTTTTCTTGGTGGTCCTTCTGGATGCATCACCCTTCTTGGATTTAGATTCCAAGGACTTCTCTTCCTTATTCATAATCTTCTTGGGAGCATCTTCCACATTCTTATGCTTGCTTCCCAAAGAATCTCTCTTAGCCAGGTTCTGTGATCTTCTCTTCTTTCCAGCTTTGGATACATTCGGAGATTGACATGTATCAAATTGTTGACCACTTTTGCAACCATCCCAGATGTTGTCAAGTAATCCAAATCTATTTGCAGTAAACAGATGTCTCTGGACCTGTGGATGCTGCTTCTTTTCTTCTGGCTTGCTCCCCCTTGGCATGGGCTTCCTTTGTGCTTTGACATTCAGTGGATTGTACCAACAATCCTTTGCACAGTGCCCATACTTGTTACAACACCAACATTGACCCACAAATCTTGACTTTTTGATTCCTTCTGATTGTAGGGTTCTTGTCTTGAATTGTTGTGCTGCTTCAGGAGAGCATTCCTTCTTCACTGTCTTCATCCATACTTGTTTGGATTCATTCTTCCATCCTACACTTTTTTTGGAAACACAATTAGAAGCATTAGTACAAGATGGGATGGATGGTACCTTAATTTTAGAAGATGTTGCCCTTTCATTAGAGGATGTCTTTCTTCTAGAATCATACTTCTCAAAGCATACTTGAGTAGCAACATTTCTCCTTTCAGCTGACTGGGAGGCTTCAGCTTTGGGTGATTGCAGATTTTTCAATATCACCTCCAGTTCAAAGCATTTCATGTTGAGGGAGTTCTTCTCATCCTCAACCAATTTTAGCTTTCCTTCCCAATTCTCCACCAGTTGTTTCATCTGGTCTTCATGCACCTTCTTTAATTCTTGCAATGAATTTTCCAGCTCCTTCACCCTTTTTACTTTGTCTTCTAGTTGAGCATCTCTGACAACCATTGACACTTTGTGCCTCATTTCCAGTGCATGGACAACATCTTTGACTATTATCATAAAGAATTCTTTCTCAGAAAGGCTTCTTTGAAATTCTTCAGCAGTGTCTTCATATCTTTCATTGCAAAGGAAAATAGTTTCATCTTTAGCCTTCACCAGCTTTCTGAGAGTGTTGGTTATGCCAACCCATTTTGCCAATTGGACTTCCAGAGAATTGGCTTCATCTTCTAGCTGTAATTTTTCTTCTTGAAGATCAAGGAGGCCTGTAGCTATACACATTGCAACTTCCTTGGGGACTCTCTTCTGAAGATATTTGATTGCATTTAGAAGATCATTGTTTCTTCCATCTTCATCACAGCTAGAGCAGGCTTCATCAGAAGAATGATAAAAGGAATTGTCATCTGATGTGACTTTCACATTTCTTTCCATAGAAGGAGTTTCTCTGATTGCACCAGCCTTCTTCTTCATCTTCTTTGCCTGTTTCTTCATTCTGTTTTTCAGAGTCTTGGCAGATATCTCCATTTGAGGCTGTTCTTTCATTTCCTCAAATCTGCACTCCATATAGACTCTCTTGGATCTTTTAGAGGCAACCTCCCTCTGATACCAATTGAAGTGCCCAGATCAGTGTGAATCACTGAGAGGGGGAGGGGTGAATCAGTGATCCCTTAAAACTTTTTACTAATTGATTCTTATCAATTAAACCTCTATGGATGGTTAAAGCCTCGATCCACTCTTCTTGTATCTCTCAACCTTTCCCGAATGACGCAGTAATGAAAAGGCACAGGACACAAGGATTTACAAGGTTCGGCACCAAAGGCCTACATCCTTGCCATGCTCTCCCAGCATGGATTCTCCATTATAACCTGTTAAAATTACAATGGTCGATACAGAGTCCCACTGTATCTCTCCTGAGTCCCACAGGAGGGTCTTTATACTGCGTCCCACAGTGTTACAAGAGTCCCACTGTCCTGCTCCAGAATCCCACTGAAGACTTCTTCTCCCTGAGTCCCACAGGGTCTTCTCCTGGCTCCTCGAGTCACACGAGTAGCTCTTATTCACTTTCATCTCTTCAAGTATCTTCAGCAGCCTGGGATAAAGGCTGCTGGCCTTGCTCTGTACCTCTGATCACTTGTGATGATCAGGTCTTCTCGTCTTGCTCAGGATTTATCTCCTTCTTCTAAGGATGACCTGGCTTCTCTCCAACTACTGAATACTCAGACAAATGATGTCTTTAACTTCAGTCTGGTCCAGTCTCACTTCACTTCAACTTCATGCACTGAGTACATGGCAACTCTGAATCCTCATGCACTAACTGCATGGGTTCTCAATATCTTCAAGAACTGTTGTTCCTGGACTTCTCAAAATATTCTTCAAGAACTTTCAGTCTTGGTCAACTCAAACGCACACCACTGATTTAAGATTGTTCAGTGTGCGCGTTCATGCATGCATGCATGCACTTCCCTCTTTCTTCTCTTGGTGCAATAAACCCACAAAGGGTGTAGTATCTTTAAGCACACACCAGCTCACTTCCTTCACACACTTAATTCAATTTTCTTACACACTTGAATGTGTGTTATACAATAGTGTGAGTGTCCTCTTCTCTTTCTTCTTAGTGTGTACACTTAAGTTTGCACACACACTAAGGTTAGGCCTATTTGTCTTGTTTGCCCACACACACTCAAAGTGTTCTTCTTTGTCAATGTCCTTCTCTTCACTTCTTGCGCACATACACAAGGTGTGCTCTTCCTCTTCACTTGGCACACACAACTTGGTGTAGTTCTCGGCCTCTCCTTCTTGCACACACCCAAGGCTACGACCTTCACTTGTTTAGCACACACTTGGGTTCAGGTTCTTCAATTGCACACACACACAAGATGTGGTGGCCTTCACTGCCTTCAGACACTTAACCCGTAGGTATAGTTATACTCCTCCCGAACTCAAAGGAGGCACGCAAGGATGCGGCTTCTCCTCTTCTTCTCCTACTGCCGCGTAGGTGTTTAGTGCAAGAGTCGCGCAAGTTCTTCCTACCGCGGGGCGCGCAAGTGCAACACCCGCGGGGTCTTCCTCCTGCCGCACAAGGGTGCGGGCAGAGAGGGAACAAGCCTCGGGCGCGCAAGGTGTTGCGGCCACAAGGTCTTCCTGCCGCGCAAGAGGTGAGCACAGGGGACTCCTTCGGGCCTCGAGTGGCACCGAGATCTTCAGCCGCGCAAGTGTGTTGCGCGGGGCTTCGGCTTCGCGAGGCACAAGGTGCACTCACGGGACTCCGGATCTTCAATAAAGCTTCAGCGCATCAGCAAGCATAATGAGAGCCTCGGCCTCTCTTTTTATAGGCAGAGAAACGCCTCAAATCTTCCGTGTGGGATAACTTCAATCCCGAAGATTTCGGATCTTTGAAATCTTTACAAATCTTGATTTTACTCTCTGTTTCACCGCGGGCTCTTTCATTTTTATTCCTCCTCGTGCATGCGATTTATAACGCATGCACGGCCTCTGTTTAAACCCAATCCATGCAAATGCACGAATACACCGAGGCCTCGGCAACGTTGTTTGCCTCGGCCGATACTCGAAATTCTCCATCCAACGTTTGCATGCATATTTTATTGCATGTATATGTTCAGTGTGTCCAGACGAGCTCAATGGTGTCTTCATCTTCGTCGGAGGTGGCCGGAATCTCGAATGCAGTCGTCGGGAGGCTCTGGTTCATGCGGCGGCTCACGGGTGGCTTCGGGGTGGCTCGACGAAGGAGATGAGCCGAGAGCCATTGGATCGGGCGATCGAAATATATCGGACGGCCTGGATCAGATCGCCTCGCCGTGGATCAGATGTGCGGCCGAGATCTGGCGCGCGATCGATCGTGCGGCCAGGATCGCTCCCATGTAAAAATTCGCCGTCCCACATCGAAACGGCGCCCGGTTTCTCCGCGCCTTATCAACTAAGCGCTCCCCCAGCCGGCTCAGTTGAATCCTCTCCCTCCACGGTGCCGCCCCGCACCGTGTTCTCCCTGCGGGCGCGCTCTGCGCCCACTCATGCTCCCTGCGGGCGCGCACCTAGCGCCCACTATGCATCCTCCGGGTGCGCGGGTTTCACCACCGCGTGCCCTCGGGGGCTTATACACGGCCCCCTTCCGCGCTCCTCCGGGCGTGCCCCAGGCGCCCATGCGGTGTCCTTCGGGTGCGCCCTGCCGCCCTGGCTCGCCCCACGGGTTCCCCCGGGCGTGGTGCCCTAGTGCCCATGCCTTGGGGTTGAACCCTCAAGGTGCCTTGGCTGGCCATATTTTTTGGCAAAGGCAAATATTAAGACTTTGTTAAAAACAAAGTTCTCCTCCATATAAAATGCCATATCAAGCCCTTTCATTCTTCTTCTCCATTTCTTCCCTTCTCTACTTCTTAAGAATTCCTTAATCCTCCTCAACATATAATCTTCACTTAGTATATGGAATTCAAAAGGTTTCTTCTTAATCTTCTTCATCTCCTCTTCCATATGTGTTCAATACTTAGGAGGGACTTCTTCAACTGAATCTCATAAATCACACATGTTCTTCAACATTCTTCATTGATCTAATCAGAGATCAATTGGATCTTCTTCTGATTCACATGCACTAAGAGTTAGTACATGGACTTCTTTAGTCCACTTCATCCACTTAGAAGTTGTGGATGGATCTCTTGCTTCTCCTCATGCATTGTCAGTACAATGCATGGTCTTCAAACAATGTTGTGACATTGTACCATCAGGATACAAGTTCTTTGAACTTAAAGAGCAGCTCAACAATCGTCAGATATTCATGGAGAATGTTTCAACCACAATTTCCAATACCACTTAGTGAATCTCCTAAGTGACATGCATCTTAGTACCATGGCCATTCTCCTTCACCACCAACACCATCACAAACTTTGTCATTCACCTCTTGACATTCCTTGACTTCCATTCATTCCAAGACAACTTCATGCCTCATTGACAACAAATGCAACACAGTGCACTTCACTAACTACAATATTATTATACATGTTTGTTAAATGTTTTTACATTTATCCAATAAAAGTTAGAGGCTTAAAATGTGAATGAATCTAATTTAAAGCATAATTTACCTTAAATGGTTGATTTACCACCTTTTGATGGGGAACCCTCTTTAAATCTAGTTAGAGTCACTTTTATATATCCTATTTGACCAAATAAAATTCTTCTTTATAATAGGGACATCAAAATTTACTTTGGGTAAATTTTTGGTATTTTTCTGATAAAATTCATTTTTTATGAATAATGAAAAATACTGTATTTTAATTCAAATGTGCCTTTTAATCTAATTTATTTATATGGATAAATTATCTTTTTAATTTGTTTTAAAGTGTAATTATATTATTTTTGTACCATTTAATCCAATTTTGGCCAATGGAATTAATTTCACTTTGAAATTGTACATAAACAAGTATCAATCTTTTGATAGTTATTGTTTCTTTAAAATATGCTAGTTGTTTTGATAATGAGAATTAATTTTAAATTAATTAATCCAACTTATATGTTTTAAATTTAGTAAAATAGACATAATTTTTTAATTTGGAATATCAAATATATCTTTGGCAGAAGTTTTGGTATTTTTCTGAAAAACTTCAATTTTTGATGAACAGTGAAACCACTAAGTCATAGTTAAAAAACAAAATTTTTCATTTCAATGAAATTTTACCTCTTTTGTGGATTGAATTTCAAAAATCCAACATAGTTGGTTGTTATTAGTAAGTAAAATGTGGTTCAATAAGATGAAAATAATTTTTGGTGAATAGTAACTTTTGACTTTTATTTACCACAGATAAAGGAAAATAAGGTAATTCAAGGTAAAAAGGATATCATAATAATATAAAATTACCTTAACACTTGTCATAACCTTATTGGTTGAGTCATTTACGACTATTTACATCTTTGGGTCGATTTTGGGACCCGATGGAGCCACTTGGGAGTGATAATGACACTTTACATTAATTAACTAAAAGTAAAGGCAGTAATGACATAAAAAAATATCTTTTAGTAAATTAATTTTTACATGGGGTAATATAATTTATATTTTATACTATAAATATTCATTGGAAATATAAAAATATTTCCAAAATTATGGTATTATTTTTATAATTTTTATACATCATATAAATTAAATTATTTATGACACAATGATGATGTAGTATTTACCTCATTAATAAATGATTTAAATAAATAAGACTATAAATATTAAAAAAATATCCAAAACCTGTCCAATTATTATTGGATGATTTTATTTCGACTATTATTAATCTTATCTTAGACTTTAATTAGTTTTGGACATTTAGAAACCTAATATCATTGTATAATAAAATAATATTTTCACACTTTCTTAAAGAGCCCCTCCTCCCCCTTATAAAAAGACCTCACATCTAATTCTTTCCTCACACCTCTCAAACCACTTGGCTCATCTAACCCCTAACCAAATAAGCTATCACGATCCCTCTCCTCCTCCTAGAATACTTACCTTATGTAGAAGTCACTTCAAGAAGTCTTTTTGGTTCAAACCAAAGGGAGTTACCCAAATTAAAGGTAACAATTTCTCTTAACTTCTTTTCTTTTATTTTACATCTCCAAACCTAAACTCTTTTTATTAATTTATTTTATAAAAAAACAGTTTTCTCAATATATTAGGATGTTTTTATGAGAAGTATTTGAACTACACTTACACGCATCTCCATCTAATGGGTGAAGAACATAATGTTTCTGTGAATGGAAAACTAACACCTCACAAAACGATGATTGTTCAATTATCTCCTACCACCTCTCATGGTGGCTATTAAGATGAAACTATATTTATATATGATATTTTTTTTATGTTTTCTTTATGTTTCTATATTTTCCTTTTATAGAATACATTTATAGCTTCCATTATGGGTAAACGCGATAATTTCATTTGAGGAAATGCGGACTATCGCCCCCTCAAAGTGATATGGCTCGTTAATTCCATATATGGGATGTATAAAGGATGGAGTTAATGATATTATATATAATATTATACTATAATTATAATATACCTATGTATAATTATGTTTTAATTCCTTTAAAATAAGAAATATAAATTAAAGTAGCGTTCATGCGTACATACGACTTATCATCTCCATGAATGGTGCATTTCATTTATTACCACCAAATGTTATGTACTATTATAAATACATATATATACTAGATATATATGATATATATGGTATCTAAATAATGAATATAATTCTTGATATAATTAACTTTTGACTATGTAAACAACTTGTAATTATAAGAAGTACATTTTTTACTCAAGTACCAAATATCGACAAAACAACCGTTATTAAATTAAATGATTAAATAATTTTTATAACATGGTAATAAGTGATATAAATGGAATAATAAACTTGAAAAAGGTTCTTAATAAAGTTGAAATTAAATTTAGATTATTATTGAGGAGATTAAAGAATGACCGAGTCAAGTTGGACACGAGGTAAGGGACTTTCTCTCAATATCTTTTCATTAAGGCATATTTTGTTTTAATACATGACTTTCTTTTATATGCTGTATAAATACCTTTGACTGTTCATTTCATTCAAATAGAATCTTTTTCTATGAAGCATTTTTTTAAATGAAAAATAAGAATGTTTCTTTTTAACGTAAGTAGTGACAACATCCCTTTCCGCCGCCGCGAGTATTATTTGATCTTTGGATTTCTTAACAAGATGTAATGTTTTTAAAAGGAAAATAAATACCACATACTCTTTTATGTATTTTTGTATTAAAAATGTTTTTTATATATTAAATGATATATTATGATTGAAATTTGGAAATTTTATCTTTATTTTATGTTTGTTTTATATGTTACGATTATGTTATGGTTCTTGGGCATTGTTTACATATACGGGTGGTTCCTTGATAAAACTAGTGCGGGCGATCCAGAGATAGATCTCCAATGCATTGGGTAACGTGAAAGAGGTAAATGAAAATTTTTTATCTTTATATGTTACAATTATGTTATGGTTCTTGGGCATTGGAAAACATTACCAATTATTTCGACATCGGAATCACCAAAAAATCTAATTGGAACACTATTTTTTGGTTTCTTTAAGAGAGTTGATTCCTTGGTCAATGATCAGGAAACAAATTATTATACAAAAAAGAGGTGATTAAAAACTTCTAAATGACAAAATCATTTTACAATCATAATCATAAATTGGAATATAATCATCAGGAAGCTCAACCAACTAGGTTAATCCTTAGTTAACAACATTATTAACAATACCATCTTACACCCTGTTGTCTTTGTGGAAGGTATGAGGGACATTGTAATTGATCTCCAGGAGAAAATGAAGCCATTTTATCCATCAGGTCAAAAGTGTCCAAGAAAGAAGCACCACTCCATTCTATATGGCATGCACAATAGTGGTTGAATCACTTTAAATATAAATATTGTTCCAAACCTATTTCTTTTCAAAGGATAAAGTGTGGATCACACTCATCATTTCATCTTCCAGGGACCAAGTTATTCCACAACTGCCATATTAACAACCGTGGCATCTCCCAAGGTGGTATCTGAAGATTACACCATAACCCAAGGGAACCAAATTTCCCTTAGAGGTGCCATCCACATTTACTTTAATACAAAATGGGAATGGGGATTTCCTGAACACTTAAAATGTATGCCTAGGTTAAAGATATATTCCATCAATCATAAGATGTCAAAGAATCTCAAAGTCTATAATAGAGTTGTCGTAGCAAGCCTTCCAAATCGAGGCTGCTTCTAGAATAGAAATAAGGATCCACATCTGACTTGCACTTAGACTAAGTGTGGAATTGTTATGAATTAGATCATTTATATCATACCAAACAACAAGGATAAGAACAAAAATAATAGATATGAAAATATTTTTGATTTGTATAGAGGTTAAAATTTCCATAAAACACTTTATCTTTTAGCTGAGTGATTTAAGAAGTATTTATCTACAATCAAAAATGTCAAAAATATACTTCTAAAGAGAAAAATTACTATAACAAGACAGGAAAATATGGTTATTATCTTCTCTATTTTGGTTAAAAAAGATACATTTAGAGCAGAGTTGAATCCCAAAAGATTTAAGACAATCATTATTGGGGACTCTTTTGTGTGAAATATTCCAAAAAGGAGTAAACCTCAATTGGTTAATCCATGGATTATCAAAATTTTCTAACCAATTTAAATTGTTTCCAAAATTTTGAATATTTTGATTGAAATGATTTTTTGGAGTACAGAACACCATTATGAGAAGGTTCCCAAATAAGGAAGTCATCTGAGTTGGAATAGAAATAATTATCAATGACATGAATAATTTTATAATGAATGTTAGAGTCCTGAGAACTGAACAACTCCATGATAGAAAAATTTGTTTTTCTAGTAGATTATTTGGAGGGAACAAGTCAATTAAATGGGTAATAATCCAGTTTACCAACAAAAAATTCATGGAAGAGTCATTGTTAACCATGTATCTCAAGTTAATCATGTTGTTTGAAAAGCCCTGTTCGATGGATGGCCAAATAGAGGAGCTAATATAGTTTGAATTTCCTTTCATTAACTTGTCAAGGAATCTTTTTTTTGAGAATGTAAATGGAGTACAAGTCATTGTAAAGGAGGTTCAAAGTTAGTTTGGCTTGTAAGGCCTCATTGAAAGAATAAGGTTTTCAATGCCAAGGACACCTTTATTCAAAGACCCATAACAAGTATTTAAAGGGATGGTCACATGATTCCTTTCAAGCATGCTCCTAGTCCAATAAATATTCTTAATGTAGACATTTTTTAGGACACCAACTCAACATTTTTAGACCATCAATGAGTAGACAATTTCAAAGAAAATTATGGATATAACAAGATAGATTTTTCAAGCCATAGATAGGTATTTATCCTTACAAGAGGAGAGATGATTTAGAATTTGGTCTACAGTGTAGGAAAAGTAACTAGCTTTAGCTATTCCCCAAAAAATGTGTACTCTATGATAAGTGAAGGGGAAGGAAAATTATTTTAGATCTATAATATTGATAATGGTAATTTGTCTAGAAGATGGAAAATTTTTCCCCATGAAAACAAAGGATTTGTTCTAGAAAATGTTTTGGCCAGAGATTTCTTCAAAATGAGAAAGGGAATTTTTGAGTCTTCAAATGTTCTTTTTATCACCTTGTAAGAAGAGGATAATATCATCATAATAGAGGAGATGTGTGGGAACATTTATATTTATAGAATCATGAATAATTATATTCTTGTTCTGATCGATAAGGAAACTAAACAATCTACTAAGATAATATTCCAAAATTGAGAAAAGAATGGCCGATAAGGGATCACCTTGCCTAAATCCCTTGGTGAATTTAACATAAACATTAGGGGAACCATTTACAAGGATTGAAATAGTAGAAAAATTGAAATGAGTCATTATTATAATAATGAATGATTCATTAAAACAAAAACCATGAAGCACTTTGAAAATAAAACTCCAATAAATGGTATCAAAGGCCTTCCAAATATCGAGTTTAAGGACCATATTTCCTCCCCTAGTTGATCTATTTAAAGTGTTAGTATATTTAGAAGAAAGAAAGATAAAATATTGTATTGGAATACTTTGTATGAAGCCAAATGGATTCTAAGAAAATATTATACTACTTAACTCAGTATGTCTATTGGCAAAGAGTTTGTTGATAATTTTCTAAAGAGAATTAGTTAGTGGAATAGGTCTGAATAAATGAATCTCATTGCAATTTTTCTCATTGGGAATTTAAGAATGAAATTGTGCATCCAATCAATAGGAATCCAACAAATGGTAAAAACAATTTTAACAATTTTTCAAACAAAATATTGGATGAATTCCAATAATTGCTGATAGAATCTATTATTGAATCTATCAGGACCCAAGGCAATGTTTGGTTTAAGACTAAATATTATGTATTTGATTTCATCATCAAGAGGAATTCTTAAATGATAAGTGTTATCATAATAATTTAAAAAAACTACTATGGAATTATATAAAATATTTTGGTTTTCATTAGAATCATTTCAAATATTTTCAAAATAAGAGACAACAATATTTTTAATGCCTTCCTCGGTGTCAATGAGGTTGTCTCCATCTCTAATAAAAGTTATAGGTCTACTAAAATTTGAAGAGAATTGTATAATTTAGTGTTCCTATTACCATATTAGATCAATTTAGTTTTTAAAACATGTTTATTCATGTTATCCTTATTGATAAGCAATGCATTATGTTTCATAAAAGTATTAATTTCATTTTGAGGATCCGTAGTGAAGTCATAACTAGTGTTTGAGTTTTGAAGTTGGCTGAGTACATTTTCAAGAGAGGTAATGTCACTGTAATTTGTTTTAGATTTAGAAGGAAACCAACCATTAAGAAACTATTTAATATGTTTATTTTATATAAAACAAGACAAATATTCATTGTGTTTTTTCATAAAAATCCATAAATTTTTGATAATGATAGAACTCTCAAGATCAGAAGACTATGTAGTAGTAAATAGTAATGTTAGAGTATGTTTTATGCCTTTATTATTAAGAATAAAAAGGATGGAATGATGATCAATGTTTATCCTGGGAAGGGTTATCCTAGATATGGTGTTCAAATTTTTAATGATTATTCATTTGTGAGAGATAAATCTAATTTACAAGCAATAAACATGTTGTAGTTCCATCAATACCAAGTGAACATGGCACCTGTAAAGTTGATTTCCACAAGATTAATATCCCCGAGTGAAAATTTGAACTCTAGAGAAGAGATAGAAGAGTGATTTGGAACCATTTTCTAACATTAGGTGAGGATGGAATTGAATTCACCAATCATAAACAAAGGATCGTGAATAATGACTGACAAGAAAGAAAGTTTAGTACAAAGCTGTTTATTATATTGATATATTTTTTTAGAATAGACCATATAATATAAAATGGGTGAATGGTAATATGAATATTCATAAGTAAACATCTTCTCTAAAACATGGAAAACATTCACATTTTTAAATAAAGAGGGATTAAAAACCAAAGGGTTTCAACAGAAATACCATGTTTGCAAGCACCACAAAAATTATAACCATATGAGAAATGGTTCATTATTTTTTAAGATAAATTAACAATAGGTTTAGTAATATAAAATATCATATGTTGATGAGTATTATGAATTTTTTTAAGAACAATAAATGTTTCTGGGGTTGTAGTACCCTGACAGTTCCCAAATAGAAATTTCATTGGATCTGGGATCAGGAGAAACCCCCCATTTTTACTTCCAGATCCCTTTTTCCTAGAGGGACTTCTGACATTTTGGGATTATGAGAAACTAGGTTTCGTTCCATGTTTAACCTTATAAGAAATAGGAAGATAATTAGCTACTACAGTATTAATATCCTTAGTAGTTACATTAAGTGAAGTATCCTTCGATGAAGTAACCATTGGGCTACCACTTAATGTAATTTGATGATTTTCATCTGAATTCATAATAGAAACTATTCTATGTGTACCGAATGTCTTAGAGAAATAATCATGAAAACTATTATCAGGTATTGACACTATAATCGAATAAGAATTTGAAAAAATTAAACATGTTCCATACACCATATGAGTTGGCATATTAGCACTGTTGCGGTCAACCGATTTCAAGGGGGGAGGGGGAGAGGGGTTTATGTCTCGGTAATTATAAAATACTTAAGAATACCTTCCCCTTTGTTTTGAGAGCCACAATTTAGATATGAACTAGGATAATAAGTTCCCAGTTGAGCCTTTTCATTTCTATAATACTTGATGGATTCAAGACCCTCAACCTATTGTGCTATTGGTGAGATACCACAAATCACCAAAGGGATTTTTTATCATTTTCCATACAAAATCAAGTCATTTTATTTCAATTATATAATATTTCTCTCATGATCATATTTCTATTATATAAATTACATATGTTTTAAGACATCATGTAGTATCATATTATAATATATTATATTGATATTCGTAGTTTCCCTCTATGTTTTGGTGAATTGTTCAATAGGATCTTGATATATAGTTTATCTTTAGTGCTTTATAGAATACTTAGAAAAATATTCAATATGTAATGATAATTCGAACATTAGAAGAAATTTAGAGTACATTCATCATGGAATTAAAAATTAATTAGGATCAATTCCATCTTTTGGTGGTATTTATTTATAACAATGGATTTTAATCAAGCATTCAGATGGCTACATAAGAAATTCTCTATGGAAGGAATAAGATAAATCAAATGTTTTGGGATAAATATGTATAATGAAATATTTTGTTATCTCATATAGACGGGGAAAATTGTACAAAAGGTTAGATTCATTCATTAGCACATCATGGAATCTAGGAATTGATAGAAAAGTAATACTGATAATCTTCTGTGTGATCTAGGGATCAAAGTTAATGAGAAGGTATTAATTAGAATATAAAATTGGATAATGGTAATGAGATTTGTAAATAAAGTAAATATGATACCATGATATATATATCCATTTGAAATTTATAATTGTATCATTATGGTTTCTTATCACATATCACTTCAACTAAAGAGCTCTCAATATCAAGATTTGTTCTATATATCATTTTTAACGAAGTACATACCATATAATCCACATCTATTAAATAAAATATCATAAAATTGGAGAATAGTATCTGTCATGATGAATAATGGGTTGATATTATGGATCAAATATTAATTTGTTTTGATATTAAACCACTGTACTAGTTACCATTTGTTCAGAAACCATAAATTTGATGAAATGACATGAGATCCCGAGGAAGTGATAATCTAGAGGTACCTTAATTTATTATATCATAATGATGAATTTTTAATGGGAAAATTATTATAAGGTATTTATAATTTAAAAAATAGATATTTCATGATATATTTATGTTCAAATAAATATTTTTTCTTTTATAGTATTCTTTTTATTCAATAAAAAGTTTAAATGAACCATGATATACTATTGATTTAGTATAATTTAACGGTGAACCTTATAAAATAGAAATTAATTTAGAAGTATCAATATGACTAAAATTTTTATGAAAAATAACTATAAAGAATTTTTACAATCATAATATATTAATTAATTAAAATTAAATAAGTACTCAATTTTAAATAGAGTTATTTTATTCTTCAAAAATATGTTTTCTTCAAAAATGGTTTTGATTTCATTTTTTTTCATGGATGTTATAATAAATATATATAATTTTTGGAAATATTATTTGATAAAATTAATATAATTTATTTAATAAACATATAAATATTAACACAATGGTGATTTTTTTGGTTTTTTATAAAAAAAGTGATTTTTGGATGAATAATAGAAAATTCAAATTTTTATGAAAATGCGTTTTATATTCATATATTTTCAATGTAAAATTTTATATTGGAATTATTTCAAAATTGAATTATTTAATTTTTTTAACATAATCTAATAAATTTTATTTTAACCAATATAACACTTCATTTGTTTATAAAAATATTATAATACATAAAAGGCATTGTTTAGGAAAATGGTTCTAAATCGCCTTTTGTGAGTTTGTTTCTATATTAATTTCTTCCAATTATAAAAATTTAATTTGATAAAAATGATTAAATATTTGGAATCATCATGATAATGTATGTTAAAATGAAACTCCCTTTTTTTTTCATTAATATGTTTTCTAAAAAATCTAGTAGCATGATAAGAGTTATTACATGTTGAAATAGTTAAAACTAAAATGAAAAGGGTTAAAATGAACTAAAAAATTATCTAAATCCTTTATTATTTTCATATTTCTTCTTTATTTCTTATCATATTATTTTATGATATATTTTGGTGATTCGTTTCAGGAATAATACAATGAAATATTTCAATCTTTTGAAAAATTCCATGTATTCCCTCTCCCTCGCTTATAAAAGGAAACCCTCTCTTTTAACATATACATACTTCACAAGACTATTAGATTATACCATACCAACCAAATTCCTTTCCTAAGGTACATAAAAAAATCCACTTGGGATTTTTTATCAAAATAATATCCTTATAAGGATATATGTATAAATATATGGAAGTTTTTCGAAAACTAGAATAATTCTATAGTGACTATTTTGTTTTTATTTTTTCTCATAAATCTATAATTTCCTTACTAAAAATAATTACCTTATAAAATAAATATCACCATTATAATTAAATGTAATTATTTAAATAATTCAACCATTATTTTCCTCTTTTTCATTAAATGGGAAATGAAAGTATCACTCATGCTTATGTGTGGACTACCACCTCCACATAGAAATATGATTCATTTCCCATCACCATTTTACCGGTTGGTTATAATGGTAGTTTAAATTTTTATTTATAACATTTAATATATATTTATTATTATATTATTATAATATGTTATCTACCTTCTTACTATAACATATTGTGTGAAACTATATCATTTCATCTGCGTCAATGTGGACTACCACATCCAGGAAGCGATGAGACTCAACTCTCATTTTTCATTTACATGTACAGAAATAAGGATAAATATTAAAAATATATATTATATTTATGATATAATGATTATTTATTATTTAAAATTTATTCATTCAATACATCCAATCATAGAATCATAACTTATGTGTACATAATGATTATCATCTCCATAGAACCAAAACATACATGGAAAATAGTCCAATTTTCACCTAGATATTCAATTTAATTAATAAATCATTAACCAATGGATAATTCAAAACTATAATGTAATGATGCATAATAATTTAAATATTAATATTCTTATAGAATATTTTTATAATAAATATATATTTATTATACATGATATTTGAATGTGTATGAAGAAAAATTGGAATTGAAGTAAGATATTTATGATACAATATTATTTATTTTCAATATTTCCTCTAATAACAATAAATCGTGGGATATTTAATCGATTTAATACTTTAAAACCCATTTAATTTCCTATAAAATATTTTTTTTAGAATTTTTATGTATTATTTCTATTTTAATTTCTTTGGTACTTAAATTGATGGATATTTTTTTAAAGAAAATACATCCTTATTTCCTCTTAGGATAATGAATTTTTTTCCATGTCTACATTATTAAAAAAAGTAATGACAGTTTTAACTATACATTAAATTCTAAAATTGTTGATTATCATTAATTTTAATTTTTTCATAATGTGTTGAATGTAGTATTTTGAAATTATCATTTTCTGGGAGATCAATTGTCAATTTTTTTTTAACAAAATAATGAAATGAAAGTTCACTTTTAAGTTATTCCATAAGAATTAATTTTCCAAACATCTTAACCAATATTTTATTTAAAGTATCCATTAAATTGATTGATGTTTATTTTCTATTAATTTATTTTCTCCTATATTTTGGGAATAATTTTTTTTAAATGTTACCAATAGAAATGTATAATTTTGTCATGTTTTCATAAAAATGTTCAAATGTTGTTTTAATGTAATTTTTTATATATTTAAATTGTTTTTAATGATTTTTAGGCTTTACTAATGATATTATCTTATGATACCATGAACATTTATTTTTATTTTTATGCATTATGATGATTATTTAATTATGATTCTATTAAACCCATTCATTCTAAATGGTTTAATATGTTATGAATAAACCATTATGAAAACAATTTATTTTCCATGGGTTATGTAATGGTGAAATGGGTTAATTGTAGTGAATAATATTTCCCTTATAGGGACTATTATTTGATGATATAATGAATGTTTTATGATCTCATTAAGCACATATATATAGTTATGATTCTAGATGGGTGGCCCCAGAATTATATTTCCCTCTAATGAATTGAGTAAATATGGAAATTTCATGAGATTACAATGTTATGTGTGATAATTATTTCTTGTTCACAACATTATTCATGGAATTGGTTTCATCTCTATTTGTTTATGTGTGGACATGGTTTCATGTTTATAACCTTAAATGAGGACCTAATTTCATGTCCTTAACATAATAATATATCCTCTTATTATTTAAATACGTGGATAATGTTACATGATTATTCTTGTACCAAATTCTTATTTTGATAATATTAAATCATTTCTCATGACTGATTATCGATGATTCAATACTATTATGATTTTTTTCATTAGTAATGAAAAATCCATATTCCATGAATCCTGATTACAATCTATGAATTTTTGGGTATATTTTTTTATCATAATCTCATGTTCTTGTACCCTTATTCTCATGATAAAAAAATACGATCATTGATTAATATCACCTATGAATACATTTATAGGGAATATGAGATCACCCTTTATTAGGTTTTCTTTCCATAAAATTTTATGGAAGATTTTATGTATGAAATTCTAAATAGGGTACTAATGGGATGAAATTTGTGGGGGAGGTTTAAAATTTTTTAGAGAAATATTTTTATCTAAATAAAAAAGACACAAACCCATTATGGTTATGATTAATTTAATATTATGAGATGTATTGAATATTAATCTAAAATGATGTAGTGTATATATATGTTATTCTTGGGTCCCATCAGTTTCTATCAGAGATAGGTTTAGTTATTTGTGAAGACTTATTATAGTGAACATTTTTGAAAACAAATGGGATAATTATAAGAATAAGATTACACATGATTCTTTGGTAATGTATAGATTATGTAGTTTTCTTAGAAAATATATATTTATCTTGTTACTAGAATGTGGAAGTGGTTGTGACATTTATATATGTAGTTGTGATAACTCATACATGGGATAATTATATATTAAATTATTCATCACTTTTGCACGATGAGTTGTCCCAATACTGAACACCTAGCTATACATTCACAAGTGATATTCCTTATTCAATTAATATTTTATTTATGAAACATTATAAAGGATTTGAATTGATGATGACCATGGATGAACTAGGTCAATGTAAGGTGTCTTTGGTTGATAAAAGGTGTCATGAATTTGGGCTTTATAAGAATGATTTTTATAAACATATGATTTTTTATTATATTGTTAATGTTTGATGATAATTACTTTAATTTTTGTTTTAATAATGTAATAATCATAGAAATATGATGTTGAGGTTGTGACAAGAAAACTGAATTATTTAATTATGTTTTTTAGATAAGTTATATTAATTAATTTATGTCATGAATGGTGTTAAAGGATATTATTCACATCCATAAAAATTAGATTCTGACTTAGTTGTGAAAACTTCAAATTGTATGATTTCACATCAAGTCAATATATCCTCACTAATATAAGTTTGTGGGAATTTGTTTCTTGAAAATCTTAGGATTCTTCCTCAATTTAAATTTTATGTTATTTTGTAAATGGATTTTATTTCTTTATATAGTTCTTATATCGATTTTTTGGAATGGAAGTCCTGATTTATATTAAGAATAAACATGCCATCATATTTTGGTTCTAGGATGAATAAAAAATTATAATGATCATTACTCTCATTTTATGGGTCTTATAAAATATTCATGATTTATATTTTTATCATATTATTATGGAGAAACTCAATACATTAGATACATCTATTTTTAGGGATTGTGATAATGTATTTCTTTAATACCTTCCTATTATTACTATAAACTCTGAAAATGAATATTTAATAAAAATAAAACATCACACTACACCTATTTAAAAGAATCCATGAAGAATGACCCTGATTATGTTTTAGGAATTTAAGAGGAAACTCTTGGATAATATATAAAATCTATTTATTCTCCATATTGAATAAAATTGGGGTTCCCATATTTTTTTTATGAAGGAGGATGGGTTATTTGATTATTAAATTTATTATTAGGAATTTAACAATATCAATTTCAAGAACATGTATCACATGCCACATATTATATATTTTTTTGATAATTTATGAATATATAATCACTTTTCAATGATCAAAATTAATTTATGGATATCATAAATTGAGGGTAAAAATATGTAAATAACTGAGATAGCCTTTCGTATGAGGTATGAGAATGATGAATTTAAAATGATTCCATTGGAGAATTCAAATTCCACCACAATGTTCATAACATTAAAGAATAGAGACTTTATAAATTTCCATAATTATTTAGTGTAAGTATTTATAGAATATATAATTATATATTCATAGATTAAATATGAGAATAAAGATAATTTGAGAATTGTGATGAATACCCCAAGGATTGATAAATTTTATGCCTAATTTCCCACATCTGAATTTAAACTTCAGAAAGTTTCATTCATGGATAATATAATCATATGTGAGGATACATTGGTTGATTCTTGAAAGATGGAAGTTATTTTGCAATGGAAAATAACAACCATGGTAACCTAGATCTATATTTTTTTTTTCAGAAATAATTATTCTTTGTGAAATACTTCTAAGGACAACATATTCTATTCACCAATTTTACTCGATATGAATTTATTTTCTTCGACAAAAATTAATCCAAATATAATTTCAAGGTTCTAAAGAGAAGTTGGGTAAATGAACCTATACTCACACTAACCTAAAATGAAGAAGGGTTTGTGATCTAAAGTGATGCATCAAATAATGGACTAGGATTATACCTCATATATAATATTATTGTGATAGATTATGCCTCACACCAGTTGAAAAATCAAGTGAATAAGTAACTACTTCATGAGTTGGAGTTGTAAGTAGGGTTTTTCGTTGAAAATATATAGGAATTGAGTTTATTTAAATATGTGATATATGCACTAATCTTAAATGCATGATGTATAAATTTAAAAATAAAGAGTTTAATTTATTATAGAAATGATTTTTTAAGTTCACTAATAATTATAAATAATCAATAAATTGCCCATATTGGACGGAATGAAAGGTGGATGAAGATTTAAGTCTAGAAAAACAATCTAGTTCATCCATTATAAATATTAAAATATATCTAATATTTTTGAATTTTTTGAAGATGGATCTTGAAATCATGAGGAAATATGGCACGTTACGTTTTTCTCAGATGAATGCTCAACCATCAATCCCTATAATGATTAAAGATGAATAGAAGGATGAGGTGGAAATATAAAAGATTGTGAGAACTGTTATTGTGTTCATCCGTGATTATGAATTAATGACAATGTTTATGAATTGAGATTTTTTCAATCAATATTATAATTGAATAAGGATATATTAAAGGAATCTCATAGTTCATCAGTCATTATTTTCCCTAGATGTATGAAATTGTGTTGATATCCGAAAGAGTATTTATTTTGGGAGAACATGAAGAAATATATTGATTAAAAATATATATATTGTGGTTATTGTTATGTGTAAAAATTATTTTTGAGTTACTAAAGTCTGTGTAGATGTAACAACCATTACCCATACGTGAATGGGAATGAGAAGAAATTACTATGGATTTCATTATAAAAATAAAAAATCATCTAAAGGGAATAATTATATATTGTTTTTAGTTGATTATTTATGAAAAAAACATAGTTTACCACCATTTATAATATTCTCATCTTTATCTTACATCCATAATATAAATTATAAAAGAAACAATATTACATGGAGTTATAAATTCTATTATATCTGATAATGATATGAGTTTTACCTATATGTTACAGGGAAGTATTTATAAGCCTCTAGATCCTCAATCAAGTTTCAGAATTGTATATCATAATCATACATAATATAATTGTTAGGGAACCATTAAAACCCTTGATGAAATCTCTTGATCTTTCTCTATGAATTTGGGAAGTGTTCTGGATCAAAACATTTATTTGGGGTGATTATCTTAAAATAATAGATATCACTCATGCATTCAGATGCTCCTTATGAATAACTATATGAATGTAATGAAAGAGAAATAACATTATTTGATGATTTAGATAAAGAAATCTATTGATACCTATTCTAGATGAGTAAATGGAAGATAATCTCATATCAGTTCAGCAACACAACAATGCAACTCAAATTTTTTAGAAAATTTATACTGACTATAATCAGTGAGAAATAGAGTTAAATGTTTGTGTTAAGGAATTACTAAGAATATATCCATGAAATAGTGTTATGATATTATTATATAATATATATTTGATCATAAGGTATATTGGACATTTTAAATTTCATGATAGTATCATAATATTTTCTTATAACTGTGAACTTCAACAAAATCCTTCTCAAGTTCATGATGCGTGCCTTGTATTTATCCTCATAAAGTATATACATTATCATTCACATGTACAAAAATGATATATCATATCATTGAAACATGAACTATATTATGAGGAATAACTGATAGAGATCATTGATCAAAAATGGAAAATACTATGAAATAATGGAAGTCTCCAAGTAATTGATTTCTAGAAAAACCATAAACATTAGGAATGTATGTGGAAACTCATGTATTTGATGAGACATATGTTGCATAGATTTCTGTATTATTATAAAAGGGGTTTTTGGATATTTTATTATAATGATGGAAAAATTTAACAAATTGATATTTTATGATATATTTCACTATAAGTAAATTCAATTTCATTAATGGATTACTTTACAAACAAAAATGTGTTTAAATGAACTGTGAATTACTATTGAATTATTAAAATTTAAATGTGAATAATATAAATGAAACACTAAATTATAAGGATAAAAGTAATAATAAAATTATAATAAACTTATTTATTTTAGATAAAGATATTTACTTTATTAATTTCTAATAAATATGTACATAATTTTTAGTAAAGTCATTTTATTCTTAAAAATATGATATTTTACAAAAATGGGTTCATTTTAATTTTTTAAACTAAAATTGTAATTGAATTATCCCATTTTCTGGTATATTATTTAATGAAATTAAAATTATTTTTTAAATAAGTGTCTAAATAATAACTTTTGGTGAATTTTTGGTATTTTTTTGAAAAAGTAAAATTTTGGGTGAATAATATAAAATACATATTTTTATAAAAACTATATTTTTTTCCTAAATTTAAATTTTTTTATTTTATTTTGTATTGGTTTTAAAATATATTTTGAACCTTTAAATAAATAACAATAAAATAAATTTAATTATAATAAAAATAACACTTTAAATTTCTATAATATTATTTATCTATATAAAATACATTTTTATAGAAAATAGTGTTTCATCAGGTTTTGAGTGGTTATTTATTAATTAATTTATACCACTTATAGAAATTGAATTTTATAAAATGGAATAAATTTTAGCAATTATCATTTAAAAATATGTTATTGATTCCACATTCATTTTTCATCATTTTTAATTGTAACATTATTATAAAAAAGCTATTTACCACAATAGAAGTTAAAAAATGTCAAAATAATAAAACAAATATGATAATGGTTAAAAGAACCTAATAGATTCTTGAAATTGTTTTTTATGGTCATTATTTAACCACATATTAAATAATATTAGTATATGAGTCACTTTTTTAATTTTTCATGAATAAGTCATTAATATACGTCAATATTTTGTAACATTGAAAGTGTGTCCTCTCCCTCACTTAAAGAAGATGACCACATATCCTATCTTGTCCATACTTAAAGATAATATTATATATTTGTATTAAACAACAAATATTTCACTAAATTTCCTTCCCACAACATATATGTTGTGTATTTATCATAATTCCATCCTATAAAGGATTTGTGTATAAAATTAATGAGGTTTCTCTAAGTAGTGGTATTGTACTTAGTGGTGTGCTTTATTTTTTATTTATTTATATACTCATTAAATTATGTACTAAACATATTAATACATAAATTAAATTTATGAAATATAATTTTATGTTATTAAATTAATTTTTAAACCATCATTCATCTCCTTTTTGATCAAATGGGATATGAATATGTCATTCATGTGTACCTATGGACTATACATCCATATAGTGATATGCTTTATTTTACAACATTGTAGTTAATAAGTGTTTAATATGTTTAATTTATTGTTTATATAATATATTTATGAAATTATTATGTTTCTATAATTAAAATATATTCTCTAATATATTAAATTCCAATCTATTATGAAATGATAATATCTCTTATATGCACCTGAGGACTACCAACTACACGAAGCGATGTGATTCTCATTTAAAGTTTATATTAAATGATTAGTAATAAGGATAGATTTAAATAATATATATTATATTTATGATATAATAACTATTCTATAAAGGTGAATTATTATATAATGTTCTATTTTTCAGTCAATCGAAAAGTGGATGCATCACTTGTATGTCCTTACAGATTACCATCACCAAAAAATGATGTAAATTGTTTTTCATTTCCAATTTTTATGAGTAGTATAAATTCTTATCATAATGATTCAACAATACCATTATGAAATTATTAAATTTATGTATATTTTGGAAAACATACAAGTTCTCACAATAATTTTCATTTTAATGATTAAATTGTTAATTATATGATAATTTGACATTATAAATGGATGTTTTAGTGTATTTTATATATGAACGTTATTCTAAATTATATGTATAATGTTTTTATAATAAAATAAATTTTATTGTTTACGAAGTATGAAGGTATTTTAATTATGGTGTTTATTTGATAATCTAATTTCTATTTGAGATTTCTTGTATAAATTTACATGGAGATAAAATTTTCAGATTTTATCCATAAAAACCCATATATTTCTATTCCAAATGCTTATTCATAAATTTTTTATTTATTAGTACTATTTCTACCTATTTTTTACATGAAATGATTGAGAATTATTTTAATGAAATTCCCACCTTATTTCCTATTTGTTCAATGAATTATTTATTCCACCCATTTTCACTTAAAAATTATTTTATTGATGTTTTTACCTATAATTTAATTTTTTTAAAATATTTATTTTCATTACCATTCAATTTTTTTGTTGGAATATGTTGAAGGAAACATTTTCCAAAAAATTCACTTATGATTTTTTTGACAAAACTATAAAAATAATGTTCCATTTTTATATATACAGTATGAATAGATTTTCCCATTGTTATGAACATTGTTTTCATTGAGTATTAATTTTCATGTTTCCATGGTTATTTCAATGAAAAAAATTTAATTAACATTCTATAAAATTTTCATCAAAACTCTATAAAATGAATGGGATATTTTTCTCATGTCTTCAATAGAAGGTATTGATGTTATTTTATTGGTAATTATTATTTATTTCACCAATTATAGAATAATTATACTTCCCAAAGGATAGAATGTTGTGATATCATAAAAATTAATTATATGGATGTCTTATTATAATGATGATATAAGGGCGATACTATGGAAGTCATTTCTTTCCCACTTGTTAATTAAGTTTTGATGAAACCTTTATGAAACCAATTTTCTTTACATGGTATTTTATATGATAAAATCATAATATTTTTATAAGACCAAGTTAATTTAAATCAGTTATGATATAATTATATGATGAATATTTCATGATCTATTGGTACACATATGTATGGATTTCATTATCTGAGGGGTGGGCTTGAAATTATAATCCCCTACAATGCACTGGGTAAGGATGGATAACTCATGAGTAAAATATGTTATAGGTGATAATGATTTTATGTTAAAAATATTATGTGTGGACATACTTTGATGTCCATTAGTTTTTTTGTGGTTCTATTTTCATGTCCATAGTTTATGCAAGGACTTGATTTCATATCCTTTACATAATAAGTGAACCTATTACTATTTAAACATTTTTGTGATGTTTTGTGATTATTCTTGAGAAACATTCCTATGTTTATATTATTCTATCAATGGATAAATATTGATTATTGATGATTTAATAATCTTATTATTTTCTATTTTTTTATGAAAAGTCCTTATGCCTTAACTAGTGATTATGGTATATGAAGTTTTTGGAATTAATTCCAATTGATAAAAACCTATCAATATACCCTTAAGCTCATGATATGCATACATATGACCTTTTACTAATATCTTTGATGAATACCCAAATAGAGAATTATATCTCACGCTTTATTGTGTTTTCCTTCTCTAGGTATAGATGGAACATTATATGTATAATATATCTTTATGGGTACAAATAAGAAGTAACTTCTAGGTGATGTTGAAGATCCATTATGAAATAAGATGTTTGTACATATTGTGTCCAAATTCTTGAAAATACATCTGTTAAGAGGTGTGAATTCATATAATATTTATCAAATATTTAACAAAAAACGATGTAGTATTTAAGTATGTTATGATTTTTTCGCATAATTTAGGGTGGTTTTCATCCTCGTATGGACAAGATAAGTTCATTCATGCACATTGAATATTCTAGATCACCTGATGACTATGTATTCAAATGTAGGTAGTGATTTTTTGGGTAAATAAATACCTTTGGTGGTCTAATGAAGTAATAAGTGATGTGAGTGTCATAGGTGGTTTATCCTAGGGCTACTGACCAAGCGTTAGAGGGATTGGTCCTTGTGTTGACGAACAAGATACATGAGTTTGTTTTGTGTCATAGGAACATCATCACTATGGTGGTGTAGAGTCTTGGTGAGTGTTGTGAGAAATACATTTCCAATGTGACTAGATAGTGTTTGAGATACTAGAGTCTCCATGTATTGGGTTGAGGTATCTCCCCTAAGAGATGTCAGACGATACCCATTTGTATGTTGAAAACAATAAACAAGACATGGAATCACAATGTTATGGGGATAAGATATTGGTGACTTGGGATGGTCCCTGTGTACTAGGAAAACGTGTATGGAATAATTTATTAAGGATTTGGATCAATATATGGAGTCCTGCTCGAGAGAACATTCAGACAATGGTATCATTTATGGGTGATTGGTTCAGGTGGTATTAGTTGAGTGAGTCCATGATGGGTTTAGAGGATCTAATAGATTATAAAACATGTGAGGAATATCTTTTTTAAATGAGGTGATAGATCCCAATTGACTAGTACGTTGGGATTAGTTAGTGAGATATATGATAGGTAGTGACCTGGGGTGCTTACTCATTGGATACCTTGTTATTTTGGAGGATTTAGTTGATGTTATTGAGGTGAATCACAAGATTATATAGAGATAGTAATTGTTATGGACATTCCCTAAATATTTGGGTATTTGGTTGATGAAATTTACAAACAATTATTGGGTTATTGTGTATATAGTCGGGGCCTACCCTAAGTGATATTATGGTTTTCATAGAAGGGGACTCATCTATAAGCGAGAATACATGGATAAACAAATCCTAATTGATAATTATTATATTAAATAATAATGATGATCCTTTCTTGAGATTCTTAGGCCAAGGAACACCCTATGGGTTGGGTCATGGGTTTATGTGATGAAACTGATATATCATTCCTAGATTGATGTGATACTAGGATGAGATCTTGATGTGTGACTTTCGCCAGTGTATGTGGGTAGTGACTGGAGGTTTTTTATACCACCCAACACTGAGTATATGGGTATGGTATATGAATCAGTATAGTGGACTAACGAGACAACTAGGTTAATTCTAGAATGGTACCAATGTTTGTATTATTTGGTGCTGTGGTGTCCTGGTTAGCAGAGGGTGACCTGATACTCAAGGAGCCGTGGTGTCCTAGATGAAACATGAAGCCCAAGGTGATTGGGAGGAATGTATAATTTATTTCTCATTCATGCACATATAAGATGATTTATACTAGGGGTACATGGTGATACCATATTGACATATATTTCTTAAACCCTATCTCGGATCCTCATACCATCTGTAAAAATTATGTTTTCTTTTTTGGTTCAGTTAGAAACCTAAAATGGATTAGGTTATGATATCTCGATTGGTATTTAGAGAGATATTTTTTGAGCCACAATTATGGTAGTAAGGTTAATGTTCATGTGTTTTTTTGGTATTTTATTTGGAACTGACCATGTGGGTGATCTGGATCTAGATGATATTTATGAGAACACAGTGTTATTATATAATCATTCTTGTTTATTTATTTTTAATGTTAATAATATGTATATTATTTTGGTTATTTATACTAATTTTATGAATCTGGTTCAAGGGAATACTGTACCCACTATATGGAATAGGCCCTCTCTATTAGTTGGAATCCTCTAGTGTACAAGTATTATTGATTGAGGCCACATGGGACACTAGTCATGGCACTAATAAGTGGAATGGGTAGGGGAATTAAAAAATTGTATATGTGATTTTTTTTATTTTTCAGGGAGTGGGAAGACATGAGATCTTGGAATCTGTTGTAGATTTTTTAGACACTGTACTAGTGAATCATGAACACATTTTTGGTGGGAAGTCCTAGTTACCAAAGGTAGGATATTGTGGTTATTTGTATGCACATTGTGGATAATATTTTTGTGAAATGATGCATTTTTACTAGAGATGATATTTTTCATTTTTGGATATTGTTTAATTGAAAATTTGTTTGATGATTTGAATCACAGTTAGGAATTTAGGATCACATGGAATTTTTTACTTTTATGTGATTTTTTTATGATAGGGTTTGGTTTTTAAAGTGTCAAAATTCATATATAATACATTAAATCATATGAATTTTTAGTGGAATACTACTCAACTAACCAATGGAAGAATTATTTTGATGTATCATAATGTGTATTCTAGTGTTGGACTATCTCTAGTAATGAAGGAATTGCAGTCCCATCATAAAGGAATGAATGAGGACCATTAGTGTTCTAGTGTATGCATTAGATTCCATAGTTTAAGAAACATAATGGTTTTGGTATAGGAATGTGATTCATGAGGAAATATCTAATGATTATAATTGGTTTTCCTACGTGTTTGTAAATCCTAGGAGTGTAATGCACGAGGAATGATCTAATTAATATAATTAGTCATCCTATGTGTTTTGAAAACCTAGGAGGTTTAAGGAATATCAATAAAGATATTCCTTTATATTTTACTTTTTTATGGTATGGGAGTATTTATGGTATCATGATTAATGTTTGAGGGTTGGATCAATTAGATTCATGGAATGGGTGATTCTTAGGATACGCTTCTAGTAGCATAATGGTAGTGTGGAATCACATATTTTGGTGTTATGGGAGATGTACGTTGTGGTAGTTGGTGAAGTTAGAGTGGGATTGATATATAGTGGCATGGTCTATCCAAGTCAATGCTTGATAGAGAACTAGAGTGATGAGGGAGACTGTACATCGATACGAGTGACATGTTTACGATGTCTTTATTCATTTTTTTCCATTCATGAGGATTGATTTATGGTAGGTATTATGGTGAGTATCACACAAATGGATACTGGAGAATTTAATTTTGGGTATGTTTGGAATGGGAAATGGTTTTTGTTTTTGTCTTACCACATGGGTGATAGCGTGTTGGCGATAACCAGTCACCATGTTCAGTAATAGATAGATCATGGGCTATAGAGATCAAGTAGTTGTGATCATTAAAAGATAATAATGATATTCCTATGATAGATAACATTGTATTGATCATGTATGGATGCCCCTCATATAGGAAGGTTCATGATTTTTATGAGATTAGTCATGGGACAATTGATTTCACAACAATGTGAATGTGTGCAGTAAGATCTCTATTGAACTTGTTCCTTGGTAAATAGTATATTCATGATTTAGATGGACTATGGGGAAGAGCTAGTGAATTGATATAGAGACTAAGGTGGTTTGGTTTGATACATGGTTAGGTTGACTCAATGATACATTGGTGACTGGAGTGAGAGCATGGTGAAATTAAAAACTAATAGGTGATTTGACCATGGATGTACATTGGGAGTTTAGTTTAAACTTCAATGTTTATTATTGAATAATATTATGATTCCTCTAGGTGTGAAGGAATTATTACTGTGTTTGGTTGTTTAGAGATTCATTAACATGATAATTCAATAATTTTTATAGGAGGTATTCTAGATAAGGATTGATAGGAATTTTGGAATCTTTTTTTATTTGGTTGGATGAGAAAAACATAATTTTTTTTGTTTAGGATGTGGTTGGTGAGTTGGGGGAATGAAAAATGATCATTTTTTTGTGGTAAATTAATATGGTGGGGGTAACATAGCTTTAAATAGTCCCTTTCATGTAGTTCCTCATAGTGGGGACAATCATATGCTTCATGATAAATAGGGCGAAGTGATTTAAGGGTGACAAGAGATATGAGTCTGGTGAGATCCATCTTGATGTTTGTGTTGGTAGAGAGTGAGTTGATCAATATATAGTGAATAGTTTCTCAAGTGTATGGATTTGTGCAACCATAGTTTGATGTGGAATTATGGAGTTGAAAGGTGCAATTTATTACTAGTCTGATGACCAAGGAAGGTTGAGTGGGGTGGTTTGAGGAGTTTTACGATTTTTTTGTGGATGAGAGGAATTATGGTATGGATTTTGTAATGACCAAAATAATTTTAGATTTTATATTCTAGAGGAAAATTTAATTTCCTAAATTTATAATAATTTATTTTTGTAATAGGGGTAAATATGAGAATATGATATTTTTATCACCATAGTGAGGAAATTTTGGATGTGGATTGGAACCCCATGGATGTTAGATGGGATTGATAAGGCCTCTAGGAATGGAATGAAGTTTGAGGGATAATCAAATTTTTTATTAGAAATTGGATAAAATGTGATCCTCCACTAACTCCATAGTGGTTAGACCAATTTCCTAGTCTACTGATTGGAGAAACTATAAAGTAAGTTAGCCTCAAATGGTTATCATGTGGGGTGTTTTAAGAGAGATCATTTTGGTCACTTATGTTTTGGTTTTTCATATGATTTAAAAGGTTTGGGGTTTGGAATATGGAATTCATTGTTAATTTTCCACTCCCTTCATATAATTTTTCCCCCATGAAAGGGTGTGATTCTTTGAGTGACATAGTGGTGATTTAAGGTACCTTTATTAGTTCCTCTCATGTTCTGAATGTAAAGACCTGTAAAATTCAAGGGAAATTTTTTCTTAAATTCCTTTAGAATTTTACAAGAGCGCGGTTTCAGACGGAACCTGATTCCGAGGCCCGGAGTGCCCGGAATCAATTTCCGAAGTTTGGCTCGGGTACGTTCAGTGAACGAACGAGCGGGAATTCCTAACTTTTGATCCGGTGCTCGGAATTGAAATCTGAGGGCACCGATGAACTCGCAGCGCCGATATTCGCTTAAAGAGACCTTTTCGGAAGTTGCGTTTGTTGCGGGTTGAAAGTTAGTTTCTGGGTTTTTAGATTAAGTTAAATAAATTTTGTGAAATACAAAATTTATTTAAACTTGTGGGTTAACTTCTCCCAAAGGAAGTTAGGGGTGGGACCCACACCCACTTAACCTCCTTTGAGAGGATTAAGTGTGGTGGGGCCCACACGAACCCTAAACTTTTCAAGTTCCCTAACACCCCTCTCTCCCTCTTAAAGGCTTTTCAACTTAACTTCTATTTAATTATACAACTCATGTATATTAAATAAGTGAGTTTAATTTTGGAGTTATCCATTTTGAATTTAAAACCTTTGAAATTCTTTGTTAAGTTTGTGATTAAATTAAGCTCTTCTCTCTTTTTGTTGGGTTAGAACTCTTTAGCCAACTTGAGAGTTTTTGAGAGCTCCTCCTCCTTCTTCTTCAACTTGACGAAGAACACTCAACTTGACGAAGAACGCTCAAGTTCCGACGAAGAACGCCGCTCCGCTCTTCTTCGTCTTCCGTGTCAACGAGAGGGAACGCCGCTTCCTCCTCGGACTCCCTTCGTCGACATAAGAAGTTTCGCCAACGACGTATCTCTTCGGGCGTATCTCTTCGTCATCGGATTTGACGAACGACGACTGCGACGCCCGACCTCCGCGACGTTGTCTTCCGCGGGACGTTGTCAAATCTTCGAACCTATACCCGAGGTAGGGGTTGTTGATTATTGTTTAATTATTTTATTCTTGCTCATGGTTCGCATGACTAACGTGAGGATTGAATATTTAAGATGTGTTTTAACGTGAGGGGGCCGGACCGCATGAACACGACCGAACCCCCCTCCTTCGTTCTTGGTGTTTATTTTTGCGGATGAATCAAGGTGGCGTGGTGCCGTCGCACCACGCGGATATTCGCCAAATTCTTATTACGCGACGCCGTCGCGCCACGCCATGGAAGAAACATCAAGAACGCGACGCCGTCACGCCGCGTTGAAGAAATCAAGGTGCGGAGGAGGGGCGCGGTGTCGTCGCACCGCGCCGGACGACGAACACCGCGGCCGGTTCCGGGCCGCGGCGGAACGAGGAGACCGGCGGCCGGGCCGCCGGCGTCGGAAGCCGAAAAGGGGACCGGATTTTTCCGGTCCCGTTGGAGAAAACCGGCCGGCCAGCTGGCCGGCCGGATGGTCAAATCCGGGGGAAATTAATCCCCCGGCCAGCAATTAAAACCCCCCTCATAAAGAGGGGGGCGGTTTCCTTGAGGGGGGGCAGGAGGCCCCCCGGTTTCCTTCAAGCCGTCCCCCACGTGGGGGCCGTTTTTCACAAGGCGCGACATTATGCCGCGCCGCCGCCTCCAAGAAAGCGGGGGCTTTTCCCCCCGCGCTGCCTCCGTGCGGCGCCAGGCCGCCGCGGCCGCCGCGCCGCCGCGCTGCCGGCCGACCGGCCGGCCGGGCCGGGTCGGACCCGGGTCGGGTCGACCCGGTTCGGGCCGACCCAGGGGGGGTCGGGCCGGGTCGGCCCGGACCCGGACCCCCCGTTTCGGATCAGATTCGGTCTTTTGGCCATAACATGAGCCACGGACCTCCGATCGACTAACCGTCTGCGGAAACGCGATCCTTGGATCGAGACGGTCGTTTCGGTATATCGCACTCAAGGTTTCGGATTACTTTGAGTTCGGCCGGGTTGGTTCGTTCACGAAACCAACCGGGCCTTCGGAGCGGAAACACTCATATCTTGAGCTACGGACGTCCGTTTGACGTGCCGTCAGCTGTGTTGTGTTCCTCTTAGTGAGACAGATCTTTTGGCATACTCCGCCCGAGGTTTGGACGCAGGTAGAGTACGGTCGGGTTGGTTTTGCCTTAAAAACCAACCGGGCCCTGGGGACGAAAATGCCAATAACTCTCAGACCGGGCGTTCGATCGACGCGCCGTCTGTTGCAATGAGTTCCTGTTGTCGATACGGAACTTTTGGATACATCAACTCTGGACTTTGTGACAGTTGATGTATCAGCCTCTCGGCTCGTGGAGCGGACCCTCCGAACGAGCTTGCTGTGTGCGGGAACCCTAGTGTTGGCTGCGACTGTTACTGTGACTACTACTGCTACTGTGACTGCGACGACGACAGTACAGAGATCCTGTGTGGATTCGACGACGACGACTACAGAACTCAGCGATCCTACGTGGATCAGTGCTATAGGTCCTATGTGGGCCCGATCCTGTGTGGATTCGACGACGACGACTTCAACACTCAGCGATCCTACGTGGATCAGTGCTACAGGTCCTGTGTGGGCCCGATCCTGTGTGGGTCCGATCCTGTGTGGGTCTTTGCGCTCAGCGGTCCTGTGTGAACCAGTACCTACAGGTCCTGTGTGGGCCCGATCCTGTGTGGGTCTTTTGCGGGGGTTAGTTACCTATCGATCCTTCGTGGGTCCGACGACTTAGATGGATCAGAGATCATCTTTATCGTCCTTTGAAGAAGTATTCCTGTGTGAGCTGAATCCTGTTGCTTTCCTGTGTGGATTGTGTTGTTCAATCCTGTGTGGATTACGTTTTGCTTTCCTGTGTGGATTGTGTTGTGCAATCCTGTGTGGATTACGTTTTACTTTCCTGTGTGGAATACGTTACTTTCCTGTGTGGACTGAGTTGTACTTGGGCTCGGAGGTTGGAGCGTATTTGAAATTGATGACTTAGGTATATGTATGGGCATATACCTAAGCAGTGTCGGTTGTTACTTCGTGATTGTAACTTTCATCGTGGTTTATCCTTTGTGGATTTGAGAGACCTTCAGGGGTCTCGGGGTCCCTACTGAGTAGCTTATACTCACCCCTGCACGGGCTTTGCCCGCACTACGTTGTGTTGGTTGCAGACGACGGACAGCGTTGACCTCAGCTGAGGCTTGCAGAGCAGGACGGTACCCGGAGGTGGACCACTGGGCGGGACGTGCTCGGAGCGGACGGCGGGACCCGTGAAGCAGAGGAGATATCTGTACCCACCCTTCAGGTGGTATTTCCAGTGGACATCTCGGAGTAGCGGCTTTTACTTTTCAGTTGTTGTTTTCCCTTTCGAGTTGTACTTTACTTTCAGTTTGGGTTTGTATTCTGGCCCATTTACTTTTCCTCACTTTCAGTTGTACTCTGCTTTTGTTTAGTGTTTACTTTCCGCTTGCTTACTCTGTGGTGTTTGTTTATTTTACAAAGGCAATGCCTTCCCTTTTTACCGAGATTTACGCCTTGGTGCTGTCGCCAGCCCTTGGCCTTTGGAAGGAGGGCTTGGGGTAGTCACAGCACGGACCCCGAGGGTGGGTCGTGACAAATTGGTATCAGAGGAGTTCGGTTCTACCGCGAACTCTGATCTTTTCTATGTGAAGCAATAATGTTTAGCGTATTGAGTGTGGTTATCAGTCCAGGGAGTCCAGTGTTGGTGCGGCGGCCGACGTATCCGTACACCAGGACCCTGACTTCTGATTTCCGACTTAATGCACGAAAACATTGATTGCGTGTGTGTTTCAAAGTTTTCTTTGTGATTTCTTTGTGTCAGCTCACCAGGTATACTGTTTGACCGTGGCGCACCTGTTTCCTTTCAGGATGGCCCCATGACGGCAGCCAGCTAGAGTTCCGAGAGTCGAGTGTGACGACAGCCCACCGAGCGATGAGGCTTCGGTACAGGGACCTCTTGCAGTTGAGGCACCAGCGATACTACCATACGTTGGGCCATCGATGCCACCAGCCCCAGCAGTAGGCGATGCACGCCACTTGATTGCGCTGCACGAGTTCCAGCGCCAGAGGCCACCCAGGTTCCGGGGAGAGACGGACCCGCAGGCGGCTGAGGATTGGCTGGAGGCTGTGGTGGGAGTCTTCAGGCTAGTGGGGATGCCGGCAGACTTCATGGTGATCTTTGCTGCCAGCCTCCTTCAGGCAGCAGCAGGCAGGTGGTGGAACCACTTGTTTCAGTTTTGCGACGGGATGACCTTCGCATGGGAAGACTTCGAGACTTTCTTCACGGTGGAGTTTGTGCCAGTAGCTCTACACCTCGAGCGTGTACAGGAGCTTCTTCCTTTGCCACGTGTTTTTAGATTAGTAGCCGAGTCATCTGTGGGCAGTAGACAGATGATGCAGAGGTCCAGGAGGAATAGACTAGCAGTTGGAAGATCTCGGGTTTTAGGACCGGTGGTGCGGGGCACCCGAGGTGGGGTCAGAGCCAGGCGTGCCAGAAACAGACAATGTTACTCCTGCGGCGGGAAGGGTCACCTGGCACGTGACTGTCCGACTCCTCGTACGATTGATCAGCGGGTGTTAGAGGAGCCACTAAGACAGAAGCAGCGGCGAGTGCTTGAGCAACAGCCGAGTAGTGGACAAGGCAGTAGAGCTCCGAGAGCAGGTGGACAGGAGAGGAACTAGTGGATACGTCCCTTGTACTTCTAGTTCCATTTTGCTAATGTATTCATGTCTTGTACTATGAGCTGCAATAATAAAAAAAGACACTTATCTTTGTTTTCTTTACTGTCCTTTTGTCTGATTGATACTGAGTGGTCCCGGTTAAACTGTTGACTTGACCCTCACTTTCGAGATTTCAACTGGAGGGGACCCAGTAACCTCACACTGATGCCGACAGTGTGACTCGACCCTTAGAGGCGAGAGTAACGTTTGGACCTCTTGGTAGCAGCGTCGAGGCCTTACGACGTCATCCGTGCCATAAATTAACTAATCATGACAGAATTGACTGTATTAGGCAAGGAACGTGGTTCATCCAGGGGATGAGACCGGATTTCACTTTTCGGCAAAGGAGAAATCTTTGCAGCTAGCCTCTTTGCAGATATCCTTCGTGGATAGAGATGGAGCAGCCTTCCTTCAGTCTCTCACAGTCACTCCTCCACTACTGCAGCCAGTCAGGGAGGCACAACGTGGGAACGCTGACTGTGAGACACAGCGTGCACAGATATCCTCGGGACAGGCACCTGATGGTTTCTCCCTTGGAGTAGAGCATGACATCCTTTTCAGAGGACGTACCATGGTACCAGTCGCTTTACGAGAGGAAGTGCTGAGAGAGTTTCTCACTTCTCCTTTGGCGGTACATCCTGGAGTGGCAAAGATGTACCAGGACCTCAGACGACAACACTGGTGGCCGAGCATGAAGAAGGCAGTAGCAGAGTTCGTTTCTCGATGCCTCACCTGTCAGCAGGTGAAGGCAGAGCATCAGGTACCAGCAGGCTTGGTACAGCCCTTGGAGGTTCCGGAGTAGAAGTGGGACGGCATATCTATGGACTTCGTGACTGGACTTCCACTCACTTCCAGAGGTCACGACTCCATCTGGGTGATTGTTGACCGACTCACCAAGTCGGCACACTTCTTACCCATCAGAGAGCAGGGCTCAGTGGAGAGCTTGGGACGTCTCTACATTCAAGAGATTGTGCGGCTCCACGGTGTGCCATCATCTATCATCTCCGATCGAGATGCTCGCTTTACTTCCCGGCTTTGGAAGGGATTACAGGAGGCGTTCAGGATGCAGCTACGTCTGAGCACAGCCTTTCACCCTCAGACGGATGGACAGACAGAGAGGACCATTCAGACTCTCGAGGACATGCTCCGCGCATGTGTCCTCGACTTTGGTCGTAGCTGGGAGGACCACCTACCCTTGGTGGAGTTTGCGTACAACAACAGCTACCACTCTACTATCGGGATGGCACCGTACGAGGCGTTGTACGGACGACCTTGTAGATCTCCTTTGTGCTGGACAGACCCTGGAGAGTCAGCACTCGTGGGACTGGAGATGGTCCAGGCCACGACAGAGAAGGTCCAGGTCATCCAGGAGCAGATGAGGACAGCACAGAGCCGGCAGAAGTCATACGCTGATAAGAGGCGGAGGCCACTAGAGTTCGAGGATGGCGACAATGTCTTCTTGCGGGTCTCACCTCGACGTGGTATACGGAGATTTGGCCGAGGCGGCAAGTTATCTCCGCGCTTCATCGGACCCTTACAGGTCCTCAGCAGGGTTGGTGAGGTGGCTTATCTCCTGGCTCTACCACCTCAGTTGCACCGGGTGCACGACGTCTTCCACGTGTCTCAGCTGAGGAGATACGTGCACGACCCGACGCACATCATTGATCATGGGGAGCTTGACGTTGACGATGGGGCGACTTTTACGGAGGTCCCGGTGGAGATAGAGGATCGACAGGAGCGGGTCCTGCGTGGGCGATCGATTCCTCTTGTGCGCATCAGATGGCAGCACGGGAATCTCCAGGAGAGCACATGGGAGTGGGAGGCTCAAATGCATGCTCAGTACCCTCTTTTGTTTCCCTAGTTTTTGGTGTATCTTTACGGGGACGTAAAGGCCTGAGGTGGGAGTAATGTAAAGACCCGTAAAATTCAAGGGAATTTTTTTCTTAAATTTCTTTAGAATTTTACAAGAGTGCGGTTTCAGACGGAACCTGATTCCGAGGCCCGGAGTGCCCGGAATCAATTTCCGAAGTTTGGCTCGGGTACGTTCAGTGAACGAATGAGCGGGAATTCCTAACTTTTGATCCGGTGCTCGGAATTGAAATCCGAGGGCACCGATGAACTCGCAGCGCCGATATTTGCTTAAAGAGACCTTTTCAGAAGTTGCGTTTGTTGCGGGTTGAAAGTTAGTTTCTGGGTTTTTAGATTAAGTTAAATAAATTTTGTGAAATACAAAATTTATTTAAACTTGTGGGTTAACTTCTCCCAAAGGAAGTTAGGGGTGGGACCCACACCCACTTAACCTCCTTTGAGAGGATTAAGTGTGGTGGGGCCCACAAGAACCCTAAACTTTTCAAGTTCCCTAACACCCCTCTCTCCCTCTTAAAGGCTTGTCAACTTAACTTCTATTTAATTATACAACTCATGTATATTAAATAAGTGAGTTTAATTTTGGAGTTATCCATTTTGAATTTAAAACCTTTGAAATTCTTTGTTAAGTTTGTGATTAAATTAAGCTCTTCTCTCTTTTTGTTGGGTTAGAACTCTTTAGCCAACTTGAGAGTTTTTGAGAGCTCCTCCTCCTTCTTCTTCAACTTGACGAAGAACGCTCAACTTGACGAAGAACGCTCAAGTTCCGACGAAGAACGCCGCTCCGCTCTTCTTCGTCTTCCGTGTCAACGAGAGGGAACGCCGCTTCCTCCTCGGACTCCCTTCGTCGACATAAGAAGTTTCGCCAACGACGTATCTCTTCGGGCGTATCTCTTCGTCATCGGATTTGACGAACGACGACCGCGACGCTCGACCTCCGCGACGTTGTCTTCCGCGGGACGTTGTCAAATCTTCGAACCTATACCCGAGGTAGGGGTTGTTGATTATTGTTTAATTATTTTATTCTTTCTCATGGTTCGCATGACTAACGTGAGGATTGAATATTTAAGATGTGTTTTAACGTGAGGGGGCCGGACCGCATGAACACGAACGAACCCCCCTCCTTCGTTCTTGGTGTTTATTTTTGTGGATGAGTCAAGGTGGCGTGGTGCCGTCGAACCACGCGGATATTCGCCAAATTCTTATTACGCGACGCCGTCACGCCACGCCATGGAAGAAACATCAAGAACGCGACGCCGTCGCGCCGCGTTGAAGAAATCAAGGTGCGGCGGAGGGGCGCGGTGCCGTCGCACCGCGCCAGACGACGAACACGGCGGCCGGTTACGGGCCGCGGCGGAACGAGGAGACCGGCGGCCGGGCCGCCGGCGTCGGAAGCCGAAAAGGGGACCGGATTTTTCCGGTCCCGTTGGAGAAAACCGGCCGGCCAGCTGGCCGGCCGGATGGTCAAATCCGGGGGAAATTAATCCCCCGGCCAGCAATTAAAACCCCCCTCATAAAGAGGGGGGCGGTTTCCTTGAGGGGGGGCAGGAGGCCCCCCGGTTTCCTTTAAGCCGGCCCCCACGTGGGGGCCGTTTTTCACAAGGCGCGGCATTATTCCGCGCCACTGCCTCCAAGAAAGCGGGGGCTTTGCCCCCCGCGCTGCCTCCGTGCGGCGCCAGGCCGCCGCGCCGCCGCGCTGCCGGCCGACCGGCCGGCCACGGACCTCCGATCGACTAACCGTCTGCGGCAACGCGATCCTTGGATCGAGATGGTCGTTTCAGTATATCGCACTCAAGGTTTCAGATTACTTTGAGTTCGGCCGGGTTGGTTCGTTCACGAAACCAACCGGGCCTTCGGAGCGGAAACGCTCATATCTTGAGCTACGGACGTCCGTTTGACGTGCCGTCAGCTGTGTTATGTTCCTCTTAGTGAGACAGATATTTTGGCATACTCCGCATGAGGTTTGGACGCAGGTGGAGTACGGTCGGGTTGGTTTTTCCTTAAAAACCAACCGGGCCCCGGGGACGAAAATGCCAATAACTCTCAGATCGGGCGTTCGATCGACGCGCCGTCTGTTGCGTTGAGTTCCTGTTGTCGATACAGAACTTTTGGATACATAAACTATGGAATTTGTGACAGTTGATGTATCAGCCTCTCGGCTCGTGGAGCGGACCCTCCGAACGAGCTTGCTGTGTGCGGGAACCCTAGTGCTGGCTGCGACTGTTACTGTGACTACTACTGCTACTGTGACTGCGACGACGACAGTACAGAGATCCTGTGTGGATTCGACGACGACGACTACAGAACTCAGCGATCCTACGTGGATCAGTGCTATAGGTCCTGTGTGGGCCCGATCCTTTGTGGATTCGACGACGACGACTTCAACACTCAGCGATCCTACGTGGATCAGTGCTACAGGTCCTGTGTGGGCCCGATCCTGTGTGGGTCCGATCCTGTGTGGGTCTTTGCGCTCAGCGGTCCTGTGTGAACCAGCGCCTACAGGTCCTGTGTGGGCCCGATACTGTGTGGGTCTTTTGCGGGGGTTAGTTACCTATCGATCCTTCGTGGGTCCGACGACTTAGATGGATCAGAGATCATCTTTATCGTCCTTTGAAGAAGTATTCTTGTGTGAGCTGAATCCTGTTGCTTTCCTGTGTGGATTGTGTTGTGCAATCCTATGTGGATTACGTTTTTCTTTCTTGTGTGGATTGTGTTGTGCAATCCTGTGTGGATTACGTTTTACTTTCCTGTGTGGAATACGTTACTTTCCTGTGTGGACTGAGTTGTACTTGGGCTCGGAGGTTGGAGCGTATTTGAAATTGATGACTTAGGTATATGTATGGGCATATACCTAAGCAGTGTCGGTTGTTACTTCGTGATTGTACCTTTCTTCGTGGTTTATCCTTTGTGGATTTGAGAGACCTTCAGGGGTCTCGGGGTCCCTACTGAGTAGCTTATACTCACCCCTGCACGGGCTTTGCCCGCACTACGTTGTGTTGGTTGCAGACGACGGACAGCGTTGACCTTAGCTGAGGCTTGCAGAGCGGGACGGTACCCGGAGGTGGACCACTGGGCGGGACGTGCTCGGAGCGGACGGCGGGACCCGTGGAGAAGAGGAGCTATATGTACCCACCCTTCAGGTGGGATTTCCAGTGGACAGCTCGGAGTAGCGTCTTTTACTTTTCAGTTGCTGTTTTCCCTTTCGAGTTGTACTTTACTTTCAGTTTGGGTTTGTATTCTGGCCCATTTTCTTTTCCGCACTTTCAGTTGTACTCTGCTTTTGTTTAGTGTTTACTTTGCGCTTTCTTACTCTGTGGTGTTTGTTTATTTTACAAAGGCAATGCCTTCCCTTTTTACCGGGATTTACGCCTTGGTGCTAGTCGCCAGCCCCTGGCCTTTGGAAGGCGGGCTTGGGGTAGTCACAGCACGGACCCCGAGGGTGGGTCGTGTCACTGAACCTCCATTTGTTGACCTATATTTTCTCATTGATTTACTAATGTATTTGGAATTGATTCTAGTACATCATAGTAGAATCCAATGAATTTCATGTAGATTTAATTTATACTAGTTAGGGGTAATCCTGAGTTGCTATTTTTACATCATTGTTATACATTTTTTTGAGGTGTGTTACCATGGTGAGTTTTGTCAATTTGTTTTTATAAAACTAAATTTTCATGGCTTGCGATCATGTTACAATGGTTTTTAATTTATCCTATGTTGTTACCATGGGTTTGATTTAGAAAATAGAATTAAGTTTGGTCGAGGATCAAGTACGATGATGATTCTTGTATCTCATGTGGTTTCATAGGCTCATGCGTGGCATGGAAGGTCTTTTGGTAAGGCTTGGTGGAGATCAATCAAGGTTGTTACTATGTTAATGAGGTATATTATCCCTTTAATACAAATCAATATTTTTATTTATTCACCATTTCATTCCTTAATGAATGGTTTTAAGTGTTGGTAGAGCTACTAGGGAATATTAATTATTTGGGAAGATGAAATAGGATGGTGTTTAACCTCCTATATCATGGAAATGTGCTTTTATAAAAATTGAGTGTCCTGGATCTCCCATCGAGTTTTTCCCCAATAAGAGAATGTGATGTTTCTATTGAAATCAGAACATGGGTGGAGACATTATTTAAGATGTTATACAATCATTCTTGGTGGAAACTCATTGGTCTAAAAAATAGGTGAGATATGGATTAGGCCATGTGATGATGAATGACATGACTTGATGTATTGGGTGTGATAATAATATACTCTCAAGGTTAGAATAAACTATTAGCAAGAATTGTTAGTATGGTGATTCTTTCATGTCTAGAAAAGTTGTTAAAGTCTTTTTTATTTGAGTGGAATGTTCAGGGATCCTCCTTAAAAGATACAAGACTAAACCCAGGTGTGGGTCATAAGAAGTTTTTGATACTTTCCATCGGTACACCAAGGGGTTGAAATAATTGTGACATGGGATGATACCTAAGTAGTGGTACTGGGTGTGTAGATAGACATGATGGGGACTTGGATTAGTCCATGTGGTCTGGGTTGAGGTGTGTTTTGGGAATTGATGTCACAAATCGGTGATGGGTTCATGTTGTATCATTAAGGCAACCATTGGTTCCTCTAATGGGTGATATGTGTATTTTTTTGAAATAAGGGTATAGGTACTGACTAAATACTTCCCTAAGATTTTTTTTGATCTATGTGATGTTTTTTAGCCTTATGGGATTGTGATTAGAGGACACAAACATGAGGATGTTTGGGTTGATACGCAAGAGATGACCACCCTAAAGTCTACAGGGATGAGGTATTGTGAAAGAAATGACCATAATATTTGGGTTTATGGAAAATTAAATTTCTAGAAATGTCTTGGGACAATGTTTAAGTATTGATACACAACCCTGGGTGATAAGGTAGTGGTTGTGGAAGGGGCCTCACCCTCGATTGAGAATCCATGTCTATCCACATGTTCTTATGATTGGGAATGGGTTGAAGTATGAGTTTATACCATTCAAGAATGGATTGTTTAAGTGATACCATGGGGGATTTATCATGGTGTGATGTGATGAGATGAATGTAACCTACTTAGATTGATTTTCCAGTGGGTCTAGATATGGATTTGTGACCATGCCGATGTATGTGGGTAGTTGGTCAAGGATTTGGTTGCCTCTCTTCCATGAGTATTTAGGTATGGTATGTGCATAAATGTAGTGGAACTATGATAATATGATATATATATTCTTGAATATCTCTAGAGAATGATTGATCAGGTGTCATAGTGTTCTTCTTTTCACACTATTACATAATGTTACAATAGTCATGGTGTCCTTTTTAACACAAGATGTCCAAGGTTCTCATGTGATGCCTTTATTTTATTTATCATGCTTACAAATTTATGATGGTATATATATGGGAATATTTTTGAAACCCTAATGAGATGTATTTATTACACCCTATATGAGATCATCGATGTTTGTGAAAAAATTATGTCTTATTTTCATGTTCATGATAGGAAGTGTCGATGATCATTCTTGGGCATCACAACCAGTGTTTAGAGGCAGGTTGTTTGAGGCATTGGGTTGAAATTAGGGCTAGTGTGCATGTGTTTTATTTTTTATTGTTTTTTTACTTAGTATCAACATATTGGGATATCAAGTTATAGATGTTATGTATGACTACACCATATTTTTATAGATTTTTTATTTTTTATTGAAGAATACACTATTTATTATGAATATTGTTTTTTTATTTATAGAAATTGTATGAAATTGATTCAATGGAAATGTATCCCTATAGTATGAATCGGTCCCTCACCACCACTCAAAAACTATTTGAATATTGGGAGGCACACTTGTGGTAACATGGTTCTATAGTTTTGGAATTGATGTGTACCTCATGTCTAGGGTCTTTCATGTACACAATGAATAGTTTAAATAAAATTAGAATAATTATTGGGGTTATAATCAGTATTTCTATATAGTATAACATAATAAATGAAAGGAAAAAATAACTAATCATTGTATTGGGAATACTAGTTGATATGTTAATAGATAACTTGTCAATCAAAAATTACCAATTCAACCGATTATATAATAGAAAGACAAATTTAGTAAGTAATAGATTCATATTAATGATTTTTGTTACCATACCTACAAATACAGAGTATGTTGTTTCTTCTGATCTAGCTTATGAAGTTATTTAGAAATAGTATATTCTATTTTTGAGATCATATCATGATATTAATGTTTTATCAATATTTTGATAAATTTTTACCATGGTATTAGCAAATATATTAGTTATATGACAAGGGGAAAAAAGTTAATACATGTGGATATCACTTTTTGGGGGATTTTCTTGAGGGAGTGAGGTGACAGTATGACGATTTCCATCGATAAATGTTTGAATCTCGATGGAAGACATAGGAAAACATGGTAGAACAATAAATATATCCATACATCAGTAAAAGTATATTTTTCATAGAATATATAATAAGATATATTGCAGTTGGTTCTTGTGTAGGTGTAAGTATGTTTGTGTTAGTTCCCTAGATCCAACTAACTTTATACTTTTGATTACCAAAATATTATAAGAACAAAATATTTAAAACTTATTATCATATTGATGATTTTTCTTAAATCTAACATCAATAAAATTATGTATTTAAAGTATTATTCATATCAAATGGTAATATTTGTTCCCCTATATAATTATAACACTAATGTTTTATGATAATATTATTAATCATTTATCCAATGTTCAATATAATATTGTAGGATTAGAAAAAGATGATGTTTTTACTATTAGGTGTTAGATTCCCATATATGGAGAAGGAAATTTTGTAGAAAGGTTTTTATTTGGTAATCTCTAAGAGTGGAGGTTATGTAAAAAAAACATGATAATAGTACTTCCATGTGTTTTTGTTTCATTGTATATTTCTATTTTTATATGTGTGTAATGATATTTAAATGTTAGGTTATATTAATGCACATCATAAATCATATAATTTATCATATCAATGAAAATCATGAGGTTATATGCTTATAGTGAGGATGGATATGTTATGTGCAGCATAAGTGACATAACATTAATGAATTATTTAAGAAAGGATTACCCCTTTTGATTTAATAGAAAGAAATATTTTAGGATATTTGATTGAAATAGAATTTATTTATTAAATCAATGACAATGTATGTTCACTGATTAGATCATTTGATGTAGTTAAAAAGGTATATCAAACATAAAGGATTATAACATGTGTTTAAAACATGTTTGATAATATATTGATACAAAGGGATAATATTAAACATTAATCATCTCTATGATGTAGTTTTCATTATGATATTAAAATTTTTCTCTGTGGGTTCTAGAAGTTGGTCATGGACATTAGTACAAATCACAAAATCCACCTGAGAAAGGGTCCTATAGAATCACATACTACATGTATTGATGAATCTCAGTTATATTCATTTTATATTTAGTATTCAAACTATATATTATTCATAACCAGGTGGAATAATAAATATTAATATTTTTTTAATTAAAAGTATTTAGTCAAAAGTTATATTCGAGTTAGAATACATATGTGAGTTGAAAATTAAATAAATATTTATTCATAATATAAAAATATAATAATTATTTACTGCTTATTTATTATACCAAAGTTATAAAATAAATAAACATTTATTCATTATCTCATGAGAGGGAAAATATAAATATTATAGTTGGGGGCTTACCTAAGTCATAAATACTATGTAATCATGCATGAAACCTGAATTAAATACCATGGAGGGAATTGGGCCCATGTAACATAATTGTTGGTCGGTTCGACTATACATGTGTAACCTAGAGATTATGGATGAGTGCGACAACATGCACTATGTGGTGCTAAAATAATATAATAAAATCGAGGAAAAAGTGGACATGAAACTAGGTTTAGGCCCCATACATCTATAAATGAAGTAGGGATATACCGACCACATGATCATATGGTTAACTAGACATAGGAAATTAATAAGTGTTACAGAGGTTGTGTTTTAGAGATTTCAGGAAAAATGTTTAGGGCCTTTATACTTGTGGGAATTTAGGACAGAAAATCTAGGTGTATGGGTATTTAAGGGCTCCCTCTTAAACTAGTTAATCAGAGGGATTATATAAAAAAATAGAATGAGGAAGTGATAGGGTAATATTAATATTTAATGTTTTATGAGAATATAATATATATATTTATTCACAAGTCCATGGAATTATTATTCATTGTAATAAATATATTTATTCACTTATCTACTGAATAAAAAAACACACACACATGCACATATATATAGATATGTATATTTATTAATTGAATAATATATATTATTTATGGTTTGAAAATGGTGAGGATGATTGAATGGACGACTCATGGGCCTAATTGAAATAATATATAAATACTAATGGGATATAGTATGTCATGAAGTATAAATTTTTTAATATTAATATGATTATTATTTGACATGGAGTTTCATTAGGATAAGTAGTTAATTAAAGGCCCAATGATAAAATATTAATTGTAAACCCAAAATATATAATCCATATTTCATGAATTTGGAGAGGTGTGGAGAATTTTGCAAACAATGGATTCTCCTAAGAGAGTTCTTTCAAATCCCTAGAGAAAAACTTTTAAGAACACTCTTCAAAATTAAATATGATCTTTCTTCTCCAATTCATGAATGAGAGAACAAGATTATGAATTATTCAAGACTAAATTAATTATTTTTCAAACAATGGGGAATGAAATAATATGATCAACAAATACACACTAGCACATAGATTTATATCGATGAAATTCAATGAATTGTGGATCACACATGGATAATTCTAGAGGAATTATACAATATATTATTTTTTGTAATGATAATGATATGAAACAAAATTCATCAATGAGGAATGAATTAAAAAACAAATGTAATTATTATATAGTAATTAATTATATAATCTATGTGAAATTACTATTAATTTTAATATTTTTCAGTTTCATTCATCCAGATCTAATAATTATCCCAATTAAACTAATGAATTTTTTTTGGGGAATCAATCCGACTATTTTTGATGCCCCCAAGAACCATCCATATCACTATTGACAAATTACAGTGTGATAAAATGAATAATGGATTCCTAAAACAAGGATATATGTTTGATGTTCTTAATCGATGACTTACTAATCCAGGGTACCCCTTTTTAACTTATATTCCTGACATGATATTGTGGCTTTTGGTGTAAGTGTGAAAAATATTTTCAAAATAATTTTTTATTTTAAATAAATTTTCTATAAAATGTTTTATTTATAAGTAAATGAGATGAGTTGTAATATTTAGGTTTCTTTGGTATATATTATTCATTCCATGATATAATTTCATCGATGATAATGCTTATTATGTTGATTACACTGGTTATTATTGTTATTGTAATATATGTGGTGCTTTTTTACATTGTTTTGGACTATTTATATTGGAACATTAATCCTCACGAGTTGAGGGTATGGGTTGATACACATACAATGAATACAAATATTGTATATAAATATATACTATACATCCACCCACCCATCCACCCATCAATCCCTACATTCATACATGCTTACATACATACATAGCATCATGCATGCATGCATGCATGCATACATACATACATATATACATGCATATATACATATTTACATACATTCATACATCCATAAAATCATTCATTCATACAATTATACATCCATACATACATTTATCCATTCATCAATACATCCATCCATCCATCCATCCATAAATACATGCATGAATACATGCATACATATATAATGTTGTATATGCATACATATATACAATTGAACACCATACATCCATATATATATATATATATATATATATTTATCAATAAAACCCAAAATCCATCCATCCATCCACCCACCCATCCATTCATACACAAACACACACACACATAAATAAATACATATTAATATAGAGAAACACACACACACACACCTGCATCCATGATTGCATGCACCAATACATCCATCCATCCATCCTTCCATACATATATACATATGTACATACATCAAACCACATGAATCATATCATATTTCAATTCAAACCAATCTCTCTAAAGTTCAAGAAATGTTTGATTTACAAACATACATACATACATACATACATACATACATACAAACATACAATCATTCATTTATTTATTCATTCATATATAAATACATACATACATTCATACATAAATATATACGTATGTATATATAAATAAATAAACACAAAAAAAACACAAAACACACAAACACAAACACTTACGCACACACAAAAACACACTCACACACACAAACACATTAGTGTAAACACCCCCACAAGTTTTCAAGTATACACACACATAAACATGTGTGTAATCATGCACACACACACATGAATTTAGAAACAGAAGCCCAGAAGTACACACACATGTGAACACACAAATGATACCCCACACAAATAGAAAAAGAAACACACACACACACACACACACTCAAACACAAATATACAAACAAATAGAGAGAGAGAGAGAGATAGAGAGAGATTCAAACATACATACAAACACATACACAGACACACATATATACATGCATATATATATATATATATACACATATACATACACACATGCATATAAATGAAAACACACACACACAAACACACACAATTATATATAGAAAAAACATACACACAAACACACACCCATAAATACATACATATATAAATACATTCTAAAATACATAAATACTGTAAAGACCCAGAAATTTCAAGGAAATTTTTTCTTAATTTTCTTTGGAATTTTACAAGAATGCAGTTTCTGACGGCGCCTGATTCCGAGGCCCGGTGTGCCCAGAATCATTTTCCGAAGTTTGGCTCGGGTACGTTTAGTGAACGGACGAGCGGATTTTTCTATCTTTTGAACCGGTGCTTGAAATCGAATTCTGAGGGCACTGATGGAACCGTAGTGACGGTAATTGATTAGGAACGCCATTTACGGAGTTGCGTTTTCATGAGAGAAGATGATAAAAATTATAGAAGTTTAATTTATAAATTAACTACAATTTTTATTTTCTTTTAAGTGGTTTAAGGATTTGGATGGAAGTTGGGTAACTACCCAACTTCCCAAGAGAGGTCATGAGGGTGGTGGGGCCCACACGAACCCCACCCCTTCATATTCTTCAACCCCCCTCAACTCACCTTTAACTTTTGATAACTTAAACATTAGTAACTTATTTTATTAATTAAGTGAGTTAAGTGTGGATATTTGAATTTCAAACTCTTGAAATTCAAAAGTTATGTTATGTTAATAAAATAAGAGGTGAGCTTATTTTATTTTGGGTTAGTTTCTTGTGGTGGATTCTAGGAGAGAAAAAGGCTAAGGATTGAAGAACTTCTTTATCTTCGATGAAGAACACGAAGAACACATTGGTCTCTGACGAAGAACGCCGAGTTCTCAGAAACTGAATACACGACGCCGTGTACCGCGACAGTTCTTCCGCGACGCCTCTTACCGTGACGCCGATGACATCTTCTTTCGCGACGTCTCTTTCCGCGACGAATCCTCGTTCGACAAACCTTAATTCAAGCAACGTCGAGGTAGGGACTTGTTTTGTGAATATTATTAAAGCCCGTGTTACTTCCTTCTAAATCAAAGAACGCGGATCAACTAAACATCAAGTTGATCCGCAAAGAATATGTTGCGGGTTGGGAATTCTTGTTTGCGGGAAAACTGTAGGGGTTTATTTATTTAATTTGTTCATGATTAATAACTTGACGTTCTTCGTGAAATATGACCAATTATTATAATTTAACGAGAGGGGGTTTGGACAGCACAAACACGGTCGAACCTCCTCCTTATCCATGTTGGTTTCTTTTGTGGATTGAAACGGGAATAGCGCGGTGCCGTTGCATCGGGCAGAATCGTGCGGAAAAGAATGCACAGAATCGTCGTGCCGCACCATGAAAATGAACAAGGACGCGACACCGTCGCGCCGCGTCGAAGAAATCCGAAGGCATCCGCGGATGGAGTCGGGCCACGACAAAGGGGCGCGGCACCATCGCATCGCGCCGGAGAACCATGAAGACGATGCGATTTGTTAGTTGACGTGCGGATTGACAGGCGATGACAAACAAAGTCGCATGGGCGTTGTGGGATATTTACAGTGAAGGTCAGATCCCGGGATGACCACTGGCGAAGACTGCAGGCGAATCGGACCACTGGAGCGTGTTCGGTGGTCCGCAGAAGCCCCTGCCGGCGCGCCACGCCTGTGCGGCGGTGCCGGCGGTTGGGGGCGGCGGCGCCCGAAGCGCCGCCGGAAGAATCCTCCGCGGCTTCAGCTGCGGCAGTGGATCACGGTCCCGCGACCACGCGGGATCAGAGGGGAGCGGCGGGACGTGGCCGGCTGCCGCGTCCGCTGGCACGGGCGGCCCCACGCGGGGCCGCGACTCTTCACGCGGGGGCAGTGCCCCCGCACGGTTCGGCCGTTCGGCCGAACCCCCGGCCGAGCCGGGCCGGCTTGGGCAGACCGGGCCAGGCCGCGCCCAGCCGGGCCAGTCCGCGCTGGCCGGGTCGGACCCACACCCGGGTCGGGTCGACCCGGTTCGGGCCGACCTAGGGGGTCTCGTGCCGGGTTGGTCCATGCCCAAAACCCCCATTTTCGGACCCCTCACGGTCTTTCGCCCATATCTTGAGCTGTAGACCTCCGATCGACGCACCGTCAGCGGCGATACGATTCTTGGATCGATACGGTCGTTTCGGTATATCGTACTCAAGGTTTAGGAATACTTTGTGTTCGGCCAGGTTGGTTCGGATACGAAACCAACCGGGCCCTCCGAGCGGAAAAACTTATATCTTGAGCTCCGGACATCCTATTGATGTGCCATCAACTTTGATGGATTCCTCTAAATGAGACGGATCCTTTTTCTTAATCCACTCAAGGTTTGGATGTCTTCGGAGTGCGGCCAGGTTGGTTCGCTCACGAAACCAACCGGGCCCCTGGAACGAAAAATCCAATAACTCACAGACCGAGCATCCGATTGATGCGCCGTCTATCTCGTTGAATTTCTCTTGATGAGACGGAACTTTTGGCATAATTCTCCTGAGTTTTGATTTCTGTTAGATAGTGGTCGGGTTGGATTGTACCCAAAATCCAACAGGGGCCCATGGAATGGAAAAGATGATATCTTTCAGACCGGACGTCCGTTTGACGAACCGTCAGTGACGTTGGTGATCACGTTGAGAAACGGTCCCTATGAGTATACCCTATGAGAGTTCTGGGTAATATTGAGATACAGCCAGTTTGGTTTGCTCACGAAACCAACCGGGCCCCTAGGACGAAAAGGCTAATAACTCACAGACCGGGCGTCCGATTGACGTGCCGTCTGTTGCGTTGAGACCCCTATGAGGAGGCGGTCCTTTGAGATACTTCTTCGTAGGACTTTGAGATACTTGGAGTATTGACCTGTAGCTCGTGGAGCGGACCCTCCCAGAGACGAGCGAGCGGAGTACGGAGACCGTGTAGCCGGCTGAGACCTGATGACTGCTTGACCGACTCGACTTGGAGTGAGTCGACTAGCCCAGTGGACGGAGCGCCCGGTATTTTGCAGAAGACCCACAACGGACAGAGCTCCTGGTAGTTGGCAGCAGACCCGCGATACTCGACAGGAGGAGTACCTCTGTAGGCTATTAGGGGGAGTGCCCGGTATTTGGCGGCATACCCACAGCGGACAGAGTGCCCAATATTTGGATACAGACCCGCAGTACCCGACAGGAGGAGTACCTCAGAGACTTGGATTAGTGAACAATACCTCAGAGTCGTGACAGGACCACTGTACACTCCAGAGACGGCGCTCTTCAGCAGTTACAATTTCGATGATGAAAATCCTGTTTTGAGCTGAGTCTATGACATTGTGTTTGCCTCATGATTGAGATGGGTCACTTGATAACTTAGGTATATGTCTGGGCATATACCTGGGTAGTGGTTATCCGTTGATTTCATAATCTTTGTGTTTCCTCATGATTGAGATGGGTTATTTGATAACTTAGGTATATGTATGGGCATATACCTATTAGAGGTTATCTGTTGAGATCTTATTTGTGGTTATCCTTGTTGGTTTTAGTGAGACCTTGAGGGTCTCGGGGTCCCTACTGAGTATCGTTATACTCACCCCTGCACGGGCTATGCCCGCACCTCGTTGTGTTGGTTGCAGACGACGGGCAGTGCTGACGGAGGCCGAGTGTTCGAGGACTGGACGGTACCTGGAGGTGGAATACACGACGGTCAGTATCTGGAGGTGGAATTCACGGTGAGACGAAAATCGGAGGAAGTTGACGGGCGAGAGCGTTGTGGAGGCTATATGTACCTACCCTTCATGTAGGATCCGTGGTGGATGATCCAGGAGCTACGCCATCTGTACCTACCCTTCAGGTAGGATCCGAGGAGGACGTCCCAGGAGCCACTTCCGTTCTTCCAACTGTTGTCTTTTTCTGTTGTACTTTTGTTCAGTTGTAGTTGTCCATTCAGTTGGGTTTGTATTCTAACACATTTACTTTTCGTCACTTCTCTTTGTACTTAGTGTTTTACTTTCGCTTGTACTCTGTGGTGTTTTGTTTACTTTATAAAGGCAATGCCTTCCTAGTTATCGGGATATACGCCTTTGGTGCTAGTCACCAGCCCCTGGCCTATGGAAGGTAGGCTTAGGGTAGTCACGGCATGGGCCCCGAGGATGGGTCGTGACAAATTGGTATCAGAGGAGTCGGTTCTACCGTAGAACTTATAACTCTGATATTTTCTTTCTGTGAAGCAATATTGTTAAGAGTACCGAGTGTGGTTTTCAGTTCAGGGAGTCCAGTGTTGGTGCGGGCGGCCGACGTATCCATACACCAGGACCCTGAAAACAGATTTCAGACTTTGTGCAGGAAAACACTGATTGCGTGTGTGTTTACAGAAGTTTTTAAATATCAGCTCAAACTAGGTTAGCTCACCAGGTATAAGTCTTTTGACCATTTAATGTTTGTTTCTTTCATGATGCCTCCCTGCGGACGACCAGCTAGAGCCCCGAGAGTTGTTCGTACTGACAGCCCGCCGAGAGACGTGGCCTCAGTACAGGGCCCTATCCCAGTTGAGGCACCAGTAGGCGCAACAACGGTACTACTACCCATTGGGCCACCGATGCCACCAGCCCCAGCAACAGAGGGTGCACGTCGCTTGAGTTCACTGCACGTGTTCCAGCGCCAGAGGCCACCCAGGTTCCGGGGAGAGACGGACCCGCAGGTGGCTGAGGATTGGCTGGAGGCTATGGTGAGAGTCTTAAGGCTAGTGGGGATGCCGGAAGACTTCATGGTGATCCTTGCTGCCAGCCTTCTTCAGGAAGCAGCATGCATATGGTGGAGCCTGATGCTCCACATGCATGACAATGCGACAATTCTTTGGGCAGACTTCGAGAGCCTGTTCCGGGCAGAGTTTGTACCAGCCACCCTTCGAGAAGTGCGTATACAGGAGCTACTTCAGCTGCGGAAGGGCATCATGATAGTGGCACAATATTCAGTGAGGTTCACAGACCTCTCGCGCTACTCCATAGATATGGTACGGGACCCGTTCTTCAGGGCCCGAACCTTCGAGCAGGGGCTCAGGCGGGAGATTAGAGCTTCTGTTGTTTCTCACAACATTCCGACCCAGACAGGGGTGTTGGAGAGAGCCCTCTTAGTGGAGAGTTTCCTTACTGAGCAGTCTCCAGCAGCACGACCCACCACTATCCGGCTTGCGGAAGAGTCTTCTGCAGCAGACAGTAGACAGATGACACAGAGGTCCAAGAGGACCAGACCTACCGGTGGATGACTGCACGACTCAGGTTCAGTTGTGCGGGGGAACCGGGGTGGAGTCAGAGACAGTCGTGCTGAGAGTGGGAAGTGTTACTCCTGCGGCGGGATTGGTCACATGGAATGTGACTCTCCGACCCACCATGCAGATGACCAGAAGTTAAATAAATAACCTCCCAGGCAGAGGCAAAGGTTCGATCAGGGCAGACCACAAGGAGCAGGCGACCATGGAAGAGGAGCTGGCCGTGCAGCTGGAGGTGGACGATGCTTCAGGGTGTTTCCACCACCACCACCAGGAGGCCCACCCCGACCACAGGGGATAAGAGGACATGGGAGAGCTCAACTTCAGCCAGCTGAGGCCTATGGTCATGGAGCTCCGGAAGCAGATGGACAGGAGCGGGACTAGCTCCAAACCTGGAGGCTATTGATCATGTTGCTTCTAGTTTTGTTGTTACTACATTTGTGTCTTTGTACTATGATCTTCAATAATGAAAAGACACTTATCTTTGTAAAGTTTGCTTTCCTGTCCTTTTGTTTGGTTGATACTGAGTGGTCCCGGTTAAGACTGTTGACTTGACCCTCACTTTTGAGATTTCTACTGGAGGAGACCTAGTGACCTCACACTGATGCCGACAGTGTGACTCGACCCATGGAGGCGAGAGTGACAGTTGGATCTCTCGGTAGTTATGTTGAGTCCTTACGACGTCATCCATGGAATGAAAGCATCATTCATATCAGGATTGACTGTATTAGGCAATGAATGTGGTTCATCCAGGGGATGAGACCAGATTTCTCTTATTGGAAAAGAAGAAATCATAGCAGCTCTTGTGAGACTAGAGAAGGTCCAGGTCATCCAAGAGCGAATGAGGACAACACAGGGCCGACATAAGACTTATGCTGACAGGATTTTGAGGCCTCTAGAGTTCTAGGATGACTATCACGTCATTATACGGGTTTCACCTCGACGAGGTTTACGGAGATGTGGCCAAGGCGGAAAGTTATCTCGGAGGTTTAGTGGACCTTCTTAGGTCCTCAGTAGGGTAGGAGAAGTGGTTTACCACTTGACGCATCCACCTCAGTTGCACCAGGTTCACGATGACTTCCACGTATCTCAACTGAGGAGATACGTGCTCAACCCTTCGCATATCATCGACCATGGGGAGCTGGACTTTGGCGATGGGGTGACTTTAACGGAGGTTCCACTGGGAATCGAGGATCGACAGGAGAAGATCCTATGAGGATGGACGATTCCTCGGTTGTGCTTTCACTGGAAGTACGAGAACCTCTAGGTGAGAACATGAGAGCGGGAGGCTCAGATTCGTGCTCAGTACCTCTTTTGTATCCTTAGTTTGTGTTTAAATCTTTACGAGGATGTAAAGCCCTGAGGTGGGAGTAATGTAAAGACCCGGAAATTTCATGTAAATTTTTTTCTTAATTTTCTTTGGAATTCTACAAGAATGCAGTTTCTGACGGCGCCTGATTCCGAGGCCCGGTGTGCCCGAAATCATTTTTCGAAGTTTGGATCGGGTACGTTCAGTGAACGGATGAGCGTGTTTTTATATATTTTGAACCGGTGCTCGGAATCAAATTCCGAGGGCACCGATGGAACCGTAGCGCTGGTAATTGTTTAGGAACGCCATTTCCGGAGTTGTGTTTTCATGAGAGAATATGATAAAAATTGTGGAAGTTTAATTTATAAATTAACTACATTTTTTATTTTCTTTTAAGTGGTTTAAGGCTTTGGGTGGAAGTTGGGTAACTACCCAACTTCCCAAGAGAGGTTATGAGGGTGGTGGGGCCCACACGAACCCCACCCCTTCATATTCTTCAACCACCCTCAACTCACCTTTCACTTTTGATAACTTAAACATTAGTAACTTATGTTATTAATTAAGTGAGTTAAGTGTGGATAGTTGAATTTCAAACTCTTGAAATTCAAAAGTTATGTTATGTTAATAAAATAAGAGGTGAGCTTATTTTATTTTGGGTTAGTTTATTGTGGTGGAGTCTTGGAGAGAAAAAGGCTAAGGATTGAAGAACTTCTTCATCTTCGATGAAGAACGTGAAGAACACATCGATCTCCGACGAAGAACACCGAGTTCTCGGAAACCGAATACGCGACGCCGTGTACCGCAACGGTTCTTCCGCGACGCCTCTTACCATGATGCCGACGACGTCTTCTTTCGCGACGTCTCTTTCCGTGACGAATCCTCATTCGACGAACCTCTGTTCAAGCAATGTCGAGGTAGGGAATTGTTTTGTGAATATTAATAAACCCCGTGTTACTTCCTTCTAAATCAAAGAACGTGGATCAACTAAACATCAAGTTGATCCATGGAGAATATGTTGCGGGTTGGGAATTCTTGTTTGCCGGAAAACTGTAGGGGTTTATTTATTTAATTTGTTCGTGATTAATACCTTGACGTTCTTCATGAAATATGACCAATTGTTATCATTTAATGAGAGGGGGTTTGGACCGCACAAACACGGTCGACCCTCCTCCTTATCCATGTTGGTTTCTTTTGTGGATTGAAATGGGGATAGCGCGGTGTCGTCGCATTGCGCGGAATCGTGCGACAAAGAATGCGCGGCGTCGTTGCGCCACACTGTGAAAACGAACAAGGACGCGATGCTATCGCGCCGCATCAGAGAAACCCGAAGGCATTCGCGGACGGAGTCGGGCCACTACGAAGGGGCACGACGCCATCCTGTCGTGCCGGAGAACCACGAAGACGACACAATTTGTTAGTTGACGTGCGGATTGACGGGCGATGACAAACGAAGCCACACGGGCGTTGTGGGATCTTTGCAGCGAAGGTCGGATCTCGGGATGACCACTGGTGAAGACCGCAGGAGAATCAGACCACTGGAGCGTGTCCGGTGGTCCGCGGAAGCCCCTGCTGGCACGCCACGCCGGTGCGGCGGCACGGGCGGTCAGGGGCGGCGGTGCCCGGAGTGCCGCCAGAAGAATCCGCTGCAGCTTCAGCTGCAGCGGCGGAGCACGGTCCCAAGACTACGCGGGACTGGAGGAGAGCGGCGGGACGCGACCGGCTGCCGTGTCCACTGGCACGGGCGGCCCCACGCAGGGCCGCGGCTCTTCACGCGGGGGCATCGCCCCCCGCACGGTTCGGCCGAACCCCCGGCCGAACCGGGCTGGCTTGGGCAGACCGGGCCGGGCCGCGCCCAGCCGGGCCGGTCTGCGCCGGCTGGGTCGGACCCGCACCCGGGTCGGGTCGACCCAGTTCGGGCCGACCCAGGGGGTCTCGGGCCGGGTCGGTCCGGGCCCGAAACCCCCATTTTCGGACCCCTCACGGTCTTTCACCAATATCTTGAGCTGTAGACCTCCGATCGACGCACCGTCAGCGGCGATGAAATCCTTAGATTGAGACGGTCTTTTCAGTATATCGCATTCAAGGTTTCAGAATATTTTGTGTTCGGCCGGGTTGGTTCGGATACGAAACCAACCGGGCCCTCGGAGCGGAAACACTTATATCTTGAGCTCCGGACGTCCGATTGACGTGCCATCGACTTTGATGGATTCCTCTAAGTGAGACAGATATTTTGGCTTACTCCGCTCGAGGTTTGGATGCCGTCGGAGTGTGGTCGGGTTGGTTCGCTCACGGAACCAACCGGGCCCCTGGAACGAAAAAGCCAATAACTCACAGACCGGGCGTCCGATTGACGCGCCGTCTGTCTCGTTGAATTCCTCTTGATGAGAAGGAACTTTTGGCATACTTCACCTGAGTTTTGATTTCTGTTGGATAGTGGCCAGGTTGGATCATACCCAAAATCCAACCGGGCCCCTGGAACAGAAAAGCTGATATCTTTCAGACCGAATGTCCGTTTGACGAACCGTCAGCGGCGTTGGTGATCACGTTGAGAAAAGGTCCCTATGAGTATACCCTATGAGATTTCGGGGTAAAGTTGAGATAAGGCCGGGTTGGTTCGCTCACGAAACCAACTAGGCCCCTGGGACGAAAAGGTTAATAACTCACAGACCGGGCGTCCGATTGACGCGCCGTCTGTTGCGTTGAGATCCCTATGAGGAGGCGTTCCTTTGAGATACTTCTTTGTGGGACTTTGATATACTTGGAGTATAGAACTGTAGCTCATGGAGAGGACCCTCCCATAGAAGAGCGAGCAGAGTACGGAGACCGTGTAGTCGGCTGAGACCTGACGACTGCTTGACCGACTCGACTTGGAGTGAGTCGACTAGCCCAGTGGAAAGAGCGACCGGTATTTGGCGGCAGACCCACAACGGACGGAGCGCCTGGTAGTTGGAAGCAGACCCGTGGTACTCGACCGGAGGAGCACATCTGTAGGCTATTAGGGGGAGCGCCCGGTATTTGGCGGTAGACCCACAACGGACGGAGCACCCAATATTTGGTGGCAGACCCACGATACTCGACAGGAGGAGTACCTCAGAGACTAGGATTAGTGAGCAGTACCTCGGAGTCGTGACAGGACCACTGTACACTCCAGAGATGAGGCTCTTCAGCAGTTACGGTTTCGATGATGAAAATCCTGGTTTGAGCTGAGTCTATGACCTTGTGTTTGCCTCATGATTGAGATGGGTCACTTGATAACTTAGGTATATGTATGGGCATATACCTGGGTAGTGGTTATCCGTTTATTTCATAATCTTTGTGTTTAATCATGATTGAGATGGGTTATTTGATAACTTAGGTATATGTATGGGAATATACCTAAGTAGAGGTTATCTATTGAGATCTTCTTTGTGGTTATCCTTGTTGGTTTTAGTGAGACCTTGAGGGTCTCAGGGTCCTTACTGAGTATCGTTATACTCACCCCTGCACGGGCTATTCCTGCACCTCGTTGTGTTGGTTGCAGACGACGGGCAGTGCTGACGGAGGCCAAGTGTTCGAGGACTGGATGGTACCCGGAGGTGGACTACACGACGGTCAGTATCCGGAGATGGACTTCACGGTGAGACGACACTCGGAGGAGGTTGACGGGCGAGAGCGTTGTGGAGGCTATCTGTACCTACCCTTCAGGTAGGATCCGTGGTGGACGATCTAGGAGCTACGCCATCTGTACCTACCCTTCAGGTAGGATCTGAGGAGGACGTCCCAAGACCCGCTTCCGTTCTTCCAACTGTTGTCTTTTTCTGTTGTACTTTTGTTCAGTTGTAGTTGTAATTTCAGTTGGGTTTGTATTCTGGCCCATTTACTTTTCATCACTACTCTTTGTACTTAGTGTTTTACTTCCTCTTGTACTCTGTGGTGTTTTGTTTACTTTATAAAGGCATTGCCTTCCCAGTTATCAGGATTTACGCGTTTGGTGCTAGTCGCCAGCCCCTGGCCTATGGAAGGTGGGCATGGGGTAGTCACGACACCGGCCTCGAGGATGGGTCATGACACATACATACATGAAGGAATATATGCATACATGAATACATACATACAAAGGCACCCCCCCACACATACATACATACATACATAAATTTATACATACATACAAACAAAAACACACCGACACCGACACACTCACTCACACACACACAGACACACATAGACATACATATATGTTGAAAAACACACACACCCACAAATAGAGAAACATTCATAAAAACATACAAAAACAATAGATAAAAACACTAACAGATTGTATGGTCTTAAAAACTTCGTAAAAAGAAGTTAATAGTCCAAAAAGCACTTTGCAGAAGGAAGAAAGTATTCTAATAATTCCAGTGATGAAAATGGATTCAAAATGGAATAAAAATTTTAGAAGAAGTATGAATAAATCCAAAATTTCAATGGGTTTTAGGATGAACACATACCATTATCGTGAAAGGTTCACAGGGTGCATAAACTGTGAACCATAAGTACATGGATAGACCTACGAGGATCTAGAATGTGGGGAGTTGTCCATAAAATTAAAGTATGTAAACCACATCCTGGACCACATACCAATTTGGTATGTGAACAACCCCTCTACCCGCATAGCAACACACTACGCGGGGATGCCCACATCCCACATGAGAAAATAGTATGCAGAATTGGGTCTCTTCAAGTGTCTTTCCCCCTAGCTCCAATAATGACCCTCCATTATCATCCCGTCCTCCGTAGATCCTCTAAGAACCAGTCCACTAGCATCTTCCCATATCCTCTTCCAAAGCCACTAGACCCATATGATCAGATCATCAGGCACACCAACGTGGATTTTTGGATTCATATAACCAAGGTAAGTGGATTATCAAAGGATGTCCCCACAATGGTTTGGACCCTCAGAATGTCTCTATGTCTAAATTTTTATGGTGAAATGAGGACTTAAATTGGTATTCCAATGTCAAACTCCCTACTCTATGGATTTGGGTTAATCACTAGCCTTTTTCTTTGATGATTTCCTGTGATAAGAGAGTAGGTCCATCTTTCTTTAACCTTTGACTAGGGATGATACTCCTCCCCTTTCCCAGAACTAGTTTCCAGGAACTCCTCATGCGGTAAGCCCCTAGACTTTTGCGAGAGGTGTTACTTTTCACCGTCTTTTCCTCATCTTGGTTTGTGTCTGGATAGATCACTATGATATGTCTATCATGGATATCAACAAGGGTGAGGGTTGCATATCCAATGATCCCCTTTCTCTCTCCCATTGGACTTGTATCCACTTCCTCTTACGCCTTCACTGTCATCCTTTTCCATCATTAGTGAATAGAATGTGATCCATTAGTCAATCTTTCCCATAATATTATTTCTCACATAGAGAATGACTCCCTTGGGCATAGAGGTTTGTGATGATACAACATTGAAAAAATAAATAAAAAACTATGAGAATGCTTATTCCTATTCCATCCCAGATAATTAGGATTCTTGCTTGAAGGACCAAGCTCAAAGGGGTTTCCTTCCCAAAGGATAACCCAATTATGCCCCTGACACATGGGCCTCCTCCCAGGTTTATGACCCAAGTTATATGATCAATGATAACTTGGATTCATGATTCTACCAGAACATGTAGGACACCTATTTAAGGACCAAGATCATGGGATGATCTCCTGAGTCAGTCCCAATGAAATTACCACACTACGACCTCCTATATGGTGTAATCCACAATCATGTCCCTATAAATGGGCATCATATCTATGTAATCCCCAAATGATCATTCCATCTTTCATGGATTCCTTAGAGTATAAGTCCCAATAAAAAAACTATTTGGGCTCTAATTATACTTATGAGGATACATAGGGAGCCCATATTTTGAGTCCGACTGCTATACCAAAACACCTTCCACCCCCTAGATGATGTTAAATTATCGAGCACCTCATTTCATGGCTTATGTCTGCATTGTATTCATAGCATCAAATCCATGTATATCCACGATGATTCTGCAACCCAGGGGTGACCCATGGATACACTCTTTGGGAATGAATAGAGTTTTTAGGAACATATGAACATTGATTAAATATATAAGAGAGTTTCGGAGTATGAAATAATTCCCCCAAAGGGCGTGATGATCCCAACCTCCCATCATCTTTACCAATAGAGTCCTCAAGTGTTGTTGAAAAAACAATCAAAAATGTGTTTGCCTTTGGAAATAAGGACCAAGATTCATGGATAAAAGGGTTGTTGGGTGTTCCTTGACCCACAAATAAAACCATTGGAGACTATCTGAGGAAATCATATCCTTGGAGGATAGATTGCACAAATAATTAACCCCCTGTAGTCTCCCTCTCTGCCCATTCGACCGTGGCACCTCCTTTGTAATGAAAAAGGGATAAACTACCCAATTCAAAAGGGGTCAACAAAATTACCCCAATAGGATAATGATGTGAATTAGGTTGGAAAAAAACTGTGATGTGAAATTCTATATGATTACAGGAAAATTCTTGTCACCCATCTTACCATTTTGTCTTCCTAAAAAAGACCACCTCGAGTCAAAACAAAAAATGGTGAACACAACATGAATCCTTAACCAATGTGGTGGTTTTAACCCCACTCAATCCACTTCACCTCATAAATAAGAAGAAGGATAAGCCTAATTTTCAATTATTCATGTGATCAAGAGATTATACTTTGACTGGTTTTTTGCCTATATATTCCACATATATAAATAGAGATTGTAGGTTTCCAGATCATCCTTCGATCTGAATTTCATCTAGAAAACCAATACAGATAGGAAACTCAGTGACCCCATAGGTGTCTAGGGCCCAAATAAAGCTAAAACACCCATCACTCACCCAGTGCCTTCAACACTGGGTATCCATAATGCGGATTAAAGAGTACCACTATAATGGTACACTGTAATAGCCCGAGATTTTATGAAAAATATTATTTTTAATTTCATTAATGTCTTGTGTTGTATGCTACACCAAAAGGAGCTTGCACAGCACGCATACTTGACTTGCCTTGCATTACACGCAATCACGACCTTCCTCGATAGCGCGTGTAGTACGCAATACCGAGTTTCACTAAACAACGATATGCTATTAAAATATTATTAAAACTAGCCGTTATGAATAGTAATAACCAGTTTTTGAAATTTTGTAAATTTCATTTTTCAAAATGGACTTAATTTTTGGATTCGGAATATCGAAATTAGCTTAGGGTTAAATTTTGGTACTTTTCAGATAACTTTCATTTTCTGATGAATAGTGAAAATTACTAAATTTTAATTAAAAACAACCTTTTTAATCGAAATAATTAATAGTGATAAATTATTAATTTGAGTGGTTTTAAAGTATATTTAGAATATATTTTTACAATTTAATACAATTTTGGTCATTGGATGTAATTTCACATTTAAACCAGATATAAACAAATGTCAATCTTTTGATAGTTATTATCTCTTAAGAACACGCTATTTGTTTTGACGACGGGAATTAATTTTTAAATTAATTAATGAAACTGATATGTTTTTAATTTGGTAAAATATACATCATTTTTGAGTTCATAATATCAAATATAGCTTAGGCCTAATTTTTGGTTTTTTTTCTGGAAACTTTCATTTTTGGATGTATAGTGAAACCACTAAGTGATAGTTAAAAAAATGAATTTTTCATAAAACGTAATTTTACTGCTTCTGTGAGTGGAATTTCAAAAATCCGAGAGACACGGTTGATGTCAGTAAGTAAAATGTGGTTCAATGAGATGAAAATAATTTTTGGTGAATAGTACCTTTTTACTTTTTTTTACCACGGTTAAAAGTAAATAGGGTAATTAAGGGTAAAAATGTTATTATTATTACCCTAACACATGTCCTAATTCTATTGGATAAGTGTAATTCGACCAAAAACAACCTTAGGAATAAAATATGACCATTTAGGACCACTTGGATTAGATTAGGACATTTATTATTAATTTATTTAAAGAAAGGTTAAAATAGTTAAAATCAAAGTTTAATAAGTATATTATTTTTAATATAGGGTTATAAATAAGATAAATTCGACTATAAATATTCATTAGAAAGATAAAACTATTTCCTACATAATGGTAATTTATTTGTAATTTTTAAACATTAAATAATTTAATTTATTTATGACACAAAGATGATGTAGTAATTATCTTATTAATGATATATTGACATAATTGATGTTATAAATACCAAAATAAATGTAATTTGAGACTTTTTATGAATTAAACTAATTTTATAGGTTAATATGACATGTTATTATTGATGTAATAAACTTTTTTAGAACTAATAATTCTGTTATGAGTTTTACAAAAATCATTTACTAAATAGTGTAAAAATTGACATAAAATAGTTTTTAAAACATATATTATATTATTAATTGTTATTTTATTCCTAAAAATCTAAGGTTCGGCCAAATGACTTAGATAGGGTTATATATATTAATAATAAACAACTTGGGGTTCGTTTGGCTTCTTATAAAATGTTTATTAACCTTATAGTGTAGGAACACAAAAAGACATGGTAAAAGTAAAATTATCTAACTTAAAGTTAAATATAAATGATAAGGTTAAAATAAGAACATAAACTTGTCTAAATTCTATTGGATGAGAGTATTTCGACCCATACCCACCTTAGCTTAGAAATAACTCAATTTGGAGCTATTTAAAACCGAATTTGGCTTTATAATAAAATAATATTTTTAGTTTTTCCAAAGGAGCCCCTCTCCTCCCTTATAAAAGGGCACCTCCTCCCTCTCTTCCTCACACCACTTTGAGCCTTCAAGCTCGGCCAAACCCTGCCAAATTCTCTTCTCCACTTCCCTAGAAACATCCTAGAGGTCCTGGTCTTCTTCAATGACCAATTTCAGTGCCCTAAAAGGAGGTCTCAAAGATGCGCTTTAAAGAAGAGGTAATGTCCGTTAGCGATTCTTTCAACTTTATTTCTTCTTCCACTTCTTCTTAATTAGTTGTTTAATTATGAAATAAAAACATCAGTATCGCTCATATACTTATATTTTATTATAAGTATGAAACAACCCTATTTCACCATCTATCCATCCCACGGAAAACAAAATCACCGCGCGTGCGTACGTACGGAATACCGTCTCCACGCCGAGGTGTAATCTGTTTTTCCAACACCACCTTACTTGGATGGGTATAATGGTGTAAATAATAACTATATATAGTTATTATAACATCATACTGATTCTGATATACTGTATAATCCACTCAAATTAAATTCAATGATTATGGAAATGATATCATCGCTCGTGCGTACGTACGGACTACCGTCTCCACGATGCGATGAGATTCATTCTCCATGTTAACCATACATGAATGATCATAATGTTTATTTAATGAATAATAATGAAATATATGAAATAATAATGCTACTAGATTAATTTATATATATATATATATATATGTATGTCTTCTATTTAGTTTCATTCAATTCAATAAGGAAACGAAAACAGCGTTCATGCGTACGTACGACCTACCGTCTCCATGAACGGTGTATTTCATTCCTTTTATCGACCTATAATATATATATGTATATGATGAATATATGTAAACCATGTTTTACATTATGAAATTATGTAAATCAGGATATAAGTAATAATATCAAGAATGAAAAGTCGATACACATACGATAAATGAAATGATTTTACCCAAAACGCTGCTTTAACATGGAATTTACAAAAGAATGGGTAATATAAAGGCATAAGTGAAACATATATGATATCATAACAATGAATATGATTCTGTAATAATTTAATGAAATTATTAAAATCATTATACAGGTGGTTCAGATACGTACGAAGCATATTGGACCTAAGGTAAGGGATAAATTTTCAATCTCATTTTTATTCGAGATTGCTTATACGTAAGTATTTACTGGGGTTATGTTTATCATCCATGACCATGTTTTCTAAAAATTATTTCATAAAATGTTTACCATTCTTCCATGGATGTTTAAATTCATTTTTACCCTTTATTGACTTTTTTACCACATTGTATGAATGGAATATTTCCTTTGGTTACCATATAAGGTACTTTTTGACTTTTCCGACAAAAGTATGAGGAGAATGTTATTTTTAACTTATACGGTGTGAAAGGATTTTTACGGTTTCATAAAGCCTAATTTTCAAGAAGATTCCTCTACAATATTGCATGATTATTTTCAACAAAACCCTTATCTTTTAAAATTTCATGGAATTTTATGAAAAGAAAATGATTTTAAAGAAGAAAGGATATTTTCCTCAAGAATTCATTTCAAGTGTTTTGTCAAAACTATTTTCCATCTAAGATGACATTATTTCATATGTGTATGTTTCAAGTAAAACGTCTCTATGATTTAAATGGTTTCAATTTTCTTATGATGAAATGATATCAATTCTTTATGGATTATGTTATGATGGCATGATGTTTAAGAATCCCATTTTATTTCATGGGTTATGATATGATGTATGATTTATGATTTTGTGGCACACGAAAGAATGATTTCATTATGAGATGGGTGGGACCTATATCTACCTCCAATGCATTGGGTAAAGATTTATATCTCATGAGATAGACATGGCTGGAACGGCAGGTGAAACTGGTTCAGTAAAACAGGACTGAAATGAGGAGTGAACTCGATTCAGAAAGGGACTTTGTCCACTAAGATGGTCTTGGAAGCAATGCCTTGGATACTATGGAAATCATTACATGTGCTTAATGGATGCCACAATTACATGTTTTATTCCCATGCTATTTTATCATTCTTAATGTTTCTTTATGATCCATGCCTTACCTACTTCCATGTTTTATGTCATTGCTCAAACTTTTGATGTTTAAACATTATGTTCATGTTTTTAAGTTCAAATATATATGGTATGTTTTATTTTATCCATTCTTACCCTTACTGAGCATTTGAGCTCACCCTTTTTATGTTTTCTTTTCCCCAGGATATAAAGAAAGGTTTTAGGTAAGAAAAAAAGGGGAAGATATTTATGGGAGATGTTGAAGATCTTTCACCACGATTAGAAGATTACGCTCCAAGTTTCCAAAGACACTAAACTATTATGATCCTTGTGTGTCTATTATTGTTATGTATTAAGTATTCCACTAAAGTAATGTAATATCCATGTACGTGATGCTTTGGGTCTCTACATAAACTCACTATAGTGGAGGCTTCAAGACATGCCATCTAATATGAAAATGATCACCAATAGCCTCCTCAACTATGGTTTGAACCCCAAAAAATGGAATCCCCAATGGTCATCTCAAACCATTATGGGAGCATATACCTAGAATGTGAAAAAAAACCTTCTTTATCTCTGGGAGGTAGATAAAGTCAATCATGATGACTTCATCCTAGATGAAGAGGAGTGTTACTCATGTGACCCTGTTAGAGATCTTCACTACCAACACCAAGTGAGAAAGTATCCTTGATCTAAAAGCAATCTCATGCAAAGGAAACATGCTAAATCTAAAGGAAATGGGCCCATCAAGCTGCCTGCTGAGGGAGAAAAACATATAATCTGGAGTAGGTAATCACCCTGATTAATAAGGAGTAAATCTGTCATAAAAACGAAATAGAATTCAATGGGAAGTCATGAAAATATACCACCTACACTTAAGTCCACCACTGAAATTGGGTGGGACAATTCGATCTAATGCACATTCCTGCTAGTGATCACTAGTCCTACTGCACAGACAAAGAGGCAAATTATAGGCAGATGAAAATATCTACCGATGCATAAGAAAAAAGTCATCCAAATATGATGGAAACCTGCTACAGGTAGTCAGAAACATCTTCCAATGAATTTCAAGCCTGCCATCCAAATAGGTAAGTAAACAAATATGAGAAGAGTAAAATAACAGCAGATGCATACAAATCTTGTGAGACAAATACAACATAAATCATGTAGTTGAAAATTACTTCTCGTATATATGAATTCCACCAGTCAAATATGGTGGTAATCAAAGAATAAAATTGGTGGTAGACTCATTCCACTGTCCCAACATAGGATGTCTTCCAGTATCCACTTGAAACCTATAGAGAACTGAAATAGGCAAAAACTCCAGCTCCAATATTGGAATAGAAATTCATTCACATTCAAGAAAAATATATGTCTCAACACATCCTATAATTTATGGAATATCATATGTCAATTCTAGACTATATTCTCCATACACATAACAATGTCATTGTAGTGGTGACAAAGGAGAGAAAATGGGCCCACGAACCGGTTTCCTAAAAAAAACGACTCATCACCAAGATAGGTTGGTCACTCCAGAGCAGTTATGCATCCCATATCTAGTACAAGAGGGTCTAAGGCTAAATCCTACTATACAAGGAAAACCAGATTGGAAAAAAATACAGGTTCCAACTCGGTAATGCTAGTTTGACGTGGTTGTCACTCTAGGGTAGAAATATATCCATGCCAAAAATCATGATGTCCATCGGTGTATCCCAAAGGAATCACATGAATAAAAAATAGGGACCCATATATGAAGGCCATTTACAATAGTATACAACCCCATTTTCGCACAAGAGAGCACAAAAAATTGAAATTTTCCAAAGGAAACTGGAAAATTAAGAGCATATTCATGGATCTACTCTGCTGGAAGATGGAGTTCTTGACACAATAAATCATATATCAATAGATTATCAATATCTTATCAGTCTATTACCAAATTATAGAAGTGTGCATATCAGTTGTGAATAACCTCCCCATAATGTTTCCACCAGTAGATCTGAAGACCCTCCCCATATCACCCATGGGGACTTACTCCATGGGCCAAAAATTATTGATCACGATAGACTATTCATGATGTGTGTTAGGGTATCCCTCCCCTTGACCAGACGATCAAACAACATGAAGGACCTATCCTAGCTGTCATCAGCCCTGATGGTCCTCCCGAGGGTATACACTGCCTATTTTCTTCTCCTTATATTTTGGACATTAAGAAAAGATCATATTCATCACCATGATGGAAGAAAATGTGAAGGACCTCCATGAAATAGTAGTTGTTGTGAAGTCCTTCCCCATAGAAGCATTAAGAAATGAGATGGTCCTCCCCTCATTTTAGTTTATTATAAAGGCCCTACCCAGAATTTACACTGCATGAATTCTCCCAGAAGCTATATATCATGTTATGATAGTATTATTCGCCATCATAACAGTCATCAAGAAGGTCCTCCCCTCAGTGAAATCAAGTAACAAGAAGGTATTCCTCCTTCTATAGCCTACCCTGAAGGTCATCCCTAGAGTGTATTCCATAGGGACATTCCCCATGGCCTGACATCAAGTTTTTCTGGTATCCCTCACCATTTTAGAACATATTGATAAGGTCCCCCCCATAGTCAAAATTCACACTAGAAATATGGTCCTCTCCTCGTTGGGAAAAAAATGATAAATACCTAATCTACCAAGGCACTTGAAAAAATGGGGTCAGACATGATAGACACCCTTCCTATGATGAGGGCTATCCTTTCTCAACCATAGGATGGTATGGGTTCATGCTCATCCTCCAATCTGCCCCTGCATCGCTCACATATGAATGAGGATCCTACCATCCCTACTATGTGGAACAAAATCATTGATAAACAACCAATTTGGGGTGATAATGTAGAGGATTCCTTGGTAGAACAATAATAAGAAATGTTTCTCGTGATTAGAAAACTAGCTATGGATGATATACCAACGATGTATTGGCCCACAACCACTTCTCACTTTAACATACCAAGGGAGTTGTTTGAGGAATGTGTGCATAACATTTGCTTCAATATCTAGAGAACCCTCTTCCAGATAAAAGAAAAGTTCATGCCCAATGAAGGCTATAATGACAATGTCGGTATGCTTGGAGTGATTCATTTTCTAATTGACTTGGATTATCTCCTATATTTATGGTGACCACAATCATAAATGTCATGGAAAGATCTTGAATGGGCCTACCTCTACATTCTACAGAAGTTTTGTTGCATTATCAACAATGCCCCATCCAAAGTTCAAATTCATGGATGGGGAGAGAATGGTCTTATACCCTTCAACCTATGTCCTATCCACTAGAACACACTGAAGGTGACATATTGAATTTTAATTACCCAAGTAAGTATTGAAATATAATCTCATCTCAGGAAATATGGAGGGGTCAATAGAAATTGGTCTCAAGTAAGTCTCAAAAGTGTCAGACCTCACAAGAGAATCCCATACAGATGCATCTGAACCAGGAAACTGAGAACATCCACCAATATTCCCTTATATGGTAATCAAACAAACATGAAATGATCATGTCCTCAAAAGAAAATAAATATAGTGAAAACCTAATTCCATAATCAGCTAACACCCGTGCGAGAGTATGCGAAACCAAGAATTCAAAAATCATGGCAGACACCGCTTCAATATGGACAAAATCTCAAATTGCAGTGGTGGGGGATTTTTTTACTAAAAATTCCCCTATAATACCAATGATTTTGGTCCATATCACATCTATGGAATAATTAGAGCAACCCCAGCCTATAGGGCCAGGGGAATTTTTACCCTAAATTGCCACAAAGCGGACATATGTCTTCTCTTATCTGGGATGATTGTAGAGTAAAAAGGTCAATCGTTAAGTCCCATATCATGGATCAAACAACTAAGTATGAAGTCATACTATGTGGTCATATTAGTACTCCCTTCAAGTTTCTCTTTTCCATGAAATCCAAAGAATAACATAAAATGGATGGAGAAAGTCCAATAAAAGATAAAAAAAGAGCTCCTATCATTTGTCATAGATTACACCACCCCCATTGTGGTATGAATCAGTGAATGAGGCAGACATTAGTACCATAGACCACATAGGAAATGATAAAAATGGAGATGATTCAAGTGAAGATAGATCCCTCCCAGAGATGGTCCACAATGATCCTGAGGGTGTCCATACCTAGAATCAGAGTGATTCCCAAAATTTGGGTGCACCCTCAGAAAACCCATTAATAAAAACCTTAGGAATCCCAAAAAATAATAAGAATAAATCCCAGGTAGTATATTAACCACCTCCTCCCCCTCAAGAAGATGAGTCCCTCACGCCTGAGGGATGATTCACCAAACAAGTTGAATAAATGAAAGAGCTTGAGAGAATAAATGCTGACATGCATCAAGGAATATATGTTTCCTTGTGTGTTCCTCATGTGGAACATCAATAGGTGTTTCCAAAAGAGGTGAGTCTACCACAAGCACTCATCCCGATAAAAGAATCTGGGATCCAATGGATAGTGTTGGGGGATTTTCATGGTGTAGAAGAGTGGGTCTCATCAGCCGTAAATGTTTCCTGGGTTCTTTTGTAGTCATGGGAACCCTAGGAGTGGAACACTTTCTGGAATTTTGGAGTGTGTGAGAATATTCTCCCATTGTAGATGAAATCAGTGATCTAGAAACATCACCATTCTCATCATTAATTTGTTGTCTCAAAATGGTAAGTACATGATGCGAATATTTGTAGCAATCTCTCTATGAATGGATCAGGGTCTCAATGTCCTCAAGGTAACAAGATAACCTTTCAGGATCCTCATAAAAAAAGATGTAAGTAGGTTTTGACATGTTATAAATGCAGGTAAGGGAAACCTCACAATTCTAGAGGAACATCTATAAGGCATGAGGGGACTGATCACAATTGGATTGGAAACCACTCAAAATATCTCATTGCCTACAAGCCACAAGAAAATAAGCCTCGGGTGGGTTGGATGGTCGAATCCCAGCTGAAGCTTCGACAGCTCATTCAGATGATTGTAAAGTCACAACCCCATCTTTCATGACCATCCTTGGGGGAGAACCAAAGGGATTTCGAAGGATTTTTCTGGGTCAGGAGTTCCCAACAACTTCTTTTTTTCTTTACCTCCCCTAGCCCTAGATGCTTTGTATATTGTTAAAATATGAACCAGATAAGCTAATTGGCCATTTGGATATGATATAACCTAGGGATCAACATAGATTCTAGTGAGGAAGGGTACATAATCCCTGGAATCTAGAATTCTAACTTGGCACTGGTTGTCCTCTAGGGTAAACATCAGCCACAGTTGACATGCTATTATAAGATGTTTATCTTGACATGCACTATTGAGAGTTGGAGGACACAACTTCTAGACACAATTAAATTAATGACTTCATATGTAAGGTGAATACCCCTAACAGATAAGTTCCCCTCCTATGAAAGAAACTAATATGTTGTCTCCCAAACAAAAAATGCATCCTTGATTGAAAAATTCATTATATTTATTAGTCACAATAGTACTGGTAGGTGAATCATAAGGATGATAAGAAAAATGTTAATGGATATTGATATGACCCATTAAATCTTGATAATTCTTTTCAATATGATCTTATTGCTTATATGACGAGTCCCAAGTCATTAGCATAACACTACATGTGAATGGAATATAATATCATAGGATGGAATGTGGAATCAATAAATAATTGATAAATGTATAACCCCCTACGTGAGCTCTTATCCTGCCCCAAAGGATTTAGTATGGCCTAATCATCCGATAAGGTGGACTCCCTTCAATGATCTAGCCCAACAAGTGAAAAATCTAGGACAACTTTGGAATTCATAGATTGATGCATCTACCAGTGGAAAGTTGAGATACCATGATGAAAGTTGAGACTCTCATACCATCATATTCCAGTACTGGTAAGAGATATATACTTAGGAACCTAGACAAGAAGGCCACCAGTAAAAATAATTGGTCAACATCGGGGATAGTCTCCCATCCATATTCATGAAATTTTCCTATTTCCAAGGTGGTACAATAGGTACCCGCTCTTCTCTAGGTTTCCTTAGTTGGGTAGTCCCTAGGTCTGCGTGGTTGGGGCTCTAGACCATTTTTTCTAACATAGACACAAAATAACTCAATGTAAGGAAATTAAAACTTTGAACATGGATCGACTTTCTTCAAATGTTCCTTTTCCTAAATAATGAGTTTCTTTGAAAATGGAGTAGTCCGGTCACCATTTTCCCAAGCTGACGAAAGAGGTAGGCAGTCATCATACATTTCCCCAATAATAAGGACTCCTAAAATTATCTAGATATCCCAAAGGTTAATACTAAAATCCCCACGGATAAAATGAATGGTATTAGTGTTTGGGATCCACCGTCTCAAGAACTGTGAAGAGAAGGAAATGTGTCGATGAATGTATGTTTGAGATACCCAGGCAGCCTCATGTAGCCTCAAAGCCTGCAACTCAACCCAATGTTCTTCGCAGTTCTTGCGATCTAAATAATGCCACCTATAGTCTAAGATAAATTATCCTATAGAATTAATGTCTCTATTTGATGACCAATAATATTGTTCCCTCACTATGACCTTCCCCACGATGCTTTGATAATAGTGGGCCACCTTGTCTGGCTATCCCTGTATCTCCCCTAAGGTTCTAGGTGTGTATCTCAATAGGGACCGAATGTTGGTCTCTCCCTAAAGGTATCATCATATAGAAGAGATCAAGGCCTTTGAGATAGAGGTGTTAGTTATCCAGGTAGAAATTTGATCTCCCTAATTTTGTGCTTAAATAAATATGTTAGACAATAGACCAAAACAATATGTTCGAAGTCTATCTGAATATAGATACTTCCTTTGACTAATAGTGATTAGATTTTCTAGATATTTATTTAGTGGGGGAACTAGAATTTTTTAATCAAAAGATCCCACCAGGTTTTTCAATATTTTGTTAGCATTAGAAAGAGAAGTAAATGAAACCTCAGTAGGAACAACGACATCAGCAGTATCTTGAGAAAGAGTCGTTGCTATCTGCACTAAAATATCGAAAAGGCCATAGAAAAGTATGTCCAATTAGAATATTTTTGAAAAAAAGCCACAAAAATTGCCAAAGGACTTAAAAATAATTTACAAATGGGGCTCTATATTCTTCTCCCAGGAATGGTGTGTGGAAGCCATTTCCTGTATAATGAATCAGTACACAGAATACATCCCATGTAGTGCCTCGGTATAAAGAAGGACTGCGAGGCGCTAGGCTACATATCATTGACTAATGAATGAAGTGTTTTATGTAATTAAAAAATCATTAAATGAGGCCTTGCTATGCATATGTTCAATGTTTTTGATTGAAATTTTATGTTTGATTAAAAAGAGTTTAAATTTTGGTTCTCCGATTTAATTTTCGGTGCACAGAACATGAAAACCACATAAGAATCTCACTATTGGATGTTTGAACATAGGTATTAAATTACATTGTATATCTTATAGACTTGAAATCAATATGTGGAAATAGTAAAATGTGAGTAATTTGGTTCAAGGAACGTACGTAATAGTTCGTAGATGAGGATTTCCCAGAGGAGTCAGTACATATAAGAAATGGTGGCCGAGGAGAGGTTGAAAGCCATTTCTCCATGAGAACTGTTAAAAGAAAAATGACCTGGGACCCTATAAATAGGCATGATACCCACAACTAGGCCAACCTATTCTCTGACAAACAACTTCAGTTCAGGACCACTTATTCATTAGAATTTCCTCTTCATCATTCCGATCAGACCCCATTCCGATGGGTGGAAATTTTAGGGTCTTGAAAACATTGTGAAGGGATGTCAATACTCCCAAAATAAATTTGTAGAAGGAATAAAGTATTCCTACAAGTCTAATGAGGAAAATGGATGAAAATTGGATTGAAAATTTGAGGATAAACATGATGAAATAAAATTTTACGAAGGGTTTTATGATGACTATATACCATCACTGGGAATGGTTGGCAGTGCACCCGAAATGCGAACCATCAGTATATGGAATGACTCATGGGGTTAAAGCCCTATGGGGAATTGGCTAGAAAGCCCAAGACACTACAAACCATGTCGTTGGAAGAATCGATCTGAGAAATGGGATCCGATTACCATCCCATGAACAAATAAGTTTGCTGGGGAAGTAAGTCAGAGGGTTCCACGAACCGAATCTCATGAACCATATCCATGGAAAACCCCTCTTGACTGAGTCTTATACGAGTTAAATTATATCTTCATGGTATTTTGAAAATAGTGCTGTATGACCACATATATGGTTTCCCAGTTCTCTATAAAAGGAGAAAATGTGGAATTGGAAACAACTGTTGGAAGAGAGCATGAAAGAGACCCAAGATTATGAAGGAAATAATTCAGATACAGAGAATATTTTGAATTTGTTTTCAAATCATTGATGAAGTGTGAAATAGAAACCACTTTTTTGCAGGTATAACCCTTCACAAACCAAAAAAAGAAGGAACATAATAATAATAATTGGTGAACTGCAAAACCAATTGGTACAATAAAAAACCATAAATCTATCACGGATTAATCACACAAGAATCACAGGCTCCAGAACCCTTCTTCAATTTGGTGCTCTGCATAGTGAATCACAATACAGATCAAACACTACTCCATGTACTACATCAGTACATAAGTGGAACCCGAGGTAACTTAGCGAACCACATCTAGCTCTGCATGACATTCTAGTATGTAGAGAACATCCAGGATTGTGTACCACATTGTTATACGGTGGTCCATAATCTAGTCCATGCACTACTTCGGTATGCAGACGACCCATCAGACTGTATAGAAACACGCTACATGGGGATTCCCCCATCACACATGAGAAAAAGTACACAAAATAAGGTGTCTTCAGGTGTATTTCTCCAAAAACTAATCATACCCCTTTATTAACGTTAAGTCCTCCATAATTCCTCCATGAATCAGTCCACTAGAATCAGGCCAATGCCTTGTCCAATACCACTAGACCCATATGATCAGATCATCTGGCGCAATAGTGAGAATTTCTAAATTCAATACCAATGTTATGTAGAGTCACGAAGGTGGGCCCCATAGTGGTTTGCACCCCCAAAATGTCTCTAATTCTACACTTAAATGTGACCCACGGAATGAATTTGGGATACCAATGTGAAACTCCCTATTATAGAGATTAGGTGTAATCACTATCCTTTCTATTGGATGAGTTCCAATAACAAGAGATAAGGTCTCTCTTTCCTTCCCCTTTGACTTCGGATGATGCTCTACCCCTTTCCCAGAACCCATGTTAGGTAACTCCTCCTCAGGTAATCCCCTATCCTTTACCAATAAATGTTACACTTCATCCTCCTTGCATCAGCTCGGGATGTGTCTGGATATATATCTAACATATTACTATCCTGGATATCAACATGGGTAATGGTTTCATTATAAAAGATCCAATTTCCCTCTCTTATTGGAATTATAACCATGACCTCTTCTACCATCATCGTCTTCCATTTACATTAGGGTATAAGGGAATGTGCACCCTTTGTTGAATCATTCACATCCTCTTGTTTATCACAATGAGAATTACTGACTTGGGATTAGAGGATTGTAATGATACTACATTGAAAAACCCATAAAAGAACTATGATAAATATGTGTCCTATTTGAACAAGGTACATAGGACACCTTCTTGAAGGCCCAATCATAAAGGAGTTTCCTTCCAAAAGGTTAAAACAATTATGCATTCAACAAATGGGCCTCCTCTTAGGAGTAAGTCCAAAGCTAAACAAACTAGAAGAAATCTTATTTCTAATTTATCAAGGATACATAAGATGCATGTTTAAGGCCTAATCTCAAGGTATGGTATCATGAGTCAGTCCCAATAGAATTCCCACACCAAGGCCTCCTCTATGGTGTAAGACCCAATCATGTCCCCCCAATGGGAAACACATCTATGTAATCCCTGAACAACCATGCCCTTCTGTTGGTCTTCTTTAGAGTATAAGTCCCTACAACCGAACTATGTGGGTTCTAATTCCTCTCATGATGATACATACAATTATCATATTATGGGTATTTCCCCAATAATATACCACCTTACACCCCCCTTGGACGACAATAAACTCTTGAGAACCTCATTTCATGGCTTATGTCAACATTTTCTATGTGGCATCAAATCCATGTATATCCACGATGATTCTATAACCCTGGGGTAACCCATGGATAGACTCTTCAAGAATAAAACGAGGTTTTGCGAACATATGAACATGATTTAAATCTAATAGAGAGTCTCATAGTAAGAAATCATTTTTCCAAAAATCTTGTTATGGGGCCGAACTCCCATCCTCTCAACCAATGGAGTCCTTAAGTGTTGTTGGCCAAACCATCTGACAAGCACATTCCTTTTAAAATCTGGTCCATAAATCATAGATAAATGGGTCATTAGGTGTTTCTGGCTCCACAAACAAACCTGTTGGAGACCATACGAGGAAATAATATCTTAGGAGGACCGATTTCACAAATACATAACCCACCTATAATCACCCACTGGGACCATTCAACTATGGAACCTCCTTTATGATGAAAAAGGGATAAACTGCCCAGTCCTTGGAGGGTCAATCCAATTCCCCCTAAAATATAATTACATGAATCAGGTTGGAAAAAAATGGTGATATGAAATTCTCTATGATAATAGGAAAATGCTAGTCATCCATCAGACCATTTTTCTTCTCCAAGAAATCCGCCTCGGGTCAAAACACAGACACATACAAACATAAAAATAGAAACATACACACATAATAATAGGCACACACACACACAAATATATACAAAAGAATTCATACATACACACATGGGAATGAATCCATGAATTCATGGATACATTCATCTATCCATACATATATACACACATACATCAATCTATCTATTCATATATTATCATATTTCACATTCTCCAAAACACTTTGAAGTGCATGATGTGTTCAATATATAATTTTTGAGGCAGTAAATACATGAATCATAACATGTAATAAACCCATTAGTTATCCTATTGTAGCATGATCACTCATAATATAAACAACCAATAGAAATATAAGTCATTTAGATAATGTTATATTAGACTAGACCACACAATCGATAACTATTAGCTGATGAAATCATAATTTTGGAGGAAGAGGCATGGGAACCCCAATATATAATACCGTAGAAACACCCACATTTTTATTCATCTGATAATTTTTTTGGGTTGAAATTCATTTAAGGGATTGAATGTCAAACCACATGAATTTAGTATGCATTTCCATTTTGGTGAATATTATGTTGAATATCATGTTTCTAATAAAAATCTAAAGTAAAATGAAAATAGATTCATTTTATTGATGTAAAATATAAAAATAAAAATAAATACAAATACATGAAGAGAATACAATGTGGAACATCATTATGAAAAATAAATGAGAAATAAAACAAAAACTCTATAAAAAATACCATGAGATTATAATATGTATCCATATGGTTATCCATGATGATCATAACCATGATTAAAAATACTTATGGAAGGATGGACATTAAAAATATAGTGGACAATTTTTGATAAATTTAATTGATGTTGATAAATAATTATATTAATTTTTGTATTGATATATATAAGAATTAAATATAACTGTTATATATATAGCTTAATGAAATATGACAACTAGATATACGATCATTGAAAATATGGTCGTTAGAAAATGTTCATTAGGTATACACATATCCCATATGAAAATTATAATACTAACAAATTTAATGTAATATAACTCACAAATAATAAAAACACAATGATAATATTTAATCAAAATACTTTATTATGAATGTATATTTTTCTGTGTTACTTAATATTATTATTTTTAAATAACTATTTGATAGATTAATAAAATTGTAATAAATATTTTAATTAAAACTAATGATAACATTATATGACTATATGTAAATTAAAAAATTTAAATGGGATATAGATAAAATCATTTGATGTTAAAAAATTGATATTTTTCAACCAAATATTTTTAAGTGTTTTATATTTTTACCTCAAGAAATTTAATTACTATATTTTAAATGATTTATGAAATGTGAAGTTTAAATTTATATAAAAATACAGTAACACTCATTAATTTACTAATTGATATGGAATATGTCTAAGAATTCTTAATGTTTAAAAATTATTTTTTCCTATAAATTTTTTTTATGCATGTTTTATTTATTCATTAAAAAGTTTAATATGTCATATTTAGAAGATTAAATATATTAAATGGAGATAAATTTTTTAATCATAAAATTAAAAATATATATGTTGGTCATTTTTATTTTTGGACATAAAAATAATTTAATGAAGAAAAAATTGAGTTACCATATAAAGGTAAAATTAAGTAAAATGGTTGAACCAAGTGGCAATGAAACACAATATTTATAAAATTACTATAAAATTATTTTTATTTTGGAACTCATGACCGATAAAAAACACACACACACACAAAGATATATATATATATATATATTATTTACATTTTATCCACTTTCCATGACAAAATAAAAACAATAGACCATAGGGAAGGACTATTTGCATAAATGAAACTCAAAACTCTCCTATAAAATGACACCTCATATACCCTTTAAAAACCAAAATATTCGTTTAGAATCCCTTGAATACCCACCAATATTTCTTCTACTAATAAACTATTATAAAAATTTAATCATATGGTTCCATGATGGTAGTTAATCCATCATTCTAAAGGAACTCGCATTGAGGAAGAATGAATTCATCGATGTAAGTACCTAGTTCATCAGTACTTTATTCATGTATCATTTCATAAAAATTTCTTTAAAATATCATTTATAATAAAATTATTTTATATTAACAGAATTATTTTTCTAATAAAATGATATTTATATAATGTAACTCTATATACTACTTATTTTTTAGTATAACATATTCTTTTTTGGGTGGATTAATCCACCTAATTAAAACATTAGATACTAAATCCACCATTTCTAATAAAAATGAGGAAAAATAAATTAATAATTTTATTATATTTCAATAAAGAATTATTTTTCATGAATATTATTCTATAAGTGAGACTGAAAATCGAGTGAACATTATAATGTCACTCATTGATATTGGTAAATTACCAAAAGAATTTACATCATGGATTATATTATCATGAATAATACACATAACATCCAAAATTTTAACATTTGACTAAACTAATAAATTAAAAATAATTATCCCACTTCCATGGATAATAATTTACTTATTAACTTGGTATGAAAGAATGAGGATCAACATCAATATTAAAAAACATGTCCCAAAGAATCAAAATACTAAAATCTAATGATGAAAATAAACATTAACTTACTAATATATGAATAAGGAATGATTTTAATTGAATATTATAAAAGGTAATAGATAGGATTTAGGTTATTAAGTATTTCATTAATATGATCATTTTTTATGCTCGATGTTAATTCTCTTTCATCATAGTCTACATTAAGGGTATGAGTTTCACATCTCAATTTTTATTCCTTGAGATATGTTATATATTTAATAACCTCTTTATTTATCTAATTTATATACATACCAATGAATTTATTATATAATATTTTTCATATATGGCTTGGTAATTGGAAATACATATCTTAAAATATCCTTCATGGGCTTTTAATTCAATATTTACTAATTTAATAAGTGTTCATTTTCCAATCTCACTTTGAATTAAAGATTGTTTATGAATAAATTCACATATTGGGCAATTAAATGTTATTTCTCTCTAAAACCACATATATTTCCCCCTTTTTTATTAATGGTGATTAATTTTTTTTACAATTTCAATTCCCATTGGTACAGAAATCAACTAAAATGTCTATTATATATAGAGTCGACCTTATCTCTTCTTTTCAGCCAAGAATCATTTTCCATCATACCTATATTCCATATATTAATTTATATATTTCCTTTTCAATACATAAATTATTTTTAATCTCCATTTCAAAATTTATTTTTATTACATAATAAAATTTACTTTAATGTTTTTAACATTTTTTATATAGGAAATTTCTATTGATTTTTATCCCCTTTACAATATTTTAGAAAGAATCTTCTTTTTTAGTGATTTTCATGTGAACATATTTTCTGACCATTTTATCACATTTTCAATATAAGTATTCATTTATGATAATTCTTGGTATTTACAAGGTATTTCTATTCTCATTTTTTTAATATTGTTTAATAAATAATTGTCATTAAAATGTTATGTGAATTTCTTTTTATTTTTTCAAATTAATTTAATATTGATCGTGTAATTTTTGTTCATATTTAGATTTATATGAAAATGATTATTAGGACTTATTTCACATATTATCTAATGATACATTAAAAATTATTTCCTTTGATGTCTTGTTATCATGACCTTTTGGAATCATTATTGCACTAATTTCTTTCAAACTAGTTTCTTAATCTATGATGAAATTATAATTTTCTCATTTTTATAAGGAAGAACATATATAGGATTATTATTATGATATGGTTGGGTATGTTATAGGACTAAAATTAATTGTTTAAAGTTTTATATATCATCATAAGATATGTGGGAATGATTGGGTTTTCTTAAAAAGTTATGTGCCTAATTGGGTTTTCACTCAAATTAATGTATAGTAATGATTTGGTTTTCTAACAACATAATACTTGTGAATGATTTGTTTTTCTCACAATGTTTGGATTTCCAATGACTGAATTTTTTCCTAATTTATATATTAGGCCTCATTACTAGGTTTTGGTCTATGAATAATGATTATTGACTGATATATACATATATATATATATATATAACTAATCCTCAAGTTATTTCAAGAGATTTATGACATGACACAATATTTTACGATATACGTTTTATTAGATAAGATTTTATTTTTTTTATATTCATTAACATTGACTATGTTATTGTATCCAAATTCTAATATTATGCTCAATTATGAAATTTTATAATTATCTCTTATGTTCAGCTTTACAGAAAATATAATGCCACATATTTATTAAATTTCCATTCCTCATGTTATGATGAAGAGTATTATGTATGAGTTGTCAAAAAGGGTATAATGTAACTTGAATATTTGTCACCGATATTGAAACTGTTTGAATGAATAGTTTTTATGTTTACAATAACCATTGTAACCAACACTATGGGTTTTGGGGTATTCTTTATCTTGAGATATAGAGGATATTTATGTAAAATGATGTAATAGTTATGAATGTTTGTATTTGGTTACATCAATAATCCCTCTATTTTCTTCTTTGTGTCACCTTTTTATGTGATATATTTTTCTATTTCATACCTATTCTACTAGATTCCGTAGTTATTATATTAATATAGAATCAATTTTTAACATCAAAATCAAAATTATGTTCTCATTCAAATTCTATTATTTTATACTTTATTAATCTCCAGTATTACATCCTCAGGAGGATGTATGCCATAAAAATTCGAAAAGGTAGTCATATGATGCCTAAATTAGAGACATACCACCCATAAAATTCCATATCAATAGTTATCTATAAATCCTAGAAATTTACAATTTTTATAATGTGAAATATTATTTTATATCACGACCAACTAGTTTGTTATTTATCTTTTTTCAACCACCATATATGTCACCGCATATCATGGGTATTCATAATGGGTACCCAATTTGTGTTGTTCAATTGAAAAACCATTAAAATTATTGGATAAATCAAAATTATTTGATTCAATTATGGGTATTATTTAAACTCCAAATGAAAAATAGATATAACATAGTATAATGATTTAGAAATTGAACCAAAATTGAAACACAAAATAGATTGAGAAAAAATATTCAAAGCCTCATCATCAGTGTGTGGTACTCCTTAAATTTTTCTATTGCATAAGATTTCTAGAAACACTAAAACATTAATCATGATGTGGTATATAAATCATGGAATATATGGACCTTCATAAATACACAACTTTATTAATTTATCAAACCACTTCATCTATCATAAGGAATCTATGTTATCATGGTTTGAAAATGTGAATAAGACTACATATAGATTTTCATAAATCATATATCAAATGAATCCTTTTGTATTCATCAAGACACAGTCAACTAAAAAATAATCCAACATAAATAATTCCAAAATTTAAAATGAATCCAAATGCATAAAAAATTATTTAATTATTATCCACATTTTAATAATATTTTTGACATTTTTTTCAAAAACCCTTATATGCCATCTGGGTCATTTTATCTAGTACACAGTTCATATAGTATTTCTTCTTGAGGATAACATTACACCCCCATACAAATGTTATGCATTCAATGGAAAACATACCATGAAAGTATAAAAACCTTTGAAAATAAAATTAAAAGGATGGTTTATTAAAATTTAGATATTGGTTATGAATCCTAGTACAATAATTGTAACAATTATTGATATAGAGAATTCAATTAAGTCTCTAATCTTCCGAAATTGAAAACTCATTCTGAGAAATAAATTTATTTTTTATATACCTTAATGTTTCCCATTAAAACTAATCATGAAGACTTATTCTTGAAAATCACCATGGATATTATCTCTCCATTTCTATATGCTCTGAAGAATATAATTTAATGAAAACCAAAAATTAATGAAAATATAAAAATGAATATAATTATGAGAGATGAAATATAAACCTCTTTACTATAAAGTAATTGGTTGAAAACCAATTCCTCTAAAAAATAGTCATTTATATTGGCATAATAAAGATATCTACCACATGATGTTATGTCACAAAATATTATAGTTTCACAATTTCATTCTCCACCTTCTCCTTCATAATGAGGCAATAGATCTCAATTTCCTTCATTATAGAATACAACACTAGATTATTAGTTATTTTGATAGTATTATTTTTATCATACTATATAAATATCAGTCTCTACAAAACTTCATAAATAAATTGTAATTACTTTTGATCCATATAAGCTACATATAGACCTTAGTGACTAATGTATACCCATCTTTTTCTGTACTAAAAAACACAATATTGTTTTTTATTGATCTATGTAACTTAATTTCTTCTAAAATAAAAAACTCATTCACTTTGGATTTTAAATAAAATATTTCACCATCCCATGTATTATTAGAATAAGACAATAAATTCATGTTTTATTCACCCTTGAACAACAAACCATAATTGGTGGTTCCCTATGCATACTTAATGATTCTTCTCACTTCCGCGGGATGTTCATTCAATGTAAATTATGAAATCATACATCCAATTATATAATAAATAATATTTTTTATCATAGTTATAAATAAATTTTATTTACTCTCAATGATTCATTATATAGTGTAGAGTCTACTCCCTCACAGTTTTAATGGTTTCCAAGTTTAGTTATCATCATTATTGGAGATGAAACTAGCATGCATTATTCCATCAAGAATTTATTCAACAGATCATTAGAATATTTTTCTTGTGAGATTTATTTATTACCTTTATATTTTTGAACTTATAGGCATTGAATGTATATCAAATCCGTAAACATTGATATATCAAATTATGTTTTCAATAACCTATCATATCGATTGAAAAAAGTTTTCTTATATTGTAAAAATATGACATCATATAAATACACAATAATAATTAAACGTTAAAAAACTTTTAAATTAAAATAAAATTTATGATCTAATCCTCTCTTGAACTCCATATTACTCAAAAAAGTATCTATTAGAGCATACCAATTATGAGGTACCATATTTAGTTCATAAAAATAATTAATAAATTTTTATTCTTTTGAGTCATTATTTCCAAAAAATAATCCAAATGTTTATTCTATTTAGAAATTACAATTCAATAATCTAAATAGATAAATTAAAAAAAAAGGTATTATTCAACCTCATTATAAAAAATATTTACATCATTTCTCTCAATATTTTTTGTTCCTATTATTGAAACACATTTTTTGGATTTATCATCGATGGGTAGCCTATAAATATTCTTTTAACCTCAGTATCACAATATTTAGCATGATTTACTATTTTTTTGAATAAATAACATATTCTAGTTACTTTGATATACATAAATAAGGGCTTTTCGTAATAATACATTTCATATAGTGCCAACTCTTTCCCAATATTTCATATTTATAAATTATGAGTATATACAAATAGATGAATGAATTTTTCCCAATAATAGCATCATATCCCACTCTTAATCAACAATGTTTGTTCCATATTGTTTACATGGACTGTATCCTCATAAAATGACCCCACCTATGCCATTAGAATTAACCACCTTATTTGTAAGGATACATTTTTAATACTAGAACCCATATTTCTGGTTTCATTGCAAGATTAAAAAAACTCCCAACATATTATCACAATATCTAGTCGTCGGGTGTGACCTACCATAGAGTAGACATCCCCATTGGGAAAAAATAACAGTATAACCTATTCAATGGACTCAATAATGGGGAAAACCCCCCATATAGGATTCTAGAACCTTCCATGTTAATATATACCATTATCCTTATCAAAAAGTTCCCAATGGTCTTTATTTTTTCATTAGTGTAACATAAGAATTTAGATTCCAAGTTGATACCATTATTAGATCTACATTATTAGTCATGATAAATATGTTCTAAAAATTTCATACTAGAAGTCTATATTAAGATTTTATTTTTCTCTTATTTCTCAATCCTAATGATATGATCCATATTTATGAATGTTTCTAGTGGAAAAGGTTCTTAGAGATATAGTAGTAAAGATGAAATAGTCAATCTAATCCATTATCTATGTAATTCCAAAAAACAAACTTTTTTTCTTTAGGAAGAACCATGAAAACCAACCTCTTTCTTCATTTTCATTAAAAAACCACTTTTACAGTTGATTGGGAACTGCACAGCTACCATCATTCATACATCATACCAAAATCAAAATAAGCGCCAAACAACCGAGTACACAGCCAACCGATTCAAATTCAAAACAAAATAAAAGAATATCTTATCATCACAAAGATGAACCATCTTGAGTTGCACACCCTATGAACCATCCATAATCATCCCTAACCCTATGTTGGTGAGTACCCAAAAAAGGTTCAATGATATCACTATTCAGAATCAGAAATACAAAAAAACTTATCCACTGAAAACCACCATTTCCATTATGAATAGAAAATCCACGAGCACCTCTTCCAGCAAGAATCATCAACAGCAAGCAGATACACCAAACTAGTATCAACTAAAATGCCGACTTCCAGTTCTCACCTCATGAATCAGAAACCACCGCTCAAACAACACCATCCCAAAACCTCACCTAGATCCATCGCACCATTACAACCTAGTTTGGAAAGAATAAACCAGAGGCCAGGGCAAAGTTTGGAGAGGGGAGGCCTAATCAGGGAAAAGTGTCCTTCAATTGGATCACAAACAAATTTCCCCAGAGCCACTAATAGGGATACAGAGACCAACGAGCTGAAAAATGTATAAACAAGGGGGATGGATTAAAGGACCACCGAAAAGGACCCCTAACCAGTAGAAAAGGGCGTCGACAAGGATGGAACACCAAACATCTACCAGATCATTTGATTCACCCAAAAACCATAGTGATGAACAAAACCAGCTGCCATGAAACCTTGTCCCCAAACAAAACCCCTATCACCATCCCAAGACACCACAAACACCTTCATACCGACCCGATAAGGGGTCCAGGACAATGGTCTAGGTAGTAATTGAAGAAGAGGTTTATCGATCCCACAAGAAGAAGCCATCAGGCACCACTATCACCAAATAACCAAAATATTAAAGTATCTTTGTAACACTCCAAGTTGGGGTTTTATCACAAATAATCCTAAGATAAGAGAAGTGGTAGCTATAGTCAGGGGACACGAAGCGGTAAGAAGTATCCAACTAACATGGAACTAGTAAAACCAACCTTTCCCAAGAACTGGCATACAGAGAGGAAAAACAGTTGTTCCTCTGAATAAGGAAAAGGGAACTATGCGAAAGAGTTGACCTAATCATCCTGAGAAATTGCATCAGAGAGAGGTAGGGTTTTCGAAGAATATGAAGAAAAAGGTGGTGAGAGGGAGGAAACTGTAGAAGCCGAACATGAGAGAACCATCCAAAAAGGCCTCCCTGAAGGGATTTTTCCATGAAGCACCATCTTTTTGAAACACAATAACTGGGTATATACACCTAGGGTTGAATTCAGTTACCCTTCAAATTTTCTCCATAGAATAAAATTTTCCCATGTACGATGATTAATCATGAATGCTCCATGATATCAGGAATGATATCATTTATACTCCACTAGAGGAGAGATTTCATACCATATTCACCCTACATAACCTTAGATAACATCACATATTTATCCTAGTTGTATGATAACCATAACTATTCTATAATAAACAAATCCCAATCCATCTTGGCATGTGGGAACCTCATTCACTCTTTAAATTTTTCACATTGACATTACCAACATTATAGTGCGAAACCTTATAAGATCAACCTATCCAGTGACATTGATCATCATTATGATAATGGTAATGAAAATTGTTCAGGGTGTGTTTGATAAATTTGATATCTTCATTGGATACTTTTATAAAAGATGAAACTTTATTTAGAATTATTGAGATAAAACTATTTATCATAGTTATTGTACCACCAATGGATAGTGTCCATATATACTAGTTAGTAATTCAAAATGTTATTATGTTTAATAGTCCCTCATAGTGTGGAATATGGATCCTCAATATCAACAAAGGATCTCCAAGATAGGTCATGGTAAATACCCTTTCAGAAAATCTATCCATTTTTATGGAGATCAGTTCATATTCTCAAGCATTTACAACATATATGGTCTTTTTATTTTTATTATGTTTATTTTATAACTAATAAACTTATATTCACAATTAGTAGTAAATATGACATGTATAATATATTTTTCCTTAACAATAAGAAAAAATATCCCATCATCAGTGAAAATATATGATATATAACATTAAGACAGATCCTACCTATGAATGTCCACAATATCATGATTGATGAAGAGTAACAATTATTTCTACTAAGAATATATTCTTATAGTATAATTATTCTAGAGTATATTTGATCACCTAGGTGGATCTTATGTATTTATTTAAAAATACAAATCCAATTACCCATAGAGATAAATAACCATGGAGGGAGGATGTCCAAAAAAAAGTGAAAAAAATCCTATCAGAAAAACTAATCCATCTCATTAACTTTACTATTGCGCTATATTTCATATTATACTATTCTATTTATATATTAATCATTAAAATAATGTTACTACAAACAATTTTTTTATAAAATTAATTCATAATATCTTTATCAAGTATGATAGAACTTTGAATACTCATAAAATTCAAAAAGACATGTTCGTTAACTAAAACAAGTATCATAATAAGATAAGAGAGTATTTCATTCAATATTTTAGAAAGGATATTATACAAGATATTACACATAAAAATATGGTGAAAATGGTTGATTGGATTTGAGTTTTTTTACCTTTAGTATAAGAAATAGAGTTGTGGGTCAAGTGATAATAGATAAGGATCCCAATTTAAAGAAGTGTTTCACTATATATATTACCTATTTTTAATGTTTTCTAATGATGAAACATAACATACTCCTAGAAGACCATATTGGTCTGGCGAACCATTATTATTGAGGTTAAAAATTACATTCCCAATTTATTCTTCTATAATGGTATAATCCATCACTAATTTTTTCATCCAACAATAATATATGGGATATTTTTAATCCCAAATTCCCCTCCATCTTCACTAGAATTAATGATATCGACATGAAAACATTTATCCCTGAGTAGTGAAATAAAATATCAAACAACTAGGGGCCATTCTACCCAAATGTCAATAGTTAAGGAGAGATCCTCCAAATACATGTTTATTTTCAATATAAACTTCCATTTTTTATAAATTCATATAAATATGAATTATCCTTATAAACTTCTTTTATCCACATTGATCACTAATGTTATATAGAATGTATCTCCTCATCTAAATCCTTTTTGATAGTTTCTTCTTCTTTAATGCGAGGTTTGAAAATTTCTCATCATCCCACATCTCTTATGGGTCATTATTTATAATTTAAATATTGGAGTTAAGATATTTTGGGATAAAAAGGATTTATAGAAACTTTTACATCTAATCTATAGTTTAACCCTTCAACCTAATTATTTTTTTTGTTAATTTAATCTATGTTTTCCCCTTGACATGACTACTCCATGAGTTGTGTACAATTTTAGTGAATTCATTATCCTGGGTCATCTTCTTCAAAAAAGAAAATACATAAAAGGACACCCCTCACATTTTAAATATTAATAAGAAAGTATAATTATCATTTTGATCCCACAACATGTCTTAAATATATGGATGTATAAATTTTGAGATTCTTTGGTGGTTATAGATACATTGTTCCAACTTGAACGAGGTCTTCTAGTGCCCTTTATAACTGCTACACCACATCATGTTTTCTCTAGGGAATCATATCTCCTTGAGATTATTATTAGTTCGAAAATAAATAAGTAAATAATAGATTTTTTGTATATGATTAACAATACCATACATTAATTTTTTCTAATTATGGAAATGATTTCCTAAGCTAAAAACTATATATGATTCCCTAGGTTTAAGAATACAGATCATGTGATAGGAATATTCTCTCAAGGAAATTGAATTTGTCATAAATAGTGGATAAATTAATTAATAAATAGGAGATGAATACATCTACCATGATATTATACAAGTATGAGTAAACAATATACACATGTAGGTGTTTTTTATAAAATATGCATATATGTTTTCTCAATGGTATTGCATGCATAAATTTTCCAATGTGAAACTTTCTTGGAAAATATAGACTCATATAAACATTGTGTTCTTGAAAATATATTTCCCAAAATTATTCATGGTTATTCATATGTTCATAGGTGATAATTTAAAATTTATCTTGGGATCCTAGTCACCTTGAATTTGAGAAGAATACCATGGCCATTCAAAAATAGAAAATGGGCCCTTTGGTTCATTTTGTAATGAAAATATGGGGGAATATGCCATACCAGTGCTTTGGTCTTTAGATAATGATCTATATTCCCTATGGATAACTATATGATATATCTTCCCCTTACCCCCAAGGAATCCTCAATAAAGGGATGACCCATGAGGATTCCCTCTAAGCAGTGAAAGTGTATAAAAAGTGTTAGACAAAGGAATCATGTTAATAGGATTTGAATCAACCAAAATCGATGAAGAAGGAACCTAAATGTTTTCTAAAACATGACTAATAGATATGTATTATGAACTACTAGATGTCTCTCCCTTAGATGATTCTTATACACGAGGGTGGGGGATTAGGGTCCTCCATCACTTATCTCCCTTCCTTAGGTATCAAACCACTGATACTAAAAACACTACAATATAAATAGTACTCTTCAGGAAACACCGTACTAGAAGTAGGATAGTGATATGGAACAAGAGTATAGGAAGAAAATTCCTTGTCCAATAATCATTGAATTTTTATTGGACTCACATGAATAATAAGTGTTAATCAAGATTCTTATGACTTTACAATGATAACAGCCTTATCCAAAGATGCTAAGGCCATTAGATCATCCACAAGATCCACTCAATATGGGATATAGAGGAAGTACATATCCAGAACAAAGTCCTCATGAGGTATAATGGAATCATGATGTTGATAATCCTCACGTGGACTCCCAAAGAGTGGGAATCACTCAAATCTGATATGATTCTTTTATAGTACGAGCTAGATTGACCTTTAATTTAAAACTCATGAATTTTTCGCACCATATGGATGATGTAGATATATTTCTTGAAATAAATCATAAAAACTATGCAATGTATTACCCATAGAGCTAATGGACGTAATAGGTCTCCCTCAACACAAATCTGTGTGACTATGGTGTGATTTAGAATAATCATGGATTCATTTATGCATAGAAACTTCCATATTGAATAACCTATAACTTTAAAGACATTATATTTGTTTAATGTGAGTTGGAGACTATGGAGATTCACCAAAATAGTATAAAATAATAGATATTAGCTTCTATAGACATTCATATACAAGTACAATAATAAAAACCTCCATATTCTATTCCAATAGATATCCAATAACCATACTAACTAAAAATACCATATATAGAATAAGAGAATGAAAACTGACTTATAGTTGAGTATAAATACTATTATAGGGATGAAAACATTCTAAGATTCCATTAGGTGCTGTAATATGAATTGGGTAGGATGATCCATCCCAAACTTCACAACTAGAACCCATTTATAATTAAAAATTTATTATTTTATCCTTCCCTTGTTACTTTTAAACAGCTTTCTAATGGTGTTATTGACAAAGAGGTCTAAAAACAAGAATATTGTTATTCAATGTTTCAATAACCACCAAAATTGATTTTTCCCTATTGTATGTAATTCTTCAATTTTATATTTCCTTATAAATTTATGAAAATATTATCTTCCAAATATGATAATTAATGGTGTTTTGTTTTAACAGAAATTATGAGGACATTCCTAATATTCAATGACCTTTTCATGGATTCATAAATTTTTCTTATTCTTGATCATTAATGAAAATCCCTCCTTTTTATTTGATATGATACCTTTTTTCTGATAATATTTTGTCTTTGACACATATTCTACTACATTCCATTCCTCTTATATCATGAGATAATTTATTTTAATTTTTAGATTTAAAATTATGTTCTCATTCGACCTATATTATTCTCAAATTCATTATCTACCTTTGGATCATCTTTATAAGGATATCCAACATATAAATTTAAAAATGTCGTTATAGAATTCCAAAAAAATAGGCATACCTCTAATAAAAATTGAAATAAATATTTTTTTTTCTAAACACTTTTTATTTATGTTATTCATGATGGAAAAGGTTGTTTCATATCATGGACAAGTACTCCCCTGATTTTTTTGACCACCATCAATATTGTGGTGTGTCAAGGGAATTAATGATTTAGAAAAAATATGTGATGTGGAATAAAAAATCAATAAAATTCAGATATAATTTATTTTAATGATTCATATAAATAAATTATTTGGACTCAAAAAACACAAATGGTTGTGGTGTGACATAAATATTAATGGAAGAAACAAAAATAATGACATAAAATAGATTTATCTTTAATATTCAAATACTATATATTTTTGTGAGTTCCTCCATCATGAATTCAGTTCATTTATAAATATACGAAACTCTATAACTATCCTGGAAAAATGAAATCATTATCATGGTTTGTATAAACCTTAAAAAAATGTATGTCAATTTTTCAGACTAGTTCTTCTATCATAATGCATTATATTTTATCACATAGTGAATTTTGACTTCTTATGCTTCCATATTTCTATACATAATAGCTCAAATATAACCTTATCCATTTACTAATACACACCGAACTAAAAACATTCCCATCTCAAATAAATAAAAATTACAAATAAATCCATGTCAACAAACTATGGTTTCAATAATCTATGATTCATCTGATAATATTTCCTTCTAAAAAAAATTATAATATCACATAAAAATTCTTAGAAGACCTCTTTCCTTTAATAGTAATCAATAATATCCCATATGGAATAAAATAAATACATGATAACAATGAAATTTCCTACTTATATCAGTGATAAAAGAGAACTATACCATCAATTAAGTATTCCCATTCATCAATTTATACACCCCAATATACCTATTTCAAATGAGACTACCCTATCATAAGAAACTAACCTCATCTTACACCATTGGATTTATTCCAATGATGAAATACACTAACTCATCCATGCTTAACCCAAGGTACATGAGATGGAGAATATCATGGGGATATACCCTATATAACATATCACCCTAATTTAGTCTAAAATAAAATGATCCTTGCTACTATAGATAATTCATAGGGGGGAACTGCTATTGAGGTTATATAGAAAACTCATCGATGACCTTAAAATGAATACCAAGGTTTGATAATGATTATGTCAATTTATTATCCCACAAAAAAAATAATTATCATTATTATAGATTTTATAGAAAACTATTCAAAACTATTGGATCTGTATAAATAGTAGAGAGATAGTTGATACCAAGTCCTCACTGGTTGAAACCATGATTATCATGGAAAGTGAGAGCTTCTCTATATAGACCCAAACCTTTGGATGTTCTGATTTATTCTCTCTTGAGATGAGTTGGAATACACCAATGTAATTACAATCACCTTATACAATTTCATAACCCAAATAAAATATTTCATTATGTATGAGTTATCTCAATAATGAATATCTATAAAAATCCACCTCAAAATATTACATCCTTACCTAATAATTTGGAAAAATAACATAGGAATAAAAATGAAGGTTCATAAACAAAAATATAATATTAGTCAGACTAGCGATCCCCTACTAAAGGGTTTGAAACATATCAGAATTCCAAGATCTATATGGATGATATGAATGTGAATTGGAATATACTCCTAAAAATCACCTTCATATACTAAGACACGTCATGATTACCAAGATAAAGGACCCATTGCTTCATTGTTGTACCTCAAAATAAGATAATTTACAAAGGGATAAAATGAAACTTTTTATATAAAAAAAATAAGAGTTATATCTCAATATCACTTTATCACTTATTTTTCTCATGATAGAATATATTCACATTATATTTTCGAAAACTCAGATACTGAAAATCAGGAAAACCCTTCTAGATTTATTCAGAATACTTGTGATAAACCTATATTAGATCAACCAAATCATTCTATTTTACATCACAAACATGAAAAAAAAATTAAATTTTATTACTTAAAAAAATCTCTAAAAGTGTATAAAAATAATAAAAAACATAAGAAATTGATTTTTTATTTAATTATTTTCATTAAATACATTTTAAATTCCCATAATAGACTGAATTTATTTACAGGTGAAAACATGTGTGATACATGTACCATGCCTTGGTTTATACCTTGAAATTATTACATATTTTCTTAATTATGTTCAATATATTTATAATATCCTTTCATTGGATCATAGGGGACCTTCTACATCCTTTATAGTGTACGTTGGATAAGTCACATGATAATATTTATTGAAAAATTTCCCAAATAAATTAAATATAGTCCGAAACTATTATTACTCCAAGATATATCCTAATTATCAAGAAAATATATAATACTAATCTATCATGAATTATCCCTACAAGATACCAAGTAAGTTTAGTAGTGAAGATACTATTGACAACAAAATCATACCTCTAATAGGCCATGGTGGGTGACTAGAGATTGGTGTATAAATATAATGACACATACTTTATGCACATTGTTATTACTTCATAATTGAAGCATATTTATTACAACATATAACAGAACCATGATAGGACTGTATAGGTATAATGTCTTTAGAAACTAGGAAACATAAACCACTGGTTCATAAATCATCTAAATTTTCTCCCATTTATTTCATCATATCTAGAGTCCCTTTCGGCATATCCTACTTAATACCCTTCTTCCTGACCCGGGGAAAAGAAAAAAAACTAAGGTTGAGCACAAATTCTAAGTAAGGTTAAACAAAGGAAATATCAATAATATCATATTCATAAGAATATAACATTTTGAAAATATTATCTTGCAAAAGAGATCATAATATCATGACATGGGATAAGTCATAATTGTGAAATGTAATCACAATAATCATAACATAATACATGAATCTTTATTTCATACACACATAATCATATAAAACCATTTCATATTAGTCAAGACTCATTTCCAAGACTATCATAGCGGACAAAGTCCATTACTGAACCGAGTTCACTCCTCGTTCCAGTCCTATATCACTAAACCAGATTAACTTTCCATTCCAGCCATGTCTATCTCATGATATATAAATCTTTAACCAATGCATTGGAGGGAGATATAGGTCCCACCCATCTCATAATTAAACCATTATTATGTGTGCCACAAAATCATAAATCATACATCATAGAATAACCCATGTAATAAAAATGGGATTCTTAAACATCATTCCATCATAACCTAATCCATATAAGATAAAGGACTTCATAAAAATAATTCCATCCTAACATAATCAAATAAATGTAAAAATATGTATAGAAACCTAACCTTATATCATCTTAGATGGAACATAATTTTGATAAAACACTTGAACTCAGTTCTTGAGGAAAATATCCTTTCTTCTTCAAAATAATTTTCTTTTCTCAAAATGAAATACAATTTTAAAATAAATGAATTTTTTTTGAAAATAACCATAAAATCTTGCATAGTAATCTTCATGGAAATAAGGCGTTATGAAACCGTAAAAATCCATTCATGTCGTATAAGTTAAAAAAAACATTCTCCTCATACTTTTGCCGGAAAAGTCAAAAACTACCTCATATGGTAAAAAAATGAAATATTTCTTAAATACCATGTAGTGAAATTAAAAAATTGGTAAAAATGACTTTAAACATACATGAAAACATTTTTATAAAACATGGACATGGATGATAAATATAACCCCAGTAAATACTTATGAATAAACAATATCGGTTAAGAATGAGATTGGAATAATTATCCCTTACCTTAGGTCTGATATGCTTCATGTGTATCCGAACCTCATGTATAATGATTTAAATAATGTTATGGATCTAGTAAAGAATCATAATTATTTTTATGATAACATTTATGATCATATTTTCATCCATTTGTTGGTAACATTTCAATGTTACTCGTTGTTTGGGTATTAACTGCTTTATTTTCATACGTATGTTTTGTCAGATAAGTTCATATTACTCTTTTTAGGTTATAGTTATATCATTTAAATAATGGTATTAGTATAATATATATCATATTTATTCATTAAATTCATTTATATAATAATGTTTTAATGAAGATCATGTAGAACGAATCTCATCACACCGTGGAGATGGTAAACCATACGTACACACAAGCGACGATATCATTCCCATAATTATTGAATGGTATTGGAGTGGATGATATAATATCTAAGAATTAGTATCATGTTATAATAACCATATATAGTTATTATTTACACCATTATACCCATCCACGTAAGGTGGTGGTTGAAAAACAGATTACACCACGATGTGGAGACGGTATTCCGTACGTACACACGCGCGATGATTTTGTTTTCCGTAGGATGGATAGAAGGTAAAATGGGGTTGTTTAATATTTATAATAACATATATGTATATGAGTGATACTGATGTTATTACTTTATAATGAAACAAATAAATAATATTAAGTATAAGAATAAATAAATTTTAATGAATCGGGAAAGGATATTACCTCTTCTTTGATGTGCCTCTTCTAAACTTCCTCTTAGGGCACTAAAGTTGGTCTTTGAAGAATACCGGTACCTATAGTATGTTTCTATGGAATTTTATAAGAGAAATGGAAAGGTTTTGTATTTGATTGAAGGCTCAAAATGTTGTTAATAGTAGAGGGAGGAGGTGCCCTTTTATAAGAGAGGAGATGGGCACTTTTGGAAACCTTTAAAATATTAATTTATTATAAACCCAAAACCCACTTAAAAACATCCAAAATGACTCAAATTATAATCTTAGATGAGATACGGTTGTAATATCGTCAATAAATAAAATTTATACATGTTGGGATTTTATTTTAAACCTTATCAACTTGATTTATTCTTATTTAATCTATTTAATTTTATTTGTGGTAATAATATTCTAATTTTTAAATTGTTATAAATAATTACTTATGTGTTGGAAATTGTCCATAATTGGATAAATTATGACATTTTAGACCATATAAATTTCAATTTTTAATTTTTAAATATTTTTGCAAATTTTAAACAATTTAATAATATGTTATTTTTATAAAATAACAATAGTGTCAATTTTGGAACTATTCATTTATTTGAATTTAAATAAAATCCACACAGAGGATATATTTAGAAAAAATATTAAATAGATTCATAACATGTAATATTTATCTATAAAATTTGTGAAGAGCATTAAATAGTTCATATAATATTTATTTTAATATTTTTAAAACCATTTATTTGATATTTCAATAAATAAAATAATTTCTACATCACTATTGTGTCATCATTAATGATAATTATTTAATCCCTAAAAATTATAAATAAATTCACATGATTTAGATAATTTTATTGTATTTCTGTAGACTATTTATTTTCGATGTTTTATGAATTTTATCACCAAATTAAAATTATTACACTTATAAGATATTAGAGAGTGACATGTTGTCACTTTTTTTTGTTTTAATAATAATTACATAATTTTCATGGTAAAAAGTCCATGAAATGAATCTATTATGACCCTTAGGTGATATGAGTCGACTTCTATTCATAAAATAGAATTTTGGTAGGATTTAGGATAATCTTATAATATTTTTTTTACCCTTAATTTCCTGATTTACCTTTAACTGTGGTAAATAAAATTTATTGTAGTTACAATTTATAATGCAAAAAAATAAAAAGTATCCTATTAACATAATTTGGACCTACAGATTCCAAATATGGAATCCATTTTTCCAAATTCAATACAAAAAAGTTACAGAAATTAATTTAAAAATTAATCCCGTTTTTGAGAAAACGAGTTTTAAAATTTCAAACATTGTAAAAGATTGAAATGTTTATACCCATGAATGCAATATAAAATTAATAATAATGACATAATTATATTAAATGGAAAAAATATATTCTATTTATACTTTAAATCCATTAAATTTTATAATTTAACCATATAAATTATGTTGATGAAAAAAGTAATTTTTATGAAAAATTTGGCGTATTTTTACTATTTATCAAAATATGAAAGTGATCAGAAAAGTATCAAAAAATTATCCAATGTAAATTTTTATATACTGATTCAAAAGAATAAGTTTATTTGGTCAAATTAAACTCATAAACTATCAAAAATTAGATTTAAAATTGGTGCACCATCAAAAGGCAGAAAAACTGCATTTTTGAAAAATAATTAATTCTTTTATCCAAAAATTGATTTTTTTCTCATATCATATATAATATGAATTATAATGTTATATAAAATTAAAAATGTGATTAATAATATTTATAATGGCTAGTTTATATAATATTTTAATAACATATCGTTGTTTAGTGAAACTCGGTATTGTATACAACACAAGCTATCGAGGAACGTTGCTCTTGCATGTAACGCAAGCCAAGACAATGTTGCATGTAGTGAAAGCTTCCTTTGGTGTTGCGTATAACATAAGACATAAAAAAATATTTCCCATAAAATCTCAGGGTGTTAAATTCTAGCCCCCTTAAAATGAATTTCGCCATCGAAATTCATCACTTCGTAACAAACAGATGAGGATACCTCTCCCTCATCATATCCTCAAGTACCCATATATCTTCTTCTAATTAGTGGTTCCTCCTAAAAAATTTAACCAAGTGAGTGGTCTTGTTTCATAGAACTTTTTCAATATGATCCAGAATCTCTATATGCTATTCTTCATAAGAAATATCCTACTGCAACGGTAAAACTTCTGAGCTTAGTACATGTGAAGGATCATGTATGTACTTTCTCAGGAGAGATACATAGAACACATCATGAACTTGAGAGAGATTTGGTGGAAGTTCCAATCAGTAAGCTACCTTCCTAACACGATCTAGTATTTCGAAAGAACCAATATACCCAGGGTTCAGCTTTCCCTTCTTCCGAAATATCATTACTCTCTTCCAGGTAGATATTCGTAAGAACACTTTATCACCCACTTCAAACTATTGGTAATTTTTTCGGTTGTCGACGTAACTTTTTTGTCTACTTTGAGCTACTATTATGTGTTGTTGAATAGATCTAAACTTTTCAACCATCTCATCAACAATATCAGGTCCTAATAGCTTTCTTTCCCCAACTTCATCCCAACGAGTTGGAGTTCTGCATTTCTTTCTATAGAGAGCTTCATAAAGAGCCATCTAAATACTGGAGTGAAAGCTATTATTATAAGAAAATTCCTCCAAATTTAGGTGTTGATCCCAACTACATTTTAAATCCGTAGAGAAAGATCTCAATATGTCTTCCAAAGTTTGAATTGTCCTCTCAGACTGACTGTCTATCTGAGGATGATAGGCAGTGCTGAAACATAACTCTTTATCCAGAGCATGCTGAAGACTTCACCAGAACTTAGAGGTAAACCTTGGATCCAGATTAGATATAATAGAAAGTGGTACTCCATGAAATCTTACCACTTCCTTTACATATATCCTAGCAAGATGATCAAGAGAGAAATATTCTCTAATAGCAATTAAGTGTGATGACTTTGTAAGATGATCAACAATAACCAAGATAGCATTATTGCCTTTGGATGTTTTGGGAAGTCCGATGAAAAAGTCCATAGTGATGTTTTACCATTTCCATTCTGGTATGGGTAATGGTTGTAACATCCCCTTAGACTTTTGTCTCTCTGCTTTAACTTTCTGAAAAACCAACCATCGAGAGACATACTTGGTGATATCCCTTTTTATGCCATCCCACAAAAATTACTCTTTTAGGTCCCTATACATATTTGTACTTTCAGAATGAATAGAGAATGAAGAACAATGAGCCTCATCCAGTATCTACTTCTTTAATTCTTGTATGGGGGTAATATAGACATGGTTACTGAACCTTATTATCCCATCACAATCAAGGTTGAATCCAGGAACATTTATCACCTTCTTTTATATCCCAACATCCTCCTTCTGCGCATCTTTAATCTTCACATGTATAGATGGTTGAAAATTCATTTGAGAAAGATAATATATCTCCTATTTCATTAAAATTCCAAGATCCAACCTTTGTAAATCCATAGATATTGGATCTTTTGTGATCCTAATCTTGGATAATCTATCATGGTCTTGTCGACTTAATGCGTCTGCCACCTTGTTTTCTTTCCCAAGGTGGTAATGAATTGAGAAGTCATAATCCTTAATCAGTTCCAACCATCTTATTTTGTGGATATTTAGCTCCTTTTGTGTGAAAATATACTTTAAGCTTTTATGATCAGTTTAAATATCACACCTTTCACCATAAAGATAATTCCTCCAAATCTTTAATGAAAAGATTACCATAGCTAACTCGAAATCAAGAGTTGGGTAATTTTTCTCATAGATTTTCAATTGTCGTGGGACATAATATATCACTATATCATTTTTCAGGAGAACACACCATAACCCCTTCTTGGATGCGTCACTGTAGATCACAAACCTTTCTCCACTACAAGGCAGTGTGAGCACAGGTGCACTGGCTAACCTTATTTTTGGCTCTTTGAAATTCTTTTCACATTCCTCCATCCAAACAAACTTAACTCCTTTCCAAGTCAATTTGGTGAGTGGGTTAGATAATCTTGAAAAATATCTCACAAAACATCGATAATACCCAGCTAAACCAAGAAAAAATAGGATTTTAGTTATTGTTGCTGGTCTCAACCATATTTTTATAACCTCTATTTTTGATGGATCCATAGATATCCTCTATTTTGAGATTCTGTGACCCAAAAATGAAACTTTTTTAAGCTAAAATTCACACTTGCTAAATTTTGAATAAATATTCTCCTTTCTAGGGGTCTTCAATTAAATTATAAAGTGATCTTCATGTTCTTCCTTTCTCTTTGAATATACAAGAATATCGTCTATAAAGACTACCACAAACTGATCAAGATAGTCTCTAAAGACTTTATTCATTAGATCCATGAAGATAACATGGGAATTAGTAAGACCAAAAGGCATCACTATAAATTCATAGTGTCCAAACCTTGTACAGAATTCTGTCTTTGGTATATCCTACTTTTTGACCCTTAGTTGATGTTATCCTGAATAAAGATCAATCATGGAAAAGTATTGAGCTCCGCATAGTTGGTCCAATAAGTTATCAATGCATGAGAGAGGATATTTGTTCTTGATAGTGATCTTGTTAAGTTCTCAACAATCAATGCAAAGTCTCATTGATCCATCTTTCTTCTTAACAAATAGAATAAGTTCTCCCCAAGGTGACACACTAGAGCGTATGAATCCCTTATCAAGATTCTCTTGGAGTTGATTCTTTAATTCGTGCAACTCAATTGGGGCCATTCTATAAGGTGTCTTCGAAATGGGCATAGCTCATGGTATGAGTTCTCTTGAAAACTCAACTTCATGATTTGGTGGAAGACCTTTCAATTCCTCTGGAAATACATCATTAAACTCCCGTACAGTGGGAATATTTTTAATCGTGAGTTTCTCTCCAACCATTTGAGATAAATAACGTTCATTTATTGGAATCAAGACCCATAAGATGGAAGAAATTTCCACTAGAAGGTTATATTCAGCCTTGCAATGATAAATGTTCATAGATTGATCAGGAATATGAAATGTGATTTCCCTTATTTGGAAATTGATATGATCTATATATAAATAAATCCAATCCATGCTAAGAATCACATAAAACTCCACTATAGGATGGATCACAAGATTTGCAGGAAGCACTTTCCCACAAACTTCGATCGGAGAAGAATTGTAAACTTTTCATGCGACTGTTGTGCCATTAGGAGTTGTCACAACTAACTCAATATCTAAATTTTGAGGTAATATGGCGATACCCTTAGAAAATTCTTCAGAAATAAAAGAGTGGGTGGGTCCAAAATCAAATAAAACATTTTCTTCATTAGAGTGGATGGTAAGTGTACCATTCACCACTTCATTATCATACTCCAAATCACCGATAGTAATTTCATGTGACTTTCCTTTGTCTTTGGCCATAACAGTTTGTTGACTTCGATCATCATCCATAACCCTTGGATTAGGGAATTGATTAGCATAATTCCCCATTTCCTTTCACTTGTAACATTGAAGTGTAGGAGGTTCATTCTGTGTATCTCTTTGTTTGCATCATTAGACATCTTCTTACCATTACATTGAAATTCAATTGCCCGATGAAATTATTTTCCACACTTAAAACATTTACTTATCCCTTTAATATAATTACATCCATGTTTCTTTCCACACTTTTGAGTATAAATGAAAACTCATCTTCTTTTCAGTGTGGTCTTTAGATTTTCCTTTGACTTCCATTTTCCTCTTCTTATCAAATCCATATAACGGATGGGTTACACTAATCTCCATCTCAACCTTGACATCACATCGAACAATTTCTTCATACATATTGATGTCCCTTACAGCTAATGCCCTTCAGAGACTTGGTTTTAAGACACTAATGAATCGATCGATCTTACTCTCAGGTTGGATAATAATCCCAGAAGCGTACCTTGAAAGTCTTGTAAAATGTGCTTCATAGGTACCAACAAATTCATCATCCTTTTTCTTTAGTTCAATAAACTCTTTCTCCATATTTTTTCAAAAAATATGAGGGAATTACTTATTGAAAAATAAGTTCTTGAACTCATCCCATTAAATGGACTCAATTTCATCCCTTTGCCTTGTATTCTTGACAATATTCCACCATTGAACAGCTTCACCTTCCAAACGATATACCACTAAAATTAATTTATCATATTCAGGACATTGCAAGACTGAAAATAACTTTTTAGTGGTACTGATCCATTTTTCAACCACTAATGGGTCATAAGAACCGCTGAATGAAGTTGGACGCTGCCTCATGATGGATTCAAAAAAAATTTTCTCTTTAATTTGCTCATTTGGAAGGCCTTCCTGATTCATATCTTGAGAAAGTTGTGTGAGCATGGCTACATGATTTTTCATTCTAGCTCCCATAATGTTTGGTTCCTCAAGGGGACAACCATTGCATTTCCCGTCGCATTCAGAATTAACATGGTTCCTTTAGGTTCCAGCCATTGAGTAAAACCAAGAAGCAAAGTGTGAGAAACACTAATCATAATAGGAAAACCACATAATCAATAATAAAATTTCACACTTTAGGTATTATCATAGGTTATTCATGGAAATGTCTAAAACACTAAGATTGTGTCCTATGATTAGACATATTCTTAGGGTTCTTACTAAGGATTTCACATCCTAGTTTCCAAAGGTTGACTATACGATTCCTCTGATACCAACTATAATGACCCATACTTTACTTACATTGTTATTAATTCATAATTGAAGCATATTTATTACAACATATAACAGAACCATGATAGGACTATATAGGTATAGTTTCTTTAGAAACTGAGAAACATAAACAATTGGTTCATAAATCATCTACATTGTCTCACATTTATTTCATCATATCTAGAGTCCCTTTTGTCATATCCTACTTAATACCCTTCTTCCTGACCTAGGGAAAAGAAAATTTACAAAGGGTGAGCTCAAATGCTTAGTAAGGGAAAAAAGTAAATGTCAATCACATCATATTCATAAGAACATAACATTTTGAAAATCTTATCCTACAAAAGGGATCACAATATCATGACATGGGATAAGTCATAGTTGTGAAATGTAATCCCAATAATCATAACATAAGACATGAAACTTTATGAAATACACACATAATTATAGAAAATCATTTCATATTAGTCAAGACTCATTGCCAAGACCATCATAGTGGAAAAAGTCCATTACTGAATTGAGTTCACTCCTCATTCCAGTCCTGTATCACTAAACCAGATTAACTTTCCATTCCATCCATATATATCTCATGAGATATAAATCTTTACCCAATGCATTGGAATTATATATAGGTCCCGCCCATCTAATCATTAAACCATTCCTATGTGTGCCACAAAATCATAAATCATACATCATAGCATAACCCATGTAATAAAAATGGGATTCTTAAACATCATGACATCATAACCTAATCCATATAAGATAAAGGACTTTATAAAAATAATTCAATAATAACATAATCAAATCAATGTAATATTAGGGATAGAAATCTAACCCTATATCATCTTAGATGAAAAATAATTTTGATAAAACACTTGAACTAAGTTCTTGAGGAAAATATAATTTCTTCTTAAAAATAATATTCTTTTCTCAAAATGAAATACAATTTTAAAAGAAATGAATTTTTTTTGAAAATAATCCTGAAATATTTCATAGGAATCTTCATGGAAATAAGGCTTTATGAAATCGTAAAAATCCATTCATGCTGTATAAGTTAAAAGAAACATTCTCCTCATAATTTTTCCAGAAAAGTCAAAAAGTACCTCGTATGGTAAACAAAAGAAAGATTCCTTACATAACATATAGTGAAAGTCAAAAATTGGTAAAAATGAATTTAAAAATATGTGAAAACATTTTTATAAAACATGGACTTGTGTGATAAATATAACCCTAGTAAATACTTATGAATAAACAATCTCGGTTAAGAACGAGATTGGAATAATTATCACCTTAGGTATGATATGCTTCATGTGTATCTGAAACACCTGTATAATGATTTAAATAATCTTATGGATATATTAAATAATCATAATTATTTTTATGATAACATTTATGATCATATTTTAATCCGTTTTTTAGTAACATTTCATTGTTACTCGTTGTTTGGGTATTAACTACTTTATTTTCGTACGTATGTTTTTTCGGATAAGTTCATATTCCTATTTTTATGTTATAGTTATATCATTTAAATAATGGTATTAGTATAATATATATCATATTTATTCATTAAATACGTTTATATAATAATGGTTTAATGAAGATCATGTAGAACGAATCTTATCGCACCATGGAGACGGTAAGCCGTACGTACGCACGAGTGACGATATCATTACCATAATTATTGAATGGTATTGGAGTGGATGATAGAATATATCAGAATTATTATCATGTTATAATAACCATATATATTTATTCTTTACACCATTATACCCATCCAAGTAAGGTGGTGGTGGAAAAACTGATTACACCATGGCGTGGAGATGGTATTCCGTACGTACGCACACACGGGGATTTCATTTTTCATAGGATGGATAGAAGGTGAAATGGGGATGTTTCATATATATAATTAAATATAAGTATATTATTGATACTGATGTTATTACTTTATAATGAAACAAATAAATAATATGAAGTAGAAGAGGAAATAAATTTGAAAGAATCGGCAAAGGATATTACCTCTTCTTTGATGCACCTCTTCTAAACCTCCTCTTAGGGCACTAAATTTGGTCTTTGAAGAATAACAAGACCTCTAGTATGTTTTTAGGGAAGTGGAGAAGATAAATGGACAGGTTTCTTCCGATCTTGAAGGCTCAAAATGTTGTTAAGAGGAGAGGGAGGAGGTGCCCTTTTATAAGAGAGGAGAGGGGCACTTTTGGAAACCTCAAAAATATTAATTTATAATAAACCCAAAACCCACTTAAAAACTTCAAAAATGACTCAAATTAGAATATGAGATGAGATAGGGTTTTAATATCATCATCCAATAAAATTTAGACATGTTGGGATTTTATTTTAAACCTTATAAACTTGATTTATCATTATTTAATCTATTTAATTTTATTTGTGGTAATAATATTCTAAATTTAAAATTGGTGTAAATAATTACTTATGCGTTGGTAATTGTCCATAATTGGATACTTTATGATATTTTAGACCATATAAATTTCAATTAATAATTTTTAAATATTTTTGTGAATTTTAAACAATTTAATAATATGTTATTTTTATAAAATAACAATAATGTTAATTTTGAAACTTTTCATTTATTTGAATTTAAATAAAATTCACACATAGGATATATTCGAAAAAAAATATTTAATAGATTCATAACATGTCATATTTTTCTATACAATTTGTGAAGAACATTAAATAGTTGATATAATATTTATTTTAATATTTTTAAAACTATTTATTTGATATTTCAATCAATGAAATAATTTATACATTACTATTGTGTCATCGTTAATGATAATTATTTGATACATAAAAATTATAAATAAATTCACATGATGTATATAATTATATTGGATTTATGGTGACTATTTATGTTTGATGTTTTATGAATTTTATCACCAAATTAAAATTATTACAATTATAAGATATAAGAGAGTGACATGTTGTCACTTTCTTTGGTATTAATAATAATTACATAATTTTTGTGGTCAAAAGTCCATGAAATGAATCTATTATGACCCTTAGGTGATATGGTTCTACTTATATTCATCCAATAGAATTTTTTCTAGAGTTAGGATAATTTTATAATATTATTTTTACCCTTAATTTCCTGATTTACCTTTAACTGTGATAAATAAAACTTACTGTAGTTACTATTTATAATTCCCAAAAATAAAAATTATCCTATTAACATAATTTGGACCTACTGATTCTAAATATAGAATCTATTTTTCAAAATTTAATAAACAAAAGTTTCAGAAATTAATTTTAAAATTAATCTCGTTGTTGAGAAAATGAGTTTTAAAATTTAAAACATTGCAAAAGATTGAAATACTTATACCTATGAATTCAATGTAAAATTAATGATAATGAAATAAATTATATTAAATGGAAAAAATATATTATATTTATATTTTAAAATCATTAAATTTTATATTTTAACCATATAAATTATCTTGATGAAAAAAGTTATTTTTAAGAAAAAATTAGTATATTTTTACTATTTATCAAAATATGAAAGTTATCAGAAAAGTATCAAAAATTTATCCAATGTAAATTTCTATATCCTAATTAAAAATAAGAATTTTATTTTGTCAAATTTAAATAATAAAATTTTCAAAAATTAGATTTAAAATGGGTACGCCATCAAAAGGCGGAAAATCTACATTTTTGAAAAATAAAATTAATTCTTTTATCCGAAAAATTGATTTTTTCTCATATAATATGTAAGATGAATTATAATGTTATATAAAATTCAAAATGTGGTTAATAATATTTATAACATCTAGTTTATATAATATTTTAATAACATATCGTTGTTTAGTGAAACTCGAAATTGCGTACAATGCAAGCTATCGAGGAAGGTTGCTCTTGCATGTAATGCAAGCCAAGCCAATGTTGAATGTAGTGAAAGCTTCATTTTGTGTTTCATATAACATAAGACATAAAAAAATATTTCTCATAAAATCTCATGGTGTTACATTCTACCCCCCTTAAAATGACTTTCTCCCTCAAAATTCATCACTTTTAACAAACAGATGAGGATACCTCTCCCTCATCATATCCTCAAGTTCCTACGTAGCTTCTTCTAATTGGTGGTTCCTCCATAAAATTTTAACCAAGTGAGTGGACTTGTTACATAGAAATTTTTCACTACAATCCAAAATCTCTATCGGAAGTTCTTCATAAGAGAGATCTTCCTCCAGTGGTACAACTTCTAAGCTTAGTACATGTGAAGGATCAAGTATGTACTTTCTCAGAAGAGATACATGGAACACATCATGAACTTGAGAGAGATTTGGTGGAAGTGCCAATCGGTAAGTTAACTTCCCAACACGATCCAGTATTTCTAAAGGACCGATATACCTGGGGTTCAACTTGTCCTTCTTTCCAAATCTCATTACTCTCTTCCAGGGAGATATTTGTATGAACACTTTATCACTCACTTAAAACTTTAGGTCTTTTCTTCGGTTGTCAGCATAACTTTTTTGTCGACTCTGATCCGATCTTATGTGTTGTTGAATAGATCTAACCTTTTATGGAATCTCATCAACAAGATCAGGTCCTAATAGCTTTCTTTCCCCAAATTTATCCTAAAAATTTGGAGTTCTGCATTTCTTTCCATAGATAGCTTCATAAAGAGTCACTTGAATACTGGAGTGAAAGATATTATTATAAGAAAATTCCACCAAAGGTAGGTGTTGATCCCAAAAACCTTTGAAATCCATAGATAAATCTCTAAACATGTCTTCCAAGGTTTGAATTGTCCTCTCAGACTGACCGTCTGTTTGAGGATGATAGGCAGTGCTGAAACACAACTTTGTATCCAGAGCATGCTGAAGACTTAGCCAAAACATCAAGGTAAACCTCAGATTCCAATAAAATATAATGGAAAGTGGTACTCCATGAAATCTTACCACTTCCTTTACAAATATCCTAGCAAGATGATCAAGAGATAAATATTCTCTAATAGAAATGAAGTGTTCCGACTTTGTAAGATGATAAAATATAACCCAGATAACATTATTACCTTTGGATATTTTGGGAAGTCCGATGACAAAGTCCATAGTGATGTTTTCCCATTTTCATTCTGGTATGGGTAATGGTTGTAACATCCCCTTATACTTCTGTCTCTCATCTTTAACTTGTTGAAAAACCAAGCATTGAGAGACATATTCGGGGATATCTCTTTTCATCCCATCCCACCAAAAGTACTCTTTTAGGTCCCTATACATCTTTGTAGTTCCAGGATGAATAAAGACTGAAAAACTATGAGCCTCATCCAGCAAATCCTTCTTTAATTCTTGTGTGGGAGGAATAAAGACACGGTTCTTGAACCTTATTATCCCATCACAATCAAGGTTGAATCTAGGAACATTTCTCAACTTCTTTTGTAGACCAACATCCTTCTTTTTCTCCTATTTAATCTTCACTTGTATATATGGTTGAACATTCATTTGAGAAAGATAAGATATCTCCCCATTCATTAACATTCCAAGATCCATCCTTTTTAAATCCATAAATATTAGATCTTTTATGATCCTCATCATGGATAAGCTAGCATGGTCTTGTTGACTTAATGCGTCTTCCACCTTGTTTGCTTTCCCAGGGTGGTAATGAATTGAGCAGTCGTAATCCTTAATCAGTTACAACCATATTCTTTGGTGCATATTCAACTCCTTTTGTGTGAAAATATACTTTAAACTTTTATGATCAATATAGATATTACACCTTTCACTATAAAGATAATGCCTCCAAATCTTTAATGCAAAGATTACCGCTGCTAACTCCAAATCATGAGTTGGGTAATTTTTCTCATGGATTTTCAACTTTCGTGAGGCATAAGCTATCACCATATCATTTTTCATGAGAACACACCCCAACCCCTTCTTGGATGCATCAATGTAGATCACAAACCTTTCTCCACTACAAGGAAGTGTGAGCATAGGTCCACTGGCTAACCTTCTTTTTAGCTCTTTGAAATACTCTTCACATTCATCCGTCCAAACAAACTTAACTCTCTTATGAGTCAATTTGGTGAGTGGGTTAGATAATATTAAAAAATCTTTCACAAAACGTCGATAATACCTAGCTAAACCAAGAAAACTTTGGATTTTAGTTACTGTTGTTGGTCTCGAACATCTTTTTATAACCTCTGTTTTTTCTGGATCCATAGATATCCCCTCTCTTGAGATTATGTGACCCAAAAAGAGACTTTTTAAAGCCAAAATTCACACTTGGTAAATTTGGAATAAATCTTCTCCTTTCTCCGGGTCTTCAATACAATTCTCAAGTGATCTTTATGTTATTCCTTTCTCTTTGAATATAAAATAATATCATCTATAAAGACTACCAAAAACTGATCAAGATATCCTCTAAAGACTCTATTCATTAGATCCATGATGATAACATGGGCATTAATAAGACCAAAAGGAATCCTTATAAATTCATAGTGTCCATACCTTGTATGGAATGATGTCTTTGGTATATCCTCCTTTTTGACCCTTAGTTGATGGTATTCTGAATGAAGATAAATATTGGAAAAGTATTGAGCTCCACATAGTTGGTAAAATAAGTCATCAATGCACGAGAGAGGATATTTTTTCTTTATAGTGATCTTGTTAAGTTATCGATAATCAATGTAAAGTCTCATTGATCCATCTTCTTCTTAACAAATAGAATAGGTGCTCCCCAAGGTGACACAATAGGGAGTATGAATCCCTTATCAAGATTCTCTTGGAGTTGCTTCTTTAATTCCAACAACTCAATTAGGGCCATTCTATAAGGTGTTTTTGAAATGGGTATAACACCCGATATGAGTTCTATTGAAAACTCAACTTCACGATTTGGTGGAAGAACTAGAAATTCCTTTGGAAATAAATCATCAAACTCCCTTACAATGGGAATATTCTTAATCGTGAGTTTCTCTCTAACCATTTGAGATAAATAAGCTTCATTTATTAGATTAAAGACCCATAAGATAGAATAAATTTCCACTAGAAGGTTATATTCATCCTTGCATCGATAAATGATCATAGATTGATCAGTAATATGAAATATGACTTCCCTTATTTAGAAATTGATATGAGATCCATATAAAGAAAGACAATCCATGCCAAGAATCACATAAAATTCCACTATAGGATGGATCACAAGATTTGAAAGAAGTACTTTCCCACAAACTTCAATCGGAGAAGAATTGTAAACTTTTGATGCGACTGTTGTGCCATTAGGAGTTGTCGCAGCTAACTCAATATCTAATTGATGAGGTAATATGGTGATACCCTTAGAAAATTCTTTATAAATAAAAGAGTGGGTAGATCTATAATCAAATAAAACATTTGTTACTTTAGAGTGGATGGTAAGTGTACCTTTAACCACTTCATTATCTTACTCCAAAACGCCAATAGTAATTACATGTGACTTTCCTTTGTGTTTGGCCTTAAGAGTTTGTTGAGGTCGATCATCATCCATAACCATTGGATTAGGGAACTAATTAGCATAATGCTCCATTTCCTTTGACTTGTAACATTGAAGTGTAGGAGGTGCATTCTGTGTATCCCTTTCTTTGTTGGCATCATTATATATCTTATTCCCATTACTTTGACATTAAATTACCCTATGAAATTCTTGTCCACACTTACAACATTTACTTGTCCCTTTAAGAAAATTCCCTCTATGTTTCTTTCCACACTTTGAGCATAAAGGAAAACTCATCTTCTTTTTAGTGTGGTCTTTAGATTTTCCATTGAATTCTATTTTACTCTTCTTATGAAACCCATATAATGGATGGGTTAATCCAATCTCCATATCAACCTTGAGAGTACATCGAACAATTTCTTAGTAGCTATTGAAGTCCCTTATGAGTAATACCCTTCAGATACTTGGTTTTAAGCCACTAAATAATTGATCGATCTTACTCCCAGGTTGGATAATAATCCCAGAAGCGTACCTCACAAGTCTTGTAAAATTTGATTCATAGGTACCAACAGATTCATCATCATTTTTCTTCATTTCAAGAAACTCCTTCTCCACATTTGTTTGAAAAATACAAGGTAAGTACTTATTGAAAAATAAGTTCTTGAAATCATTCCATTTCATGAACTAAATTTCATCCTTTTGCCTTGTATTCTTGAAAAGATTCCACCATTGATCAGATTCACCTTCCAAACGATATACTGATAAGATGAATTTATCATGTTCAGAAAATTGCAGGACTAAAAATATCTTTTCAATGGTACTGATCCATTTTTCAGCCACTAATGGATCAGAAGAACCGCTGAATGTAGGTGGATGCTACCTTATGAAGGATTCAATAGAATTTTGCTCTTTACTTTTCTTGTTTGGATGGCCTACCTAATTCATATCTTGAGAAAGTTGTGTGAGAATGGCTACACGATTTTTCATTCCAGCTCCCATAATGTTTGGCTGCTAACCAGGACAGTCATTTCATTTCCCATCACATTCAGAATTAACACGGTTCCTTCGAGTTCCAGCCATTGACTAAAACCAAGAAGCATAGTGTGAGAGACAATATTCATAACAGGAAAACCACATAATAAAGAATAAAATTTCACACTTTAGGTCTTATCATAGGTTATTCATGGAAATTTCTAAAACACTAAGATTGTGTCCTATGCTTAGACATATTTTTAGGGTTCTTACTAAGGCTTTCACATCCTAGTTTCCAAAGGTTGACTATAAATTTCCTCTGATACCAACTATAATGACCCATACTTTACGTACATTGTTATTAATTTATAATTGAAGCATATTTATTACAACATATAATAGAACCATGATAGGACCATATAGGTATAGTGTCTTTAGAAACTGGGAAACATAAACAACTGGTTTATAAATCATCAACATTGTCTCCCATTTATTTCATCATATCTAGAGTCCCTTTTGGAATATTCTACTTAATACCCTTCTTCCTGACTTGGGGAAAAGAAAACATACAAATGGTGATCTCAAATTCTCAGTAAGGGAAAACAAATTAAATATCAATCATATCATATTCATAAGAACATAAAATTTTGAAAATCTTATCCTGCAAATGAGATCATAATATCATGACATGGGATAAGTCATAGTAGTGAAATGTAATCCCAATAATCATAACATAATACATGAAACTTTGTGTCATACACACATAATCATAGAAAATCATTTCATATTAGTCAAGAATAATTTCCAAGACCGTCATAGCAGACAAAGTCCATTACTGAACCGAGTTCACTCCTAGTTCCAATCCTGTATCACTGAACCGAATTAACTTACCGTTACAGCCATGTCTATCACATGAGATATAAATCGTTAACCAATTCATTGGAGGGAGATATAGGTCCCACCCATATCATAATGAAACCATTCTTATGTGTGCCAAAAATCATAAATCATACATCATAGCATAACCCATGTAATAAAAATGGGATTCTTAAACATCATGCCATCATAACCAAATCCATATAAGATAAAGGACCTCATAAAAATAATTCCAAAATAACATAATCAAATCAATGTAATAATAGGTATAGAAATCTTACCCTATACCATCTTATATGGAAAATAATTTTGATAAAACACTTGAACTCAGTTCTTGAGGAAAATATCCTTTCTTCTTCAAAATGATTTTATTTTCTCAAAATGAAATAATATTTTAAAAGGAATTAATTTTTGTTGGAAATAACCATGAAATATTTCATAGGAAGCTTCATGGAAATAAGGTGTTATGAAACTGTTGAAATCCATTCATTCCGTATAAGTTAAAAAAACATTCTCCTCATAATTTTGCCAGAAAAGTCATAAAGTACCTCGTATGGTAAACAAAAGAAAGATTCCTTACATACCATGTAGTGAAATTAAAAAATTGGTAAAAATGACTTTAAACATACATAAATTCTTTTTAGAAAACATGGACATGGATGATAAATATAACCCCAGTAAATACTTTTGAATAAACAATCTCGGTTAAGAATGAGATTGGAAAAATTATCCCTTACCTTAGGTCTGATATGCTTCGTGTGTATCCAAAACTCTTGTATAATGATTTAAATAATGTTATGGATCTATTAAATAATCATAATTATTTTTATGATAACATTTATAATCATATTTTCATTCTTTTGTTAGTAATATTTCATTATTACTCATTGTTTGGGTATTAACTGCTTTATTTTCATACAAATGTTTTGTTGGATAAGTTCATATTCCTATTTTTATGTTATAGTTATATAATTTATAGAATGGTATTATTATAAGATATATAATATTTATTCATTCAATTTGTTTACATAATCATGGTTTAATGAAGACCATGTATAATGAATCTAATCGCATAGTGGAGACGGTAAGCCGTATGTACGCACGAGCGATGATATCGTTCCCATAATTATTGAATGGTATTGGAGTGGATGATAGAATATCTCAGAATTAGTATCATGTTATAATAACCATATATAGTTATTCGTTACACCATTATACCGATCAATTAAGGTGGTGGTGGAAAAATAGATTACACCACGGTGTGGAGACGGTATTTCGTATGCACGCACGCACTGTGATTTCATTTTCTGTAGGATGGATAGAAGGTGAAATGGGGTTGTTTAATATTTATAATAACATATCATTATATTAGTGATACTTATGTTATTAATTTCTAATGAAACAAATATATAAGAGGAAGCAGAAGAAGAAATAAATTTGAAAGAATTGGTAAAGGATATTATCTATTCTTTGATGCGCCTCTTCTAAACCTCCTCTTAGGGCACTAAAGTTGGTCTTTGAAGAAGACCGGGTCCTCTAGTATGTTTTCAGGAAAGTGGATAAGATAACTGGATAGGTTTTGGCTGACCTTGAAGGCTCAAAATGTTGTTAATAGGAGAGGGAGGAGGTGCCCTTTTATAAGAGAGGAGAGGGACACTTTTGGAAACCTCTAAAATATTAATTTATAATAAACCCAAAACCTGCTTAAAAACATACAAAATGAATCAAATTAGAACATGAGATGATATAGGGGTATAATCTCATCAGAAAATAAAATTTAGACATGTTGGGATTTTATTTTAAACCTTATCAACTTGATTTATTCTCATTTAATCTATTTAATTTTATTTGTGGTAATAATATTCTAAATTTTAAATTGTTATAAATAATTACTTATGTGTTGTGAATTGTCAACAATTGGATAATTTATGAAATTTTTTACCATATAAATTTTAATTTATAATTTTAAAATATTTTTGTGAATTTTAAACAATTTAATAATATGTTATTTTTATAAAATAACAATTGTGTGAATTTTGACACTATTCATTTATTTGAATTTAAATAAAATCCACACAGAGGATATATTCAAGAAAAAATATTTAATATATTCATAAAATGTCATATTTATCAAGAAAATTCGTGGAGAACATTAAATAGTTCATATAATATTTATTTTAATATTTTTCAAACCATTTATTTGATATTTCAATCAATAAAATAATTTCTACATCACTATTGTGTCATAATTAATGATAAATATTTAATCCCTAAAAATTATAACTAAATTCAAATGATGTATATAATTTTATTGGATTTATGAAGACTATTTATGTTCGATGTTTTATGAAGTTTATCACCAAATTATAATTATTACACTTATAAGATATAAGAGAGTGTCATGTTGTCACTTTCTTTGGTTTTAATAATAATTACATCCTTTTCATGTTCAAAATTCCATAAAATGAATCTATTCCAACCCTTAGGTGATATGGGTCAACTTATATTCATCCTATAGAATTTTGGAAGGTGTTAGGATAATTTTATAATATTATTTTTACCCTTAATTGCCTGATTTACCTTTAACTGTGGAAAATAAAATTTGCTATACTTACTATTTATAGTGAAAAAAATAAAAAGTAGCCTATTAACATAATTTGACCTAATTATTCCAAATATGTAATCTATTTTTCCAAATTCAATACAAAAAAGTTTCAGAAATTAATTTAAAAATTAATCCTGTTGTTGAGAAAACAAGTTTAAAATTTAAAACATTGCAAAAGATTGAAATATTTATCCCTATGAATTCAATGTAAAATTAATTATAATGACATAAATTATATTAAATGGAAAAAATATATTCTATTTATACTTTAATACCATTAAATTTTATAATTTAACCATATAAATTATCTTGATGAAAAAATTTGTTTTTAAGAAAAATTTAGCGTATTTTTACTATTAATCCAAATATGAAAGTTATCAGAAAAGTATCAAAAATTTATCCAATGTAAAATTTTATATTCTGATTCAAAAGAAGAAGTTTATTTTTTTAAATTGAACTTATAAAAGTTTTCATAATTTATATTTAAAATGGGTGCGCCATCAAAAGGTGGAAAAACTGCATTTTTGAAAAAAAATAATTCTTTTATCTGAAAAATTGATTTTTTTCTCATATCATATGTAAGATAAATTATAATGTTATATAATATTAAAAATGTGGTTAATAATATTTATAACAGCTAGTTTATATAATATTTTAATAACATATCGTTGTTTAGTGAAACTCGGTATTGCGTACAACACAAGCTATCGAGGAAGGTTGCTCTTGCATGTAACTCAGCCCAAGCCAGTGTTGCATGTAGTGAAAGATTCCTTTGGTGTTGCGTATAACATAAGACATAAAAAAATATTTCTCATAAAATATCAGGGTGTTACAATAAATAGACAACAATGGGAGGCATTACCCTATATAATCCTGTTGACAATAACACAATCTACCAATAAACACCAAATCAACATATGTAAACAACCCAAAATACTTATAATACAATCCCAATTAAATAAATATGACCTACAAAAAATAAAATATAGTATATTAAAGATAAAATGAGAAAACTATCATACTCATAATACTTCTCCATAGACTGTCATGGAAGTGTAAAATAATCACACTAAAGCATCATTGAATAAAAAATAAAACCCACTCATTCCCTAAACCAGGTCAACTATACACATTATAACCAAAATAAATTATCACAATGTTCCCATATAATATAATAATATAGTAAATATTAAAATTTATTAATAATGTTTCCCAATAATTATTCCCCAATAATCTACTCTCCCACACATCCAAATAGTAAACATCAAAGCACTAATTATTTAAATATCTACATATAAAAACCAAAAACATCATTCATATAAAACAACCACATACCACATAAAAAAACTTCATAACACATGCAACAATTATATAACTAAAATATTATAATTAAAATGATAAATCAACAATCATATACTATAACCACATATTACATCAAATAAAATAGTTTGAAGAGGGAGGATTTTCAACCATTTTTATCATCCACATTGATCATCCATCACTATTTCATGTTAAAAATGAACATAGACACCCCAAAAATATATAAGATATGTCGAATGAATAATTCAAACACATGAATAAATCATTATATTTTAATCTATCATAAAGATAAAAATAAATAAAAGGAAGTAAAAAGAGTGTTATAAGACATATATGAATTATATAGGGCCACAAAAATTCATGAAAGTTGAGGAGAAATTGAATAAACATTAAACAAAACAATAAAATTTATATATATAAATAGTATTCTAAAAATTATAGTGCAATTATTTCAATCATGTATCAATAGATAATGGAATCTTGAAAACCCCAATACAATCCCCCAAATCTATCCCCAATACGTCATGACAAATAAAAATTATTTGTTTATGATTCCAATGTTCATTATGGATTAATTAATCTTATTACACCACAATATCAAAATCCATTGACTTTCATGTTGTAACTTCACATCCCTAAGATTCCACAATCACTATACTCTTTAAACTATATATCCAAAAATCTTAATCATATTGTAATGACAACCACTATGATACAATACACAAACCATATGAGAACCATAAAAAAATAATTTTTTTTGTAACCAACCACTAACAACCAAAAGTGGCATAAAATCATTCCACCCAATGGAAATATTGTTTAATATAGAGAAAAAAAATATAATGACCTTAACAATGACACATGGAACAAGTGTCAACAACCATATGTGGAACTTCTTATAAATATCCATCACATTAAAAAATATAACCCAAAAAATATTGCGGTTATAATGACCCTCATTATGACATGATTTGTCTGTTTAGTGAAATTTCAGTTCAAATCCCACTTCTTATCCTCTATTCAACTACAGGATCACTCTTAATATATCCAACACCCACAAAAAACGTAGAGGACCAATTAAATTCGAGCCTATTCACTATTCACAATTTAAATATATATATACATATGTATAAATATATATATAAATTTCCCAATATATATAAATATCGTAGTAAATACATTATAAAAATATATTAATAAATATATTATATAAATATATTTATAAATATATCATATATATATGATATGAATATATAAAAAACTTAAATGAATTATATATTGATATTAATTTTAATATATATGAAAATAAATAAATAAACATACCAAAAAAATATTAAAAATATAAATAAAAAATGCACACACATGTGTGTTTGTGTGTGTGAATATATAAATATATTAAAAACATCTTTTTAAATAAATTATACCACATAGTAAACATTAAATACATAAATATACAGATAATGTTTTATTTACTATTTATGTATGTAAATATATTATAAATATGTTATATAAAGATCATAAATTATAAAAAATAATTTAAATAAATATACTATTTAAATCATTACATATATATATTTATATATATAATATAAATGTTTTCTAAATATATCATATAAATGAATCATATAGACATATATTTTAATAGAAAAATACACTGTATAATTTCTTTCATAATGACATTATATATAAATATAGAATTAGATATATATATATATATATTGAATTATATATATATGTAAATATAAATTATATAACTATATTTAAATATATTATACAAAAATACTATATATATATATATATATAAAATATAAGTATACAAACACACACACAACCACATTAAAGTGTATACGTACATACATGCAGGTATGCATGTCATTTGTTATATATGTATGTATTTAAATATATATATATATATATGAATATATAATGATATATATCAATAAGGAGGTTCTTTATGGAGTATTACGTCTAGAGTTATTTTACATTACATGTTTTCTAGAATTTAGGTGGATGCCATTATTTCTCCCTTCCCACTTTTTTCTTTGGATTCTAATTCCTTCATTTATTACCCCGTCAATATTTCTATTTTTTGTGGGGTTTAAATCATTACGTGATATTATCATATTTTATCTCATTTCTCTTACTTATGGTTTTAAACATGTATCATTATTTTTTTATAGAATTTGGTTTCTTTTTCCTTGTGTTTTCCAACTTATTACTTATAATAGTTTTGTTCTTTTGATATTTTCCATCTCATTAAAGATCTATGTATTTTCCTTCTTTTATATTATATACACAATCTTTCTTTCCTTATCAAATTGATTTAAACATGATCCCCCTTCTATATAAAATGAAATATTTCTTGTCATATCCTATTAATATTTTTTCAATTTCATTGATTTTTACAAGCCCATATATGTAGTGTTATAGTATCTCCATAGATAGTGATTCAATAATGGTATTTCCCCTCTTTGGATTTATTATTACACTATGGTAATGATCTAGTCTAGAGTCCCATAGTTTTGGCTACCCATTATATCATAATCAACCTATGTAAAACATTTACCATTACGCAACCCTTATCGATGGGTGTTTTCATTGGGAATCATTTTTCCATGGAACCCTTTGTTAGAATTGTAATTTATCTTTATGATATTAATCAAAATTATACATATTTGTTTATCCAATGAGATTCATATCTTGATTTTTATGTAATATTAATATTTTTTGCATTATATTTGATATCATCATTCCTCCTCTATAGTGCCAAAAAATGGTAATGAAACTCTCATTGATTTTTATCTTTTGTGTTGTGAGAATTTTTCATTAGTGGAATTTTGATATATTGTTTTTAATTTTTTATTGGCATATGATATTTCAGCTTCCATTTTTTCTTGTTGTTCCTACTTATTTTATAAAAAACATCTTTAAAAATGTAGTAATCAGTACTCAAAAATTTGAATATGTAAATATGATGTGTATATATATATATAAAACAATTTACACTCATAGAAAATCATATAATATGGAATGGTTTCTAGGATAGTGGTTTGTTTCTATATTAATGATTAGGATGAGGTTTTTAATCCCATATCATGAAATTTATAATGTTAGTTTTCATAGATATACCATGGGGTAGTGTCATGGGTGTGGCTAACTGGACCAATGATCCTAGGTTAGTGTATCAAATTTACTGGGGTGGTTAGCTAGTATAGTGGTTAATTGTTACAAGGATGGATGGGTATGGATCATGGGGAGGTTTATGGATGGTGGGAATGTGGATCATGAAACATAGGGTTGGGGTATGGTTTTGGAATCAGGAATCATAAAATCAACACCATTTTTTTTATTAAAAATTTTCATAATTTTTAAAATCATTTAATATATTTTAAAATTAAATAAAATATGATTCATGGTTATAAAACCATTTAATTTTTTATAATTGTTTAAAAAAAAATTACTCATTTTTTTTTCAAAATATTATATTTTAGAAAATTTTGTAGATTCAGTTTTATCAACTATTAATTTTCTCAATATACAAATTCATACTAATACCCACAGTTGATCAAAGTAAGAATCCATATTAATATTAATTTTCCATAAATAATAGTAAAATATTTAATGTGAGTTATAATATCTAATAACTAAAAAATCACTCTTTTAATTATTATTTTTATAGTGGATCAATTAACTGTGTTAAACCAGAAGGACCTATGAGCTAATATGACCCTAAAAATCCTAAATATCAATCCTAAATATTTAAAATGATAATACAGGGTTGAGTATTCCACAATAATGAATAATATTCTTCCCATAAACCCTTATGAGAATGTAGATAATGAATACAAGTGAATCCCCGAAATTAATAGAAAAATGGATAATATAACCAATCTAAAACAATTTCAAATGTTTTCTTATATAGGTAGGGATAGTAAATCTAGTAAGAAAATATTAAATAGGGGTTTGAATTATAAAATATTACATAAACCCCTTTTTTAAAAAATCATGAGAGAAGATAGAGACCTTTCCCAGAAAAATAGGATCCCTTTATTAATAAAAAAGAGAGATTACACCAGTATGAAAGTAGGAGATTTACATTGATCGTTCCTAAGGATAAGAATTAATTCATCCGGTACTTGATCCTACCATTAAGATTCTAGACCATTGACTCTTTTACCAGTAATCCCATCCGTGAAAGAGTTTTCCTATCGATAATCATGAGTGATGATATGCTCCTTTGAGAAGAGTAGATCCATGCACCTTGTCCATCAATTGGTCAGCTTCCAAGAAAGATGAAGGGAATAGTTCCGAAGATCCATAAAAACAGATGTGGAGTCAATTTCGATCCATAACTTGTTCAAAGACCTTCAATTATAATTTTCAACGGCCTCCATGACTCCATGAATCTCTGCTTCAAGAGAAGAAGCAAATCCACACGAACCATATAAACAGCCAAGAACACACCCTTTTTGATCTCTAAAAACCGCACCAAAACCTGCTGAACCCGGGTTACCTCTTGAGGAACAATATGAATTTACCTTAATCCATCCATGAAAGGGAGGCTTCCATAATACTTCAAGTGTAACATTAGGTGACCTAAAATTACCTTTAACACTAACCCGAGATAGGATAGACCAGTCATGAAGAGAGTTCACACAAAACCTGCCTCCTGGAACAGAGACGTCACGCGCAGCAGCAAGAAGACCTGCCAAGGTAGTCCCAGTATGAAATGTGTGCTGTTCATGAAGGGATTTGTTCCTATAAAACTAGAGAATGTACAACAGTTCCTCTGCAATATATATGAATATAGAGACAACTTGAGGTGAGAGTTTTAGTTCAGTCTAGTGCTTCATGAAGTCACTAATTGAGTTGGCATGGGGCATATCCACTTAAAATATTCTAAACACTACTTCCCACATTGCTGAGGCTACAAAACATGTGAGGAATAGATGATTTATGTATTCCCTATGCTGATGACACATAACACACCTTGAGTAGAGGGAGATTCCACAGTTCTGAATAAATCCATCAGTTGGAAGCCTTTTGTGATCAAGCCTCCATGAAAACATAGTCCGACTGGCCCTGAGAAAGCCCTAACTCAGGAAACCCATCCATTGAAAACCAGGAATGATACCAATAATGTTCTTGTAGAAACACTTAGGAGAAAGAATCCCATTATAAACCAGCTCCCAAGCCTAAAAATCACCATGAGAAGAAAAACAATACTGCTCCACCATGTGACTAACCTGATTGGGAATACCATCCATGCATGCAAGTTGATCTTTAATTGAAAAATTAAAATCCAGGTTTAAGCTATTCCCAAAGACCATGTCTTCCAATCTATTAGTAGTCCAGTTTCATTTCTAGAACTGAAGAAAAGAGTCCCTTGAGACTAAGCAGTGGGAGTTAGCATCAATTCTGGAGAAGATGCTCTTGATGGTAGGTCAAACTGATGAGGAAAAGTAATTGAAATTCCTTACCTTCTGCCTATGCAAGAACCTGGCCTTGAGAAAGGATAGAGCCTCTGAATTTGTATTCATAAGCCTACATATAAAACCATCCATCATGGGGTCATTGAAGCATCCAATATTATTGATACCCAATCCCCCTTCATCATAAGGCTTACATACCATGTTCCAAGAGACCGTTGCATGCCTCCTCTTACTGAAACTACCGCTACAGAAAAAATTCTTAATAAAGACATTGGCCCTCTTGAGTAAATCAATTGACCATTTGTATAACATAAAAGAGTATACGAATTTTAAAGTGATGATAGATTTCACAAGACACACTCTTCCTACCATGGATAAGGATTTTACCTTCCATGCTAATAATTATCTTCTTATTGTGCTGGAAATAGCAGAGAAGTAGAAACATTTTGGTCTCCCCCAAAGCATAGGCACCCCTAAGTAAGTGAAGGGAAGAGAACCCTCCTGACTACATTAATATCATATAATTATATAAGTGTTTCTTTAAGAAATATATCGTATCTAAGATAATGAAAAAAATTTGTTTTCTTATATTTATAAGAAAAGTAAAATAATTTAGTTCCACCTAGTTAGATTATTAAGGGAAGGATTTTCTGTTTTTAAGCATTAATTATAGGTAGGTACTATTTCAAGATAAATATTGGTGAAATGAGGTGTTTTTTGAGAATTTGGATTGTTGTATGGGTATCATTATTATTGGGGAACCATGTATTATTCATATATGGTATTGAATGGCGTTCTATGGAATAAAAAGTCAAATTTAGGGTTTAGAGGATGGTTGTTTGGACTTGTCATATAGACAATTAATCTTATATGTTTTATGATAAAGATAAATTCATTATCCTATGAAAAATATTAGATACTATTCATTCAGTCTACAAATTCATTAAAAAATTTATTTTAATGTGGTATTTTTATATGAGATACAATAGATGTAATACATTTTCACTCTCTTGAGGAAAACCCCAATCATGGGTTATTTTCATGGTTTCTTAGACATTTTTTCCCAATAAGACCATTTTATCAATAAAAAATCACTTTCATTTTCATATTTGGATTTTATTTTAAATCACTTATCTTATAATGAGTGGATATGGATATTTGGGTGGGATTTTTTTCCATGTCTTGTTGAAACCCAAACAAATGGATGGGATTTTTTTAATGGAAAAACGAATTCATATGTGGATATTTCATTCCATAATATCATATCGTGATAACTATTAAAAATATAGGTGACCAATATTTTTTATTTTTCATGTTCGAATGGAATTTTATCAAAATTTAACTTTTGTAATTTTAGGGGATTTTCAAGGTTGATGTCATATGGGAATTACAATCTCCATATGTAAGGAAATGAAATTAGAGTTTTGGTATGATTTAGGTTGATTATCTTACACTATATCTGTGTACCAAATATAATAGTAATAAATGTGTTGTTATAAATTATGTCATTTTATGGTGTGAAATAAGTTAGTTATAGATGTGATTTTAATATTCAAATGGGGTATTTTAATGGTTTGATTGGGGGTAAATATTATGGTTTTATTTCTGGGAGAAATATTGATTTTTTAAAAATAAAAAATCTATCTTACAATTGAAATTGTTTTATAATTAATTGGGTTTATTGATTTAAATATATTTTCATATTATTAATTGTTTTGTTCTGGCTGATATATTATGATATTATTTATAAATGATATGGTATGGTTGGATGGGGTGAGTTTGGAATGAAATAATAAATATTACATTGTGGTAAATTTCTTATTATAATTCACTAAGGTCATGATGGTGGAAATATTTCTTGGGTGTCTGTTACATTAAGGATCAATGTGAATTAAATTGACGGAATTACTACATGAGTGTAGGGACCTTGAATGTTTTAACATGTACTATGGTGGTGGTACTTTTCACCTTTGTATCAGTTCCCTATTGATCTATATAAGGACCTTGAAAATCCCCACTTGGGGGAGGGCTCCTTATTGTAATTCATGATAAGGATAAAAATGGATTTTTTTGTTTGTAAAAATAAGTTTTTTATATGTGTTTTTGAAATAGTAGACATTATGATTGATTTGGTTTTGTTTTATACTAAATATTTCATATTATCAAAAAACATTCTTTTGGGTTTATAACATATCTTGGGATTTTAGAATATTTTATAAAACATATATTTATATTTTTTAATTTTCACATTGAAGAAGTGTATGGGAATACTTTGAGGTATCTAAGTGGTCCTTATTCTCACCCCCAATACGTATATTTTGTAAAAATATAGATGAATTAGATTTGAGTTTAATTTTATTTGGATGGTACCTTAGTGTATTGGATGGAGTAGGGGTGGGTTTCTAGTGGATATTAATAGAGGGTGGTGTCATTGTTTTTTGCTTATTTTATTTATATAGGGTTTTATTTATACTATGTATCATATTTATATTTTTTATATATGTATTTATGTTTTATGGATTTACACTTATCTTTTTCAACTATATATATTTCATTCAGGTATGTAGATGTGGGAATGATGATTTAGTATATTTTTTCCCATTGAATGTATGAGTTATTAAATTTTCTTATCATGAATTATGTGATAGGGGGATTCCACTAAGAGATGACTAATATTATGATTCATCTTGGAATCAGGTTTGAATAGCTGGAATGGATAAGAATGTTACAAATGATATTATTTTGTTTATTTAGGAATTGGTATGAATGTATATAGTATAATAAAGTATTTTTAAGGAATCATAAAAATATAAATGATCAATATCTTTATAGTGAGACTATGGTTTAATTATATTACTAGGGATATAAAAAAACATTTAGCGGTGAATAAATACTTGAGAATATTTAAAAGTAAACATTTTTAAATATATTTATTTTGAACATATTCATTGAATGGATATTTTCTTTTTATCTTACATTTGGTTTAACTGAAGGTACATAAAAGCATAAATAAACATAATAAGAAACATTTGGATTTATTAACACAGTTTTTATCCAATATGGTTGACAAAAACACCTTAAATATGATGGTTTAATTGAAATTCCATGTATCTATTATTTTATTATCAGTAAGAAACTTGGAATAGGGAATATCTATAAACCCATATTCATATCACTAAACAACCAAAATTTCAAGCAAATAATTTCTATATTCAGACTCTGTTTTAGACTAGTTATTTTACTTTAAAAAGAGAAATAGTTTTCCAATATTTGATGACAGATCAATATAATAACATAATGTCCTTCTTGAACAGTATAAGTTTTATATTCTTACCAAATATTAAATGATTTTAATAGATGCATCTTCTATTTAGAAATTATAGGGCTATATCATATGTTATTATTAATCATAATAAATGGAAAATAACCAATTTTATAATATACTCTCATTATTCTTTTTCTCCTTATACACATGGGAAAACCATTAAAATAATGTTGTTTATCTCTTGTGATTTTTTGTATAGAGTATTCAGATCAACATCAGTGTTAGATCTCTCTATTTTTTGACTCGTAGAATATCCATGATCATAGTAGAATCAAAACATGTCTTTTTTATTCTTAATTTATTCATATATATACCCTTAAACATTAGAATATTATTTCCTTGATATAGAAAACTTTAATATTTTTTATTTTTTATTCAAATATCATTTTAAAATGTTCACAAATTTTTCTCCCAAATGAGAGCATAAGAGGGGGGGTTAAATGAGCTTCCAAAATAAAATTTCTATTATAAATATGAAATTACCTTAATTTAAAAAATTAAAATAATAAATAATATTGGTATAAATAATTCTATGGTTTGAAAAGGATTCATAGAGGCTTAATCAAAACCTAGATAAAATATTTTTACAAAAATTAAAATATTGAAAGAATATTACTCACATAAAAAATATATATCACATTTAAAATATATCTATATTATATATCATTTGATTTTTTTTATAAAAAATCAATGATGAATTGAAAAAAAAACATTGTAAAGCGTAATTTTTTTTAAAAAAATTGTCCTATAAAATAGTAAAAACACTCAAAGGAACAAAACCTTAAGGTTCAGTTCCATGAAATATCATAGTCCTCTATCATTGATAGTATCCAACTAAAAATCTATTTTGTTAATAAATAAATATATCCAAAACAATTATCGGGGGTTTACAAATATGATTTCACATGAGGTAGTTTAGACAAAACCAAGTTTCTTCCACGACTGTCTTGGAAAAACATGTGTGAAAAAGGATAATGAAATTGTAAATAAGTACATATATTTATCATAATTATGGACTTGTAATTATATATTAAATATATAATAGAAATAATCATGATTTAAATAAAATACAAATCATGTATGCATGGGAAAATGTGATGTTTGTTTCTCTTCTGATGATTTTTATTCATTGGAAAATTTTTATAGCATCCCCGAATGAGTATTAAGTTTAATGAATGAAGACTAAAGTCACAATATCTCACATGTAAAGTCTAATAATTAATCATAGATAAAATGGTTATACATGAAAGACTATATTCACAATATATTTTTATGTTCGATGCATAATATAAATATTTTAGGATCCTATTGAATATATAGATAAACAATATCCAAAATAAAATGAACAAACTGGGAAACTAGTCATATAGAATTAATTTCAATAATTGAAATTTAATTCCACTAAAACTAGAAAATTGAATATAATTTTATTTTATTTTTATATAGGTGTATATTCATTGGGTCTTCACAGATGTAGGATAGACGAACTCAAATAGGATGACTTATGTCATGGTCAATCAGTTTCTAGGCATTATCTCACAACCTCCTATAGATGATCTTGTTAACCTATAAATAGTCACACATCCTTCTCATAGTTATAACTACTTCTAATTGTCACAGTTCCATCTCATAAGTGATTTACCTTCTCACTGCAATTGATCCTTCCCATTGTCACTTGCACAAATTAATTTATTTCTACACATAGTCACAAACATTACTTTATAAAATATAATGAAAATTACCTAAGTATATGTTTCTTTCATAAAACATATAAATAATTAGTATGAAAATAATATTGATTTGGTATCATTAAAAAAATTAATTCATGACTAGTCCAATAATATCCTCTTTTAATGATCACAAATTATGTCAAAAAAATAAATATGAAAAATAAAAGTACAATGAATATAAAAACATGAGTAATGTTACACTTGTTCTAGATTATTGTTAATGTTCCACTATTTCTAATAATTTTGGTATAAAAAATAATATATATATATATATATATATAGAAACAACACAAAAAGAGATCAAAATGAAATAAAATATAAAATAAAGTCAAATAATAATGAAGTTAATACAGAACAATAGTATTAAAATAAAAAACATAATTCTTATTAGATTCAAAATTACATTTTGAATTTCATATATGCTAAACAACATAAAATTTTTCCCTAGTGGATGATGGTTCTATGTAATGGAAAGGTGAAGGGGGCCAAAAACAATTCTTTAAGCTACAAGAGTATGCTTCCATGTAGCCAGAGAAATAGTGAGGCCAAAAGGACTGACCACTGTAGATGTTTTTGATTCTCTAAATGAAGATGAAAGAGATGAGTCTAAATAATTCATGATTATAAATATTTAATGAATAATAGTTATTCAGGATGTTTATAGATATAAATTCATAAACTCAAAAAACTGACTAATGATGGTTCCTCTTATTCTATCACTTGAAATATTTATTTTCTTTCCTATATAAACAGTTTAAAGAGAGGTTCTACCACTATTAAAAGACAAACTAATTACTTGTATGTTATTTTCACTAGAGGTATGTTTAGATTCTCAACCAAGTATTTTTTGATAGGTAATATCAAATTTGGTGGAGATATTGGAATGGTAAGACATTATTTCTATTGATATTACTTCCCCATATTTTTTGGATTCATGGAGAAACCCACTAAATAAATAATAAATATATTTTATATGAGATTTTATTTTATTGAAATATTTATCATGTGAACCCATGAATTCTCCCATTCCTTTAATAATTACTCACCCATGATTATTGTAATCTAGTTATCAGAAAAATGAACTAGAAGATGTGAAACATGTGGATAAGGGGATAAAAAATAAGGACATCGACAAGTGGATGCAAGAAATATAGATGTAAGAGAACCAAATTAATAAAATATGTTGAGGTCCCTTTAATTAAAATAATGAATCATATCTTATATATATCTGTGAACCACTCAAATGTGTTCAAATAGAGTTTTATTTTCCTCTTCTACATTTCACATCCTAAAATAATTAGGTTGTAAATCTAAAAAATGGAAAAACAAGCCATTGTATTTCATTCTATGTATAGTTAAGACATTTATAATGATATCATTGAGGTATCCCCATTATTATATAAATTAAATCATACCTGAATTCATCTAAATAAATTTTTATTAGATAAGTGGGAAGAGTAGTTTGAGGAGGAGATGAATATATTTATTTTCTATGTGGAGATGTTTTAAAAATATAGGGATATCCTCTTATAGTTTCTTCAAAACATTTTTCTACATCATCCAATATTTTCTTCCACATATTGACATTTATCAATATAAAACTCTTCTCTTTATATAGACTCACTAGAATCTAGAAAATTCATCTCAATTATATAAGGATTATCTTTTGGAATCATAGAATATGAAAAGGGATTAAAAAAATCCTCACTTTATATTTCATAAAAAAGTTACCTCTACAGATAGATAGGATGAGATGAGTTGGCATCTTCACCATTTTTTAGTGGACTACCCCAATTATCATTATTACCATCTAACCCAGAATATGTGTGAAAAAGACCATTTTGAGAAGATCCATGGGATTCATCCCCCATATATAATAGTTTTTTTATTTATATTATAAGAGATTAAAATTTATGAACTAGAGAAAAATATTTAATAATACATGTCTCACTAATTCTGAAAGGATCAATTGATTTATAGCCTGAAGGAATTGGTTCTTGTTATTCATCATAATAATCATTTTTAAAAGCATAATATGAATTATAATTGGTATTTGTGATGGAAATATCGGTATATTATAAATCCTCATAACCTAATTATATTTTATGGGATGTTATAATGTGTGTTGTTTTTGGAGATCCATAATATATATATAAAGTTTAGTTTTGTAAAATATGAATTTTTTTCTTTTTTAAGAGAACATCCAACCACTTTAATCATGTCTGGTTGATCAACTACATTCCAAGATTTTCTAGTATCATGTTCTCCTTCAGAAGAATAAGTAGGAACCTCATTAGGTTCCAAACTAGGGTCAATAAAGTCAGGTGTCTTGGAATTGTTCTTAATAGGGTTATAATTGTCATAATTCTTTTAAATTTATTCCTAAAATAATTTTACCCATGGGTTCTAAATAAAAATCATTATACTGAATATATTATTTCTTAAACAACCACCACAAGATATGGTTGAATTCTCTTATTCTTTATGAATAAGATCCCTAGACTACCAATGTGTAGATATAAACATCAAATATTTTAGAAAATTGGATTTTGAATTATTCTTTCCCAACATTCAAAAATGTCTCTTAACATATATATAGAAACTTACCTCAAATACATTATGTAAGAGATATTATAAAATAATATAATATTGAATTATACTACTAAAGTCAACCAATTAGGGTAATATTAACTTCCAGATAAGATTTAATAAAATACATTACTCACTACTACATTCTACAACATTTTATCTCCTTTAATTTCAAAATATTATAAGCCCAATAATAAAATTTTTTATTTCAAGGCCTTAATGAGTGAAAGGAAAATAACCTTAGAAATTTTCATACTCATCCTCATTGGGAAAATTAAAAAATTTAATCGATGTAATGGATTGAAAATAAGTTCCTCTTTATGAATGAGAGTCCTTATATAATATTTTATATCTATAAACTCATTCTCAGTATACAGATATAATTATAGAACAAACTTGTTATAAAAATTTCAATAATTATTTATAATCCATTTATCCCATTCATTATCTTGTATTACCTTCCACATTAGATATAAGCTAGGATACTACCAATAAGAATCAATTTACTTCTTTGTAATTAATTTGTGAGTCGACCGAAGTATATTCCAAGGATTAATAGAATCACAAAGTTCAAAACTCATTTTCATAGTTGGTTTTGACTAATCAGGTGAACTAGATAAAAGATGTCAGTTCATTCACTCCATTTTGATAGAGATTTAGAGGTCTATAGGCATAGGTATAATCAGTGGAAAGATATATATATATATATATATAGATGAAAGAAGATAAAGAGAAGAATTTCAAATTTTTCATGAGGATTTACTGTTTTGGGATGTGTGATTAGAATTCAAATTCAAGGAATTAAGTGATTGAAATAAAAAATAAAATATTAACAATTATTAGATAGATTTAAAATTAATGATAGGAAAAAAATAGTGATAAACTAATAAAATTAGAGATATAAGTAAAATACAAAGTGAATATCATTTTTACAGTTTCATGTCCAAGGTAGTATGTCTATAGTATCATATCTAGGGTTGTTTATGACTTATTAATTAATTGTTTGAGATTTAATAACAAAGTAATGTAAATTAGAACTATAATGTTATATTAACAGAGTAATGATGAAATTTATTTTATAAAAAGTAATAAACCATTATAGAATATTAAAATTCTCCACATGTTTAAATAACAAATGATTAAAAATAAACCATCATTCCATGTTATTGTCTAATATAGATTAATATCTAAATATTAAAATAATTTTAAAAAATATTATCATGATAATGTTCAGTTATAATGAAATAAATATTAATATTAAAAATTATAAAAATCTTCTTCTCAAAAAGTGATTTATTATATCAATATTTTTTTTCTTTAATGAGATATATGATTTATAGATATATTCACATCTCTTGTATATTCATAATTTATAGGGACATGAAAATATTTATATCAATTATCCTAAAGCATGTGTTTGATCCATTGAATTTGTGTTAAAAAATTCCTAAAACATCATATATTTTTTTTCATAATTGTATAATATAAAAAAATTATTTATATTACTACACTAAGATACTAGAGAACCCATAAAATGGAATGTTCAAGAAGTTATTTTAATATCTATCGTACATCTACCTAAATAATAACTATAAAAACTAACCAAACCAACCACATGGCCTCTAGAATAGAACAAAATGAAAATAGTTGTACTGTTAAGTTCAATATAAATCCTATTAACATCATTAAGATGAGATTCCCATGTATTTTCAAGAAAACCATCCTTGAATAAAACACTATAAAAAATATCATACCGACTATTAGTTAGTATTTCAAACTCCCAAAAATACCTATGTATTCCATTTGTAATTTTTTTTTCAAGTCTCATCTAAATGTAGTTTTCATTTTGTACTCATAGAAGTGACACTGCAATTTTTTCTATCGATTACAATTAATTTTAAAAGATATTTTGTGGATTTTACTTGATTAAAAATAATTACACCCTTCTTATAAAAAAATAAACCATGGAAGTTCTTTTACTCACCCATTAACCTCATTTTAAACTCCTTTTTCATTATTTAAAAAAATCAATAAAAAGTGATTTTTTGATGAGATGAAAATTATATCATCAATTTTGATTTGAAACACTAAAACATCAGAATAAATCCTTCTTATAAACATGGTAGTAACAACTGTTAACATTTAAAAAAACATAGAAGAAAAAGATGATTGTTGTCACTATAATTAGACGATCTATGATACTTATTAAAAATGAAACTAACATTGAAAGTTTAATAAGAGATAAAAAATGAGGTTTTTGAAATCCATAGGGGGTTTCAATAAAAAAACCTCAAAAATATAGCAATAAATAATCATAATGATAAAATCTATTTCATATAGGTTTAAATTTCATTGAGATATATTGGAAATAATTACAAAAATTGATTCAAGTCTACAGGTTTAGAGGATTCTCATTAATGTATTCCTTCCATTAAACTATAAAATTAAGCAATCAGTCTATAATTATTTATAACTATTGTTCTAGATTAATAAATATTATTTTGATATTACAATTTATATAAAACATACTATTATTATTTAGGTATTTCATGTAGCTCCATTAAATCATTTCTATCAAAATTATTCATATCTTATATCATAGTTGTATCCCAATTTTAAATACTAATTGATTCAGTGATGCCGTTGAGTTCAATATGAGTAAAGAAGGATTTATGATCAAACATATTTCAAAGATAATTTTTGTTTTGTATTAATATATCCAAATCATATATAACAACATCAAAATGATGGTCTCTCTAGGTTTTAACTATTCTGTGAACTAATGATCTTGGTTTTTATATGTCTTCCTTGTGGGTTTGAAGGTCAAATTGGTTTTTATTTTGAGATTTTCATGGAACAATGAACCATGTTAAGTGGTTTTAGAGGTATTATTGATATTCAAATTTGATATATCATCCTTATGTTTTTATAAATAAGTATCTAGATTTGGTGGATCCATGTAATCAAAAGATACATTTACATATTCTTCCCAAACAATGGATTATTTTTTTAAAGTCTCAATATTATTTATTAATGTTTTAATAGCCATAGAAAATTCATCAATCCCTATTGGATGATTTTTTTTACAGATTCTCTATTATGTTAAAAATATACATTGAAGAAAAAATCACTAGTGTAATTTAACTTATAATTTATACCATTCCATAATTCAGAAGAAGTCTTATATAAAAAACGACTAATTAATACCCTGTGTAAAATATAATAAATTGTATTCCTATATTTAATATAAAAGTAGGCATGTAAGTCATATTACATAAGCTTTTTTAGGAAACATCTAAAAGTATATTGTGTCCCCATTAAAGAAACTCATTTGGTTGTGGTGTTATAGGTGAGTGAAATTGTGTCTTTATCCATGTTGTAAACATAGAGTCTCAATTTCTCGATTGTCAAATTCGTAGGCTTGATAAGTTCTTAATCATGTAATTATAAGACCACTAAATTTACGCCCCACCCAAACTAATATTGTTTTAAATTAATAAATAATACGAATCATGTCAACATGGGTCACCATTATATTTGGGAGCGTACCTGATTAGATATCCATAATTAAGAGTGGTTGTATTAGAGTATATCTCAGTATGGGTGACCTATATGATATTTACTATGGTGCATGTGAGTGAGGAAAAATCACATAAAAAGGAACAATTGTTGGCATGTTTGGAAATTCATTAGTTAAAAACCCCATTCGGGCACATAGGGGGGCCCAAGGTAGGGGAGCACGTGTTTCCAGGGCAATTGGTGGTACCTAGAAGTTTAGAACCTAATGATCATAATAAACTGGGGTCTAGATGATGTTGGAGAGTCTAAGTTTTTACCCAATGGTTCACTAATGATATAATAATATCAATAATAAGCATCCCTTTTGTGAGTTAAGAAAATCTCCCATTTGAATATTGTGTAGTCATACACTAAAACAATGGAATATTATTTACTTTATTGTATACAAACTCTAGAATGTCCAAATAAATACATGTGAACTTACTATATTGTTTAAGGGGGTAAATTCACTTTCATTGGTCTGAAATAAATCTTATGATGCTTTCCTTTTTGATAAGGATTGTATAATATTCCTTTTGAAGAAATTAGGGATAGGTAGATCCTGGACTAATTCATTCATAGATATATTATTATGAAATTATATGATATAGTGACCTTCTCCCAATTATAGACGCATGATTCTATATTTTAGTCACTCATGTAGGATGCATGTTGATAAAATAATGAACTTAAATCCATAGTGTAATCATTATAATTTCTTAATGAAATTAAACAAAATCCCTATTAAAACCACAAATCATTTTAGTATTATACATTTATTTAACAGCATATCCGTCATATCATAATTGATATATAAAAATAATATTAAACCTTAAATTATTAATAAATAAAATAATTAAAATAAGATTAGTTTCAATGTTATTAGTTTTTTCATGTCTATTAATCTTTCATTTTGGATTATCACAAAAAAATGACTTGAACACCACACATCATCACTAAATTATTGATTCTTTAATAGTCTCCAATCATATGTCTATAAAATACACATTCTATATACCATAATATTTTACTAGATCACTTTTAGTACATTACCTAAAAAAAATTAAATAATGAATTATTTTTGTTGCCAAATAGTTATGAGTCTAGATAAGTAATAAAATTATGAGTTCAGAATGAACATTTGTTTCAAATGTTTTTAATAAATATAATTAATATAATTTGAATGAAATATATTCATACGTAAAATATAATGATTATAATTTCCATAACTAAGACTTCATTTACATATTAATATATTATTCTAATAGTTAGTATGAAAATAATTTTTATTCAACATTATTTGATATCTGAATCTATATCTGTAAAACTGTGAGTTTTTATGAATCATTTTTCAAATAAATTAAAACATTAATTTATATATTGAATTACACTGAGTAAAAAATTCCTCTTATGTGGAACCAACATGGCATGTGTTTCGTGCAACCCCAAATTGGATTGCACTACAAGCAACACTCACTTGGCTAATCATGCACACAACACTGAGTTTATATTAAACATATAAATATATATATATAATTAAATTAGATAATTATAACTTTTCCATTAAACATATTTATATTAATATTAATATTTTCTATTATTTTTTTATAAAAATAAAACATTGTGATAATGAAAGATATGATTTTTGGAAAAGCCCTTATATGTTTAAAAGCATCATCTTCTCGAATGAATCACTTTTCATAATGAATGTAATTTTTAAAAAATATATAAATTAAATTTGATAAAATATTATTCATTTTAGAATTTAGAGTGATGAAATAATCATCAGATGAATTTTTTTTATTTTTTTTAAAAGATTCAATTTTTGATGAACAGTGAAAAATACTGAATTGTTAAAAACATATTTTTTGGTTTAAATAAATATTTTAAATTAAATTGAATTTAAAGAAAAAATATATGAATAAAAAATATATTAACCCAATTTATGTCATTAGAATCATTTTTAAAAATTATATATAAAAAATATTGAACTTTTGAGCGTCTCTTTTACTCGCATTCTAACCATATTTGCGGGATTAGCAGTAAATGTAATTTTACTGCATCTATGAATTAAATTTCAAAAAATGTACATACATGGTTGTAATAATTATGAAAAATGTGGTTTAATAGGATCAAAATAATTTTTGGGGAAGTGTAACCTTTTAATGATATTTACCAGGGTTAAAGGTAAATATGGAAATTAAAGGTAAAAATAATATAATAATAATATAAAATTAACCTATGATGTGTTCTAATTTCACTGGATTAGTTTTTTTCAACCAAAATAAACCTTAGGTCAAAAATATGATCCTTTTTACAACACTTTTATTATATTATTGTAATGATTATATTTTATATAAAGAAGAGTTAAAAGTGTCATATTTAAAATTTAATAACTAAATAATTGTTAATATAGGGTTATAAATAATATAAATTAGAATATAATATTTCAATTTTAATATAATAAATACACATTCATTAGTATAATTTAATTTTTAGAGAATAATTAGATTAATTAAAGGCTTGTATAATAATGATGTATTAATTGTTTAATTAATTGATATATTAAATAAATTATATTTGAAATATTAAAATAAATATAATTTTACTTAACTAAAGACATAAAAAAGAATTTATAGATATATTATTATGAAATTATATGATATAGTGACCTTCTCCCAATTATAGACGCATGATTCTATATTTTAGTCACTCATGTAGGATGCATGTTGATAAAATAATGAACTTAAATCCATAGTGTAATCATTATAATTTCTTAATGAAATTAAACAAAATCCTTATTAAAACCACAAATCATTTTAGTATTATACATTTATTTAACAGCATATCCGTCATATCATAATTGATATATAAAAATAATATTAAACCTTAAATTATTAATAAATAAAATAATTAAAATAAGATTAGTTTCAATGTTATTAGTTTTTTCATGTCTATTAATCTTTCATTTTGGATTATCACAAAAAAATGACTTGAACACCACACATCATCACTAAATTATTGATTCTTTAATAGTCTCCTATCATATGTCTATAAAATACACATTCTATATACCATAATATTTTACTAGATCACTTTTAGTACATTACCTAAAAAAAATTAAATAATGAATTATTTTTGTTGCCAAATAGTTATGAGTCTAGATAAGTAATAAAATTATGAGTTCAGAATGAACATTTGTTTCAAATGTTTTTAATAAATAGAATTAATATAATTTTAATGAAATATATTCATACGTAAAATATAATGATTATAATTTCCATAACTAAGGCTTCATTTACATATTAATATATTATTCTAATAGTTAGTATGAAAATAATTTTTATTCAACATTATTTGATATCTGAATCTATATCTGTAAAACTGTGAGTTTTTATGAATCATTTTTCAAATAAATTAAAACATTAATTTATATATTGAATTACACTGAGTAAAAAATTCCTCTTATGTGGAACCAACATGGCATGCGTTTCGTGCAACCCCAAATTGGATTGCACTACAAGCAACACTCACTTGGCTAATCATGCACACAACACTGAGTTTATATTAAACATATAAATATATATATAATTAAATTAGATAATTATAACTTTTCCATTAAACATATTTATATTAATATTAATATTTTCTATTATTTTTTTATAAAAATAAAACACTGTGATAATGAAAGATATGATTTTTGGAAAAGCCCTTATATGTTTAAAAGCATCATCTTCTCGAATGAATCGCTTTTCATAATGAATATAATTTTTAAAAAATATATAAATTAAATTTGATAAAATATTATTCATTTTAGAATTTAGAGTGATGAAATAAGCATCAGATGAATTTTTTTTATTTTTTTTTAAAAGATTCAATTTTTGATGAACAGTGAAAAATACTGAATTGTTAAAAACATATTTTTTGATTTAAATAATTATTTTAAATTAAATTTAATTTAAAGAAAAAATATATGAATAAAAAATATATTAACCCAATTTATGTCATTATAATCATTTTTAAAAATTATATATAAAAAATATTGAACATTTGAGCGTCTCTTTTACTCGCATTCTAACCACATTTGCGGGATTAGCAGCAAATGTAATTTTACTGCATCTATGAATTAAATTTCAAAAAATGTACATACATGGTTGTAATAATTATGAAAAATGTGGTTTAATAGGATCAAAATAATTTTTGGGGAAGTGTAACATTTTAATGATATTTACCAGGGTTAAAGGTAAATATGGAAATTAAAGGTAAAAATAATATAATAATAATATAAAATTAACCTATGATGTGTTCTAATTTCACTGGATTAGTTTTTTTCAACCAAAATAAACCTTAGGTCAAAAATATGATCCTTTTTACAACACTTTTATTATATTATTGTAATGATTATATTTTATATAAAGAAGAGTTAAAAGTGTCATATTTAAAATTTAATAACTAAATAATTGTTAATATAGGGTTATAAATAATATAAATTAGAATATAATATTTCAATTTTAATATAATAAATACACATTCATTAGGATAATTTAATTTTAATTTTTAGAGAATAATTAGATTAATTAAAGGCTTGTATAATAATGATGTATTAATTGTTTAATTAATTGATATATTAAATAAATTATATTTGAAATATTAAAATAAATATAATTTTACTTAACTAAAGACATAAAAAGAATTCATAGATATATTATTATGAAATTATATGATATAGTTACCTTCTCCCAATTATAGACGCATGATTCTATATTTTAGTCACTCATGTAGGATGCATGTTGATAAAATAATGAACTTAAATCCATAGTGTAATCATTATAATTTCTTAATGAAATTAAACAAAATCCTTATTAAAACCACAAATGATTTTAGTATTATACATTTATTTAACAGCATATCCATCATATCATAATTGATATATAAAAATAATATTAAACCTTAAATTATTAATAAATAAAATAATTAAAATAAGATTAGTTTCAATGTTATTAGTTTTTTCATGTCTATTAATCTTTAATTTTGGATTATCACAAAAAAATGACTTGAACACCACACATCATCACTAAATTATTGATTCTTTAATAGTCTCCTATTATATGTCTATAAAATACACATTCTATATACCATAATATTTTACTAGATCACTTTTAGTACATTACCTAAAAAAAATTAAATAATGAATTATTTTTGTTGCCAAATAGTTATGAGTCTAGATAAGTAATAAAATTATGATTTCAGAATGAAAATTTGTTTCAAATGTTTTTAATAAATAGAATTAATATAATTTGAATGAAATATATTCATACGTAAAATATAATGATTATAATTTCCATAACTAAGACTTCATTTACATATTAATATATTATTCTAATAGTTAGTATGAAAATAATTTTTATTCAACATTATTTGATATCTGAATCTATATCTGTAAAACTGTGAGTTTTTATGAATCATTTTTCAAATAAATTAAAACATTAATTTATATATTGAATTACACTATGTAAAAAATTCCTCTTATGTGGAACCAACATGGCATGCGTTTCGTGCAACCCCAAATTGGATTGCACTACAAGCAACACTCACTTGGATAATCATGCACACAACACTGAGTTTATATTAAACATATAAATATATATAATTAAATTAGATAATTATAACTTTTCCATTAAACATATTTATATTAATATTAATATTTTTTATTATTTTTTTATAAAAATAAAACACTGTGATAATGAAAGATATGATTTTTGGAAAAGCCCTTATATGTTTAAAAGCATCATCTTCTCGAATGAATCGCTTTTCATAATGAATATAATTTTTAAAAAATATATAAATTAAATTTGATAAAATATTATTCATTTTAGAATTTAGAGTGATGAAATAAGCATCAGATGAATTTTTTTTATTTTTTTTAAAAGATTCAATTTTTGATGAACAGTGAAAAATACTGAATTGTTAAAAACATATTTTTTGATTTAAATAATTATTTTAAATTAAATTGAATTTAAAGAAAAAATATATTAATAAAAAATATATTAACCCAATTTATGTCATTAGAATCATTTTTAAAAATTATATATAAAAAATATTGAACTTTTGAGTGTCTCTTTTACTCGCATTCTAACCACATTTGCGGGATTAGCAGTAAATGTAATTTTACTGCATCTATGAATTAAATTTCAAAAAATGTACATACATGGTTGTAATAATTATGAAAAATGTGGTTTAATAGGATCAAAATAATTTTTGGGGAAGTGTAACCTTTTAATGATATTTACCAGGGTTAAAGGTAAATATGGAAATTAAAGGTAAAAATAATATAATAATAATATAAAATTAACCTATGATGTGTTCTAATTTCACTGGATTAGTTTTTTTCAACCAAAATAAACCTTAGGTCAAAAATATGATCCTTTTTACAACACTTTTATTATATTATTGTAATGATTATATTTTATATAAAGAAGAGTTAAAAGTTTCATATTTAAAATTTAATAACTAAATAATTGTTAATATAGGGTTATAAATAATATAAATTAGAATATAATATTTCAATTTTAATATAATTAATACAAATTCATTAGGATAATTTAATTTTAATTTTTAGAGAATAATTATATTAATTAAAGGCTTGTATAATAACGATGTATTAATTGTTTAATTAATTGATATATTAAATAAATTATATTTGAAATATTAAAATAAATATAATTTTACTTAACTAAAGACATAAAAAGAATTTATAGATATATTAGACATGTTATTGACATATTTTAATTATTTTTTAGAAGTTATCATGTTGGAATTATATTTTTAAAAACTCTAATATTGAATAGTATGAAAATTGACATAATTGATATTTTAAAAAAAATAATATTTTATTTAATATTATAAAATTCATAAAAATCTATGGTTCAGAAAACTTAAATTATCTTGTTAAATATGTCATAAATTATCCAATTGGGGTTAATTTGATATTTTATTGTAACTATATTAACCCTATTGTATAAAAATACAAGCAGTCACAATAAAAGTTAAATTGTTTAACTCTGGGTTAAAGCCAAACAATAAGGTTTTTTATAAACTAAACATGTCCAAAATTAATTTTATGATGAAATTTTTCCAACAATAATCTTATACTATAATTAACTCACTTTTTATCCATTTTTAATTGAAAAATATTATATATTAATTTAATATTTTAAGAGACTCATAAATTGTCCCTCCCATCTCTTGGGCACTTCTCCTTCTCTTAAATTAACACCTCTAAATCCCATTTGTTTATAAAAAACACATCCATTTATTCTCCATGCTTCCCTAAGTACGTCCTAGAGGTCATAATTTAGAATTAAAGACATCCTATAGAGTCCTTTTGTACAAATCAAAAGGAGAAACCAAAAAAGATGTAATTGTTTTCTCACCTCTTTCAAAGTTATTTTCATCATCAACTTCATATTTCTATGTTGTTACCGTAACAAAGTTATAAATCTATAATATAATATATTATTACATGTTTTTATTATTATGGTACATTCATATTCACACTTTTACCCACCCTACAAAAACAATATCTCAATGTGTGCGTACGTACGACTTACCGTTTCCACACCGTGGTGTAAACTATTTTTCATGTATACTTTATTTATTTGGGTATCAAGATGGATATAAAGGATTAAAATAATCAATATGAAATAATATTTTTTATTTATAATTCATATCCCAACAAATTCCCTACCCTTTACCAATATTTGATGATATCATCACTTGTACTTACGTATGACTTACCATCTCCATGACACGATGAGATTCATCTTCCACATTTATCATTCAAGAATGATTATAATAAATATAATTATTATTAATAAATAGGAAATATATGATATAAAAATTATACATGTATATATATATAAATATATTTCATTCACTTATTTCCATTCAATATGATCAAAAACTGAATCAACATTCATGCGTACGTACGATCTACCGTCTCCATGAACCGTGTATTCCCATTCATATATCTCTATATTATATATATATTTATATTCTTAATATAAATGATATATAAATCATGTTATAAATTATTTAAATAATTAAATCATGATATACATAATATTATCATGAATAACAAGTCAAAACCTGTATGATAAAGACAACGATTATTACCTGAAATGTTTCTTTAACATTGAAATTATTAATAAAAGGTTAATATAAAGCCATAAAAGAATAATATATGATATCATAAATATTATTAATATTATAGTATCTAAATTAATAATATTTTTTAAAACCATTAATAGAATTTTCAGACATATACAGAGAGTATCAGACTTAAGGTAAGTGAATTCCGTCTCAGTTTTAATTTTCATGGGATATAAGACATGTTCACTATCTGTTTCTTGTGTGTGGTGTAGGTATTTGTAAAATTATATTTTATATCATGAATATTTTTATATTCATAGTATTTGATGATTCGTTTTAATATATTGGGCCATATTATTTAAATGTTCAAATTGGTAGGGACTCTTTGAAAGTCTAAAGAATTAATCATTCATCCATTTCAATATTCTTTATATTATCATACATATTTATTTATATGTATATAAAGGATTATAACGATTTTTGTATTTTTAATTTCATTCAAATTTTCTAAAAAGGAATATTTTTATGGTTTTATGTGATGGATTTTTTTCTCAGTGTTATTTCTGTGAGACACATGCCTCACACATAACTTGTTTATTCTACGAGGCGTATATACTGCCTGTAAAAGAATTTTATGAGTATTATGAATAATATTATAATATTTTTATATTCTTATTATTTTATTTCATACTAAGGTCATGTGATTATATTAATAATAATGTTATGAGTATTGATTTCAAAATTTCTCCCATATTTGTGATTATTTAATTTTAAGTATCAGTTGGGGTATATTTAAAATCCCTGTCTTTGTTTTCCATATATGTTTTCCTAAAATGTTTTGATATTATCATATGAATGGTTAAAGTAATTTTTACCCATTTTTATTTTACTTCATGGTCTTAAATAAATAATTCCTTTATTTTTTAAAAAAGGTTCTTTTTTAACATTTCTAGTAGAAGTATGAGAAGAATGATTTTTTAACATATACAATATTAATAGAGTTTTATGATTTCATAATTATTTAGTACCTTGAAGCGTCCCCTACAATATTACAATATTATTTTAAAAGAATATGGTTTCATTTAAAATTACAAATAAATTTTAAAAAATTATTCTATTTCAGAAAAGAATGGATTTTTTCCTTGAGAATTATTTTAAATGATTTTCATGATTCCATTATATATTTACATATTGGTTTCAATGAAAAGGGGTTTTGAAAATGATTTCCGTTTTAAAAAGTTATTTTTTAAGTAATATTCATGTTTCATTTAAACTTTCAATATCATTCCCCACATATGATTATAAACTTTGTTATTGTTCAATAATTCCATTCATATTCATTCTATAAATGATTTATGTTTTGATTGAATAATTTTTTAGAAACCCGACTATTTTTCATGGATTATGGTTTTGATAAAATGAGTCTAAAAATGATATTATAACATGTTTATGATTCCCATTATATTCCTTGGGTTATGTTTGAGATTAATGTTTTATTTTTTGGTATAAAACATTTGTATTTGATATAATTATGATATGGGTGGGACCTATATCTCCCTCCAATGCATTGAGTAAAGATTTATATCTCACGGGATAAACTAAGATGGTCTTGGGAGTGAACCTTGACTACTAAGATCATAATACCCCAGGTTTTTAAAAATAAATTAATGTACATGAAACTTTGTTATAATTATATAGTTATAGCTAGCCTTTGAACAAATTTTTTTCACTTCTATGTTTTGAATTTCGAAAATCTATCTTCTACAATTGTGAGGAGTAAGTTATTTGGAATCTAATGAAACCAACATGATTTTTGGTGAATAGTAACATATCCTTATGAGTTGTAATGTGAATAGTAATATGACCATATTTAAAAGTAAATTTTATAATTATATTATTTTCAAAAGGCCTCAAGATAGTGATTACTTGATTAATTTTTCATGGTGTTAAAAAATGTTTTAGATTCAAAATTGTTAATTTTTAATAAATTATTATTTTATTTAAATGAAAATTAAAAATATTCAAAAAATTATTTTCAAAAAATGGATTTCATTTTTTTTATTATACACATAATGAAATGGTTAGGTTGAATTATTTTTATTTTTCTGAAAGTCATGATTTTTTTATGAAAAGTAAAATATGATAAATTATGGTAAATGGTAAATACTTGTTTTACTACATCATAGGTGACTCAAGGATGAGGTAAGACCACATTATTCGAACTCACAAGCAATTATTACTATTTGGGGTGACATGAATCAACACTATTCATAGTCTTTAGAAAACATATTATAATAATGATTAATATAATTAAAAATCCACCCTCTCCTCCACTATAAATACCACACTCTTTCCCCTCTTCCACTAACTCCTATCAAGCCTTGAGAATTGTCTATGTTATGAAAAATTCCCTCCCCAAGGCTCTTATCCAAGTATAATACCTTCTGGTCTCACAAAAAGTCCAAAACCAAGGGCCTTAAGAAGGATCTCAAAGAGAAGACATCAAGAGGTAAACATCCACTTTTGTTTTTGTGCTTTACTTTTAATTTTTTTCTACTCTTCTTCATTCATAAACTCCCCTTATAAAATATGAATGAATGATACATTATCTTAAATATTATATATTTTATCATGTTTATGTAATATTTAATATTATACTACTTCTCCTATCCAACTAATTTATGAAATTAAAACATTTTCCTTGTCATGTCGATTTACTGACATCATGGATGATGTGACTTAAATTTCTTTTACTTCATTAATGAATGGTCATGAAACAATTTTAAGGGTTTAAATAGATTATAATTTATTTATTATATAATATATATGGTTTTGGAATCATTTTTTTCACATTTTATTAATTTCTAAAATAAAACGAGTTCTTTATGATTGAAGAATCACCAAAATGACCTTAAAAATATCAATAATGTTTTAACTTATGAATCATCCTCATGTTAGAATTAAAATTAATAAATTGTATAAATTATGGTCCTGGAAATATATAATTATCCTTCCATTACAATTCTACAGTTTCACTTCAAATCAACAAAAATATCCATCATGAATTGATCATGAAAATCATGTAAAGTACACACAAAAAAATAGAAGGAACAACATACTAACAATTAATGGGAGAAAATATGTAATGAAATGATCATATAAGGTATTATAAACATGAATATTTTTATTTAATATATTAATAACACTCTTTTTACCATTATACTTGATGTTTAAATTTTTTTTAAGTTTGACAAACCCGAGGTACGGGAATTCATAACCAGATTTCTATTCATTGGGATAATATTCTACTTCATTATTTATGAGGTATTATGATTGTTTGTATGATGATTTTTTTATATTATTTATAATTATGTTTATTTAAATTTTATATACATATTACATCCACTCTATTAAGTATAAATTTAATTATGTGATATTTATAAGGGGATTTTCTTTTAAAATCCCCTTTTAATTTTCTGTTTTACAAAATTCAAAAGAATTGTTTTTATGAAATTATTCATGTTTTATGATTTTGTTTTTATTCATGGGAATTGTTTATTAGAAAGGGTAGAACCTATTTATCCCTATAATAAATTGGGTATGTGTAAGTTGGAGGTCTGCCGTTGGCTTACTTCAAGTGTAACTGTGGTTGTTACACAAATTGTTAGGCAACCGTTAGGGTTACAAATTATAAGGTAGCCATGGGGGTTCTGATATTATGTATGTAATTACCCAAGATACCTATATTTTTGTACTTAATTTTAATATGTTTTTTTTAATCTCATGAAAACATGGAGTGTCCCAAATTAAGTTTATATGGGTGAAAAGTATGTCTTTTTGAAAATGATTTCATATGTTATAAGTCTTCATAGACAATTGTTTTTCTTCCTCCATTTTATATCCCTTACGAATCTTTTTGTTCTCATACCATGTTTGAAAATTAATTTCAATGGCTATAATTATGTTTAGGAAAAATAAGTAATCCATGTTAAATGTAATGATGATTTTTTAATTAAATCATGTTTTATTTGAAAAGAATTATATTTTTGATGAAATGAATAATATTTTTATGTTATCCACTCTTTATTAATGTGGAATTTTATGAATGTATAATGCCCCAATTATCTAATTCTATAAACTTTAAAGGATCCTAAATGTGAAATTAATTGATTAATTGACTATATTCATGATTACGTAATGTAATAATCTAATGTCCTTATAGTTGGTATTAGAGAATGATATTAATAACTTTATGTGTTAGGATGATGTTAATATAATAAAAAAATGATTTCATTTCATTTTTAATTTTAAATGATATAGAATTTAAAGATCACCATGCTAACTTGACTAAGATATGTTTTTTTAGAATAGTTTTCGGCAAAAGAAACATGGAAGATGAATAGAAGAGGCATTGGAAGAATGATATCCTTCGGAATCTCTAGCCTAGAATGGTACGGATTAGAACTGATCAGTTTGTGAATGTAATAGATCATGTGACATATGAAATAAACGGTGGTGGTATCCATGAACAAGAACAACCAGAGGTACCACAATAGAATATGATGATAGTGGAAAATTTTATGGGACACCACCCTCTTACTTTCAATGAATATTGAGACCCAATAGTGGTTGAAAGATGGATTAAGGCCCTTGAAAATTTCTTCAAAGTTATGGGTTCTTCAGATAATAAAAGGTATGTATTTCCATTTATCATTTTGAAGGTGAAGCTGATAAGTGGTGGTCAGTGGTAAAAAATATCAGGGATAGGGAGGATATTGATTCCTTTGTGTGGAATGAATTTAAATGTATTTTACTTGAAAAATATTTTCCTAAGGTGGTGCAACAGAAGATGGTGAATCAATTCCTTGAATTGAAGGAAAATGTGTAAATTTTATTGGTTGTATATGAAGAAAACTTCACCTGACTAGTGATGTATACTCCAAATATTATTCTGGATCTTGGTAGAAATATAAACCACATTTACTCAGGATTAATGCCAAGGTATCGTAGTGAATTAGCCTCCTATGAATTCATAAATTATGAGAAAACTGTCTGATGTGATAAGAGTATAGAGATAGAGTTTGATGATGATCACATGCAATTTGAAAAAAAGGAGAAGAATAGGTCAAGTTAGAATGAGATGGGTAAGAATCAACCAATGAAATCATATGGTAAGAAATTCTAGTTTCCAATTTGTGAAAAGTGAGTAAAAAGAACCCTGGGGAATCCTTACCAAAAAATGGGAAGTGTTTTCGATGTGCTAAGTTTGGACATATGGTCAGATATTGTAATGAAAATTATTTTAATAGTAATCATAAGAAGAAAAATGTTAAGTGTTTTAAATGTGGAGTGATGGGTCATTATGAAAATTCTTTACCAAAGAGATATCAGAATGATGCAAAGATGCCAAATTATAAAAAAAAATAGTGTGGTGATATCCTTTTTGACTACATCAGCAGATGTAGGGCCATTAAATGAAGTTGTATCAGGTACCTTGTTTGTTTACTCATATTTTCCTAATGTTTTGTTTAATAAAAGTTCTACATATTCCTTTATTTATTAGGACTTTTTTGGAAAATTGGAAATATTTCCTCAATAAATAATATTAGAACTTATTATTAAAACACCACTGGAAAATATTATAGCAGTGAGGAATTATAAAAATCATTCTATTATAGTTAGAAAAAATTCTTTACTTTCAAAACTAGTTCATTTTTTCTTATTAGTGGTGGATGTCATTATGGGAATGTATTGGATATCCGTTTATGATGCTATGATTTATTATACAGCTATAGAAGTTGTCTTCTAGAAGTATTTTCAGTTTGTATTCAAGAAAAGAACCATACAGTTGATAAAATATCAAGAAGGTGAGAAAATGTTGAAATATGGAAATGAATGTTATCTCGCCCATATTGTTGAAAACAAAGGAACTATTAATATTAATGATGTGCTAGTGTTAAATGAATACAATGTTGTTTTTTATGATGAGTTACCTGATTTCATATATGATCAATAAGTAGAATTCATAATTGAATTAGTTCACGGTGGTAAGATAATTTCAAATCCACCATATCGAATGGCTCAAATGGAACTTCATGAATTGAATAATCCTTTACAGGATTTTCTTGATAAAGAAATCATTCTCCCAAGAACTTCAGCATGGGGTCTCCAGTTTTTTTCATTAAAAAAAGATGGTTCCATGAGATGTTTCATTGATTATATAGCTTTTAGTAACATCAATGTGAAAAATAATCATCATTTTCCATGTATCAATGACTTTTTTGATCAGCTCCAGAGAGCTTAGTATTTTTTCAATATTGACATGAGATATAGATACCATCAGCTAAAGGTGAAGGAGGATGAAATTCCAAAAAAAACTTTTTGTACTAGATATGGGAATTATTAATTTTTTGTTATGATTTTTGGGATAACTAATGCACCTTCTGCATGCATGAATCTTATAAATAGAAAATTTCATGAGTTCTGGGATAAGTTTGTGGTTGGGTTTATTGATGAATTTATGGTATTTTTCTATGAGTAAAGAGGTGCATGAAAAAAATCTTAGAGTTGTTTTTAAAAACATAATGAAAAATAAACTACATGAAAAATTGATCAAGTGCAATTTTTTATTGCAATAGATTTATTTTCCTAGGAACATTATAAATAAATAAGGAATAATAGTTTATCTAGCTAAAACAAAAGTGGTTGATGAATGGAAAAGTCCTAAAAACATAATAGAGATTTATAGTTTTATTGTATTAGTAGGTTATCACATGAAAGTATTACTATTTTTGGTCACATGAATCAAGACTAATCATAGTCTTGAGAAAAATTATTATAATAATGATTAAAATATTGTAAAACCCATCCTCTCCTCCACTATAAATACCACCCTAATTCCCCTCATCCTCACACAAAACTAAAGCCTTTGGAATATTTAATGTTCTTAAATATTCCCTCTATCAGTATCTTCCCATGTCCAAGACATAATGGACTCACAAAAAGGTGAAAACCAAAGGCCTTAAGAAGGATCTCAAGGAGAATATGTCAAGAGGTAATCATCATCTTTTGTTTTCTTTCTTTTCTTTTCATTTTATTTTCTACTCTTTTTTCATTCCACAACTCCCCTTATCCAAGAGGAATTAATGATCAAGTATCATGAATATTCAGGATGTAATATGTTTTATGGAATATTAACCATTATACTTCTTCTCCTCTACCACTTATTCAAGAAACTAAAACACCATCTGTGATGGGTCGATTTACTAACATCGTGGACGATGTGATTTTAATTTCTATTACATACTTCATTACTGGTAATGAATCCATTTTTAAGGTTGAACCAAATTATAAATTATAAATTATATCTTATATATAGTTCATGAATTCTTTTATAGACATGTTATTAATTTATAAAACAAAATGAGTTCATTATGATCGAAGAATCGCCAAAATGACCTAAAAAATATCAATATAGTTTTATTTTATGAATCATACTCATGTATGAATTAAAAATGATAAATTTTATAATTTATAGTTATGTAAATATTTAAATACCATTCCATTCAAATTATGGTGTTTCACTTCCAATTGACATGAATATCCCTCATGAACCAGTCATGGAAATCATGTAAAGAACGCACCCAAAATAATGGATGTAACAAAATAATAACAATTATAGGGAGAAATGAGTTAATAAAATGATCATATAAGGTATTATAAACATGAATATGTTTCATTAAGATACTAATAACACTATTTTAACCATTATATAGGATGTTTAAACATGTTTGAAGTAATAAAGACACAAGGTAAAAGAATTCTTAATCGAATTTAAATTCATCGGGTTATCATTATACTTCATTATTTATGAGGTATTAATATTGTTTGTGTGAAAAATTCTGTTTATATTATGTTGAAATATTTTTATAAAAATATTATATAGATATTATAAACACTATATTATGTCTCTCTTCAATTATATGATATTTATAATGGGTTTTTCTTTTAAATTCCTCATTTAAAATTCTGTTTTACAAAATTCAAAAGTAATTTTTTTGAAATTATTAATGTTGTATGATTATGTAATGGTTCTTGGGAATTGATTATATTAAAGAGTGTTAACTATATATCCCTCCAATTCCTTGGGTATTTTTATATTGGAGGTCGGTCGTATGGTTACTCCAAGTGTAACTGCGATGGTTACACAAATTGTAAGGTAATAGTGAGGGTTAAAATTATGAGGTAGCCGAGAGGGTTACAAGATTATGTATGTAATACCCCAAGATACCTATGTGGTTCTATTTAATTTATATATGTTTTCTAGAAGTATCTTTTAAATATGAAATTTCAAAAAGTAAGTTTATATTGGTGACACTTATTTATTTTTGAAAATGATTTCATACGTTACAAGTATTCTTAGACTATTGTGTTCCTTAATTCTTTTAATACCCCTTACTGAGATTTTTATGATCATACCATGTTTTTAAATTATTTTTATAGGTTATATTAAATTTTATGAAATAGAAGGAATCCAAGTGAAATTTTATGAATATTTTTCAAATAAATCATGTTTTATATGAAAATAATTATATTTTGGAAGAAATGAATATTGTTTTTATAGTATCCACACTATATTAATGTGGAATGTTATGAATTTATTATTTCATAATTATCTAAATCTATACAATTGAAAACATACTCAATGTGAAAGGAAGTTAGTTCTTGAATAAATTCAAGATTATGTAATGTAATAAGGTCAGGTCCTTATAAATATTGACATGGGAGTGATCCATTGTTAGAAATATGGTATGAGTCAACTCATGATACTAAGATGGCCATGGTAGTGAACCATGAATAATAAGATGGTATGTAAAGTGAACTCATGTTATTATGAGGTATATGGTAGTGAACCATGACTACTAAGATGGTATGGAGTGTTAACCCATACTACTAAGATGGTCATGGAAGCAATGTCTGGGATACTATGGAAATCAGTATGTGATTATTTGTTTACCCCAGTTACATGTTTTATTACTATGTAAATCTTTCATGTATCATGTTATTTATTTCATTAATATTCATGTCTTATGAACTATAATTATTTAATTTTGAATTTATGTATATGATATTTGATATGCATGGTATGATCTTCTATTTTGGGGATCTTTTTCTCATACCATTACGCTAATGATTAAGCTTACATATCTCCCTTGTTTACCCTTATTGAGGACTTTAGCTCACCCTTTTCTTATGTTTCCATTACCTAGGTTATGAAGAATGGTTCTAGCTAGATGTACTACAGGTGCTGATCTTTATGGGATATGTTAATGATCTTTCACCATTATTGGATATTTTTTCCATATTTCTAAAGACACTAAACTATTAAAGTCCCCATGAATGTATTTTTTGTAATGTACTGAATATACTTCTAAAATGATGTAATATCAATGTATGTTAATCGTAGGTCTCTATTGTTGGTTCCATAGGAATGATTTAATCAAACATTGGAAACTAGGATAGGAAAACTTTAATGAGATCCAAAGGTATAATTTTAAGGATAATTATAGGGATTCCTCTAAGGATAATTATAAGGGTGAGTCAACATTTAGGAAATTGTCTTGGAATATTGGTAAAGAATAGAGTGATTGGTTTTCTTGAAGTACATATCTGTCTAGACACTACACAAGGATGCGTCTCTAGAATAGATGTAACTAGGGGTAACAACCCCAACAAGATGTTTTGGGCCTGAATCGAGCTAATCTGGTGCATAAAAATGTGCCTTCTTGCACAACTAGTATGATAATACCTAGAGATATTCTTTAGAAACTCAAAAACTCTCCGTGATCCAATATTCAGCATTTGAATCAAAGTTGGCTATGAATAAACTAGGGTCAACCTAAGGTTTCATATATTAAAGATGGTGTCATAATTTAGACATCCTATAAGTGACTTTTTATTATTATGTGGTTCCTCATTATTATAAATGTTTCTTACACTATGATTTGTTGTTTTATTAAATTTATGGAACCAAATAGATTTGGGTTAACATTTAATGTTATGGACAAATTGTTGACTATGAGAAACGAAACAGCAAAATGAACGGAGGGAATGATATTGTGATTATTCCGAATTAGTTATCATGATATATGATTGAAAAGGTAAACATTAGTGGCATTAATAATTGATAAAATAAGAGGAAGGTGTACTTTTATTCATGTTCACTTGGTGAGAAACATAGAAACAATAATATTAATCTTTCTACATGTCATGAAAATGGGAAGAATAACCTTTGGGAATACCTCAAATGGAGGGGAAGATGTTATTTTTTTGGGAAAAAGGTTCGTAATGTGATGTACTATAATGGAGTTCATTTACATAGGTTTGGAGAAAATGGGTATTACCCAACTTGATGCCATATCCTAAGAATTTACATCTATTTCATGGAAGGACCTATTCCATGGCAATCATTGAAGAGGAAATATTAAAGTGTTTATTATGAAATATATAAGGATTTATTAGTTTATGTGTTTTTTACTGTGGATTTATATGAATATGTTGAATGTTTCTAATGGGATAGTGTAGTGATTTAATGATATGGTGATATTTTGACTAAGGGAATGTAACCCTTAATGTATTATTTATGTCAATATAATGTTTTATGGATAAAGATACATGGGATATGAATATATAAATTGGACATCACTGAATACCTTGGAAAAAAATATGGATTGCTTGATAGGTGGTTTATGATACAACTAATGATGATTACAAAATTTTTTAATTTAAGGAATTGATCCAATACACTTTGGAATAAGGGATCATACATGTTTTCTTAAAATATTTTTGGTAATTGAGGTTGTTACCATGTTTCAAGAGAATATATGATGACAGTATTAACATGTTTCTTAATGTGAATACCAAGAGATTCATTATGACATGAATTTAATTATACATGTATATATATATAAATATATGTCATTCACTTATTTCCATTCAATATGATAAAAAATGGAATCAACATTCATGCGTACGTACGACCTACCATCTCCATGAACCGTGTATTCCCATTCTTATATATCTATATTATATATATTTAAATTATTAATATATATGATATATAAATCATGTTATATATTATTTTATTAATTAAATCTTGATCTACATAATATGATCATGAATAACAAGTCAAAACCTGTACGATAAAGACAACGATTATTACCTGAAATTTTTCTTTAACATGGAAATTATTAATAAAAGGTTAATATAAAGCCATAAAAGAATAATATATGATAACATAAATATTATTAATATTCTATTATGTAAATTATAATATTTTTTAAAACCATTAACAAGATTTTCGGACACATACAGAGAGTATCATACTTAAGGAAAGTGAATTCCATCCCAGTTTTAATTTTCATGGGATATAAGCCATGTTCACCATCTGTTTCTTGTGTGTGGTGTATGTATTTATCAAATTATATTTTATATAATGAATATTTTTATATTCACAGTATTTGATGATTAATTTTAAGATATTGGGCCATATTATTTAAATGATCAAATTGGTAGGGGAATATTTTGAAAGTTTAAAGAATTAATCATTCCTCCATTTCAATATTCTTTATATTATCGTACATATTTATTTATATGTATATATAGGATTATAACGATTTTTTTATTTTTAATTTCATTAAAATTTTCTAAAAAGTAATATTTTTATGGTTTTTTGTAATGGATATTTTTCTCAACGTTATTTCTATGAGACACATGCCTCATACATTACTTGTTTGTTCTATGAGGTTTATATACTGCATATGAAAGCCTCTTATGAGTATTATGTAGAATATTATAATATTTTTATATTCTTATTATTTTATTTCATACATAGGGCATGTGATTCTATTAATAATAATGTTATGAGTATTGATTTCAAAATTTCTCCCATATTTGTGATTATTTAATTTTAAGTATCCGTTGGGGAATATTTAAAATCCCTGTCCATGTTTTCCATATATCTTTCCCTAAAATGTTTTGATATTATCATATGAATGTTTAAAGTAATTTTTACCCATTTTTTACTTTTACTACATGGTATTAAATGAATAATTCTTTTATTTTTTAAAAAATGTTCTTTTTTAACATTTCCAGTAGAAGTATGAGAATAATGCTTTTTTAACATATACAATATGAATAGAGTTTTATGATTTCATAATTATTTAGTAACTTGAAGCGTCCCCTACAATCATACAATATTATTTTAAAAGAATATTTTTTCATTTAAAATTCCAAATAAATTTTAAAAAATTATACTATTTCAGAAAAGAACAGATTTTTTCCTTGAGAACCATTTTAAATAATTTTCATGATTCCTTTATATATTAACATATTGGTTTCAATGAAAAGGGGTTTTGAAAATGTTTTCTGTTTTAAAAAGTGATTTTTTAGGTAATATTCATGTTTCATTTAAAATTTCAATATCATTCCCCACCTGTGATTTTAATCTTTGTTATTGTTCAAGAATACCATTCATATTCATTCTCTAAATGGTTTAGGTTTTGATTGAATAATTTTTTAGAAACCCCACTATTTTTCATGGGTTATGGTTTTGATAAAAAGAGTCTAAAAATAATATATTTTCCACATGTAATGATATGAGAACATGTATATGATTCCCATTATATTCCTTGGGTTATGTTTAAGATTAATGTTTGATTTTTTGTATAAAACATTTGTATTTGATATAATTATGAGATGGGTGGGACCTATATCTCACGGGATAAACTAAGATGGTCTTGGGAGTGAACCATGACTACTAAGATTATAGCACCCCAAGTTTTTAATAATAAATTAATGAGCATTAAACTTTGTTTTAATTATATAGTTATAACTATCCTGTGAACAGTTTTTTTTTCACTTCTATGTTTTGAATTTCGAAAATAGATCTTCTACAATTATTAGGATTAATTTATTTAGAATCTAATAGAACCAACATGGGTTTTGGTGAATAGTAACATATCCTTATGAACTGTAATGTGAATAATAATATGACCATATTTAATAGTAAATTTTATTATTATATTATTTTAATAAGGCCTTAAGATAATGATTACTTGATTAATTTTTCATAGTGTTAAAAAATGTTATAGATTCAAAATTGTTAATTTTAAATAAATTATGATTTTATTTAAAAATTAAATTAAAAATATTTAAAAAATTATTTTTAAAAAATGGAGTTCATTTTTTTTTGTATTCTACACACAAAAAAATGGTTAGGTTGAATTTTTTTATTTTTCTGAAATTCATGAAATTTTTTTGAAAAGTAAAATATGATAAATTAAGATAAATGCTAAATAATTTTTTACTAAATTATAGGTGAATCAAGGATGAGGTAAGACCACATGATTTGAACTCACAAGAAATTATTACTATTTGGGGTGATATGAATCAATACTATTCATAGTCTTGGGAAAAATATTATAATAATGATTAATATAATTTAAAATCCATCCTCTCCTCCACTATAAATACCATACTCTTTACCCTCTTCCAATAACTCCTCTCAACACTTGAGAATTGTATATGTTTTGAAATATTCCATCCCCAAGGCTCTTCTCTAAGTCCAATAACTTCTGGTCTCACAAAAAGTCCAAAACCAAGGGCCTTAAGAAGGATCTGAAAGAGAAGACATCAAGAGGTAAACATCCCCTTTTGTTTTCGTTCTTTACTTTTAATTTTTTTCGAATCTTCTTCATTACTAACCGCCCCTTATCTAATAGTAATGAATGATAAATTATCTTAAATATTATATATTTAATCATGTTTATGTAATATTTAATATTATACTACTTCTCCTCTCCCAATAATTCATGAAATTAAAACATTTTCCTTGTCATGTCGATTTACCGACATCGTGGATGATGTTACTTACATTTCTTTTACGTCCTTAAAGAATGGTCCTGAAACAATTTTTATGGTTTAAAAAATATTATAATTTATATATTATATCATATATAATGTTTTGGAATCATTGTTTTCACATTTTATTAATTTCTAGAACAAAACGGTTTCTTTATGATTGAAGAATCACCAAAATGAACTTAAAAATATCAATAATGTTTTAACTTATAAATCATCTTCATGTTAAAATTAAAATTGATAAATGGTATAAATTATGGTTCTATAAATATGTAAGTACCCTTTCATTTCAATTATGTAGTTTCACTTCAAATCAACAAAAATATCCATCATGAACTGATCATGGAAATCATGTAAAGAACGCACACAAAAAAATGGAAGGAACAACATACTAACAATTAATGGGAGAAATGATGTAATTAAATGATAATATAAGGTATTATAAACATTAATATGTTTATGTAATATATTAATAACACTATTTTGACCATTATACTTTATGTTTAAAATTTTTTTAAGTTTGACGAACCCGAGGTAAGGGAATTCATAACCATATTTCCATTCATTGGGATAAAATTATACTTCATTATTTATGAGGTATTATGATTGTTTTTGTGATGAATTTTTTTATATTATGTATAATTATGTTTATTTACATTTTATATACATATTACATCCCCTATATTAAGTATATATTTAATGATGTGATATTTATAAAGGGATTTTCTTTTAAAATCCCCTTTTAATTTTCTGTTTTAAAAAATTCAAAATAATTGTATTTATTGAATTATTAATGTTTTATGATTATGTTTTTATTCATGGAAATTGTTTATGAGGAAGGTTAGAACCTATATCTACCTATAATTCATTGGTTATGTGTAAGTTAGAGGTCTTCCTTTTGCTTACTCCAAGTGTAACTGTGATTGTTACACAAATTGTTAGGCAACTGTTAGGGTTACAAATTATAGGGTAGCCATGGGGGTTATGATATTATGTATGTAATTCCAAAAGATACCTATATTTCTCTAATTAATTTTAATATGTTTTGTTTAAATCTCATGAAAACATGGCGTGTCCCAAAGTAAGTTTATATGGGTGATAAGTATGTCTTTTTGAAAATGATTTCATACGTTACAAGTTTTCCTGGACAATTGTTTTCCTTCCTTCTTTTTATATCCCTTACTAATATTTTTGTTCTCATACCTTTTTTTAAAATGAATTTTATTGGTTATAATGACGTTTTAGACAAATAAGTAATCCATGTTAAATGTAATGATGATTTTTCAATGAAATCATGTTTTATTTGAAAAAAATTATATTTTTGATGAAATGAATACATTTTTTATGGTATCCACTCTTTATTAATGTGGAATGTTATGAATGTATAATTCCCCAATTATCTAATTCTATAAACTTTAAAGGATCCTAAATGTGAAATTAATTGATTAATTGACTATATTCATGATTTTGTAATGTAATAATCCCATGTCCTTACAGTTGGTATTAGAGAATGATATTAATAACTTTATGTGTTAGGATGATGTTAATATAATGACAGAAATGATTTTATACTATGTTTAATTTGAAATTATATAGATTTTAAAGATCACCATGATAACTTGACTAAGATATGTTTGTTTAGAATGGTTTTCAGCAGAAGAAACATGGAAGATGAATAGAAGAGGCATTTGAAGAATGATATCCTTCAGATTCTACAACCTAAAATGGTAGGGATTAGAACAGATCAGTTTGTGATAGTAATGGCTTAGGTGACATATGAAATAAATGGTGGTGGTATCCATGAATGAGAACAACCAGAGGTATCACAACAGAACATGAAGATAGTGGAACATTTTATGGGACAACACCCTCTTACTTTCAATGAATCTTATGACCCAATAGTGGCTGAAATATGGATTAATGCCCTTGAAAAGTTTTTCGATGTTATGGGTTCTTCAGATAATCAAAAGGCATGTCTTTCCATTTATAATTTTGAAGGTGAAGCTGATAAGTGGTGGTTATTTTTAAAAAATATCAGGGATAGGGATGATATTGATTCCTTTGAGTGGGATGAATTTAAATGTATTTCCCTTGAAAAATATTTTCCTAATGTGGTGAAACATAATATGGTGAATCAGTTCCTTGATTTGAAGGAAAATGTGTAAATTTCATTGGATTTATATGAAGAAAACATCACCAGATTTGTGATGTATTCTTCAAAGCTTATTCTGGATCTTGATAGAAATATCAACCACATTTACTAAGGATTAAGGCCAAGGTATCATAGTGAATTATCCTCCTGTGAATTCAAAAGTTATGGCAAACTTGTCCGATCTGATAATAGTATAGAGATAGAGTTTGATGATGATCACATGCACTTTGAAAATAAGGAGAATAATAAGTCAAGCTGGAATGATATGGGTATGAATCGATGAAAGAAATCATATGGTAAGAAATTCCAGTTTCTAGTTTGTGAAAAGTAAGGAAAAAGCACCCTGGGGAATCCTTACCAAAAAATGATAAGTGTTTTGGATGTGCTAAGTTTCGACATATAGTCTGATATTTTAATGAAAATGATTTTAATAATAATCCTAAGAAGATAACTGTTAAGTGTTTTAAATGAGGAGAGATGGGACATTATGAAAATGATTTTCCAAAGAGATATCAGAATGATGCAAAGAAGCCAAATTATAAAAAAATAGTGTGGTGAGATCCTTTGTGACTACATCAGTAGAAATAGGTCCATTAAATGAAGTTGTATCGGGTACCTTGTTTGTTTACTCATATTTTCTTAATGTTTTGTTCAATAAAAGTTCTACACATTCCTTTGTTTATTAGTACTTTTCTAAAAAATTGAAAATATTTCCTCAATAAATAAGATTGGAACTTATTGTTAAAACACCACTGGGAAATATTATAGTAGTGAGGAATTATAAAAATCATTCTATTATGGTCTGAAAAAAGTCTTTACTTTCAAAACTTATTCATTTTTCCTTATTAGTGGTTGATTTTACTATGAGAATGGATTGGATTTCTATTTATGATGCTATGATTTACTATAGAGCTAAAGAAGTTGTCTTCTAGAATGATTTTAAGTTTGTATACAAGAAAAGAACCATACAGTTGATAAGATATCAAGAAACTAAGAAAATGTTGAAATATGGAAATGAATGTTATCTTTCTCATATTTTTGAAAACAAGGGAACTGTTAATATTAAGGATGTTCCAGTGTTAATTTTAGGCACTCTAGTTTCCTTTTATTTTTTACTATCATGTGATTGATGACCTCAATCACTCCCTATAAATATTTATGGTTTTCCTTCTTGTCGAATCTTCACTCCTAATAGATGTTATACTATGCAGAAAGCCATTGATATGTTTCCTTGTGTAACCATTATGGTTCAAAATTTTCCATTTTAAGGAGAGTTTTTTATCCATTATTATGATGTCAGTTTCTATGAATGAAACTTTCAACTATTAAATCTTTGACAACCCAAAAAAATTTCAAGTGTGAAATTCCAATTAAAGGGGGTATAATGTTACACCCCATGTTTTTATTAACATTTTCTTCAAATAAATTAAAATTTTTATTTATATATTTCATTACACTATGTCAAACAATCCTTTCACATGGAACCGACTTGTTGTATGTTGCAGACAACAACAACATGGATTGTGCTACAACCAACACTGACTTGGTCTACCATTAACACAATAATGAGTTTCTATGAAACACACAAACATATATATATATATATATATTTAGTTAAATTAAATAGTTATAACATAGTCATTAAATATATTTATATTAATATTAATATTTCCTACATAGTTTTTCTATAAAAACATATGTGATAATGAAAGATATGATATTTGGTGAAGTCCATCAATGTTTATAAAAATCATTTTCTCAAATGAACTGCATAAAATAATGAAATTAATTTTAGACACATTAAGATGTTAAATTTGATAAAATATCATTTTTTTTGAATTCATAACATTAATATTATCTTAGGGTGATATTTTAGTAATTTTTTTACAAAGTTTCAATTTTTTATGAGTCGTGAAAAATACTGCATAATTAAATACCAACATTTAATTAAATTAATTACTTTACTATAAATTGATTTTAAATAAACAATTGATAAATAATACATATTTTAACGAAATTTATGAAATTGGAATCATAATTATAAATCAGATATAAAAAATTATTGAACTTTTGGGCATCGCTTTTAACCATCTTTTAACCATATTTACGAGATTAACAGTAAATGAAATTTTACCGATTTGGTGAATTGAATTTCAAAAAAAGAAATACATTGTTATATCAGTCAGAAAAATTTGGTCGAAGAGGATCAAAATATTTTTTTGGTGAAGAGTAACTTTTGAATTTTATTTACAGTGGTTAAAGGTAAATAATGTAATTATAGGTAAAAATAATATTATAATAACCTTCAATTACCCTAAAACTTTTCCGAATTAAATATTATAGATCCTTTTATACCCTTATCAACATTATTTAAAAAATTTTATCCTTTTTAAGCCACTTTTGTTAAATGATGATATTTAATATAATTTATTTAGTGAAGAGTTAAAAGTGTCATATTCAAAATTTAATAACTAAAAAAATTTAATATAGGGTTATACATAATATAAATTTGTTTATAATAATTATTTTAAGGATAAGAAATTTATATTAATCATGAAATTTTATTTTTTATTTTTAGATAATATATAAATTTATTAACGACATGTATAATAATGATGCACTAACTGTTTAATTAATTGTGATGTCAGATAAATGATATTAAAAATATTAAAATAAATAAAATTTTACTTAATTAATGACATAAAAAAAAATATTGATAACATAGACATGTTAGTGATATATTGGAAGTATTGGTTTGAAGTTATTAGGTTGTTATGATATTTTTAAAACATCAAATATTAAATAGTATCAAAATTGACATTAATGACATTTTAAAATAAATAATATTTTATTAAATGTTATAAAATTCATAAAAATATAAAGTCTAGAAATAACATTTATATTGTTAAATATGTCATTAAATATCCAATTTTTGTAATTTTGGAATTTTTTAGTAATTATATTAACCCTATTGTATAAAAATAAAAGCTCCCACGGTAAAAGTTAAATTGTTCAATAAAGGGTTAAATAAAAATGATAAGGTAAATTTTATAAACTAAACATGTATAAAATAGTTGTTTTTTAAGATTTAGATGAATCCTAATATCTTTCACAAACAATTTCACTTTTTATCCATTTTTAACATAAAATTAATTTATATTAATGTAATATTTTAAGAGTTTCATAAATTTCCCTCCCCCTCTCTTATAAAAGGGAACTTCCCCTTATCTTTAATTTAGAAGTATAAATCCATTTTAATAAGACATAACATACCAATTTACTTTTAAAAATTCTCTAAATAAATCTTATAGAACATTGTTTGGGCATAAATCCATCCTAAAGTGTCATTTTTCACAAATCAAAAGGAGATTCCCAAAAAAGAGGTAATTACTTTATCACCTATTTCAAAGTTATTTTCTTCTTATTCTTCTAAATTCAATGTTTCTTCTATATAAAATTATTAACTCCAATATATAATATATGTTGAAAAGTTTTTATGTTTATGGGATAACCATATTACTCCTTTAACCCATCATACGAAAAATAATATCACCTTGCATGTGTGTGTACAACTAACCGTCTCCACGTTGTGGTTTAAAATATTTTCCATGAATTCATTATTTATATGTATATTAAGATGAATATAAAGGAAGTAAATAAAAAATAATACATTATATTTTTTTTAATAAGTCATATACCATACAATTCGATACCCTTTACCAATATGGAATGATATCATCGCTCGTGCGTACGTACGACTTACCATCTCCACGATGGGATGAAATTCATCTTTCACGGTCACCAGTCAAGGATGATTATAAAAAATATATAATATGAAATATTTGATATAATAATGATACTTTAACAATATATATATATATATATTTATGCATGTACATATATTTAATTCACTTATTTGCATTCAATACGATACAAAAACCGAAACACCGTTCATTCATATGTACGACCCACCATCTCTATGAATGTTGTATTCCATTTCATATATATCAATATTATATATATATTTATATTATGAATACATATTATATAAAAATAATGTTATACTAATGATCTATGTAGTATGATTAAGAATAACAATTCAAAACATGTACAATAAATAATGCGATTATTACCCAAAATGTTGCTTTAACACGGTAATTATTAACAAAAAGGTAATATAAATCCATAAACGAATAAATTTTATATCCTAAATAATATTATGATTATTTTTAATGATAATAATATGTTAAAACCATTATAATATAGTTTCAAACACATATGGATAGTATCAGACTTAAGTTAAGGGAATTTCATCTCACTCTTAGTTTTTGTGAGATATAAGACATGTTCACCACTAGTTTATTTTGTGTGGTGTATTCAATTATCCTATTATCTTCTATATCATAAATATTCTTATCTCCTTGATATTTAAAGATTCATTTTAATATATTGGGAATATTATATAAATGTTCAATGTGAGATGGGATGCTTTGAATGATTAAAGAATTAATCCTTACTCCATTTAAATATTCTTGGTATTATCATACATATTTATTTTTATATATATTAATGATTATAAAAAATAGGATTATTTTTAATTGAAGGAAAACAATTTCAAGGGGAATATTTTTTTCATGTTTTATGTATGTGATTTTTGTCTCACCTTTATTATGGGAGAGACATGCCTCATACACTACTTGTTTCTTATACACAGTGTATATAATACCTATGAATATATTTTATGAGTATTATCCAAGAGATTATGGTATTTAAATATTCTTATTATTTTCATTCATATTTGGGGAATATGATTATATTGATTATAATGTGAAGAGTATTGATTTCACAATCTCTCCCATATTTGGGATTATTACCTTTTCAGTATCTATTGTGGAATATTGATCATCCATGTCCATGTTTACTAAAAATGTTTCCATAAAATATTTTAATATTCTCTTATTAATGTTTAATATATTTTTACCCATTTATGACCTTTACTGTATGGTTTTAAAGGAATATTTATTATATTTCTCAAACAAGGTACTTTTTGACATTTTTTTGCAAATATTATGAGAAGAATAATTTCTTAACTTATACTATATGAAAAAATTTTTATGCTTTCATAATTCATTAGTTTGTTGAAGATTCCCCAATAATCTTACAAGGTTATTTTTAAATAATATGGTTTCTTTTAAAATTTCAGGGCATTTTATGAAAAGAAAAATATTTCAGCAAAGAAATGATATTTTTCTCAAGAAATATTTTAAATTAATTTCAAAATTCTGTTATATGTTTTCAAATTATATTTAATGAAAATGGTTTATAATTTTTTTTATGTTTTAAGAAGGTATTTTTAAGGAAAATTAATTTTTTTATTGATCCTTCCAAATCCTTCACCACCTATGATGGCATTCCTTATTTTTGTTCTAGAATACCATCCATATTCTTTCTCTAAATCAATTATGTTTTGATGTAATGATGTTTAGAAAACCCCACTTTTTTCACGCATTTGGATTTTGATGATTTGTATGAACCTATATCTTTTACCCATGTTATGATATGATTACATGTTTATGATTCCTATTTTATTCCATGGGTTATGTTTATGATAAATGATTTATCTTTTTATAGAACAAGTTAGTATGATTTCATTATGAGATGGGTGGGACCTATATCTCCCTCCAATAAATTGGGTAAAGATTTATATATATATATATTGATATAAACTAATAAGATCTTAGGATCGATCCTTTACTACTAAGATGGAAACGGGAGTGATGCATGACTACTAAGATGTTATGAGGAGTGAACTCATGCTACTAAGATGCTAATGGGAGTGAACAATGGATAATAAGATGGTGTAGGGAGTGAACTCATTCTACTAAGATTCCCAGGAGAGTGAACCATGACAACTAATATGGAATGGGTAGTGAACCAATACTACTAAGACGGTCTTGGTAGAGATTCCTTGGCTACTATGAAAATCAGTATATAATTATCTGTTTTCAAAAATTCCATATTTTATTAATATATTATTATTTCAGGGATTATGTTCTTTATTTACTTAGGATTCATTTATTATTAACTACCATTATTTATTCTATGATTCACGTATATGATATTTGATATGAAGGGTATGATCTTTTATTTCCATGATCATGTTCTCATACACTTATGATCATGATTATGCTTACATATCTCCCCCGTTTACCTTTATTGAGAATTTGAGCTCACCCATTTCTTTTTTTCCATTCCCTAGGTTACGAAGTAGGGTTTTATCTTGAAGTACTAAATTTGGAGATAATTATGGGAGATATTGAAGATCTTTCACCAAGATAGAAGATTTTTTTCCATGTTTCCAAAGACTCCTAACTATTAAAGTCCCCAAGAATGTATTGTTTTAATGTACTAAATATAGTTCTAAAATGATGTAATATCCATGTATGTTAAGCATAGGTTGCTATTATATCAATAACAATATTTGATTTTAGTGGTTGTCGATTTCCAAAAATCATGTTCAATGTCTCGGTACAATCTTTAAATTTTTCAAATTCTTCTTTAGTTTATTATTTTCCAATTAATTATAAATATAATATTTTAACAGATTGACATTTTTATCCTATTATGTGGATATATTACATTTAATATTCCCAGATAAAGCACAAGTTTTTTCAAATTCATATATTTATCTTTTATTTCATTAATATATTATTTTGGGATGGAGAATTATTTTAATATTTCTTTGTTATAAATTCTAGTTCCTTCTACAACATCATTTTCATAACAAATAATTATGGATGTTTGTGCATCAAATGTCATGGTCATAAAAAATAATTATATTGTAAACCTTCATCATTCTTACTCAATTATGAATTAATGTATATATACTATGAATCACTCAAGGATGCATTCATTACATTATTTGGACACATTTATTTATCATCACACCTCTTTTTGTATTTAATATTTTGATGGTCTCAGTTAATATTGCATTTTATTTTACATACATAGTAAGTGATGTAACTTGAAGAATCATATATTTTCAATTACTTTTTCCAATGTACTCTATTGTCACACCTTCCTATATATTATTATTTGTACAAAAATGTATTCATTTTGAAAAATATCATAAATGTTTAGGTTAGATGAGCCATTTACTCCCCACTCTGAAATTATAAATTTTTTACACACGTATTATTTTTGAGAACTTCCTTTTATTTGGACTCAGATGTCGAAAATACTATAGATTTATTTTTTAGTTAAACAACATTATGATTATAACACCCTAGGTAAATAAAGAATATGAAATTTTTATATTTATCAATTTTTGTGAATCAAATGTTAATATTAATTTAAAGGGAATGCTATGCTCGATGGCGTACCCAATACACAACAACGAGTTTCCTGGAAATCTTAGGTTGCAATCTAATAATAAAATAATATCATTTTAAATAGTAGTTAACGCCTAGCCGTTGTAATGGCTTGGAATGAACAAAACAAACTAAAAAATGATTATATATGTTTGTCAAATATTTTTACTTTTTTACAATAAATGTTAGAGGATTGAAATGCGAATGAATCCAATTTTGCGCGTAAATATTCTAATATTCTTTAAAAGGTCGATTAATTACCTTTTGATGACGAACCCTTTTTAAATCCACTTTTTGAAAATTTTATATGTTATATTGTACCAAATAAAAGACTTCTATAGAATTGGGACATCAAAATTTACTTTTTGTATGTTTTTGTTATTTTTTTGATAAAGTTTATTTTTAATGAATAAGTGAAAAATGTTGTATTTTAATTCAAAACCTCTTTTTAATATAATTTATTTATATGATTATATCATCTTTTTAATTGGTTTTAAAGTTAATTTAGAATATATTTTTACCTTTTAATCCAATGGTGGTCATTGGAATTAATTTCACATTGAAATTGGACTTAAAATAGTGTCAATCTTTTAATAGATTTTGTTTCTTAAAAACACGATATTTGTTTTGACAGCGGGAATTAATTATTAAATTAATTAATGAAACTTATATGTTTTTAATTTTTTAAAATATACATCATTTCTGAATTTGGAATATCAAAAATAGCTTAGGGTGAATTTTTGGTATTTTTCTTAAAAACATCAATTTTTGATGAATAGTGAAACCACTACGTGGTAGTTAAAAAACTGATTTTTTGTTTAAATGAAATTTTATGACCTATGTGATTTGAATTTCAAAAATCCGACATACATGGTTGTCATTAGGATGTAAAATTTTTTTCAATGGGATCAAAATACTTTTTTGGTGAATAGTAACTTTTAAGTTTTATTAATCGCGATTAAAGGTAATTAGTGTAATTTAAGGTAAAGATAATGTTATAATAATATGAAATGACCTTGAAACATGTTCTACCCTTATTGGATGAGTCTTGGCCGAATAAGACAATCCATGGGTCAACTTGGGGACCCCATGGAACCACTTTTTTAGGAAAATGACATTAATAACTTTTATTTAAAGTTAAAATAAAAATGTCACAAACATGTATTGTTTTACTAAAACAATTTTTACATGGGGTTATACAAGTGACATTTTTGACTATAAATAGTTATGGGAAATCTCAAAATATTTCCTACATCATAGTATTTGTTTTATAATTTTTAGACATTAAATAAATTTATTTATTTATGACACCATGATGATACAGCGATTACCTCACTAATGAACGATTTAAATAAAATGAAAAGATAATGTAAAATATAAGACATAAACTTGTCAAAAACCTATTGGATGGGTGAATTTATAACCCTTATCACCTTATCCTAGAAATATATAATTTTGGGACCTTTAATATCCAAAAATCAATTTACAATAAAGTAACTTTTCATGACATTCTAAGAGTACCCCTCCTCCCTCTTATAAAAGGCACCCACCTCTACCTCCTTAACCACACCTATCAAGCCTTTGGATCGACAAAAATCTGCTCATATTGTCTCTACTCATCCCTCTATTACTCCTAGAAGCCTAACTTTGGGCATAAGTATTTCCAAGGAAGCCTTTGATCTCAAATCAAAAAGAGTTATCCGATTTGAAGGTAATGTCTTCTCTTATGTTCTTTTGTTTTATTTTACTTCTCCGACCCTCTAAACTATTTTTATTACTTTATTTTGTAACAACACCAGTATCTTAAATATACTATTATGCTATTATGAAGAGTATTAGAGCAAAAATAATACACACCTCCATCTAATGGTTAAAGAACATACTGTTTCTGTGGGTGACGAATTACTGCCTCGCGAAACGATGATTGTTCAGTATTCTTATAACACCTCTCATGTGGCCATTAATATGTCACTGTATTTATATATGATATATAAATTATGTTTATGTATTCCTTATTCTTCTGTATTTTTCATTTATGCTATACCTTTATGGTTTCCATAATGGGTAAACGCAATAATTTCATTTTAGGAAGTGCGGACTACCGCCCCCTCAAAGTGATTTGAATCGTTAATACCATATGTGGGATGTATAAAAGATGGATTTAATGATGTTATATATTATATTTTACTGTAATTATAATATACCTATGTATAATTATTCTTTTCATTCCATTAAAGTATGAAATAGAAATGAAAGTTGCGTTCATGCATACGTACAACTTACCGTCTCCATGAATGGTATATTTCATTTATTATCTCCAAATGTTATGTACTATTATAAGTACATATATATAATGGATATATATGTCATATATTACATCTTAATTAAGGATATAATTCTGTAATTATAATATATATCTATCTCATTTAGTTTTAATTCCATTAATATGAAAAAGAAATGAAAGTAGCGTTCATGCATACGTACGACCTACAGTCTCCATGAACGATGCATTTCATTTTTTGTCTCCAAATGTTATGGAATAGTATAAAATAGATATATAATGGATATATATGATATTTAAATCATTAATACTATTCTTGAGATGTTTTACCGATAACTTCATAGAAAATTCTTTTCCAACAAGTTCAATTTTGACTCATGTACCGAACATCGACAAAAACGTCAGATATTAACTCACATTATTAACAAATTATTATAACATTATAATATGTGATATGAAATGAATAATAATATTTAAATGAGGTCCTTAAGCAATTATAAATTTACCAAAGTTTATTATTAAGGAATATAAAGAAAATAACAAGACAAGTCAGACTTGAGGTAAGGGATCCTACCTCTCTCTTTCTTTTTAAGTAATCTCTTTTATGTCATTACTTTTAAGCTCATATTTATTATGTTAGGGGATGTTATTTTATATCCCTATTACTGTAATTTTTATTTTCATATGATGAGAGACCCTATTTTATCTCATCAAACCATTTTTTGGATGTTTTAAGTGGCGCTGTTAGGCTGCCGAATTTTGGTAAGGTATTTCTTATCTCACTTTTAATTATGTGAGATTTCCATTGTTCTCCACTTATTTATTGCATTTGGTGTATTTTGTACTTCCATTTCATATATATTATAATTAATATATTTATATTCATGGTATTATGTGATTAATTTGGTGTTTATTATCTTTTGGTCATACGACTCGATTGATCACAACGAGGTAAGGGGTTTTTATCACACTTTTTGTTCCCATAAGATTCATGATACCTTTGACACTATTTCATTTTGTGTGGTGTATTTAATTCCCATGATTTTATTATTTGTGTAATATACTTTAATTTATGGGTATTTACATGTTCATTTTATGGCCCTTATTTCATGGGGTGTACGTTTTGAAAGTTACCGAAGTCGGTAAGGGAACATTTCAACCTCCTCTTTTTAAAAAGACTTATTTATGTTATGTCTTTTAATTTACATCTTCTTATGTTGGGATATGTTCTTATATATCCTTATTGATGTAAATTTTATGTCCACGTGATGAGATACCCTTTTATCTCTCATCGACTCTTTTTCTGAATTTTAAAGTGACGCTGTTTGGATGTCGAATTTCTGTAAGTGAACTTCTTAACCCAATTTCAATTATTTGGGTTAAACCTATACTTATTGATTATGTCATAAAATGAATATGTGTGTATGACCTATGATTGTTTTACACTTAATATCCTCTTATATTGGGTGTATTTATATTTGTCACACATAATTATGTAATTGATTTATCCTTAATCTATGGATAACGACTTTGTAAGGGACTTCGTCTCAATATCCTTTAATTGAGGAATATTTTATTCTAATAAAAGACATTCTTTTATACGCTGTATAAAACACCTTTTAATTTTCATTTCATTCAAAGGGAATCTTTTTCTACGAAGCGTTTTACTAAATGAAAAAAAGGAATGTTTATTTTAACGTACGCGGTGACAACGACCTTTTCCGCCACCACGAGTATTATTTGGTCTTTGGATTTCTCAACAAGCTGTAATGTTTTTAAAATGTAATAATTAACATATACTCTTTTATGTATTTTTTATTGAAAATGGTTTTTTATAATGGATTTTTTATGTCAATATATTTAAGTGATATATTGTGATTGAAATGTGGAAATGTTTTCTTTCCATTATATTTGTTTTATGTCCTATGATTTTATAATGGTACTTGGACATTTGACGGGTGGTTACATGATAAACCATATGATGGGTGGTGCCGTGAATACCAGGATGGGTGGTTATGTTATAACCTCCAATGCATTGGGTAGGGAAGTCAACCGTATGGCTATTCCATGTAGTGATATGTGTGGAAGTCGATCATATGTTTATTCCATTTAAGTGTGCTTATGTCCCAAGTTACCTTTATATGTTATGTGTTCTTTATATGGGTTTATGGTAATCTTTTGGTTACAAAGGATAAGTAGTGATATTTTATTCAATGAAGAGTATTTTCTACTTCATAAAGGTGAAACATATTACTTTGATAATGTATTCATGGTTTACTTGTTGTTTTGAAAAACTAACAGTTTTCCTTCTTTGTGTATCCTTTACTGGGATTTTTATGCTCATACCAAGTTTTTGAAATGTTTCCACATGACTTAAAGATGAATAGGGTCAAGGATGGGATCAACGAAAGATATTCTATCTAAAACATGGAACTAGACATGTTTCTTTTTAAGAGTTTTTATGGAAACTTAGTAGAAGTGTCTACTTTCTAGTCTTTTAAGATGTAATAGTTATGTCCTAATTTTCTAAAACTCTAAACCTGAAAATATCCTCAATGTGAATTATTCATTTAATTCATGATTATGTAATATTTTAAGGCTGGGTCCTTATAGTTGGTATCAAAGGGAGGTTTAGATAACTCTAGAGGTTAGAGTGTTGTTTAAGCGTAAGTGACAGGTTGTGTATAACCACAATGGTTATTATATTAGATAGATTCATTGTTATTTATGAAAGATGGTATGAGTTTGAGATAACTTGGATAATTATATCTCAATGTTTATCTTCCTCTTTAGTACATGATAATTTTGTTGATATACTCACACTGACATTTTTGGTTTTAGTAAATGGATGGATCTAGAAGGCACCAAAGTGGCAATGGGTTTGAAGGAAATTTTGGTGGTTCTCTAATTAAGAGACTGTATGAAATAGGGGATTCAATGAGGAATCTTGTGGTTATTATACACCAACTATCAAGGAGTCATGATTAACCACTTGATCCTTGCTGAGTTATCTGATGCATCATTTACGAGAGAACCAACTCGATGTGGAAGTTCAGGTAATAATTATAATGGTAACCATTAGGGTTTATATGATCCTTACTTTTAAGGTAATTATGGGTTACTATATGATGGAAGATGAAAGACATGAGGTTAAATTGAGGGTAAATTATGTTATGGTTATTTTTGAAGATTTTATCTCTTTTGGGGAATGTTTTAAGAATTATATAGTTTTGGAAAAAGGACAACACGCAGAACGTGTGATAACCCATCGTGTCAGACAAAGATGTGGGAATCGAACCCACAACCAAAGTGCGATTGATATTTATCACCTACAATTGGACTACATGAAGTCCCTGGTTAGTATGACTTATTCTTTTTAGTTAGATGATTTTATGAATGAATAATAATTTGATTTTGGGTTATCTAGGAAAATATTGACCTATTGTGGAGGATATATGATTAGGTTAATTACTTTTCAATATGAGACTTTAAGAGCAACTGACGTTATTTGGAGATAAATGTTAATTTGTACCTTGGAAGACTATGATATTAAATCCTTAAAATATTTGGGTTTCAATATTATTTTGATTTACTTTGAATAATTTTATGGACAAATTATTTATCGAATGGTCTTAGTTGAACTTTGGGTTTTGTTGGACAAATTTTGGAGATTAAGAATATATTTTTTTTATAAAGGATTATCCTTTTGTGGATTATCTGATCTTGTTCTAACAATTTTTATTTTGGTTAAGGTCTAAAGACATGGGAAATATATAGTTCTCTTTTATGTATTAAGTGATTATCTAGAAGTTGATTATAGAACTCTTAATGTGAACAAGTCATCCTAAATACTCATCTTTTAGAGAAAATGTGAGTTTGTGTAAGACATATAGTAAGAGATGAAAGTCTACATGACAAGTAAATATGATTCCTTAGGATTTAGTTAATCTCATAAATAAATTCCACAATGAAAAGTAATTTAAAACAAAAAATTTTTCTGTTAACTTTTCCTACTTGGGAATCAAATACTGTTTAACCCATCACAAGTTTGTGATTTTCTGGTGGTTAACTTTCTCCTAAACATGTTTTCTATCACTCTCCATCAGAACATGACCCTTTATTTTTTTATTCCATATCCATGTTTTAATGGAATCCTAGTATGGGTTAACTCATGTGACCTTTGTACTTAACTTTCTTTATTTTAAAGTGATAGTTTTACCGACTCTTGTTCTCATGTGGGACTTTCAATGAAGTTTCCGTACCCAATTTTAAAATCGCGAGGATGAAATTTCAAAAGAGGGGAAGGATGTAACACCCCAGGTAAATAAATAATATGAAATTTTTATATTTATCCATTTTTTAATAAAATTTTAATATTAATTTTAAGGGAATGCTATGCTCAATGGTGTACCCAATACACAACAACGAGTTTCTTGGAAATCTTAAGTTGCACTATAATAATAAAATAATATCATTTTAAATGGTAGTTAACGCCTAGACGTTGTAATGGTCTGGAATGAACAGAACTAACTACAAAATGATTATATATGTTTGTCAAATGTTTTTACTTTTTTACAATAAATTCTAGAGGATGAAAATGCGAATGATTCCAATTTTAAGCGTAAATATTCTAATATTCTTTAAAAGGGCAATTAACCGCCTTTTGATGGTGAACCCTTTTTAAATAAACTTTTTGACAATTTTATATGTTATATTGGACCAAATAAAATCCTTATTTAGAATTGGGATATCATAATTTACTTTTTGTATGTTTTTGTTATTTTTTTCGATAAAGTTCATTTTTAATGAATAAGTGAAAAATGTTGTATTTTAATTCAAAACCTATTTTTAATATAATTTATTTATATTATTAGATAATATTTTGAATTGGTTTTAAAGTGAAATTAGAATATATTTTTACCATTTAATCCAATGGTGGTCATTGGAATTAATTTCACATTGAAATTGGACTTAAACTAGTGTCAATCTTTTAATAGATTTTGTTTTATAAAAACATGCTATTTGTTTTGACAGCGGGAATTAATTATTAAATTAATTAATGAAACTTCTAGGTTTTGAATTTTTTAAAATAGACATCATTTTTGAATTCGGAATATCAAATATATCTGAGGGTGAATATTTGGTATTTTTCTGAAAAACATCAATTTTTGATGAATAGTGAAACCACTAAGTGGTAGTTAAAAAACTTATTATTCGTTTAAATGAAATTTTACCACCTATGTGATTTGAATATCAAAAATCGGACATAAATTATTTTCATTAGGATGTAAAATGTCATTCAATGGGATGAAAATATTTTTTGGTGAATAGTAACATTTTAGTTTTATTCATCGCGACTAAAGGTAATTAGTGTAATTTAAGGTAAAGATAATATTATAATAATATGAAATGAACATGACACATGTCCTACCATTATTGGATGATTCATGTCTGACCAAGATAATCCATGGGTCAACTTGGGGACCCCATGGATCCACTTTGGTAGGAAAATGACATTAATAACTTTTTATTTAAAGTTAAAATAAAAATATCACAAACATGTATTGTTTTACTAAAACAATTTTTACATGGGGTTATACAAGTGAAAGTTTTGAATATAAATAGTCATTGGAAATCTAAAAATATTTCCCACATCATAGTATTTTTTTATAATTTTTAGACATTCAATAAATTAATTTATTTATGACACCATGATGATGGAGCGATTACCTCATTAATGAACGATTTAAATAAAATGAAAGGATAATGTAAAATATAAGACATACACTTGTCAAAAACCTATTTTATGGATGGATTTATAACCCTTATCACCTTATCCTCTAAATATATAATTTTTAGACCTTTAATATCTGAAAATCATTTTATAATAAAGTAACTTTTCATGACATTCCAAGAGTACCCCTCCTCCCTCTTATAAAAGGCCCCCACCTCTACCTCCTTACCCACACCTCTCAAGCCTTTGGATCGACCAGACTCTACAAATATTGTCTCTACACATACCTCTATTACTCTTATAAGCCTCACTTTGGGAATAATCCTTTCCAAGGAACCCTTTGAGCTCAAATCAAAAAGAGTTATCCGATTTGAAGGTAATGCCTTCTCTTATGTTTTTTGTTTTATTTTGATTCTCCAACACCGTAAACTCTTTTTATTCCTTTATTTTGAAACAAAACCAGTATATTAAATATACTAGGATTATTTTATGAAGAGTATTTGAGTAACACTAATACACACCTCCATCTAATGGTTAAAGAACATACTGTTTCTGTGGGTGACGAATTACTGCCTCACGAAACGATGATTGATCAATATTCTTATAACACCTCTCATAGTGGCCATTAAGATGCCAATGTATTTATATATAATATATAAATTATGTTTATGTATTCCTTATTCTTTTTTATTTTCCATTTTTGCCATACCTTTATGGTTTCTATAATGGGTAAACGTGATAATTTCATTTTAGGAAGTGCGGACTACCGCCCCCTCAAAGTGATTTGAATCGTTAATACCATATGTGAGATGTATAAAGGATGGATTTAATGATGTTATATATTATATTATAATGTAATTATAATATACCTATGTATCATTATTTTTTTTATTCCGTTAAATTATGAAATAGAAATGAAAGTAGCGTTCATGCGTACGTACGGCTTACCGTCTCCATGAATGGTACATTTCATTTCTTATCTCCAAATGTTACGTACTGTTATAAGTACATATATATAATGGATATATATGTCATATATTACATCTAAATGGTGGATATAATTATGGAATTGTAATATATATCTCTCATTTAGTTTTAATTCCATTAATATGACAAAGAAATGAAAGTAGCGTTCATGCGTACGTACGACCTACTGTCTCCATGAACGGTGCATTTCAATTTTTATATCAAAATGTTATAGAATAGTATAAAATAGATATATAATGGATATATATGATATTTAAATCATTAATACTATTCTGGAGATGTTGTAACTATAATTAAATGGAAATTTTTTTCCAACAAGTTCAATTTTGACTCATGTACCGAACATCGAGAAAAACGTCTGATATAAACTCACATTATTAACCAATTATTATAACATTATAATATGTGATATGAACTGAATAATAATCTTTAAAGTATTTTCTTAAGCAATTATAAATTTAAAAAACTTTATTATTCAGGAATATAAAGAAAATTACAAGACAAATCAGACTTGAGGTAAGGGATCCTACCTCTCTCTTTCTTTTTAAGTACTCTCTTTTATGTCATTAATTTTAAGCTCATCTTTCTTATGTTAGGGGATGTTATTTTATATCCATCTTACTGTAATTTTTATGTTCATATGATGATATACCCTATTTGCTCTCATCAAACCAGTTTTTGGATGTTTTAAGTGGCGCCGTTAGGCTATCGAATTTTTGTAATGGATTTCTTATCTCACTTTTAATTCTGTGAGATTTCCATTGTTCACCACTTATTTATTTCATGTGGTGTATTTTGTACATCCCTTTCATATATATTATAATTAATATATTTATATTCATGGTATTATGTGATTCATTTGGTGTTTATTATCTTTTGGTCATACGACTTGATTGATCACAACGAGGTAAGGGGTTTTTATCTCACTTTTTGTTCCCGTGAGATTCATGCTACCTTTTCCACTATTTTCTTTTGTGTGGTGTATTTAATTCCCATGATTGTATTATTTGTGTAATATAATTTAATTTATGGGTATTTACATCTTCATTTTATGGCCCTTCTTTCATGGGGTTTACGTTTCGAAAGTTACCCAAGTCGGTAAGGGAACCTTTCACCCTCCTCTTTTTAAAGAGACTTCTTTATGTTATTTCTTTTAATTTACATAATATTATGTTGGGATATGTTCTTCTATATCCTTATTTATGTAAATTTTATGTCCATGTGATGAGATACCCTTTTATCTCTCATCGACTCATTTTCGGAATTTTAAAGTGACACCATGAGGATGTCGAATTTCTGTAAGGGAACTTCTTAACCCAATTTCCATTCTATGGGTTAAACCTAGAATTATTGATTATGTCATACTATGAATATGTGTGGATGACCTATGATTATTTTACACTTAATATCCTCTTATATTGCATGTATTTATATTTTTCACACATAATTATGTAATTTATTTATCCTTAATCTAAGGATAACGACTTTGTAAGGGACTTCGTCTCAATCTATTTTCATTAAGGCATATTTTGTTCTAATACAAGACATTCTTTTATACTCTGTATAAAACAACTTTTAATTTTCATTTCATTCAAATGGAATCTTTTTCTATGAAGCGTTTTACTAAACGAAAAAAAGGAATGTTTATTTTAACGTACGCGGTGACAACGGCGTTTTCCACCGCCACAAGTATTATTGGGTCTTTGGATTCCTCAACAAGTCGTAATGTTTTTAAAATGAAATAAATACCATATAATCTTTTATATATATTTTTTATTGAAAATGGTTTTTATAATGGATTTTTTATGTCAATATATTTAAGTGATATATTGTGATTGAAATGTGGAACTGTTTTCTTTCCATTATATTTGTTTTATGTCCTATGATTTTATAATGGTACTTGGACATTTGACGGCTGGTTACATGATAAACCATATGATGGGTGGTGTTGTGAATACTAGGATGGGTGGTTACGTTATAACCTCCAATGCATTGGGTATGGAAGTCGGCCATATGGCTATTCCATGTAGTGATATGTGTGGAAGTCGACCGTATGGTTATTCCATTTAAATATGTTTATGTCCCAAGTTACCATTATATGTTATGTGTTCTTTATATGGGTTTATGGTAATATTTTGGTTACAAAGGATATGTAGTGATCTTTTATTCAGTGAAGAGTATTTTCTACTTCATAAATGTGAAAAGTATTACTTTGATAAAGTATTCATAGTTTACTTGTTGTTTTGAAAAACTAATAGTTTTCCTTCTTTGTGTATCCTTTAATGGGATTTTTATGCTCATCCCAAGTTTTTGAAATGTTTTCCACAGGACTTAAAGATTAATAGGGTCAAGGATGGGATCAAGTAAAGACATTATATTTAAAACATGGAATTAGACATGTTTCTTTTTAAGAGTTTTTCTGGAAACATAGCAGAAGTGTCTACTTTGTAATCTTTTGAGATTTAATAGTTATGTCCTAATTTTCAAAAACTCTAAACCTGAAAATATCCTATATGTGAATTATTCATTTAATTCATGATTATGTAATGTTTTAAGGTCGGTTCCTTATAATGATAACCTTTTAGTTTACCATTATACATTATCAGTTTTTCAATCCCCTATTAGACTAAAATATTACAAATAGAAAATGAATCTATGATAGAATTAGTAGGGATTATCTATCATGTAGGTAAATATATTAACAATATCAGCACATAATTCTTATATTCTATTGTGTTTCCACATTGCACAATTGAATTTATGATTTAACTAAATATAGAATATATATATTAAATGGGATCGTAATTTTTCACATAAAAGGGTAATATTTCATAGTAAATGCATTAAATATCACATTATTTACATTAGAAGTTCCTTAATGAGAAATAACTATAGTATCCCAAATATGATAAGTGATATCATAGTTAAATAGTTCACAAAATTATTCTTATCCCAAGAAATATAATAAATAATTAATTTATTTTCAATTTAAACAGTATAAAGAATTATTTGATTCATCTAATTCACATTAAGTTGCCTTTTATTTTTTATATTTATTTTCAATTACTCCCCAAAGAGAAAATTCCCTGATTTTTTGATAAATATTAATTTTAATTTTCCACTAGACATAACGGTGACCAATAAATAAAAGTAGTTGAATTTTTTCCTGAACATCAGGTCTAACATCTATAATAGTGGAAGAAAAATAATAAAAACAATGATATCTTTCTTAGAACATGATTAAGGATAAACATATAAAAGAAGGGAAATATAGGTTTGATACCCAATTTTGGTCAATGTAGATAGCCCAATGGGGTGAATTGGGATCCCAATATAAAATTTCTATTTAATCAATTTTATATCCCATTAATTTAAAACAATATTTTTAAAATATATTATATGTATATATATTAAATGTCTTAAAATAATTTCTTAAAGGATTTCTAAAAACACTGTTTAAATCTCTAAACATGATCTTAACTCTTCAAATTTTTTTACTCATAAAGAATAACATATATCACATGTAATAGTTAATTATAAATGAAATTAATTGAAAAAAATTGTTTAAAAATAATTATGAAATATAGAAGAAAATACTTATATAGTAGAAATGAGTATAAAGTATAATAATAAATTAATGAAAAAAACATAATGGAATATCAAAATATGATCACCTCTAAGAGAGAACACAGTCTCCTCCACTTGATGATAAACTACTACAAAAAATTTTCATTAACAATTAAATTGATATTCAACCTATATCACATTTTACAAATATATATTTTCACTGGGTAGTCCAGACATGAACATGCCACTTCTATAATTTTACAAGGGATGGAAATTGTAAAAATTAAAGTGATGAAGTAAATGATTATATATAATTATTGTAAAATAGGATAATGAAATATATATAAGAAAAAATATAATAACTATGTATCTTGTAAAAAAATTAAATAGAAAGTATGAATTTTAAAATGTGATTTCAGTTCACTTATCAGGGATTTTAGTTGATTAAAAAGGTTCTTTAGCATCCGAGAAAGAGTAATGGGATCAATTATTTGATTCATCTAATTCACATTAAGTTTCCTTTTATTTTTTATATTTATTTTCAATTACTCCCCAAAGAGAAAATTCCCTGATTTTTGGATAAATATTAATTTTAATTTTCCACTAGACATAACGGTGACCAATAAATAAAAGTAGTTGAATTTTTTCCTGAACATCAGGTCTAACATCTATAATAGTGGAAGAAAAATAATAAAAACAGTGATATCTTTCTTAGAACATGATTAAGGATAAACATATAAAAGAAGGGAAATATAGGTTTGATACCCAATTTTGGTCAATGTAGATAGCCCAATGGGGTGAATTGGGATCCCAATATAAAATTTCTATTTAATCAATTTTATATCCCATTAATTTAAAACAATATTTTTAAAATATATTATATGTATATATATTAAATGTCTTAAACTAATTTCTTAAAGGATTTCTAAAAACACTGTTTAAATATCTAAACATGATTTTAACTCTTCAAATTTTTTTACTCATAAAGAATAACATATATCACATGTAATAGTTAATTATAAATGAAATTAATTGAAAAAAATTGTTTAAAAATAATTATGAAATATAGAAGAAAATACTTATATAGTAGAAATGAGCATAAAGTATAATAATAAATTAATGAAAAAAACATAATGGAATAACAAAATATGATCACCTCTAAGAGAGAACACAGTCTCCTCCACTTGATGATAAACTACTACAAAAAATTTTCATTAACAATTAAATTGATATTCAACCTATATCACATTTTACAAATATATATTTTCACTGGGTAGTCCAGACATGAACATGCCACTTCTATAATTTTACAAGGGATGGAAATTGTAAAAATTAAAGTGATGAAGTAAATGATTATATATAATTATTATAAAATAGGATAATGAAATATATATAAGAAAAAATATAATAACTATGTATGTTGTAAAAAAATTAAATAGAAAGTATGAATTTTAAAATTTGATTTCAGTTCACTTATCAGGGATTTTAGTTGATTAAAAAGGTTCTTTAGCATCCGAGAATGAGTAATGGGATCAATTATTTGATTCATCTAATTCACATTAAGTTTCCTTTTATTTTTTATATTTATTTTCAATTACCCCCCAAAGAGAAAATTCCCTGATTTTTGGATAAATATTAATTTTAATTTTCCACTAGACATAACGGTGACCAATAAATAAAAGTAGTTGAATTTTTTCCTGAACATCAGGTCTAACATCTATAATAGTGGAAGAAAAATAATAAAAACAATGATATCTTTCTTAGAACATGATTAAGGATAAACATATAAAAGAAGGGAAATATAGGTTTGATACCCAATTTTGGTCAATGTAGATAGCCCAATGGGGTGAATTGGGATCCCAATATAAAATTTATATTTAATCAATTTTATATCCCATTAATTTAAAACAATATTTTTAAAATATATTATATGTATATATATTAAATGTCTTAATATAATTTCTTAAAGGATTTCTAAAAACACTGTTTAAATATCTAAACATGATCTTAACTCTTCAAATTTTTTTACTCATAAAGAATAACATATATCACAGGTAATAGTTAATTATAAATGAAATTAATTGAAAAAAATTGTTTAAAAATAATTATGAAATATAGAAGAAAATACTTATATAGTAGAAATGAGCATAAAGTATAATAATAAATTAATGAAAAAACCATAATGGAATAACAAAATATGATCACCTCTAAGAGAGAACACAGTCTCCTCCACTTGATGATAAAATACTACAGAAAATTTTCATTAACAATTAAATTGATATTCAACCTATATCACATTTTACAAATATATATTTTCACTGGGTAGTCCAGACATGAACATGCCACTTCTATAATTTTACAAGGGATGGAAATTGTAAAAATTAAAGTGATGAAGTAAATGATTATATATAATTATTGTAAAATAGGATAATGAAATATATATAAGAAAAAATATAATAACTATGTATGTTGTAAAAAAATTAAATAGAAAGTATGAATTTTAAAATGTGATTTCAGTTCACTTATCAGGGATTTTAGTTGATTAAAAAGGTTCTTTAGCATCCGAGAATGAGTAATGGGATCAATTATTTGATTCATCTAATTCACATTAAGTTTCCTTTTATTTTTTATATTTATTTTCAATTACTCCCCAAAGAGAAAATTCCCTGATTTTTGGATAAATATTAATTTTAATTTTCCACTAGACATAACGGTGACCAATAAATAAAAGTAGTTGAATTTTTTCCTGAACATCAGGTCTAACATCTATAATAGTGGAAGAAAAATAATAAAAACAATGATATCTTTCTTAGAACATGATTAAGGATAAACATATAAAAGAAGGGAAATATAGGTTTGATACCCAATTTTGGTCAATGTAGATAGCCCAATGGGGTGAATTGGGATCCCAATATAAAATTTCTATTTAATCAATTTTATATCCCATTAATTTAAAACAATATTTTTAAAATATATTATATGTATATATATTAAATGTCTTAAAATAATTTCTTAAAGGATTTCTAAAAACACTGTTTAAATCTCTAAACATGATCTTAACTCTTCAAATTTTTTTACTCATAAAGAATAACATATATCACATGTAATAGTTAATTATAAATGAAATTAATTGAAAAAAATTGTTTAAAAATAATTATGAAATATAGAAGAAAATACTTATATAGTAGAAATGAGCATAAAGTATAATAATAAATTAATGAAAAAAACATAATGGAATAACAAAATATAATCACCTATAAGAGAGAACACAGTCTCCTCCACTTGATGATAAACTACTACAAAAAATTTTCATTAACAATTAAATTGATATTCAACCTATATCACATTTTACAAATATATATTTTCACTGGGTAGTCCAGACATGAACATGCCACTTTTATAATTTTACAAGGGATGGAAATTGTAAAAATTAAAGTGATGAAGTAAATGATTATATATAATTATTTTAAAATAGGATAATGAAATATATATAAGAAAAAATATAATAACTATGTATGTTGTAAAAAAATAAAATAGAAAGTATGAATTTTAAAATGTGATTTCAGTTCACTTATCAGGGATTTTAGTTGATTAAAAAGGTTCTTTAGCATCCGAGAATGAGTAATGGGATCAATTATTTGATTCATCTAATTCACATTAAGTTGCCTTTTATTTTTTATATTTATTTTCAATTACTCCCCAAAGAGAAAATTCCCTGATTTTTGGATAAATATTAATTTTAATTTTCCACTAGACATAACGGTGACCAATAAATAAAAGTAGTTGAATTTTTTCCTGAACATCAGGTCTAACATCTATAATAGTGGAAGAAAAATAATAAAAACAATGATATCTTTCTTAGAACATGATTAAGGATAAACATATAAAAGAAGGGAAATATTGGTTTGATACCCAATTTTGGTCAATGTAGATAGCCCAATGGGGTGAATTGGGATCCCAATATAAAATTTCTATTTAATCAATTTTATATCCCATTAATTTAAAACAATATTTTTAAAATATATTATATGTATATATATTAAATGTCTTAAAATAATTTCTTAAAGGATTTCTAAAAACACTGTTTAAATCTCTAAACATGATCTTAACTCTTCAAATTTTTTTACTCATAAAGAATAACATATATCACATGTAATAGTTAATTATAAATGAAATTAATTGAAAAAAATTGTTTAAAAATAATTATGAAATATAGAAGAAAATACTTATATAGTAGAAATGAGCATAAAGTATAATAATAAATTAATGAAAAAACATAATGGAATAAAAAAATATGATCACCTCTAAGAGAGAACACAGTCTCCTCCACTTGATGATAAACTACTACAAAAAATTTTCATTAACAATTAAATTGATATTCAACCTATATCACATTTTACAAATATATATTTTTACTGGGTAGTCCAGACATGAACATGCCACTTCTATAATTTTACAAGGGATGGAAATTGTAAAAATTAAAGTGATGAAGTAAATGATTATATATAATTATTGTAAAATAGGATAATGAAATATATATAAGAAAAAATATAATAACTATGTATGTTGTAAAAAAATTAAATAGAAAGTATGAATTTTAAAATGTGATTTAAGTTCACTTATCTGGGATTTTAGTTGATTAAAAAGGTTCTTTAGCATCCGAGAATGAGTAATGGGATCATTGAATGAAGGTCCAAGTCAAACTAGATCCCTTTTCAAAAATAACAGTTGATGACATAAAAATTGATTATAAATGAAGGAATATAATCATCATTTATTTTTTTTCTATTTTAGGCTTCTTTTTTATGTGTGAGGAACATTTTGAATTTATAAGTCACTATTTTACAAAATTACTTTTTAATATTAATAATCCATTATTTATTATACTAAGAAACTAATTATGTAGCCTCGAATTATGTATCATTGATTTAAATCCTAATAATTAACTATTAGAATATAATTTTATCTTATACTTAGACATGAAGAAACCACATAGTCTTTACAGAGGCATAATTGAAGAATTCACATAGGTTAACATTTTTCATGGTCAATTAGTTACAAGTTAGGTTTACAGAACATGCATGACACATTCATGTTATCATGTTCATTGTTTTTCTTTGTTATCATGTTCATAGTTTATCCTCATGGATACAGTTCATTCTCACTTTCATAGACCCTTATCTTGGTTTCATATAATTCTCACAATCATATATCATTCTCATTGATTCAAATCCATCCCACAAACAAAGAAAATGTGTATATATTTCATATTATGACCAAAAAACATACTGAGTATAATTTCTTGAAAATCCTAGAGGTATATTTCTCTATCATATAACACATTAATCATTAGTAATAAAATAATCCCGATTTATAATCATTTAAACAAATAATTTATAGAATAATCTAACAAAAAGAATTAAATATAAATTCCTCCTGAAAATAATTCATAATTTTACTCCAATATAGATCCTAATTACCAAAATATTTCATCCCGGTTAATTTTTTTCACCTCTTATTTAACAAACAGAACATTTTGAAAAAACCATAATAGTTAAACTACCACTTGAATTCCAATACCTTCTTTAGTAATTTTTATATGCTCATTTAGTTTTCTAACCTTTTAATTATCTTCATAACAAGAAGTTCATCTCATCATATCTTAGGTTGAATCAAAATATTTCAATGAACCCTTCTAAATGTTATTCTTTGAATGTATTCATTACATTATCACACTTAATCATTGATATTACTCTTTCAAAATATCAATTTATATATCTATAATATTATCCTTTGAATTTATCCCACAAAATAGAAAATATCATCCACAAAAACCCAAGGGAAATGTTTATTACTCATACATAGCCATCTCTTTAATCTTGTTAAATTTACATAAGTTCTGCATCAATATTTATTAGGCTTATTTTATTTTGGAATAGATTCATAAACCAATAGGTGAATTGTAATATACATTTATAATATTCAAATTAAAACTACGTAGCTTCACTCTCACAAAACATATCCATTAAAAATATATGTCCCGATTTTATTCATAAAAATGATTTGAAATATTCAGGTTAATCTTATGGGAGTCGTTGGTTACTCATAATATTCTCTTTGAACTTTTGGTTCATTTTTATATAGAATTCAAATGATACCATATAACATTTGAGAAAATATATTTAATCTTAGGTGAAATACATATTAATATTCCATAGTCATCATAACCTCCGAGTCAATCTAACATGACATAAATTTCATTCCTTTTATTGATAAATGAGATATTATTTCGATTATCATTCTTGAAAAAAGTGTAAAAATTCCTATGTTATTGTAATGTGATATCAAACCAAAATATTATATTCTTACACAAGATTTGGAATGCATTTCACACCTTACAAATATAGGATTCTGTGTTATTTAATTATACTAACATCAAAATAAATGAATTATTCAAACACAACCTTTAATTTATCATTTTAATTTAATTCTATAACATTCGTATACTATAAAATTAATTCCTATCCTTTAAAATTTAATTATAATAATTATTATCCCCTCAAGATTATCTCAGAATCACTTCAAATAAATGTAAATTACTTTCTTTTCAACTTAAAACATCCTCTATAATATTTGAACACTTCATATAACAATAGAATATGTTCGAGTCATCATAAATAATTACCAGAATATATTCAAATTCTTATGAAACATATAAATAATCTTTTTAATATCATGTTAGTATTCCACAACCTCGACCTCAGATCTTTATCATTCATCATCCATGTACAATTCTATATGATATAGCATTAGTCTATATTGTTAACTAAAAATATGTATTATTAAATCCAAAATTCCCAACTTCTTCATAAAGATATAATATTAAAATTAATCACACTCCAATGAAAAAATCATAAACTAATTCACTAAAAATGTTTGTATTAAACATAAATATAGAGTAATATAATCTTATTTCTAGTTATTACTAATTAATATTCCTCATATAATGTCATCGTAAATAAAAACTAAACAAAAAATATTTTCCAAGGGTGATTATATCAATATTAATCTATAGAAATTAACTTACATCATTAATCATATGTGTAATCATAAGACACTCATTTAAAGCTCCATGTTATCCCTTCGAACATCATACAATATTATCAATTCAACATATATTTATACTTAACATGAGATGTTATTGATCTTAATAAAAATTTATTATGTATAGTAAACATATCCCAAAATTACCTTCCAATAAATGTTTAAATAATAAATACTTCATTAAATATTTTTGAAAAAATATAACTTAAATTGAAGTGGACCAAATTAAATATCACTTTAAATTTACAGTCAACACCAACATCTAAAATAAATATTTGTATGTTTCTTTAACTTTCCCTCTATCAATAATTATTTAAATTTTTTATAAGAAATTAGATAGATGATGATATCAATTCACTTATGGAATGTGTAATTGATTACTCCAATAGAGGAATACATGTTCCTTTATTAGGGTAGAATGAATAGGGATAAATTTAGATAGTAAATATATCCACACAGAAACCAAAATATGATAAAAACTAAGAAACTATTTCATCATAGGTTGTTAAAAAAATTCAAGCTGATGCATTTATTGAATAATAAATTCTCATGAGAATTAAAACAAATTTCATTATAATAAACTCAATACATAAATTAAAAATAGTTAAATGAACATTTTACATGATTTAACAACACAAATTATCCCTAGAACATATCCCAATGTATTCATTTTTCATTCAATTGATTAAAACTACTAATCCCTAATACAATGAATTGTTTTTTCAAAACTAAATATGAGATAATTTTCGAGAAAAAATTTAAAATGATAGATCTCAAGAACTCTCTCGAATTAAAATTTTCATATAATAATAATATTCTGGATACTTAGCATAAACTAAAACTCATAGAATAATATCCAGCTTCATATTATCAAGGATGAATGTCTTTTAGCAAGAATATTTTGTGGAACCAACTGATGAGATAACACCAAGATTGAATCTTTTGTACTATATTCTATTTTTTATCATACACATCATCATTAGTTTTCTTATTCAGAGTTTGATTCAATTTTCATTATACCCATATAAAATACATTACAATTGACAAAAGAATAAATAATATTTACATTATTCATATGTGAGGGAAATAAGGTTCAGATGTTCTTTTTAACCATATTTTCCGTTTATTTTCTAGTGTATCTTTGAATTATTTCATCATTCTGTCTCGTATGGTGTTAAAATCAGTGTAGGTTTTTTTAAAGAATGACTCCTTGGATCCTGTGAGAAACATATTTGGGTGAGATCTAATTATTTAGAATATCTATTATAGAAAATGTATCTTTTGTTTTTTCATATTAGTTAATACACATTCCTTATTTGTATGTATTGTTAAAAAATTCCAAGAAATGTTTCAAGACTTATATAATTTTCTATGAAAATATTCTAATTTTTTTCATTATTTCTTGAAAACCTAGTTATTTAGATGATCATTGTACAATAAGAAACTTATAGATCTTTTTTTCCTTATTACTATTGTAACCCTATTTGGAAGTATAATAAAAAAATTTATAGAAATGTGTCTCACATTCTGAATCAATCCATGAAAATGTTTAAAATTTTTTGGAGACCTTATTTCTTGGAATCTTATAATAAGAATATAGTTATTCATATAGAATTATTTCATTCTTTATCATATGGATTCACCTACTCTTATTCATTATTTAATTATGTTTGTTTTTGCTAAATTAAAATGATCTATCATTCATTATTAATATAATAACCTTTTCTAGATATTCAACATGGTTTCTAAAAAATTATCTTCATATAAAAACCATTTTTTTATTTTATAAAATAACATCCAAACATGATTATTAAAATTTACATAATCAATTCCAATTTCATTGTTCAAATAAAAATGTTCAATTTTTTAAATTATTATTCCATAGTATAATATGTAATTTTTTGTTGGTGTGAAAATTTTCACAAAATTATTGAATATACATTGAGTAACATTTTTCTTTTGAATATTACCAAATAGTTACTCACTTTCACTTATATTTAGCTTCTGATATTTTGTTCTTTAACTTTGTGAAACAATTGATACAATCTCTATAGATTTTGGACCATCATACAAAAATATAGGGATGAATTTTGTTGAAGTTTATATAGTGGTCTGGAGGACATTCAAATAAAATTGAGATAGACTTAAAACATTCCTTTTTAAAGTATTCATATCCTAATATTTCCTCCAACTTGATGTAAAATTATCTTGGTTTTAATATGTAGTCATATTATTCCAAAAATAAATAACTTATGCCTAAATATATCATTGAACTAGTAATAAATAAGAAACCATTCTATTAACTAAATAGTAAGCTATCTAGATTTGGTAAATTTTTTTTTTGTGTAAATAAAACTTATTTAAGTTATATTTTGGGAGAAAAATATTCTAAAATAAAAAAATTTCACCATAAATATAGTGGTGGTTTCTTTAAAAAAATTTATTATCCATATTTTTATATGTTTTACATTCAAACCCACTCTATTCATTGAACTGTAATTAGTATTTATACAATATTATAATGTGGATAGAACCCTTTTATTTAATCTTTCGAGTGGTTGATCCGAAAATCATCTCATTATATTTATGCTACAATATAAATTAATTTTATTATAAAGATCCATTTTAGAGGTAAATTTATCAAAAACTCCTACCACATTATATTTTGAAGTCTCAACTATATTCTTTTTATTATATTTTCCAATGTAAGACATAGTTATAGATATTTAATGTTGGGAATATTTTTCTAATCCTAGGTAGATATCCACTTATCATCAAGATCACTTCTTAATATCCCATTACTATCATTATACAATAATTTATGGTCATGCAAGGAAATATCTTGCATGTTAATTTTAATATATTTAATAGTTAATACTATTTCTTTGATGAAAACAACTTCTTTTTAGAAATTGATCATTTCATGTTTTATTTTTTAGACTTCTATTCTTATGGAATTGAGTTGATCAAATAATATCCAAATCTAAATACTTATTATTCTAAATTCATATTACAATAACATATGAAAAAAAAATATTTTGATATTTATAAAATTTTTTGGACTCATTGAACTAAATATTTTTCCAATTTATTTGATTATTAATCAAGATAGTTTATCCCATCTTGATGTCTTTGTATGTGACACCAAAGGGGTGATTAATTAATTTTGTATATTATAGAGTATTTACATTATAAAAAATGATTTATCTTGTTAATACCACATATATGTGTTGTTACCCACTTATTCATGGATCTAATAAAGGATAATTTTATTGATATCCTATATTTTACTCATTTTCTTATATGATGATTGAATTTCTTAAGGAAATAATAATTGAAAAAAACTATTTATTAAGAAAAATTCATTGATAATATTATTTATTACATTATTACATTATTACATCAAACTATTAAAATCGATAAACTTTATATCAGTTGATGAATTGATTTTTCCATGTCTACACATTATAATGAATTTAGAAATGGATGTTTAAAAATTACCAAAATACCAAAATATTTAGATTTTTGAGAGTTCAATCAACAATTAAACCATGTGATCTGATAACACTTGATATGATCACTTGGGATATAACTAACAATATTGGGGGGGGGGGGTTAATCCACAATGTAATTTTTTTATCATTTAATACATTATCCCTTATAGTAAAACTATACCCATTTGGTTAGTGTATATCTTCCGCTTCTCATAGTATTGATTTTCATTCAATTATATAAAATAAGAAACAAATACCACAAGGTTATTTATATTTTTTATCCAAATTTTATGAATTTTCCCTAATATATTGTTGTTTTTATCTAACTCTTATAGATAAAATATTTTAATATCTCGATTGAACTTGGAAAATGATATATCTTTGGAACAATCATCTTGTACACAACTAGGTACAATTTCAAACCTTAATTTACTTAATTTAAACTCTTTAAATATCCAGGAAATTCAATTTGGATGACAGAAAAAACATCACCTATTTGAAATAATATTAAAAAATATTCTCATGTCCCTCCAAGATATTATTGGTTTTATTTTCTTCCTCTAAATGTAAAAATATTGTTTCCTCCACTATTTAGTTGTTACTTGATTGTATCGGATCTTCTTCTTATTTATATGGAATTATTATCAACTTATTTAAAGATATAATCTTTTTTTTCTTTATGGAATTAAATACATAGAAATAACATTTACTATTTATTTTATTCAATCAAAATCCCAGAAAATTGTGATTTAGATTAAAATAAGTGTCATATCACTCAAAAATCTTAAACTCAAAAAATATATATGATTATAAAAACATGTACCAAATTTCCTTTTAACTATTTTACTTGTATATATATAGAATATTATAAAATTTATTTCCTTGATATTCTAAAAAATAACCTCATTTTTGGTGTCCTCAAATAAAATATAATGTTTCCACACTAATTTCCTTAAATTCATCCTTAATATTCGATCTTTTAACTTCTATGTAATAGTTGATTTACCTTAAACATACCTCACTTCATTTATATTTCAAAAAAAATCAAATCATAATTAATCCTAGTATAAAAGAAGCAATATGGAGTAATACTATCATGGTGTGAAGATATTTATCACAAAAAAATTAATTTAGATGATTTTAACATGGTTCCAACTAATATAGCACACCACAATACATTATTTTTGTCAAACATGGGGCCAAATTTTCATGACATATTATCATAGTGAAAATATTTTATACACATATTATTTATATTATAGTACAATATTAAAAAATCCTTACTTCATGAATACATCTTGAACATGGCGCCCCAAGACATTATAATATTTTCATTTCTGAATAAATTTAAAATTTTTCCCTTATTTGTTATGAATCACAATATTAAGAATATTATATGAAAAAAATCATAGATTATCTTATGGTACACCCAATAGTATTTCTTCCACTGTTACATAGTATACAATGTTTTTTAATATCTTTAATTAAATATAAGACCATGTTTCACCAACTTATAATATACCGTTAATATTATTATTTTTATGATATTTTTCAAGTATCCATTTTAGTTAAAAGTTTGAAAATGAGTGACTAAATTCGTAAAATAATTTTTATATAATTCTAGATAATTTATTTACCAATTAATTATAAACTAATATAAGAAATAATTGAATATAAATAGAATGTTTTTTATTTAAAAAATTATTATTCTCTAAAGCTGTTTTATCATAATTAAATAATGAAAATAATATTATTGAATACTATTAATTAAATATATATATATATATATATAATATATTCAATCAAATATTTTATACATTAAATAAATATATTTTATAGGAACATGATAAGAATAAATCAAATTTTATGAATAAAAAGATATATTTTTTTAAAGGCTATTTTGACACCATTAAACGACACCCTTATTTAAAATTCAATTTAGTACAATTTAATAAATTTTACTTTTGAAAATAAAAATTATTTTTAATGAATATTTTGAAAATTTACTTTTGGGTGATTTTGGGTATTTTTCTAAGAACATTGATATTTTTATGAATAGTGATAAATACAAAATTTTAATTGAAAACATCTTTTTTCATATAAATAATTTATATGGTAAAATTATAATTATAGTTTATTGAAAGTTTAATTTGATAAATTTTATATCATTTATTAAATTTATGTAATTGGAATCAATTTCACATATATTTTATATAGAAAAACATAGTAATATTTTAGACATTTCACATGGAAAAACTTTTTTCTCCTCGTGTCTCTAAGATTAATTATAATTTAATTTATTTCATTTGTGATTTTAGTTTGGAAATAAAGGAGTCCGTATTTGGAATCATAATAATTTATAATTTATAATAATTCCAAAATAATTTTTTACCAAATTAATTACTAATATTAGTGAAAATCAATTATTGTGATTATGGTAAAAACAAGTTACATAAAGATTAAACATATAATATAAAGTGTAATAAATACACTAAACATATGATAACCTAATTTTATGTCCATATTTTGACCTGAAACATTCATTTATAATATTTTATGTTTTATGTAAGCCTCATGGTTGGTACAAACGTGGGTAGCACATAAATCTCTTCAAGAATACCCAATCTCTCCTCTCACCCACATATAAAAGGGCACTAACCCAAATCACATCATCACACATCAAAAAACTATTATATTATCCAAAATCATACCCAAATAATCTCCAAAATCCCTCCCAATATCTTAGAATTATCAACATGGATAGATATCCATCCAATTACTTCTTTGAAATAATCCAATGGGAGTTACCCAAAAAAGAGGTAACATTCTTGAAAGAGAACATTTATTTATTTATTTTTCTACTCCTTCTATTATTCATATATCTATGTTATATAATAAAATATTTATATTAAATTAAATTATAATTTGTTATCTTAATGGTACAACCTACACCTTCAATAACTCCCATTAAATGGGATACAAAATCATCATTCAGGTGTACAACGAACTATCACATCATGAATCGATGATGTTGGTTCTTCCATTTCCACCATTTAAGGTGGAAAATAATGATGTATTTATACATTATATATTATATATTTTATAATTTTAATTTAATTATGATTATTTAATTTTTTAAATAACACATAATTTTATGCATTCCATTTTTTTTCAAACCGGATATAATCATTTTTGGATGTGTGGAATACCACCTCCACAATGTGATGTGATTTTTTCACGCAATAAATTTAATTTTATAAATATAATTTTAATTAAAATATGTGAATAATATATCTTTAATATTACACTATAATTATTATACATGAATATATCATTTAATTTTTATCCTTTTAATATGACAATAAAATGGACAAAATATGCATTCGTATGTCTTGCATAACACCTCCATGATTGTTGCATTCCATTTCCTGTTAAAAATTATTATTGATTAATATAAATAATAATATATTATATATATATATGATATAAATGAAACAATTATAATATTAAGGAATTAATTATATTCTTAAAACAAAATTGATCCTTTCTTTATTACACTTTCACATGACGAAAATGTGATAACATCGTACGTGGATGTGTGGACTATAGAGTCCTCAATGTGAAGTGATTCCATTTGATGACAATAATTATATATAAAATTAATTAATAATAAATAATATGTTGTTTAATATATAAGGATCAATATCGAAAAATAAATTTTACATTCCTTTTTTTCGTAATGATCATTGAAAAATTTAAACTTTACTCATGTGTATGCATGGCTTTCCATATCCATGATCATAATGTTAATTCGTTTTTAAACATATTCTAATATTGTTTTTAAATGTATAATTGATGTTAAAGTATGATAAATACTTCATGATTATTCATTTTAAGATGATATAATAATGAACCCTTTGACCATAGTCTACCTACCCTAGTATTTTCTGACACATAAAATAGTTATTGCACAAACATCAATCATTATATTTTTCATTTAAGTAATTGTATATAAATTTTTAATAGGTGAAATAAAATTAATAATAAAAATTAAAAACATTATAGAAAAATAAATAATTAAAATATGTTTACTTTTCAAGAATAAAGGGACACATGTGAAATGTTGGACTCAAGGTAAGGGATTTCATCTCAATTTAAATTCCATTGAGATTTATTTGTTACTATACACTAATTATTTTTTTTCTGGTGTATATACTAATTTTTTTTTTCATTTAATATTATGATTCTCTAATACTTCATGTTAGTTAATGTGTCACATTGATGTATCTAATCCAAGGGGATTTTATTTGAAAAATGGGATGTGAGATGTTTTGTGAAATCTTTTTTTGATTGTTATCATTATCTGGATTCAATAAAATTTTGAAATAATTTTTCATTTGTGATTAATATTATCTTTAATATCCATATTTCAGTGTAATATATATTATTATTAGATAAAAAATATTCCATTTTTAAATTTTTTTTACCTGGAATGTTACATGACTAACTAGGGAAGTAATAATAAATATGTATCTTCAATTAAATATGGATATTGGATAATATTGTAAAATATTTATCAATGAAATTAATTATTTTATATATGATGGATAACTTTGAAGGGTATGACTTGGGTTTGGGACTAATTAATAGAAGCCCTACATGTTGGGGATTGGTTGATACAAGACCTATGATACATCAGTAGTCCCATCAGATGAAATGTTTTAGAGGAAAACCCTTCGCATTTGTTTCCATGAAATTTTAAATTTTCGGGAGGATATATATTAATAAAAAATAAATGAGTTTCTACACATAGACTAGATTTTTTTGAGGATATATCATGATAGTAATATCTTGATGATGGATCATGATAGTATAGAAACCCAATATTATGAATTTTTTAATCATTGTTATTACATGTGATTATTTGATTATTTAGAATATAGGTGGTTATGTTTCAAGATCATATACTAATTGATATTACATTATTTAACTATCCATAATTATTTATATATTCCATAATGTTATATCTAGTTATTTATGTCATGTGTTCAATGTTTTTTACCTTGCCATGTTGATTATGTTCATTGAATCATAATTACTTCCATTGTACATTAACCTTACTATGTGATGGAGCTCACCCTTATTTTGTTTCCATTCCTCAGGTTATGATGATGAACTCTTGGAAAGAGTTTCAACAATGCTGTGATTTTACATTTTTTTCGAAATATTTTAAATCCCTAATGTAAAATGGGATTCATGTATGTAATCTGGTTTTACAAAATTATTAATCCTTTTGGTCTTTTGAGAATTGATTCCATATAATCATGTCAATGTAATAAATTAAGATATAAGTTCTAGGTTTTTGAGATTATGGTGTTACAATTGGTATCAAAGGATGTTTAGTAGAAAAAAGGTGAATGAGATGTATAAAATTGTAGATTATCTAACCTAACACTATGATATACTTTGAGGATAAGCATAGTAGAACATCCAAAATATGCCATGTTTATGATTATGTGATTTTCCATGGATACATATTTTAATTTAGGTAATTATTTTAGTATCATTGGGTTATAAATTATGTTTTTAATGACATTATCTAATATAGTATATGAAACTATTTATAAATGACTCACAGAAGGGTGAATGGTATTAATACTCTTATCCAATGTAGGGGTTTTTCTATTCAGGAAGCAAATATGGATGTTGTTGGAAATTATTATATTATGGATATAGTATAAAATTAAAATAATGATATAAAAAATAACCTCACCCAGATGGTGAATCCTATTCTATGGTGAGATTCTCTTATTTTGGATTTCATTATGCGATAGTGTCCCCCATCATATAGTGGGACTACTAATATAATGGTGGAATAGTAATGGATTACGTAACTAAATAATATATTTAATGAATTCTAGTTTGGTGAAAAGGAAAAGGTTATATTTGATGTGTATTTTCTCAATAGTGATATTGATAAATAGTGGTTATTTGTCTATAATTTTAGGGAGGAAGATTAAATTTAACTCATCTAATCAAAATATTTTAATGAGAAATTATTCAAAAAATATTTCCCTTGTGAGAAATGAATAAAGATGAAAAGAAAGTACATTAGCATAAATAAAAAGTAATAAGAATGTATTAAATACTATGATGATGCGTTTATAAGCTCATCTAGGTATTTTGATGATTACATATGAAACATGGAGTTCATGATTGACCACACATTTGAAGTACATAACCCATGTCTCTAAAGGTAACTGGAATCTCATACTATTCCATCATATGATGAAATAATTCAATATAGTATCTAAAAAGTGAAATAATTATACATGTCATATAGTTTTAAAGGAAAAAAATAGAATAATAATATGGAATATAAAATAATGGGTAAATGGAGTAAGGGAAAGAATTGTTTTCCCATATGTGATATCTATAGAATGAATCCCATGGGAAATTCTTTATGGTATTGGGAGTAGGTAATAAATGTGGAGAACAAGGTCACCAAGAAATAATGTGAAAATAATATAAAGAAAAAAACATATATTCACTACTTTAACTATAGTGAAATGGGGAACTACACAAATTAATGCCCCAAAGATCTTGGAAGATAATAGATTAAGGAAAATATTATTTTATTAAAAATAACAATGGTTAATGATTAATTTACTATTGTATTGGGATCTAAAAAATATCTTCCTAAATTATTTTATTAACGATTTTCTAATAATATGAATTATTAAATATACAAGGATTTTATGCTAGTGCTATAACTTTAAGGATTTAAGAGCATAATTTTAATGATACCAAGAAATTTTATTTAGTAGAATGTTAACTATTCTGGAAAACAAATGGTTGAGGGAAAGATAAACCATATTATTTTCCAAAGGTTGAGTTTATAATTTTTGGATAAAGATATAACTGTTATGGATAAATTAAGTTTGATACTATGAACTACCTTATAAATGATTCTATAGTTCTGGATAATAATATTTTAAAGGGTCATAAGGTTGACCATTTATGAAATGATTTATTTTGATCTTTTAATGAGGTTTTATAACTTAATTTATTACATCACATTTAATTAAACCTATTCTAAGTGAAGAATTATAAATAGTAAACGGAACAACTAAATTATATGATTGTGTTTATGAAATATAAATATATCTAGTAAGTATATTTAATTATATTCATAGCGGGTGAAAGCATTTATCAACTCTAGGAAGGGGTCTTGAAACCGAAATGTTATCCTATTATATTCATTTTTAGATTATTAATGACTTTTCCAGACCAATAGTTTATGGTTTTATAACCAATAAAATTATGATGAACATGTTCTCTATCACTCTCCATCAAAACATGATTGTTATATTTTTCTTCCTTGTCTAGTTTATCCATTTCCCACATATGTTATTTTACTTGGGAACATTGTTATGTACCCATTTTACATACCTTTCTCTTTTATTAAGAGGATATCTTATTAAATATTTTATAATGTGGGTTTCTAAACAATAATATTTTCAAATATCATACCCTAAATTACAAAGATCTTGTTAGAATTTCAAGGATGTAACTTACTTAAGGTGGGGATAATGTAACACCTAAGACTATATAACAATTTCATTTCAGAATAAAGTTAATTTGGTTGAAAATATTATTTGTATGAAACCTAAAAATAAGCTTCTGGTACACAAAATGTTGAGATTATATTTCTATACACACAACACTATGTTATATTATTCTATACATAATTTTGATTTCATTCAATAGCTTGCATTACACATAAGACCCTGTTTTACCAAACTAGAATATATTGTAAATATTATTGTTTGATATGATTATCATTAACTATAAATTTTAATGGAATTATTGAAAATTATTAACTATATTATTAAATTATTTTTACATATGTCTATATCATTATTTGTCTACTAATAAATTAGAAATTAATAAAATAACCAATTTAATAAAAAGAGAATATATTTATATAAGAACTATTACTATGCGGTAAAGGTGTTTTATAATAATAAATTTAATTAGTTACTAGTAGTGAATGATATAAATGAAATATATAAATATTATATTCTCAATAAAATGTAATTTTTATTTATTTAAGTGATTTTAAATTTATAAGATAAGAATATATCTAATTTTACGCATAGAAAGATATATTTACCTAAAATCACTTTTATCGCCTTTTAATAGAGAAAATAATTTAAATAATTTATTTTAAAACTTATATAAATAATAATTGAAAAATTAAAATTCATTATTTAAATAATAATATCAATATTTTACTTTGGGATAATTTTTGAAAATTTTCTGAGAACTTTCATATTTTGACGAATTGTGAAAAATACTGAATTGTAATTTAAAATTTTTTCTCATATAAATAATTTATATAGATAAATTATATTTCAATTGGGTTAAAAATTTTATTTGATCAATTAAATATAATTTATGATTTTTTTTTATCATTTGAATCATTTTGGCATTTATATTTTATAAAAAAACATGGTAAAATGTAGATAATTTTCACATTAAAAACCCACTTTCCTATCATGTCTATAGAATTTTTTAATTTAATATCTATATATCATGTGATTTAAATTTGCAAAAATTGATTCCATATTTGTAATCTGAATAATTTATACTTTTTAATAAGTCCAACATAATTTCTTTCCAATGAAATTATTGAAAGAAGTAAAAATTAATTACAATGATTGAGGTAAATAATATATTACCTGATGACATAGAATATAAAAATTTAAAAATGTCCCCAAACTTGTAAAATAACTATTTTATGGAAATATTTAGACCTTAAACCATTATTAATCTAATTTTTTTATTATTTAATCCCATTGGTTGGTGATCATGTGGGGAGCAAAGAAATCTTTTCAAGAATACCCAATGTGTCCTCTTGCCCACTTATAAAATGAAACTCACCCCCCTAACTAATTAAATCCTACAAATCCATTTTTTAGAATCCAAAACCTGAAAAAATAATCTCTAAAAATCCATATTTTCACCATATAGGCCTCAGATTTCTCAAAAAACAATTCAAGGATTCCTTTTTGTATAAACGTAAAAAGAGTTTCCCCAAAAGTGGTAACGTTATTAAATGAGAAATTTTATTTTATTTATTTATCTAACCCTTAAATTATTAACACATCTTTATAATATATAAAATAATTATCCAATATATAGAAATATTTTTTAATCTTAACGGTATAACCTACACATTCACACACATCCAACAAATGGGATGTGTAATCATTATTTGTGTGTATGGAGGATTACTTCCTCGTTAACCAATGTCATAACTTATTCCCTTAACACCATTAAAGCATGGAAGTAATTATATATATATAGTTTATTTATGATATATATGATATTTTTAATGTATTTAAGCTTCAGGAATTTTTATATAAGAAATAACTTCATGCATTCTGTCTTGTGGGAGTATGATAAGATTGTTTTTGACGTGTAGACTACCACATCCTCAATGCGATGTGATTTATTCACAAGTTAAATTGAATTTATTAAGGACATATTTAATAAAAACATGTTATAAATATTAAATTAATAATATAAATTAATTATAATATCCATATATATCATTTAATTTTATTTATTTTAAAATGATAAGAAGTTGGAAACAATGATCATGTGTACATACAACTTACCATCTGCATGAACAGTGTATTCCATTTCATATCAATACAAATAATGGATTAATATAAATATCATTATAATGAATATATATGATAATCATGAAAAAATTAGTATATTAATTTTATAATAACCTTTTTGGAAATATAATACATCCTTTTAATTATTTCCATTTCACACAAAGAAAATGTGATAACATCGTTTGTGGACGTGAAAACTATCACCTCCTCGAATCGATGTGATTAATTTTTCAAGACAAGAATTATATATAAAATTAAATATGATTAAATAATATCCCATTTTTTATATAATGATAATTGTTTAATGATTAATATTACATAAAATCTTTTCATAATGATCATTGAAAAAAGTATATGTTAGTCATTATAACATATGACCTACTATCTCCCTGATCATAACATTAGTTCATTTTTCATAAACATTACAAAATATTTTTAAAAAAAATAATATTTGAGTAATTATGTTAAAAATTTCATGATTAATATTAATAATATGTTTAATTAATTTTCCATTTATCCAATTTCTACCTATAGAAGTTTTCTTAACAAATAAAATGAAAATGGTCATAATATTTGACATAGAAATAATTTATTATGTAATTGTATATTAAATGTCTATAGGCAAAATAAATGTAATAATAAACATGAAAAAGCTTTTCAATATACTAAATAACTATCAGAATATTTTAATTTTGGAATATAGTGACACATACGAAAAGTCATACTCAAGGTATGTGACTTCGTCTACTTTTAAATTCCATTGAGAATTATTTTTTATTATAACCCAATTCAATTTTATGTGATGTACATACTAATTTTTTTTTCAATTATTATCATTATTCTATTACACTTCATGGTATTTTATGTTTCAAATTGAATTATCCCATCCAAGGTGGTTTGATTCAAAAATCATCACGTGACAAAGCTATTGAGAAATCATTTGCGATCGTTAAATTTTCATTGAAAATAACATTATTGTAACCATTTTTATTGGTTATTAAGCCTACCATTAATATTAATATTCATGTGTAGTGGATATTATTATTGGAAAAACTATATCTCATTTTTACATATGGTGTCTACTTGGACAATTATTTGATTTACTGGGGAAATATTGATAAATGTGTATTTTCTATTTAATATAGATATTTGATGATAAGGATCATTATTTATTAATTAAATCAATTATTTTATATGTGAGGAATGATTTTTACTTGTATTTATGGGGTTTTATACTAGTTAATTCAATCCTTATGGGATAAGGACTAGTCAATAGAAGACCCATGATGTATCACTTATCTTATGGGATGTAATCAGTTTGAGATAAACCCTTCATTTTTTTACCAAGTATTTTTAAATTGTTAGGAGGATAGATCTTGAAAAAAATTATATAGGATTCTACCCATAGAGATAAACTATCTTGATGACAAATATTGAAAATAACTATCTCATGAATTGATCATGATAGCTCATACATCCAACAATATGAATTTTATCATCATTTTTATGTGATTATTTTATTAGTTAGAAAATTCATGGTCATGTTTCAAGCTCATGTGATTATTTATATTTAATTATTCAAGTATATTTTATTATTTTCATATTATTTTGTTATCTTTTGAGTTATTTAAGGGCATGGGGGATTAGTTATTTTCTATTCCATGTTGATTATTCTCATTGATTCATTATTTTTTACACATTACATTTCCCTTACTATGTTTTTAAGCTTACCCTTATTTTGTTTCATTTACCCATGATATGAAGATGAATTATTGGAATGTGTTTCAAGGATGTTTATCTCTTACATTTTTATGAAATATTTTATATCGTCGTTATAAATTGGGGTTTATGTATGAAATCTAGTTTTCCAAAAATAATAGATGTCTCATTCATTTAGGATTAGATTTCTTATAATCATGAAAATATAATAATATATGTTACTAGATCTGGGCATCCTAGGTAGTGGAGTAACATTTAATTTTAGAAAAATATTCAAATAGTATTATATATTCTTTACTCTTTGTGGTTTTTTACTTATTTTCACAACATAATGATCATATCATCATATAATATAAATAATAAAAATATTCCAAAAAATCATTATAATTTTTAATATTTTAATATCATTTTATCACCAACCCACATTAGAAATAAATATCCTTTTAATTTTATATTTAAATATACTTAATATCATCCTTTCAGTTTCCCCCAAATATCAAATAATATATCCTTTGAAAAGTCAACATTGAATTTTGTTACCATATATGAGATTCTCTATATTATTTTTATACTTATGTTGCATATTTTTTAATATTATGTAGTATTATTTTATTCTACCATAGACTCTTATAAAACATAAAAAATTGTAAATATCAAAAGGAATTTTTAGTTTATTCTTATATAGCATCATTATCTCCTAGCACACCCCTCACAAACACACCATATTATATTATTATAACATAATCCATGAAATCTATATGTTAATCCTACAAAATTATAAGGTTAATCAAAAATATCTCTAATATCATTGTTTCATTGTTATGTATTCATTTTTTAATCAAATATAGATTTCGAAACAAACAACATAATTTTACATGAAATATATATTAATCTTCCTGAGTCATTATAACATATGGGTCAATCTGACTTGACCTACATTTAATTCATCTTATTCATATATTATAATTAATGTTTCTTATATTCCCTTAAACATGTAAGGAAATCCTAAATCCATTTTCATTTGAGATTCATTTAAAACATTTTATTCTTAAATGATATTTGGAATACACTTTTCACCTTATACAAATACTTTTACATGTGTCTTATTCATATACAATATCAAAAAAATTGAATTATTCATATGAGGTTCATAATTTTCCAATTTTATATAATTATAAAACTTCTATAAACTATAAAATTAATTTATATCCCTTAAAATGATTTTCTAATGTCTCTCAACCACTTATTATCATCACAAAATCACTATGAATCATTTTCAGTTTCTTCTAATTCAACTAAAAAGGTAAGGGAATAATTTCTTATTGGTTTTTTATTACATTAATTTTCATTATTTTATTGCCTTAAAAATTGTCCTAAATTCATTTCACTTGGCATTGACTCAGAATACCACACACACAACACTGACTCGATGTATGTTATATGCAACACTGTGTTTCTAAGAAATATTTTTTTGTTATAATTATTTTAATGAGACAATTATAATATATCCATAAAAATACTAATATGAATATTAATAAATAATTTTATAATATTTTTTATAATGTTTTTATATAAATAAAAAATATTTATAACTAAATATATAATTTTTGGTAAAGTCTTTATATGTTTGACAATAATATTTTCTCAAACAAACAAATTTTCATGTCCTTCTGTGAAAATAAATAAAATTATGTTTGGATAAATTTAGAGATTTATTTACATAAAATAAAATTTATTTTTTTAATTTATAATTTTTAAATCATCTTAAGGATAATTTATTTTTATTTTTCCTAGAAACATCATTTTTCAATGAATAGTTAAACGTATCAGAGTTAAATTCAAAACTGCATTTTGGTGTAATTTGTTTATAAGGATAAATTTTATTTTAAATTTTTTAAAAATTTTAATTATATCATATTTTTATTAATAAAACCAATGTGGGACATTGGACTAAATTATAATTTGAAATTGAATATGAAAACATAGCAATCTTTTGAACATTTTTAAGTTAAAGACCCACATTGATGGCCATAATAATGGATTAAATTTAAATTTACTTCTACAAAAAACGTGACTAGAATTTGTAAAAATGGATTCCATATTTGTATTGAATATAATGAATAATATATAATGATGTCAACATTTTTTTTGACCAAAAATATTATTGGAATTAATTAAAATTAATTGCACCAATTAAGGTAAGATTAAGCTTAATAAGGTAATAAATTTAATCTTTAGGGCCCAAATGACAAATAAACTTGTACAATAGAAACTTGATGGATATATTAACAACTTAGGACCAATTTTGTATAATTTTTTCCATCATTGGATCAAATTATCATTGGAAAAACATTGGTGTATTTTCCCCGAAAATTTACAAGAGTGCCACTCCTCCTCCACTATAAAAGGTATCCTCTCCTCCCACATCCTCAAGTATATCAAGAAACATTAGATAAAATTATCTCTACCAGAATATATCCTAAAAATCCCCCCATTAATCCTAAATTAATCCCCATTGGATTAATGAAATACAAGGAATCCCTTTGGTGCAAACATAAAATAGTTAACCGAATAAGTGGTAACATTGTTCATAAATAAATTTTATTTTATTTCAAATCATGACCCCCAAAAATATTATTATTCATTTTATGTATAAAAAATGTATCCAAAATAATCAATTATTTTTTATGCTAATGTTTCTATGAAAATATTTACACACTTCTATCTAATGGGTAATGAACATACCGGTTTCTTTGAATGGTGATGTACTGCCTCACGAAATTATGATTGTTCATTTTTACATTATCACCTCTAATGGTTGAAACTATAATAGTAAATTTGTTTATATGTTTGATATATTGTAATTATTATTTAATTATTATTATATAATCCCTTTACAACAAATATCTCAATACATTTCATTTGGGGAAAATATAATAATTTCATTTGAGAAAGTGTGGACTACCACCCCCTCAAAGAGAGGTGATTAGTTCACTCAAAACATGGAATGTATCAAGGATGGGTTTAATAAAATTTTATGATGTATAAGTTATAATAATTATATAATAATAATAATAATAATAATAATATATATAGATACTTATATGTCATTTTATTTATTTATTTCAATATGACAATAAAAACGAAAACAATGTTCATATGTAGGTACGACTTACAGTCTCTAAGAATGGTGTATTACATTTAACACATATATATTATATATATTATTATAATACACATAAAACCTTTATAAAAGATATTTACATCATGGATTACATTCTGGAAATCTTGATACTAGTATAATGACCAAAGATATAATAAGTTAAGATAAATACAAAGAACAATGTAGATATTACCCAAAGTGAAACCATAACATAGAATAGTTTACAAGAATGTAATATAAGGTCATAATAAAACCATATAAAGTATTATATATATGAATAAACTTTTTCAAATATTTAAAATAAACTTTCATTTATTATACAGGAATATTTTCTAAGTGTTTAGAGAGTCAAGACATAGGATAAGGGTATTTCACCTCACTTTATTCTCGTGAGATACATTCCTTATTCAACAATAACTTTTTTTCAGTTCATGTACTGACAATGAATGTATTATATGTATTTTATAAATAAATTAATTACTATATTCGCAACCATTTTATGATATTTCTTTCATGGGGTATACTACTCAAAAGTTACTAAATCAGTAATATATATTTTCTCAATTGGCCTTCTTTGAGACTCATATTTTGTTGTGCACATAAATTCACTTTAAGAGGAACATATACTACAATTTTACATTTTATATTATGAAAATAATTATTTTAATGATATTTTTAGATTCATTTAAGTCCCTTTTCTTATATTTAGAGTATGACCCCAAGTTACAAAGTGACAAGAGTTTACTCAAACAATCTAAACACTTTACAAGATTATTTATGTTTATAAAACCTTTGATGAAATATTAAGATCCATATCTAATGAATGCTCATGATTTTACTTCTCTTATATATATTAAAGATATATAAATGAATTATTATCATTTTTACTCTTTGGTACTAAATATAATTAATAATGTTTTATGAGAAATCTAAAAGTATTTTACTCTTCAGTCAAGAATCTATTTTATTTCAAAAACCATGTTTTCAAAAATGTTTTCTGAAATGTTTTAAAATGTTCATTATAGTTAGTTTTTAGAGAAAAGATTTAAAAAATGGTATCTGGTTTTCAAATATTCCTTTATAATTTTTAAAATATATATTCAAAGAAAAAATTTTCAAATATATTTTATGTGTTAAAAAGTTCATCTAAATGTAGAAAGGATATTTTCCACAAGAAATTTTTTTAAATGAAAATTAAAAATTATTTACTATCTATGATGAAATCTATTAGTGTTAATAATTAATTTATCATGAATTTATTCAATTTTTCCATTTAAACCCTTTCTCAGAATGGATTATGGTATAATATCATGAATTTTATAAAACCCATTTTTATTTCACAGCTTATATGCCTATGAATCCCAATTACTTTCACTAGTTATTATTTTGATGAAATTATAATGAAACACGTGTATTTTCCCCCAGGTTATGATATGATTAAATGTTTATGATACCCATTTCATTTCTAGGATTATGATGTGATTTTTAATGATCTTTTGAGACATGTTAGTATGATTTCACTATAAGATAGTGGGGACCTATATCTCCCTCCGATGCATTGGGTAACAATTTATATATAATTATATTTACTGAGAAGGAATTTTTATTGAACCTTGACTTCTATTATGGCCATGGGAATGAACCATTACTACCAAGATGGTATGAGGAGTGAACTCATGCTACTAAGATTGTCACAAAAGTGAACTATGACTATCAAGATGGTATGGGGAGTGAAACCACACTACCAAGATGGCCTTGGAAGTGATTCCTTGACTATAATGTAAATCATAATATATTCTTATTTTTCCCTCAAAATTCCATGTTTTATTCTTATTTTATGATTTCATGGATTATCTTCTTTATTTCCATATGATTCATGTATTATTAACTGCCAATGTTTATACCATGATTCATGCATATGATATTTTATATGAAGGGTATGATATTCTATTTTCATGATCATGTTCTCATACCCTTATTCTCATGATTACTCTTACATTTCTCCCTTTTTCTCCCTTAATGAGCATCCATGCTCACCCATTTTAATGATTCTTTACCTGGGTTTTGATGAAACGTCTTCTGTTGGATGTTTAATAGAAGGGTTCTAGTCTACAAGATCCTAATGGGAGATAATCTAGCTCACTTATCTATCAGGGTTTATGTATCCATGTTTCCAATGGTGCTAGACTTGTATTTTCATTTGAGAGTCTATTTTTATAATGTTTTTTGAATTCCAAAAATGTTATTTAATGATAATATTAGAAATGTGTGGGTCACTATAATAGGTAATCAAGAAATGGTTTAGTTATCATTTTGAAACAATGATTAGAACACCTTAGTGAGAACCCTAATGAAATGTCTAGGGGTAAGTATCTGTATAAAGAAAAGTATAGAAAAATTTCCTATAATTTTGGTAAAGGATAGAGTGAGTGGTTTCCCAACAATAAATTATTGTCATGATTGTACAAGTATATGTGAAACTGGAATAGATGAACATATGGGTAAAAAATCTGAAAAGATGTTCTAGTCCTGACTTGTAGTAATCTGGAACCCAATAATGGGTTGTTCTACACACTTAGTTTGACACTCCTGGGGAATATTATTTGGGAATTCAAAACTCTTCATGAACCAATACATAATGTATTAATTGAATATGGATATGAATAATCTAATATTGTAACACCCCAAGTAAATAAATAATATGACATTTTCTTATTTATCCAAATTTGTGAATAAAATATTAATATGACTTTAAAGGGGATGCTATGCCCGATGGCGTACCCAATACGCAACAACGAGTTTCTTGGGAATCTTACGTTGCACTCTAATAATAAAATAATATTATTTTAAATGGTAGTTAATATGTAGCCGTTGTATTGGAGGAAATGGATATAAATAACTAAAATATGATTATATATGTGTTTAAATATTTTTACATTTATCCAATAAAATATAATGGCTTAAAATACGGAAAGAATTCAATTTTAGGCGTATATTCCCTAGTTTTCACTAAAGGTTCACTTATCACCTTTTGATGTTGAACCATCATTAAATATAGTTTTTTTCACTCTTATACATTCTATTGGACCAAATAAAACTCTTCTTGAGAATCGGGACATCAAAATTTACTTTGTGTAAATTTTTGGTATCTTTCTGATAAAGTTCATTTTTTAATGAATAGTGTAAAATGTTGTATTTTAAATTCAAAACATCTTTTTAATCTAATTTATTTATATGATTATATTATATTTTGAATTGGTCTTAATGTGTAATCTGAATATATTTTAACCATTTAATCCAATGGTGGTCATTGGAATCAATTTCACTTTGAAATTAGACTTAAACTGGTGCCAATCTTTTGATACTTATTGTTTTATAAATACACGCTATTTGCTCTGACAACAGGAATTAATTATTAAATTAATTATTGTGACTTATATGTTTTGAATTTTGTAAAATATACTTCATTTTTGAATTCGTAATATCAAATATAGCTTATGGTGAATTTTTGGTAATTTTCTGAAAAACGTCAATTTTTGATGAATAGTGAAACCACTAAGTGGTACTTATAAAGACTGATTTTCCGTTTAAATGAAAATTTTCCATCATTGTGTTTTGAATTTCAAAAATCCGACATACATGGTTGTCATTAAGAAGTAAAATGTGGTTCAATGAGATTATAATAATTTTTTGGTGAATAGTAACTTATTAAGTTCTTAATCGCGATTAGTGGTAATTAGTGTAGTTTAAGGTAAAAATAATGATTTAATAAAATAATATGAGCTTGAAACATGTCATACCCTAATTGGTTGTGTCATGGCCGACCAAGACAAGCCATGGGTCAACTTGGGGACCCCATGGAGACACTTCGGTTGGGAAATGACATAAATAACTTTTTATTTAATGTAAAAGTAAAAATGACACAAACATAATATGTTTTACGAAAACAATTTTTACAAGGGGTTATAAAGATTAGAGTTCTGATTATAAATAGTCATTGGAAAGATAAAAAGATTTCCTACATCATAGTATTTTTTTTATAATTTTTAAAGATTAAATAAATTAAATTATATATGACATAATAATGATGCAGCGATGACATCATTATTTGACGATTTAAATAAAATGGAAAGATAATGTAAAATCTATGAACTACACATGTCCAAAACTTATTGGATGAGTGGATTTCGAAGACTTATCACCTTATACACGAATTATATCAATGCGGGACCTTTTGAAACCGAAACACATTTTCAAATAAAGTAATATTTCTTTACTTTCCAAAAGTACCCCTCCTCTCCTCTTATAAAAGGCCCCACCTCTACCTCATTTCACACACTCCTCAAGCCTTTGGCTCGGCCAAACCCTGCCCATTTACTCTCTCCACATCTCTATCCTCATCCTAGAGGATTCCATTTGGGCAGAATCCTTTCGAAGGAATCCTTTAGGCTCAAATCAAAAGGAGTTACACTTTTAAAGGTAATTCATTCTCTTTTGTTCATTTGTTTTATTTCGCTTCTCCAACCCTCTAAACTCTTTTTATTTACTTATTTTGTAACAACACCAGTATCTTAAATATAATAGTATGTTTTTATAAGATTTATTCGAGCTACACTCTCACACAACTACATCAAATGGTTAAAGAACATACGGTTTCCATGGATGGCGAAATTCTGCCTCCCGAAACGATGATTGTTCAATACTCATTTAACACCTTCAAGGGTGGACATTATGATGTCACTATTTTTATATATGATATATAATATGTTTATTTTTTTCTTTAAGATTCTGTATTTTTCATTTTGGGCATACCTTTATGGTTTCCATTATGGGTAAACACGATATCTTCATTTAAGGAAGTGCGGACTACCGCCCCCTCAAAGTGATGTGATTCGTTAATGCCATACGTGGGACGTGTAAAGGATGGATTTAAAGTTATTATATATGATGTTATACTGGAATTATAATATACCTATATATCATTATTATTTCTTTCCATTAAAGTATGAGATAGAAATGAAAGTAGCGTTCATGCGTACGTACGGCTTACCGTCTCCATGAACGGTGCATTTCATTTCTTATCCCCAAATGTAATGTACTATTAAAAGTATATGTATATAATGGATATATATAATGAATCATACATCTAAATGATAAATATAATTCTGGAATAAAAATATACATACCTCTCATTTAATTTTAATTCTATTAATATGAGAAAGAAATGAAAGTAGCGTTCATGCGTACGTACGGCTTACCGTCTCCATGAATGGTGCATTTCATTTTTTACCTCTAAATGATTATGTAATATTATAAATACATGTATATTCTGGATATAAATGATATATATGATATCCAAATCAGGAATTTTATTCTGGATATAATGAACCTTTGACCGCACGAAAAACATGTAATTGTAAGAAGTCCACTTTCGACTTAAGAACCAAATATCGACAAAACAAACATTATTAACTTAAATGATTACATAATGTTTATAACATGGAAATAAGTGATATAAAAGGAATAATGAACATGAAAAAGGTTCTTAAGCAAATATAAATTAACTCAAGTTTATTATTCAGGATGTTAAAGAATGATCGTGTCAAGTCGGACCCGAGGTAAGGGATCCTACTCCTCTCTTTCTTTTTAAGTACACACTTTTATGTCATTCCTTTTAAAGCTCATATTTCTTGTTATTGGGATGATCTTTTATATTACACTTACTGTAATTTTTATGTTCATGTAATGAGAGACCCTATTCTATCTCATCAATCCATATTCGGATGTTTTATGTGGCGCCGTTAGGCTGCCGAGTTTTCGTAAGGGAATTTTCATCTAACTTTTATTCCCGTGAGATTTATGCTACATTTGACACAAATTTCATTGATTGGTGTATTTACTTCCCATTATTCTACTCCTTGTGTAATATAATTTCGTTTATGAGTATTTACATCAATTATCTATGGGTGTATGTTTTGAAAGATACGCAAGTTGGTAAGGGAACCTTTCACCCTCCTCTTTTTAAAAGACTTCTTTTGTTGGGTCTTTTAATTTACATATTGTTATGTTGGGATATGTTCTCATATATCCTTATTGATGTAAATTTTAGGTCCAAGTGATGAGATACACTTTTTATCTCTCATCAACTCATTTTGATGTGATGCCGTTAGGCTGTCAAGGGAACTTTTTAACCCAATTTCGATTTCTTTGGGTTCAACATGTAGTCATTGAATATGTCATCCATTGAATATGTGTGAATGACCTTTTATTGTTTTAAACTTTATATCCACTTATATTGGGTGTATTTATATTTTTCACACATATTTTTGAGATTGCTTTGTCCTTAATTCAAGGATACCTTCTTTATAAGGGATTTCATCATATTTGACATTTCTATTGAAAGTTCATTGTTGTTATGCACCAATTCACTCTTATATGGTTTGTATACTGTCCTTTGACATATTATATCATGAATCCTTTTATTCTCATGATATTATAAAGTTCGTATTAAATGTTATTCCGCTATTATTTGTATTCAAGAGTCTCTCATTTTGTTAAAATCTCTTTAACAAAAATATCATTTTAAATGTTTTAAAGATTTATTATTCTAAATCTTTATCTTTAATGTCCATGTTTTCAAAATGGTTTTCAGTATTTATTTATATGGACATTAATGTTTTAAAATTATAATTCCATTAAAAGCTTCAAAGTGGTATGGGACACTTTGATTCAAAAATCTCTTTTAAATGGTTTTTGAAAATGGATTGATTAATACAATATCTGGGAATTATTTATTGTGATTGAAAATGAAATATTGTAATTGAAATGTTTATATTTTCCATATTTTATGTGTAATAATGGTACTTGGACATTATGACGGGTGGTGCTGTGAATACCAGGACGGGTGGTTACGTTATAACCTCCAATGCATTGGGTATGGAAGTCGGCCGTATGGCTATTCCATTAAGTATGTATGGAAATTGGCCGTATGGCTATTCCATTAAGTGATATGTGTGGGATTCGACCGTATGGTTATTCCACTTAAGTATGTTTATTTCCCAAGTTACCTTTATATATGTTATGTGTTCTTTATATGGGTTTTAGGGTAATCCTTTGGTTACAAAAAGGTAAGTAATGATACTTTTTTTTTCAGTGAAGAGTTTTTACTACCTCATGAAGGTGAAAAGTATTACCTTGATAAAGTATACATGGTTTACTATTTGTTTTGATAAACTAACAGTTTTTATTCTTTGTGTATCCCTTACTGAGCTTTTTATGCTCATCCCAAGTTTTTGAAATGTTTTTCACAGGACTTAATGTGGAATAGGGTCAAGGATGGGATCAAGGGAAAGTCATGCTACCTAAAACATGAAACTAGAAATGTTTCTTTTTAAGAGTTTTTATTTTATGGAAATTTAGTAGAAGAGACTACTTTGTAATCTTTTGAGATGTAATAGTTATGTCCTAATTCTCTAAAACTCTAAACCTGAAAAGATCCTCAATGTGAATTATTCATTTAATTCAATTTTAAGTAAGGTTTAAGGCTGGGGCCTTATATTTGGTATCAAAGGTCAGTTTAGATAACTTTAGAGGTTAGGGTATTCTCTAAGCACAAGTGACATTACCATAATGGTTAGGATTTCAGAAAGAGTCCTATTTTTAGATAAAGTGAATGAGTAAGTATATCTTAGTGTTTATCTTCCTCATTAGTACATGATGGTTTTGATGATATACTCACACTGACCTTTTTGGTTTTAGTAAATGGATGGATCTAGTAGGCACTAGAGAGACAACAGGTTTGAAGGAAACTGTGGTGGTTCTCTGATTAAGATACTAGCTAAAATGGAGGATTCAATGAGGAAACTCATGGTTGTTCTAAACCAAATATCAAGGAGTCATGATCAACAACTTTAACCTTGGTATGATCTTTAATGCATCATGTATGAGATGACCAATCGATGTGGAAGTTCAGGTAATAATTATAAAGGTAACCATTAGAGTTCATATGATCCTTACTTTTGAGGTAATTATGGGTTATTATTTGATATGATGGAAAATGAAGGGCATGGGATAAACTTGAGGTTAAAATATGTTATGATTATTTTTGAAGATTTTATCTCATTTGGGGGAATGTTTTAAGAATTATATAGTTTTGGAAAAAGGACAACACGCAGACCGTGTGACAACCCGTCGCGTCGGACAAAGCTGCGGGAATCGAACCCACAACCAAAGTGTGACTGGTATTTATCGCCTACCACTGGACTACGTGAAGTCCCTGGTTAGTTTGACTGATTCTTTTTAGTTATATGATTTTATGAATTAAGAGTAAGTTGATTTTGGGTTATTTATGAAAATGATTAACCTATCATGGAGGATTTGTGATTAGGATAATTACTTTTCAATGCGATACTTTAAGAGCAACTGATTTTGTTTGGAGATAAATGTTACGATTTAACTTGGAAGACTATGTGACTAAATCCTTAAAATATTTGGGTTTCAACCTTATTTTGGTTTACTTTGAAGAATTGTATGGACAAATTGTTTATCTAATGGTCCTCGTCGAACTTTGGGTTTTGTTGGACAAATTTTGGAGATTAAGCATAGATTTTATTTTTATAAAGGGTTATCCTTTTCTGGATTATCTGATCTTGTACTAGCCTTTTTGGTTTTGGTTTTGGTTAAAGCCTAAAGACATGGGATGTATATAGTTATCTTTTGTGGATTAGGTGATTCTCTAGAAGTTGATTATAGTACTCTTAATGCGAACAAGTCTCCCTAAATACTCATCTTTTGAAAAAAAATATGAGTTTGATTAAGGAATATAGTAAAAGTTAAAAGTCAACATGATAAGTGATTATGTTTCCTTATGAATAAATTCCTCAATAAAAAGTAACTTAAAACAAAAATGATTTCTATTAACTTTTCCTACTGGGGAACCCAACACCGTTTAACCCATCACAAGTTTGTGATTTTCTTATTGTTAACTTTCTCCTAAACATGTTTTATATCACTCTCCATCAGAACATGACCCTATGTTTTCTCCTCCATGTCCATGTATTCCTACATGGAGTCCTAGTATGGGTTAACTCGGGTGACCTCTGCACTTATCTTTCTTTATTTTAAAGTGATTGTTTTACCAACTCTTCTTCCGATGTGTTACTTTCAAGGATGTTTCCAAGCTCAATTTTAAAAATTGCGAGGACGCAATTCCCAAAAGGGGGGAAGGATGTAACACCCCAGGTAAATAAATAATATGACATTTTCTTATTTATCCAAATTTGTGAATAAAATATTAATATGACTTTAAAGGGGATGCTATGCCCGATGGCGTACCCAATACGCAACAACGAGTTTTTTGGGAATCTTACGTTGCACTCTAATAATAAAATAATATTATTTTAAATGATAGTTAACATGTAGCCGTTGTATTGGCGGGAATGGATAGAAATAACTAAAATATGATTATATATTTGTTTAAATATTTTTACATTTATCCAATAAAATATAATGGCTTAAAATACGGAAAGAATTCAATTTTAGGCGTATATGCCCTAGTTTTCACTAAAGGTTCACTTATCACCTTTTGATGTTGAACCATCATTAAATATAGTTTTGTTCACTCTTATACATTCTATTGGACCAAATAAAACTCTTCTTGAGAATCGGGACATCAAAATTTACTTTGTAAATTTTTGGTATCTTTCTGATAAAGTTCATTTTTTTAATGAATAGTGTAAAATGTTGTATTTTAAATTCAAAACATCTTTTTAATATAATTTATTTATATGATTATATTATATTTTGAATTGGTCTTAATGTGTTATCTGAATAAATTTTTACCATTTAATCCAATGGTGGTCATTGGAATCAATTTCACTTTGAAATTAGACTTAAACTGGTGCCAATCTTTTGATACTTATTGTTTTATAAAAACACGCTATTTGCTCTGACAACGGGAATTAATTATTAAATTAATTAATGTGACTTATATGTTTTGAATTTTGTAAAATAGACTTCATTTTTGAATTCGGAATATCAAATATAGCTTATGGTGAATTTTTGGTAATTTTCTGAAAAACGTCAATTTTTGATGAATAGTGAAACCACTAAGTGGTACTTATAAAGACTGATTTTCCGTTTAAATGAAATTTTTCCATCATTGTGTTTTGAATTTAAAAAATAAGACATAAATGGTTTTCATTAAGAAGTAAAATTTGGTTCAATGAGATTATAATAATTTTTTGGTGAATAGTAACTTATTAAGTTCTTAATCGCGATTAGTGGTAATTAGTGTAGTTTAAGGTAAAAATAATGCTTTAATAAAATAAGATGAGCTTGACACAAGTCATACCCTCATTTGTTGTGTCATGTCCGACCAAGACAAGCCATGGGTCAACTTGGGGACCCCATGGAGACACTTTGGTTGGGAAATGACATAAATAACTTTTTATTTAATGTAAAAGTAAAAATGACACAAACATAATATGTTTTACGAAAACAATTTTTACATGGGGTTATAAAGATTAGAGTTTTTATTATAAATAGTCATTGGAAAGATAAAAAGATTTCCTACATCATAGTAGTTTTTTTTATAATTTTTAAAGATTAAATAAATTAAATTATATATGACATAATAATGATGCAGCGATGACATCATTATTTGACGATTTAAATAAAATGGAAAGATAATGTAAAATCTATAAACTACACATGTCCAAAACTTATTGGATGAGTGGATTTCAAAGACTTATCACCTTATCCACGAATTATATCAATGTGGGACCTTTTGAAACCGAAACACATTTTCAAATAAAGTAATATTTCTTTACTTTCCAAAAGTGCCCCTCCTCTCCTCTTATAAAAGGCCCCCACCTATACCTCATTTCACACACTCCTCAAGCCTTTGGCTCGGCCAAACCATGACCATTTACTCTCTCCACATCCATATCCTCATCTTAGATGATTCCCTTTGGGCAGAATCCTTTCGAAGGAAGCCTTTAGGCCCAAATCAAAATGAGTTACACTTTTAAAGGTAATTCATTCTCTCTTGTTCATTTGTTTTATTTTGCTTCTCCAACCCTCTAAACTCTTTTTATTTACTTATTTTGTAACAAAACCAGTATCTTAAATATACTAGGATGTTGTTATAAGATTTATTTGAGCTACACTCTCACACAACTACATCAAATGGTTAAAGAACATACGGTTTCCATGGATGGCGAAATTCTGCCTCCCGAAACGATGATTGTTCAATACTCATTTAACACCTTCAAGGGTGGACATTATGATGTCACTATTTTTATATATGATATATAATATGTTTATTTTTTTCTTTAAGCTTCTGTATTTTTCATTTTGGTCATACCTTTATGGTTTCCATTATGGGTAAACACGATATCTTCATTTAAGGAAGTGCGGACTACCGCCCCCTCAAAGTGATGTGATTCGTTAATGCCATACGTGGGACGTGTAAAGGATGGATTTAAAGTTATTATATATGATGTTATACTGGAATTATAATATACCTCTATATAATTATTATTTCTTTCCATTAAAGTATGAGATAGAAATGAAAGTAGCGTTCATGCGTACGTACAGCTTACCGTCTCCATGAACGGTGCATTTCATTTCTTATCCCCAAATGTAATGTACTATTAAAAGTATATGTATATAATGGATATATATAATGAATGATACATCTAAATGTAAATATAATTCTGGAATAAAAATATACATACCTCTCATTTAATTTTAATTCTATTAATATGAGAAAGAAATGAAAGTAGCGTTCATGCGTACGTACGGCTTACCGTCTCCATGAATGGTGCATTTCATTTCTTACCTCTAAATGATTATGTAATATTATAAATACATGTATATGCTGGATATAAATTATATATATGATATCCAAATTAGGAATGTCATTCTGGATATAAAGAACCTTTGACCGCACGAACAACATGTAATTGTAAGAAGTCCACTTTCGACTTAAGAACCAAATATCGACAAAACAATAATTATTAACTTAAATGATTACATAATGTTTATAACATGGAAATAAGTGATATAAAAGGAATAATGAACATGAAAAAGGTTCTTATGAAAATAGAAATTAACTCAAGTTTATTATTCAGGACGTTAAAGAATGATCGTGTCAAGTCGGACCCGAGGTAAGGGATCCTACTCCTCTCTTTCTTTTTAAGTACACACTTTTATGTCATTCCTTTTAAAGATCATATTTCTTGTTATTGGTATGATATTTTATATTACACTTTCTGTAATTTTTATGTTCATGTGATGAGAGACCCTATTCTATCTCATCAATCCATATTCGGATGTTTTATGTGGCACCGTTAGGCTGCCGAGTTTTCGTAAGGGATTTTTCATCTCACTTTTATTCCCGTGAGATTTATGCTACATTTTCCACAAATTTCATTGAGTGGTGTATGTACTTCCCATTATTCTACTCCTTGTGTAATATAATTTCGTTTATGAGTATTTACATCAATTATCTATGGGTGTATGTTTTGAAAGATACGCAAGTCGGTAAGGGAACCTTTCACCCTCCTCTTTTTAAAAGACTTCTTTTGTTGGGTCTTTTAATTTACATATTGTTATGTTGGGATATGTTCTCATATATCATTATTGATGTAAATTTTAGGTCCAAGTGATGAGATACACTTTTTATCTCTCATCAACTCATTTTGATGTGATGCCGTTAGGCTGTCAAGGGAACTTTTTAACCCAATTTCGATTTCTTTGGGTTCAAAATGTAATCATTGAATATGTCATCCATTGAATATGTGTGAATGAAATTTTATTGTTTTAAACTTAATATCCACTTATATTGGGTGTATTTATATTTGTCACACATATTTTTGAGATTTATTTGTCCTTAATTCAAGGATACCTTCTTTATAAGGGATTTCATCATATTTGACATTTCTATTGAAAGTTCATTGTTGTTATGCACCAATTCACTCTTATATGGTGTGTATACTGTCCTTTGACATATTATATCATGAATCCTTTTATTCTCATGATATTATAAAGTTCGTATTAAATGTTATTCCGCTATTATTTGTATTCAAGAGTCTCTCATTTTGTTAAAATCTCTTTATCAAAAATATCATTTTAAATGTTTTAAAGATTTATTATTCTAAATATTTATCTTTAATGTCCATGTTTTCAAAATGGTTTTCAGTATTTATTTATATGTACATTAATGTTTTAAAATTATAATTCCATTAAAAGCTTCAAAGTGGTATGGGACACTTTGATTCAAAAATCTCTTTTAAATGATTTTTGAAAATGGATTGATTAATTCAATATCTGGGAATTATTTATTGTGATTGAAAATGAAATATTGTTATAGAAATGTTTATATTTTCCATATTTTATGTGTAATAATGGTACATGGACATTATGACGGGTGGTGCCATGAATACCAGGACGGGTGGTTACGTTATAACCTCCAATGCATTGGGTATGGAAGTCGGCCGTATGGCTATTCCATTAAGTATGTATGGAAATTGGCCGTATGGCTATTCCATTAAGTGATATGTGTGGGAGTCGACCGTATGGTTATTCCACTTAAGTATGTTTATGTCCCAAGTTACCTTTATATATGTTATGTGTTCTTTATATGGTTTTTAGGGTAATCCTTTGGTTACAAAAAGGTAAGTAATGATACTTTTTTTTCAGTGAAGAGTTTTTACTACCTCATGAAGGTGAAAAGTATTACCTTGATAAAGTATATATGGTTTACTATTTGTTTTGATAAACTAACAGTTTTTATTCTTTGTGTATCCCTTACTGAGCTTTTTATGCTCATCCCAAGTTTTTGAAATGTTTTTCACAGGACTTAATGTGGAATAGGGTCAAGGATGGGATCAAGGGAAAGTCATGCTACCTAAAACATGAAACTAGACATGTTTCTTTTTAAGATTTTTTATTTTATGGAAATTTAGTAGAAGAGACTACTTTGTAATCTTTTGAGATGTAATAGTTATGTCCTAATTCTCTAAAACTCTAAACCTGAAAAGATCCTCAATGTGAATTATTCATTTAATTCAATTTTAAGTAAGGTTTAAGGCTGGGGCCTTATATTTGGTATCAAAGTTCAGTTTAAATAACTTTAGAGGTTACGGTATTCTCTAAGCACAAGTGACATTACCATAATGGTTAGGATTTCAGAAAGAGTCCGATTTTTAGATAAAGTGAATGAGTAAGTATATCTTAGTGTTTATCTTCCTCATTAGTACATGATGGTTTTGATGATATACTCACACTGACCTTTTTGGTTTTAGTAAATGGCTGGATTTAGTAGGCACTAGAGAGACAACAGGTTTGAAGGAAACTGTGGTGGTTCTCTGATTAAGATACTAGATAAAATGGAGGATTCAATGAGGAAACTCATGGTTGTTCTAAACCAAATATCAAGGAGTCATGATCAATAACTTGAACCTTGGTATGATCTTTAATGCATCATGTATGAGATGACCAATCGATGTGGAAGTTCAGGTAATAATTATAAAGGTAACCATTAGAGTTCATATGATCCTTACTTTTGAGGTAATTATGGGTTATTATATGATATGATGGAAAATGAAGGGCATGGGATAAACTTGAGGTTAAAATATGTTATGATTATTTTTGAAGATTTTATCTCATTTGGGGGAATGTTTTAAGAATTATATAGTTTTCGAAAAAGGACAACACGCAGACCGTGTGACAACCCGTCGCGTCGGACAAAGCTGCGGGAATCGAACCCAAAACCAAAGTGCGACTGGTATTTATCGCCTACCACTGGACTACGTGAAGTCCCTGGTTAGTTTGACTGATTATTTTTAGTTATATGATTTTATGAATTAAGAGTAAGTTGATTTTGGGTTATTTATGAAAATGATTAACCTATCATGGAGGATATGTGATTAGGATAATTACTTTTCAATGCAATACTTTAAGAGCAACTGATTTTGTTTGGAGAAAAATGTTACGATTTAACTTGGAAGACTATGTGACTAAATCCTTCAAATATTTGGGTTTCAACCTTATTTTGGGTTACTTTGAATAATTGTATGGACAAATTGTTTATCTAATGGTCCTCGTTGAACTTTGGGTTTTGTTGGACAAATTTTGGAGATTAAGCATAGATTTTATTTTTATAAAGGGTTATCCTTTTCTGGATTATCTGATCTTGTACTAGCCTTTTTGGTTTTGGTTTTTGTTAAAGCCTAAAGACATGAGATGTATATAGTTATCTTTTGTGGATTAGGTGATTCTCTAGAAGTTGATTATAGTACTCTTAATGCGAACAAGTCTCCCAAAATACTCGTCTTTTGAAAAAAATATGAGTTTGATTAAGGAATATAGTAAAAGTTGAAAGTCAACATGATAAGTGATTATGTTTCCTTATGAATAAATTCCTCAATAAAAAGTAACTTAAAACAAAAAATGTTTTCTATTAACTTTTACTACTGGGGAACCCAACACCGTTTAACCCATCACAAGTTTGTGATTTTCTTATTGTTAACTTTCTCCTAAACATGTTTTATATCACTCTCCATCAGAACATGACCCTATGTTTTCTCCTCCATGTCCATGTATTCCTACATGGAGTCCTAGTATGGGTTAACTCGGGTGACCTCTGCACTTATCTTTCTTTATTTTAAAGTGATTGTTTTACCAACTCTTCTTCCGATGTGTGACTTTCAAGGATGTTTCCAAGCTCAATTTTAAAAATTGCGAGGACGCAATTCCCAAAAGGGGGGAAGGATGTAACACCCCAGGTAAATAAATAATATGACATTTTCTTATTTATCCAAATTTGTGAATAAAATATTAATATGAATTTAAAGGGGATGCTATGCCCGATGGCGTACCCAATACGCAACAACGAGTTTCTTGGGAATCTTACGTTGCACTCTAATAATAAAATAATATTATTTTAAATGGTAGTTAACATGTAGCCGTTGTATTGGCGAGAATGGATAGAAATAACTAAAATATGATTATATATGTGTTTAAATATTTTTACATTTATCCAATAAAATATAATGGCTTAAAATACGGAAAGAATTCAATTTTAGGCGTATATGCCCTAGTTTTCACTAAAGGTTCACTTATCACCTTTTGATGTTGAACCATCATTAAATATAGTTTTGTTCACTCTTATACATTCTATTTGACCAAATAAAACTCTTCTTGAGAATCGGGACATCAAAATTTACTTTGTGTAAATTTTTGGTATCTTTCTGATAAAGTTCATTTTTTTAATGAATAGTGTAAAATGTTGTATTTTAAATTCAAAACATCTTTTTAATATAATTTATTTATATGATTATATTATATTTTGAATTGGTCTTAATGTGTAATATGAATATATTTTTACCATTTAATCCAATGGTGGTCATTGGAATCAATTTCACTTTGAAATTAGACTTAAACTGGTGCCAATCTTTTGATACTTATTGTTTTATAAAAACACGCTATTTTCTCTGACAACAGGAATTAATTATTAAATTAATTAATGTGACTTATATGTTTTGAATTTTGTAAAATAGACTTCATTTTTGACTTCGGAATATCAAATATAGCTTATGGTGAATTTTTGGTAATTTTCTGAAAAACGTCAATTTTTGATGAATAGTGAAACCACTAAGTGGTACTTATAAAGACTGATTTTCCGTTTAAATGAAATTTTTCCATCATTGTGTTTTGAATTTCAAAAATCTGACATACATGGTTGTCATTAAGAAGTAAAATGTGGTTCAATGAGATTATAATAATTTTTTGGTGAATAGTAACTTATTAAGTTCTTAATCGCGATTAGTGGTAATTAGTGTAGTTTAAGGTAAAAATAATGCTTTAATAAAATAAGATGAGCTTGACACATGTCATACCCTCATTGGTTGTGTCATGGCCGACCAAGACAAGCCATGGGTCAACTTGGGGACCCAATGGAGACACTTTGGTTGGGAAATGACATAAATAACTTTTTATTTAATGTAAAAGTAAAAATGACACAAACATAATATGTTTTACGAAAACAATTTTTACATGGGGTTATAAAGATTAGATTTTTGATTATAAATAGTCATTGGAAAGATAAAAAGATTTCCTACATCATAGTATTTTTTTTTATAATTTTTAGAGATTAAATAATCTAAATTATATATGACATAATAATGATGCAGCGATGACATCATTATTTGACGATTTAAATAAAATGGAAAGATAATGTAAAATCTATGAACTAAACATGTCCAAAACTTATTGGATGAGTTTATTTAGAAGCGTTATAACCTTATAAACGAATTATATCAATGTGGGACCTTTTGAAACCGAAACACATTTTCAAATAAAGTAATATTTCTTTACTTTCCAAAAGTGCCCCTCCTCTCCTCTTATAAAAGGCCCCCACCTCTACCTCATTTCACACACTCCTCAAGCCTTTGGCTCGGCCAACCCCTGCCCATTTACTCTCTCCACATCCCTATCCTCATCCTAGAGGATTCCCTTTGGGCAGAATCCTTTTGAAGGAAGCCTTTAGGCTCAAATCAAAAGGAGTTACACTTTTAAAGGTAATTCATTCTCTCTTGTTCATTTGTTTTATTTTGCTTCTCCAACCCTCTAAACTCTTTTTATTTACTTATTTTGTAACAAAAACTGTATCTTAAATATACTAGGATGTTGTTATAATATTTATTCGAGCTACACTCTCACACAATTACGTCAAATGGTTAAAGAACATACAGTTTCCGTGGATGGCGAAATTCTGCCTCCCGAAACAATGATTGTTCAATACTCATTTAACACCTTCAAGGGTGGCCATTATGATGTCACTATTTTTATATATGATATATAATATGTTTATTTTTTTCTTTAAGCTTCTGTATTTTTCATTTTGGTCATACCTTTATTGTTTCCATTATGGGTAAACACGATATCTTCATTTAAGGAAGTGCGGACTACAGCCCCCTCAAAGTGATGTGATTCGTTAATGCCATACATGGGACGTGTAAAGGATGGATTTAAAGTTATTATATATGATGTTATACTGGAATTATAATATACCTCTATATCATTATTATTTCTTTCCATTAAAGTATGAGATAGAAATGAAAGTAGCGTTCATGCATACGTACGGCTTACCGTCTCCATGAACGGTGCATTTCATTTCTTATCCCCAAATGTAATGTACTATTAAAAGTATATGTATATAATGGATATATATAATTAATGATACATCTAAATGATAAATATAATTCTGGAATAAAAATATACATACCTCTCATTTAATTTTAATTCTATTAATATGAGAAAGAAATGAAAGTAGCGTTCATGCGTACGTACGGCTTACCGTCTCCATGAATGGTGCATTTAATTTCTTACCTCTAAATGATTATGTAATATTATAAATACATGTATATGCTGGATATAAATGATATATATGATATCCAAATCAGGAATGTCATTCTGGATATAAAGAACCTTTGACCGCACAAACAACATGTAATTGTAAGAAGTCCACTTTTGACTTAAGAACCAAATATCGACAAAACAAACATTATTAACTTAAATGATTACATAATGTTTATAACATGGAAATAAGTGATATAAAAGGAATAATTAACTTGAAAAAGGTTCTTAAGCAAATAGAAATTAACTCAAGTTTATTATTCAGGACGTTAAAGAATGATCGTGTCAAGTCGGACCCGAGGTAAGGGATCCTACTCCTCTCTTTCTTTTTAAGTACACACTTTTATGTCATTCCTTTTAAAGCTCATCTTTCTTGTTATTGGGATGATATTTTATATTAAAATTACTGTAATTTTTATGTTTATGTGATGAGAGACCCTATTCTATCTCATCAATCCATATTCGGATGTTTTATGTGGCGCCGTTAGGCTGCCGAGTTTTCGTAAGGGATTTTTCATCTCACTTTTATTCCCGTGAGATTTATGCTACATTTGCCACAAATTTCATTGAGTGGTGTAAGTACTGCCCATTATTCTACTCCTTGTGTAATATAATTTCTTTTCTGAGTATTTACATCAATTATCTATGGGTGTATGTTTTGAATGATACGCAAGTCGGTAAGGGAACCTTTCACCCTCCTCTTTTTAAAAGACTTCTTTTGTTGGGTATTTTAATTTACATATTGTTATGTTGGGATATGTTCTCATATATCCTTATTGATGTAAATTTTAGGTCCAAGTGATGAGATACACTTTTTATCTCTCATCAACTCATTTTGATGTGATGCCGTTAGGCTGTCAAGGGAACTTTTTAACCCAATTTCGATTTCTTTGGGTTCAACATGTAGTCATTGAATATGTCATCCATTGAATATGTGTGAATGACCTTTTATTGTTTTAGACTTAATATCCACTTATATTGGGTGTATTTATATTTGTCACACATATTTTTGAGATTGATTTGTCCTTAATTCAAGGATACCTTCTTTATAAGGGATTTCATCATATTTGACATTTCTATTGAAAGTTCATTGTTGTTATGCACCAATTCACTCTTATATGGTCTGTATACTGTCCTTTGACATATTATATCATGAATCCTTTTATTCTCATGATATTATAAAGTTCGTATTAAATGTTATTCCGCTATTATTTGTATTCAAGAGTCTCTCATTTTGTTAAAATCTCTTTAACAAAAATATCATTTTAAATGTTTTAAAGATTTATTATTCTAAATCATTATCTTTAATGTCCATGTTTTCAAAATGGTTTTCAGTATTTATTTATATGGACATTAATGTTTTAATTTTATAATTCCATTAAAAGCTTCAAAGTGGTATGGGACACTTTGATTCAAAAATCTCTTTTAAATGGTTTTTGAAAATGGATTGATTAATTCAATATCTGGGAATTATTTATTGTGATTGCAAATGAAATATTGTTATTGAAATGTTTATATTTTCCATATTTTATGTGTAATAATGGTACTTGGACATTATGACGGGTGGTGACGTGAATACCAGGACGGGTGGTTACGTTATAACCTCCAATGCATTGGGTATGGAAGTCGGCCGTATGGCTATTCCATTAAGTATGTATGGAAATTGGCCGTATGGCTATTCCATTAAGTGATATGTGTGGGAGTCGACCGTATGGTTATTCCACTTAAGTATGTTTATGTCCCAAGTTACCTTTATATATGTTATGTGTTCTTTATATGGGTTTTAGGGTAATCCTTTGGTTACAAAAAGGTAAGTAATGATACTTTTTTTTTCAGTGAAGAGTTTTTACTACCTCATGAAGGTGAAAAGTATTACCTTGATAAAGTATACATGGTTTACTATTTTTTTTGATAAACTAACAGTTTTTATTCTTTGTGTATCCCTTACTGAGCTTTTTATGCTCATCCCAAGTTTTTGAAATGTTTTTCACAGGACTTAATGTGGAATAGGGTCAAGGATGGGATCAAGGGAAAGTCATGCTACCTAAAACATGAAACTAGACATGTTTCTTTTTAAGAGTTTTTATTTTATGGAAATTTAGTAGAAGAGACTACTTTGTAATCTTTTGAGATGTAATAGTTATGTCCTAATTCTCTAAAACTCTATACCTGAAAAGATCCTCAATGTGAATTATTCATTTAATTCAATTTTAAGTAAGGTTTAAGGTTGGGTCCTTATAAATATAATCCAATGGTTTTATATATTAAACAAGGTGTCTTATGTTAGTCATCATATATGTGATTTTTCATGATATTTTGGTTCCTAATGATGATAATTTTGTCTTAGAAAATGATGTTGGTTTTAGTCAATATCTAGAACTTGAAGAAACTATGTCACTGGTGATTGTGATAGAAAATGATATGATTTTACTCCTGATCAACCAAATTTTATGCGAACTAGAATAAAATACTTCATTTCTATTAACACATAGATTTCTCAAGCTATGAACCATGGTTTAAATCCAAACGATGAATGTATGGAAAGAAATTATATTGATTCCTTAATGAGAAAACACCCAGTCTCTTTCAGAGGGTATGGTAATCCCCATGTTGTTGAAAAATGGATCATGACTATAGAAATGATATTCTATTTTATCTAATGTTTAGAGAATGAAAAATTCATTCTGGCTATTTATCAGTTAAAAGGAGAAGTAGACCAGTGATGGACTCTAATAAGAATACAAGGTAGTACAATGAGATTGAATCCATGGATTGTTATGAGTTCAAGTAAATATTTTTCAATTAAAAATTTAATCGGATTCTTTTTACCAATATGGATAATGTTTTACATGTGTTGAAGTACTGGGATGATGAATCTTTTGGTACTTATAAGCCTAATTTTATAAGAATTCTGAGGCATGCTTTAGGAATTTTCATTCAACCTGAAATTAATGTTGACTGGTTCTATAGTGGCTTAATGCCAAGTCCCTAAAGGGAATTGTCCAAGAAAGAATTTAGTATTTATTAAGAGATTTTGAGTTGTGTAATTGTGGTTGAGATGTAGATTAGAGTTCCATATCATTCTCATAGTTTTAATAAGAAAAGGAAGATACAATTTAAAGGAAAATCTGCAAGCAATGAATAGAAGAAGAAAATATTTACTTTAGGGTCTATTTGTGGGAACAATCTTAGAGGAAATTACCTAAATGGGTATAATAAATGTTTTAAGTATGGAAGGGAATTCTATAAAGCATTTTATTGCTAATGTGACAGGAAGATGATAGAAAATGTTGTGAGTAGTGTAAAATGACATAGAATGCACCTCCTACTATTCAGTTCTACATGTGTAAGGATAATGGGAATTATGTTAACCACTACCAAAACCCAAGTGCTAGTGATGATAAATAACATCCGCAACTTCTTAAGCCAAGGGACAAGGGGAAGTCTCTTAAAATAAAAATTTCTGAAGAATTGTTTGATAAATATATGTTGAATGGTACACTTACCTTTCAATTTATAAATACAAATTTCATATTTGATTCTATAACTACCACTATTTCATATCTAAATAATTTGTTAAGGGTGATAAGATTCCATCAAAATGATTATATGTACAGTTAGTAGTTCATTCCCCTAATGGTATGGTGATTCCATCCCATGTCTATAACTCATCACCAGTTGAAATTTGTGGGTATGTGCTTCCTGTAAATCTTCTCTTTCATCCTCTAGATGAATTTCATGACATCATAGTCATATAATGGATTTATATAAATAAATCCCACATCAATTGTTGAGGAAGGGAAGTTTCATTTGACATTTAAAACCTCCTATAACCGTCCATCTGTGTGACGATAATCCTGAACATAGTATGGAGATTACATCCAGTGTATGGATCTTAATTCCAACTCAAAAGGGGTGTTTATCTTAAATGGTTGGGAAGAAAATAGGTATAGATGGTATTCATATTGTTCAATACTTTTTTGATGAATTTCCAGAAGAGTTTTATAACCTTCCATCAAAATGTTATGTTAATTAATCAATTAAACTCTAATCTGGTTTGTCACCAATTTAAAATACTCTTTATAGAATGTCCCTGATTGAGTTTCATGAATTGAAGAAGAAACTCCCTGCAAACCTTGATAAGTAATTCATTCATCCATGTGTGTCAGCTTTCGATGCACCTTTTACCTTTGTAAAAAAGATATATTGGTCAATGAGACTCTGAATTTATTATCTAGATTTAAACAAGATCAAAATAAATAAAAAGTATCATATTCCCTGCATTAATCATGTTTTTAATCAACTGTGCGAAGCATAATAATTTTCCAAGAACAAAAATTATTTTGGATATCATCAATTGAGGATCATGAGGGAGGATATACCCAAGATGAAATATCACACAAGGTATGGAAATTATGAATATATATTTATTCCTTTTGGTCTAACTAATTCCCCATCTATACTAATGGATATGATGAATATGTTCATTAGTTATTACCTTGACAAGTTTGTGGTAGTCTCTTTTGATTATATTCATATATATACAAATATAATGATAGATCATGAAGAACACTTGAGAATTGTAATAAATACCCTTAGGAAGGAGAAAATATATTCAAAATTTAAAAAGTTTTAATTTTTCTTGAAAAATTATTCATGTTTATATCACATAATGTCTAGAGAAAGTATAGTAGTAGATCCATCGGATATAAGGGACATTGAATGCTGGACCAAACCAACCACTATGACTAGGATCTGTAGATTTCAGGGTTTATCTAGACATTATTGATGATTTTTGGAGAATTTATAGCGATAATGCAATCCTCTTACCAAGTTATCTTGGAAGGCTGTTAAGATCCTTGGGATAGATGAATGTGAGGAAAATTTCAAAGAACTGAAGATAAGGTTAGTCAGCGCACATGTTCTTAAATTACCCTATAGTGGAGAAGGGTTTTTAATATATATAGATGCATCCATGAAGTGATTGAGATGTTTTATTATTAATAATTACCTATTTATCACTAATGCATCATGGTATTTAATGATTCATAAGAAAAATTACCAAACTCCGGATTTGGAGTCAGCCGCTATAATGTTTTCATTAAATATATAGAGGCATTATCACTATGGAGAGAAGTGTGATATATATGTTGATCATAAAAGTAAAAAATATATATTCACACATAAGAAGTTGAACATGATAAAGAGGAAATGGTTAGAGTTGTTATATGATTATGACTTATCATGATATTACCACTATGGGAATGAAAATAAGGTGGCTGATACTTTGAGTCAAAAGGATCAGGCTTACTTATCTATGATGAGGATCACTAATGATCCAATATTGTGTGATTTTCAAGGGATCACTCTAGAAATACTAAAGGAAGGAAAAAATATTATCTTTATCAAAATAATTTTCATTCCTCTATCTAAGTGAATATTATGGTGTTAGAGAAGAAAGTTGTAGAGTGGAAAAAGAAAGTTAGAAATTCTTATGAGTTTAACCTTGATCAAGATAAAATGATATGGTTAAGGAACCATATATGTGTTCCTTCCATTCCAGATATAATGAAGGATCCATTATAATAATTTCATATTCATTCATTATCTATTCATCCTTGATGTATGATGATGTATTGGAACCTAAAAGATTACTTCTGGTGGAATTGAATGAATTGAGAAATCCAGAGTTTTTATCTTGTATTTTGGAAATCTAAGATGTTTATTTTGAAAGGAAAAATTCGAAAGATATGTTGCATCCAATACCCATACCCCAATGGAAATGGGAGAAAATCACTATGGATTTTTTCATTGTAATACCCATAACCTTTAAATAGTTAAATTATATATGGGTGCTAGTCAATATCCTAAAACATTCTATACAATTCATCCCAATCATATAATACTTCTTTCTATATTATATTTCTAGGATATACATAATGGGGGTGGTAAAGATGCATGGAGTTCCGCATTCCATTGTATCAGATCAGGAATTGAGGTTCACCTCAATGTTCTTGTGAAATATTCATCATTTAATTGATATAGAATAATGTTTCATAACATCTTATCATCCCCGGAGAGATGATCAGTCTGAAAGAAAAATTCAAACCATAGAGGATATATTGAGATCCTGTTCTCTGGATTTCAAAGGTGGTTGGGATTAACAACTTATTCTAGTAGAGTTTTATTACAATAATATCATTCACTAAATCATTCATATGACCCTATATAAACCTCACTATGAGATGAAATGTATATCTCCAACATGCAAGGATGAATCTAGAGAAAGAAAGCTATTAGGATCCGATATCACTAAATAAATGGCTGAGAATAATAGAACCATTCAGCAGTATATCGTTGAATCTCAAAGTTAGGTGAAAAATTATGTTAATAACTAATAGTGTGATCAAGAATTTGATTTTGGTGAAATGGTGATTATGTGAATCTATCCCTAAACGAATATTATGATATTCTAGAAGAAATTGAAACTAAGCCCTACGTATATCGGTCCTTATGAAATTCTTTATCGTATTAGGATGGTAGGATTTCATTTGGAACTTACTATAAATCTATCTCATAAGTTCCTAATGTTTTCCATGTATCTCTCATAAATAATTAAATACTTTAACCTTCACATGTACTCAACATAGTGGTCAATTAGCTATAGCATGATATTTTATTATGAGGAATAACCTTTTTAAATACTAGTTCATATACAGAATGTTCTATGAAACTAGACCACTCACCTTGTCAAGGTTTTTTAGAGAAATCACGAGTTATAGGAATATACTTGGGAACTTTAGAATATGATGATGCAAAAGTATAATCATTTGTTTCTACTTGAATACTGAATTCAAGGGGGAAATTCATTTTAAGGGGGGTAGAATGTTCCACCCCATGATTTTATAGAATTTTTTTTAAATGAATTAATTTTAAATGTTTTCTTACAGTTCACTAAGTCAAAAATTTCATTGACATGGCACCGACTCAGTGTACGTAACATGCTACACTGACTCGATATACATTACATGGAACAATGAGATTATAATAAACATCATTTTTTTTAATTATTTGAATCAGACAATTATAACATAACCATTAAACATAGTATCATATATAGTAATAATGACATGTACATTTTTATACCAGTTTTATATAAATAAAACAAATTGAAAATGAAATATATAATTTTGGACCATTCCTTATAGGTTTTAAAATATTATCTTCCCAAATGAACTGCTTTTCATGTCCTTCTATGGAAAACAATAAAATTATTTTTAGAAAAGTTGAGAAATTGAATTTTATAAAATAATCTTTATTTTGAAATTTAGAATGTCAAAATTACCTAAGGGATATTTTTTTTGGATTTTTTTATGAAACTTTATTGTTATATGAATAGTGAAAAATTGGATTTTAATTCAAACCTACATTTTCTTCTAATTTATTTATATTGATAAAATATATTTTTAATTGGTTAAATTTTTTAATAATATACTATTTTTATATATCAACCCAATGTGGTTTATTTTAATAAATTTCTCTTTGAAATTTAATATAAAAGAATAGAAATATTTTAAACATTTTTACTTTAAAAATCCATATTGTTAACCCAGCTGTTGGATTAAATTGAAATTAATTTTTGCCAAATATATGATTAGAATAAATAAAAATGTATTAAATAATTTGAATCATCATAATTTATAATGATAAATAATTTAAAATTATTAATTGACCAAAAATATTAGTGAAAGTAATTAAAATTAATTATAATGATTAAGGTATGGTTAAGCTTAATAAGGGACATACAATTTATCTTAAGGGCCAAAAAGACATAGAAACTTATTAAAGAGACATTTAATGGACATATTTAGACCGTATACTTTAATTCCTATGTTTTAGTCCATTCTCAGATACCCTTGACATTGGAAAAAAATGGTGTAATCCCTTTTCCCAAAATTTACAAGAGTTCCACTACTCCTTCACTATATAAAGGCCTCCTCTCTTCCCAATTCATCACACATCTCTAGCCACATTTACTCAACCAATATCATCCAAAATATATCCTAAAAATACCTTCCATATTACTTTAATCCTCCCCTTTAGAAGAAATAAATCCAAGGAATCCCTTCGGTGCAAACCAAATGGAGTTACCCGAATAAGAGGTAACATTCTTCTTCATGTTATTTTATATTATTTCTATTATCCACCAACTCAACCCTTATTATTACATGATTGTATAAAAAACCCATTATTATCAATATAGTAGAAATTTTTTTTCAAGGGTTTGACCTACACATACACAAAATTCCATCTAATTGGTAATGAACATATTATTTTCGTGTACCAAGAATTACCACATCACAAAATGATAATTGTTCATTTTTTATTTACCACATCTCATGGAAGAAATTATGATAGAAAATAAGTTTATATATTTTTTAAATTATATATATTATTTATCTAATATTATTTAATACTTTTAAAACACATATCCTTATACATTACATTTGGTGAAAATACAAAAATTTCTTTTGAGGATGTGTGGGATACCTACCCCTTAAAGAGATTTGATTCATTAAAACAATACATAGAATTTAGTAAGAGTGGGTTTAGTGAAATTATATGATATATATGATATAATAATTCTTCCAGAATAATGATATATATACATATATAGATACTCATATGTCAGGTTATTTCTTTCATCCAATATGACAATAATAACGAAATATTCTTTTATGCATTTGTAATACCTAATGTCTCCATGAACGGTGTATCCATTTTGGGATTATATATTTTATGTATTATTATAATACAAAATTTTTGTATATAAATTATATTTTTATCCCATTTTAATGTTGATAAATAATGATACAACTAAAATAAAAATATATATAATAAATTAAGACACATGCGAAGAACAAAGCAGATATTACCCGAAGTGAAACCATAACATATAATTGAAAACCAGAGGGTAATATAATGTCATAATAAAACAATATGTAGTAACATAAATAATAATTTTATAATGATAAATATGTATAATAAAGTCATATTTATTATAATGGAATATTTTATAAGTGATAATAGAGTCAATAAACAAGGTGTGAGAATTTCAACTAACTTTGATTTCCGTGAGGTACATGCCTTATTCACCACTGACTTCTTTTGTGGGGTGTATGTACTTCCCATAACAGTATTATATGTTTCCTATACAAAAATTAATGGGTTTTTAAACATTAATTTTATGATAAATCTTTCATATGGTTTAATTTTCCAAATCTACCAATTCAGTAAGACATTTTTTTCTTAATTAGACATCTTTGAGACTCATGTTTTGTTATGAAACTAAATTATTTTTATTTTGATTTATAGATACTATTATTTTTCGATTAATATAATTAATTCTATTCTTTGCATGATTTTTTATTATTAATATCATTTACTTTTCTCACACAAAGAGTATGATCCAATGTTACCAATTGGTAATAGTTTATTGAAACAATCTCATCAATTTTCAAGATTATTTATGTGCATGCTTCCATTGATGAAATATTAGGATCCATATCTCAATAAAGATCATAAGTTTATTTCTACTCTGTTTATTAAAAATATCTCCTTGTATTAGTACCTTTTTCCTACTCTATTTTATTTAATATAATTAAGAAAAAGGTTTTTAGAAGAAACCGGCATAATTTCTCTCTTCGGTCGAAAATCAGTATTATTCCCCATTCATGTTTTAATTTTTTTATTATGTGGATTAAAATGACCCATAAAAATTATTTTCATGGAAAATTTATTTTTAAATTATTTTATGGTTTTTAAATATTCCTTTATTTTTTTCAATGGTATTTATAAAGAAATAGGTTTTCAAAAATGTTTTATGTTTTTAAAAGTGATTTTACATTCAAAAAGGATATTTTACTCATGATATGTTTTTAAAATTTCTTTCAAAATTACTTTCCATATATGAAGAAATAAATTTTTTCTAGTCATGCCTTCTTTGGGAAAATATTAAATCTTTCCATTCATATTCTGTCTTTAAATGGATTATGTTTTCATACAATGATTTTTATGCAACCCATTTCACTTTCACGGGTCATATGCATTTGAAACCCACTTCATTTCATGGGATATTATTTTACTAAAATGATATTTAAATCTATATCTTTTTCCATAGGTTATTATATGATTAAATTTTAACGATACACATTTCATTTTGTGGGTTATGATTTTATTTTTAATGATATTGTTGAAAATGTTTGTATGATATATATTTGAGATAGGTAGGACCTATATTTCCCTCTAATGGTTTTGGTGATGATTTATTTCTAAAGTGATATAATATGATGGTATTGGGTGTGAACCTTGAAAACTAAGATTCCCATGTAAGTGAACCATGGCTACAAATACAGTATGAGGAGTGTGCCTATGCTACTAAGAAGTAAATTGGTGTGAAATATTACTACCAATATGTTGTGGGGACTGAAAATATACTACTAAGTTGGAGTTTTAAGCAGTTCCTTAACTACTAAAAAAATTATAAAATATTTTATGGGTCTTCCAAAATTCAATGTTTTATTCCTATGTCATGGTTTCATGGTTTATGTTTTTTTATTTCTTTCTGATATATGTCTCATGATCTACCAATCATTATTCCATGATTAATGTATATTATCTTTCATATACTGAGTATGAATTTAAATTTTCAAGATAATGTTATAATTACCTTATTCTTATGATTAAGCTTACATATATCCCTTGTTTACCCTTACTGATAATATGAGCTCACCAATGTTTTTGATTACTTCCCTAGGTTATGAAGATATGTATTATGTATTATGTGTCTATGAGGGTTTCTATTCAAGAATATTATAGTTTTATATAATTTATATCACTTATGTATTAGTTCACATGATTCAATGTTTCAAAAAGAAATAGACAATTATGGTATTTGGGAGTCCATTTGTATAATTTTTTATGTATTCTGAAAATATTAGTTAATGTTAATATATGAAGAAGGATTTTTTCTATAATTATTCCACAAATTTTAAGTATGAAAAAATTATAGTGGGACTAATATAGTATCTATGGAATTATAGGAAATGTGATTTGTTGAAATACTCAGAAGGTGTCAATGTTTTTTGGATTTCCTTTATATGTTTTCTTATCCCAAGTGAATCGAGACATGAACTATTTCTCATGTATCATGAAATACCACGATAATAATTTCATATAATATATATAAATTTTCATTATTAATTAGGTTTTTAGTTATAAATAAATTTGAAATTTAGAAAATAAAAATCAATTTCCTCTTTATGAAATTTGATAAATAATAGTCTGATATATTTCATTGACTATTGTTGTTCTATAATAAATATGGAAAGAGAATTTTTGGGAAAATTAAATAGTTATAAAATTATGTTGTATTTTTAAAACATCTTATAAATTATGATATAAAAGTATGTGCAATATATTTAATATTAATTTTTATTTTACTATAAGTTAACCAGTTTGGTTTTTATAAGTACTAGTGCTTGATATATAGATTCTGAAAAAGGTATTACCATTGATTAATTTAAATATCAATAGAAAAAATGTTTATGAAATTATAAATAGTTGGTTTTGTGGAATGTTAATTTTTATTATACCAATGATATACTTTATTGGATGAGTATGTTTTTTTAGTGTATTAGATTATATAAAGTAGTTATTTTTTTTGTGAATTTTACAAATGAAATATTTTTTTAAATATGTTTTGTATGGAGACCTTCTTTTTATTTCATATCTTATTAAATAAATTTAATGAAAAACAAATAAAAAGCATTACATAATATGGATACAATGGTTTAGTGTCTTGGTAAAATTAGTACCATATATAAAATTTACAAAATAAAACATAAATAGTTATTTAATACCTTCTTATCTTGCTTGTTATTATCCCTTGAATTATCATTAGTATAGGTAATCACCTGAGGGTATACATAAATAAGGGGGAGGTAAAATCCCAGAAATAAGATAAATAATAACATGGTATAGTGTAACATGGGATGAGGATACAAATTATCATAATTACATAGGCAGATGATCATAATCATTAGAGGAACCATTATGAAAAGGCATGGAATGTGGAATTGCATAAAAATGAAACATCATGTCTTAGTGGTCAACTACCAAACATAATTGCGAACAAATATAGAATCATGTTCATGTATATTTCACATTATCTCATGAGTTTATTCACATTACCCAGTGAATTGGAGTGTTATATAATTACGGGTGTATGAGTCACATCATAATATTTACATTGGGTAGTATAATTACAAGAGAACCTGTTACATCATTACATTTACATTATCATGAATGCCACATAGAACATATATCAACATTGGACATAAAACAACCAATGTAAATGAATTAGTTTTAGTTAATAAATCATCAATTCATAAAATTTGGGTTTCCAAATGAAATAGGGAATAACATACTTGATATAAGAATCATCAACCATGAGTGATGAAAAAATGATCACGAGAAGTAAATGGTGTGTTTATTAAAAGAAGAGTTATTTTAGAAATCACTTTTTTCATTATAAACTCAAGTAGAAAACATTTATATCCCAAAAAAGTTAAGATAATTATGATGATATGACATCTTAGTATTATACATTCTAAAAATGAGGTGAAAGAGGGAAATCCTAAAGAAAGAGAGTTGGGATTGAGAATTTACCTTTCCTTATGTTCAGAAGCATTCATTATGTTAGTATATTTTACAATAAAATTAAATTCATTAATCTCAAATAAAGAACCATAAATATTTTTTTTTCATTTTGTTTTTATTATGTTCTTTTATGAGATTTTTGATGAATTACAAAGTTTAATTTCATCTTTTGGGAGAATTAGTTTTTATGATTTTCATGATCGGTTCACTTGTATTCATGAATGGATGTTCATGTAAAATGATGATAAATATACAAAATTTCTGGTATATTTTATTAAATATATTACATAAGTTTTAATAATCTTATAAATAATTTGGCTATGTGGCATGAGGTTGTATCATTAGATACAAGTCAATGATGATTGTTTTTGTTAATTTTGGTGGTTTTTCAATCACACCAAACTCATTTTGATTTATCATTTAGTATTATATTCAATGTATATGTATAAAACATATAGATGGTAATAGAATATATTTTTTAAAAAAATCATATATTTAATTGTTTTATTAACATTGTTGAATGTGATAATGGAAAATGAAGGTTTATCACCCATGATGTAGGTAAATTGACACATCATGGGTAACAATTTCATTTTTAAAATAAAAGAGTGAGAGGGAGAAGTATAATTATGGATCTTACATTAAAATTATATAATTAATGTATATTTAATTTAATATAATTATCATCCCATTTAGATTAACTGTGGTGATTTTAGAATAATAAATGAAATAAAATTTAAAAGGAATTAAAAGAATAAAGAAGAGTATTTTACCTCATGGATTTATTATCCGGGATAACCTCATTAGAGAAATTGTTTTGATAATTTGATGAGACCAAGAGATCATGTAAGTGGTTAAAATAATATTGTAGGGTATTGGGTTGAATTTAGGAAAGGATCAAATCTTGATTAGTGTGAGTAGAAGAGGGGGTGAGATATGGTATTTATAATAGAGGAGAGGGTTTTTTTCACTTTATTTTAATATCTATGATAGTATTTTGGCTCAAGACTATGAATAGTTTTAGAATTATCTCTAAAAATATAAAAATAATGAATAATTGTTTTATATTTTTAGATTAAATTATCCTTACATCATCATGGAATTCATAATTCATTTATTTAGCTTTTATCATAAATTATCTTAATTTAATATTCCTAAAGAATTCATGTATTTTAGAAAAATAACAAAAAATTACCCTATGAATTTTTTGAAAATGTATAATTAAAAAATAAAATCCATTTTATGAAAATAATTTTCTATATATGAGAAATTTAATTTTTAATAAAAATCATAATTTCCTTAGAAAATACAGATTTTAAAATTATTATTGATTTTATAAAACATTAAATTATTTAATAAGGACTCATAAAATTATCTTGAAATCATAAGATAAAAAATTTATTTATATATTTATTTAATGAAAATATTTTTTATTCTAAAATTGTAACTTAATCATAAAATTGTAATTAAATATTTATGACTTATAAAAATACCAACAATTAAATAATAATTTTTTAAATATTTCCTTACTTATAATTTGATATAATTATACCATATATGAATTTATAAGATGCCTCAATTAAATTTATACGTTCATGGGTGAGGATACTACTCATTTGGCATGTTTACTATTCATAAGGGCCATGTTACTATTTTTAAGGTCCACTTACTATTTCATCGATATTAGTTACATAACATCAAGAATTAATTCTTATTTTATTATTATTTTTGTCTATAAATAATTTATTATGGTATATAAGATATTTTATGACACTTATTATATATGAATTTAAGAAGGGTGGAATTTCATTGATAAATGTTTTTGTCTTTACATTCATCCCCCTTTTGAAATTTCACCATCGAAATTTTGTTTTATATAAATAGGTGAGGATATATATCCATCATAACCTCATATGGTTTGAAAGTTTCTTCTTCATATTATGGATCCTCAAAAACACTTTTTTAAGGTGTTCTATCTTATTTCATAGAACCTTAACTCTTCGGTCCAAAATATTTTATGGATGGTCCTTACAAAATAGATCATATTCTAGTTGTACCACCTATGGGTTCAGAACATGTGACAGATTTGGTATGTTCTTCCTTTGGAGTTGTATGTGTAACACATCATCTAAATTAGCTATACTCCATTGAAGTACAAGATGGTAGGCCACAACTCATATATGATCAATGATCTCAAAGGGGAAAATGTACCTTGGGATTTGCATCACATTATTTCCAAGACGCGTTACTCTCTTCCATGATGATATTCAAAGGATGACTCTATCTCCAATTTGAATATCCAAGTCCCTTTGATGATTGTTAGCATAGATCATTTTCCGAATTTCGGTAGATTTGATATGTTGGTGGATGGATTGAACATTATCTATCATCTCTTTTATATTATTTGGCCTAAGTATCTTTATTTCAAAAAATTTATATGAACATATTGGAGTTCTGCATGCCATTCCATATTGATCTTCATATGGATCCATCTGAACACTATAGTGGAGACTATAGTTATATGAGAACTCAACCAATGGTATATTTTAATCTCATCCACCATTTATTTCTAATGAGCATGCTATTATCATATCATCAAGCATCTTGATGTTTCTTTAAGATTTGACACTAGTTTGGGGATGATTGGATTTGCTGAAATTTAATTCAGTACTCCAAGCATGTTAAAGACTCCTATATAATATATATGTGAACCTCATATCACTATAAGATACAATTTAGAGAGGAACTCCATACAGTCTCACAAATTCATTCTTAAATAGGTTTGCATGTTTTTCAAGCAAGATATCTTCCCAAATAGTGATTAAGTGTGTAGTCTTGATGAGTTGGTCCACTAAAACCCACATCAAATTATTTCTATTGGATGTATTTTGGACTCATGTGGAAATTTCTATAGTGGAATTCTACCATTTCCACATGGTTAGAGGAAATGGTTGCATAATTCTTATGTACTTCTATCGCTCTTCTTTAACATGCTAACATATCATGAAACTTGGGATATACTATTAAATATCCTTCTTCATGTTGTCCCACCAGAAGTGTTATCACTGATCAGGGTATATCATTGTAATCCTAGGATGGAAAGAGAATGTTGATCTATGTTCATTGTCCAATATATAATTTTTATCCAAGGCGATGGAGGCACATAGAGCCTCATTCCAAACCGATTCACACCATCATCATCGATATGGAACTCTTGCAACTTCTCTTCCTTTATTGTCCACCTTCTTTTGTAACTCTACATCCTCCATTTACACCTCCTTAATTTTCTCTTGGGTAGATGGTTCAGAAATAATTTGGGAAAGGTAGGATATATTCCCTTCCATAATTATTTCCATATCAATCCTTTTTATATCCATGAAGATATAGTCATTCTCAATCCACAACATTGACGAGTGTTGTCATTTGTTATCAAAAGGATAAATCTATTCAATTTGTAAAAGCCTAGAAAATAAAACGATGATTAAATTTTTTTATTTAGAAAATATCATAGCTGGTTGGGAGAACATGTGATGTATGCTTTAAGAATAAAATGGCGAGTAAAGGTTTCTCTAGTCATATTGATTTTCGATTGGAATGAATGATGATGCTGGAAGATAAGGAAGTTTCAATACTTTCCTCAAAATCTGATGATGCTAAAAATAATTGAGGAAAGGTTAAAAATAATGATATAATATGTTCATGATGAAATCCAATGACCATGGAAAAGTATAGACGGAGTTTACCAATGTAGGGTTTTAAGGTGGTGTTGTTTTCTTACTGTCTGACAATTTTTTGGGCCTCAAAATCAAGAGTTTGGTTGATTTTAAGGATAAATTTTCATGAAGAATAATTTGTGCACCATGTATTGTATCTTGTGGAGTGTATATTAGGTACGTATAGTGATGAAGGAAATTTGTAAAATGAAGGATTCCTCATAAGAGCACTTTGTAGACAAAAAACCATGGTATGGGGACCATGTTGGTGAAATAGTTCACAGGAGGCTTTCAGTTCGTAGGATGTCAATAGTTCGTGGTGAATTATTTCATTCATGAAATGGAGATGGTGATTTAGTATTAAATTAAGGAATAAATGAGGTATGCATAATCTATAGGGAAAAGAGTTCATGGGATGGGCAAAATACGCGGTGAAGGTTGTACTACATTTAAATTTTGTGTAAATCAGATTAGAAAGATTTATAGATTTATTACCCCATATAATGTACCTTAATCACATAATTAAGTAAGAGTGATTTATATAAGATCACATATTCTCCCCGAGGAAGAATTTAGATAAGTTTGGAAGAGTTCTCAAGGGAAAATTTCATGAAGGAAATCTGTTAACGGAAGAAAGATTCTATAAAGGATAAAGTTATCTGTAGATAAAACAATGGTTTACGAAATAGGAAGAAGCATTCCATAGATGAAGGAATTCTACAAAGTTGGAACCAATACGTAGAGGAAATAAATGTAGGCATTATGTGGAAGTGATAAATGTATGTGGTATGAAGAAGTAGTATACAGAGATAATATGTGGAGTATCAATGGAACAAAGAACAAAGACAGTATATGAAATAAGAGGTGGTTCTTGAAGCACTCATGCTATGTTGTGAAACTCTGTTTGCGGAGGATATAGGATGATTTTAGAAGAATAAAGATAGTTTGAAGTGGACTCAAGGAAGTTAGTACCAGCTTTTGGGTAGGAATGATAATAATTAATTTCAAAAGATCAAATTTTTGAAAGCTGATCAGGAAGAACCAAAATATTGATTTTCATCATTTTTGAATATACGAAACACATTTTCTATTGGATTGTTTTCAATGTGATACATGAATGTAAGGGAACTTCCTACAAAGGGTTGTTAGGTAATCACTCATGGAACTCATTATATTCCATATGAAAGGATTTTTTTCTAGTGTATTGTGTGTTTTTGAATTTTTTTCTAAACCATACCAAGGATTTAGCAACCATTTTTTTGTAGTGAATTTTGTAAATTCGTGTGTTACAATGGTTGTGTGGTTGAATTGTATTCCATATGGAAATAAATATTTAATAGGAGGTGAAAGTTGTTTCATAATTCAATAAATATAATAGAAAAATATATCACTGATTCACCCTCTCCCCCTATTAGTGGTACATGGATAATGGCTTGGTAACATAAATAGTTATCAGAGGAAGGTTACATTATTTTTTCCTTTGATGATGATTTGAAGATAATTTGTGATGGAGAATCTGAATTGCGTGAATAGTAAGAGGATTTTGATATTTGATGGAATAAATTATCGTATCTATAATGATATAATGATGCCTCTGAAGGTTCTAGGTGTAGCGGAAGCGTGGTTTATGGAATAGAATCCATATTTTATTTTTACCACGATCAATGATTATTCTGGGATCAATACGTTGATGAACACCAATCTCCACAGAATACAATCAAATATTTAGATAAAGAAGTAAGAGGCCTAAAATTGAAGAGAGGATCTTGTACATCTAGTTTATAATTAATTTAATTAATTTCAAAAAGAAAAATAATACCTATATATTTGGAATTTTTCTTCATTGATGATGTTGATCATCTAGAATAACCCTTCAAGATTATCTCATTGCACTTGTAGGGATCCAAACTAGAATCCCTCTAGCGGTGATTCACACATGCTCTAATGGCCTCCGATTGACACTGCTCATTCTCTGGGTGCTAGCGCGGTGAAGTGAGTGCCTTCTGTCAGTCGTTCTTGATCACTTGTTATTTGGCCTTGAAGAACGTATCTCGTTCTTAAGAGGAGAGAGAATAGGATTCGAGAGAGAAATTTTTTGGCTCAACAATTTTCCATTCACCAGGCATGTGGTGTGGCATGTGGAAAAATAGACGCACTTTCCTATTTATATACATACAATTTCAGTTACAATATTTAATTTCATAGAAAAAATTAAATACATTCATGAACATAGAGAAAAACCATGCATTTAATTATAATACTGCGTCATTATTTATGGTGCACCAACATGCCCAAAACATAATTATAAATAATATTACGATTCATAAAATAATAACAGCGTTATTTTAATTTGTGACAACTAGTTAAATAATTATTTATCGTCTTGAAAATAATTATTTTACTACCAGGCCGACCTTGGTCCGCTCGAACTCCACTACCATTTAATAAAAACTCAAATAAATAATTTATTCTCATAAATAAATATTTTATTTTCAAACTAGTAAATAAATATTTATTAAATGTTCAATAAAATGAATAAATATATTTTATTTAATTTATGCAATCATTTTAACTTGAATAAAATTATTCCACGGTCTTGAGAATAATATTTATTAATTAAATTCAAATTGAATTTAACCAAGACCACCATAAACACTTAGTGTGTGAAACTCTAGGATTCTTTCTCATTGGCATTAGGTGGTCTAGCATAAAGTCCAAGAGTACTGTCTAGCAATGGGTCAAGGCACCCAAGAGAAAGAATGTAAAGTCAAAACAACAACATCCACATATGAATGCTAACTATGTAATATAATACATTTTTTACAATATCTCATCAAGCAGGTTTCATGATTATGTCATCTAGTTTTTTTCTTGATACGTCATTTTTGACTACCTGAAATAAACTCGTCGTTACAATATGTCCATAGAATTTCTCATGACAGTTTTATTTCAATCAAAGGACCGAGATATAAACTTCTATAAACGGAAGGTATACATCCTTACTCATCTTGTAAATTAATAACATGCCACTTGTGACGCACACTACATACCCTACTTCCTGCCAACTGTCTGCATAATTTTTTTCGTCAGCAAATCAAAGTGCGTAAGTCCTGACATGTATTAATGATAATATTAAAGTCTAAGGATAATTACACATGCTCGTGGATTGAAATATCATATGAAACCATAACATGTTGAATTTATACTAGCGGGTATATTCTCATAATATCCTATCTTGGAGATTTCCAAGTGGGAACTTCATAACAGGAAGTCTCATCTGCATTCTAGTACTTGCACCCAAGTCTGCATGCTATGTCTCTCATCATAGCAAGTAATCTAACCACATAACTATATTTAAGAAAATTTTTATATCATTTCAATGTTCTCATCATAGCGGGGAACTACCATGACCATTTCAATGCAACAAATAATCTAGGACATTATTACATCATAGTATTGTAGAAAAATGAACAATATGTAATAATACATTAAATATCTATGTACTCAATGTAAAAACTGTAGGTTCTAGGACACTAACTCTTACGAACTCCCACTTGAACTAGAGACAACTGCTGATGATTATTCATCTGCTAGACCTCACATGGTGATCATTTTTCTTCTGAGTCAAGGCATTTGTCAAGGGGTCCGTCACGTTGTCTTCTATGGAAATAATTCTCACTGAAACTTCACCTCTCTGAGAAAAATCCCTCAATAGATGATACTTTTGAAGTATTTTATTCTTGAACTGATGTGACCTTGGCTCTTTTGTGAGATCCACTGCTGTAGTATTATCACAATACAGTGTGATGAGATCTTTACTACTAGGTATCACACCTAGCTCCTGTATGAAGACTTGCATCCAAAATGCTTCTTTAGATGCCTCAAAATCTTCGATATACTTAGAATATTCTATAGAATCTATGACCACACTCTTCTTTGAGCTCTTCTAGCTCACTACACCTCTATTCAAAGTGAATATGTGTCCCGTTTTCCACTTCATGACATCTTGATCAGTCTGGAAACTAGCATATGAATATCCTCTGATGACTAGTTAATCTTCTCCTCTATAAACCAATAACATATCCTTAGTACACCTCAGATACTTTAAGATAGTCTTGACTTCCAGCCAATGGTGGTCACCTGAGTCAGCTTGATATCTGCCAACCGCACTCTATGCGTAGGAGACATTCAGCCCAATACATAGCAAGACATACATGACTAACCCAATCGCAGATGCATATGGAGTCTTGTACATTATCTTTATTTCCTCATGTGCATGAGGGCACATTTTATTGGAAATATGAATGCCATGTGACACTGGTAACAATACCCTCATGGATTGTTACATACTGAATCTATTCAGTATCTTATCAATGTATGTACATTGACTTAGGCCCAACAATCTCTTGGATCTATCATGATGTATCTTGATCCTTAGAATATATGCTGCCTCGCCCAAGTCTTTCATGGATAAGCATTGATTAAACCATGATTTAATATAATGTAAGACTTGTATCTCATTTCCAACTAGTAATATGTCATCAACATATACTATTAAGATAACGACTGCACTCCCACTAAACCATTTGTAGAAACAAGGCTCACATTTATTCTTGATAAAACCAAATTATTTTATGGCTTCATCAAAATTAATGTCCAATGACCTGGATGCTTTCTTTAATCCATAAATGGATTTATGCAATATACATACCTTATTGGAATCCATTGGAGTCACAAACCCTCCAGGTTGTGTCATGTAGATATCTTCCAGAAGGTTACCATTAAGTAATGTCGTTTTGACATCCATTTTCCAAGTCTCATAGTCATGGTAAGCCTCAATGGAAAGTAGAATTTTAATGGATTTTAGTATTGAAACTAGTGATAAGGTTTCATCGTAGTCAATTCCTTAACATTGTTTAAAACCTTTTGCAACCAGTCATGCCTTATAGGTACAAACTTGTCCTTCCATGTCCAGTTTATTCTTGAATACCCATTTGAAACCAACATTATTTATATCAACTAGAGGATCTAACAGAATCAAGACTTGGTTTTGGTACATGGAATCCATTTCAGTATTCATGGATTTGTGCCACTTGGCAACATCTGTTCCACTTACTTCTTCCTTGTAGGTTAGAGGATCATTATTTTCAACTAATAATGAGTTTTTATCCTAGGTAACTAGAAAACCGTACTATTATAGTTCTCTAACCCCCATTGTACACATATTCATTACTTGTGTCTCTAGAACAGATTCTTATTCTATGGGGCTTTGTGGAATCTGTTTCTGTACCAAATCTTGTGTACCTTGAGCCTCGACTTCATTGAGGTCTATCTCACTCCCACTATCTCTTTTGCAGATGTTCTCCTTATCAAGGAATATGGAATGTACTGTCACTATAACCTTTTTTTATAAGGTGTTGTATAGGTAATATCCGCTTATTTTGTTAGGGTATCATATAAAGGTAAACTTTGTTCTTCGGGGTGCGAGTTTGTTACCTGAAGAGGCCTTAACAAATGCTTCACTACCCCACACATGTAAATTCAATAACATGGATTTTATTTCACTCTAGAACTTGTATGGAATACCATTTATTGATTTAGTTGGTACTTGTTTTGGTATGTGTCCGCTGTTTGTAACGCATATCTCCAAAAGGATAATGGAAGACTCACATGACTCATAATTGATCTCATCATATCCAAAAAGGTGTTGATCATCCTTTTTATCCCAATATTCTACTGGGGTGTGTTTGGAGGAGTGATTTGGGATAGGATCCCATACTCCCGTAAGTAATCAATGATGTATTGAGTAAGATATTCTCCACCTTGGTATGAGCAGTGTGTCTAAATGTTTATACCAAGATGTTTCTAAACTTCATTCTTGTATTCATTAACTTATCAAAAGAATCCGACTTATACCTCATTAAGTAGATATATCTGTATCATCTAAAATAATCAGTAAAATTTATGAAGTATGAGTACCCTCCCCTTTCTTTAACTGGAAATTTTTGACACACATAGTTATGAACCTTTTCAAGAAGTTTTTTAGCCCTTTCAAATTTCCCACTAAATGGGGATTTGGTCATTTTGCCTTATAAACATGCATGACATATGCCAAGCTGTTTTTTTCGAAATAATATAAATATCCATCTTAATTTAACTTTTTCAAGTGTTTCTCATTTACATGACCTCGCCGGTGATGCCAAAGATGGGTGTGGTATGAGTCATGTGAAGTATCTTTGTTATCTGTTGACATTACTTTGTTTGTGTAATCCAACACGTAAAGTCCTTTGTATAAATGTGCCTTACCAAAAAAATTCTATCTTTGTAAAAGAAGAAACATTCATTTCCAAACACGAAAAAAAATCAATTTGTATCTTATATGGATACAGAAATAATTTTTTTAGTAATATAAGGAACATAATAACAACCCTTTAACACAAAGATCATCCCAGTTGGAAACGTGAGGTGGTAGTCCCCGACAGCTACAGCAGTAAGTCTGGCTCAGTTGGATTCTCATAGATCTACCTCCCCTCGATCAATCCATCTGAATATACTTGGTTCCTGTATTTGGATACATATGTGAGTACCACAATATATATCTAATACCCAATTTTTAGGAACAGATATATTGCATTTGATAACAATTGCACCTGAAGCTTCCCCTTTCACCATAGACTAGGTTCAGTTCCTCTTCCTGTGACCCTTCTTGCAACATGAAAAATAATCTACCTCATGTTCTCTTTCCTCCCCTTTTATATTCCTTTTCATAGAAGGACCTGAAGAAGCTTTTGGTCTTAAATCTCTTCTTCTTACCTTTCCTCTTATTCACCATAAGGACAGAAGGCTTTTCACACTTTATATCTTTTTCCACTTGGAGAATCAGTATTATAAGATCAGATAGAGACTTATCAATGTTGTTTATATTTAAATTGAAAACAATGTTAGAGAAGCTCTAAGGGAGTTATGTGAGAATGAGATCGGTGCCCAGTTCTTTGGGGAGTTTAAACCGTAGAACCTCCAAGCACACAATGTATCCAATGAGCTTGACTACTTGAGGCCCAGCTAGGGCACCTTCTCCAAGATTACTCTGAAAGAGTGTCTTACAGATCTAAAAACATTCCTGTCTTTATCTCTCATGGTAATGACCACATAGGTGCTTGAGAATGCTATAAGCATCCATGTTTTCATGAGACTTCACGAGATCACTAGACATTGATGATAACATCAAACATTGAATGTCGGACGCATCGTTTATAAGTTTCTCATAGATCAGGAAATACTCATCACTCGCCTCTTTGGTAGGTAGATCAGTTAATGCTGACTCCAGCACGTAAGACTTCAGTTCATGGCGTAAGATAAAACGAAGGTGTATAAACCATTCCTAGAAGTTACTACTAGTTTGGATGTTGTCTTTATCCAGAATTGATCATAGGGATAGTGTGGTTGATGAGTTTATCATTTTTATTCTACAATTTAAAGAGTAGATCATTAGTAATTTGTTGATTACATATTATAAGAAATAATAAATTTTATTAAGTCTCCCACTATTTTATCAAGTCCCAATATCCCTCACCATTGAAATCAGAATGTTCGGTTGGCATGAAATTCTAGTGGAAAGGATCCATATTCCTCTTCAAATAACCCCAACAAGTGTTGGTCAAGCTATTAGAAGGTATTTAGGCAGGAAGGTCTTTTCCAACTACAGACTTACAGCTCCTTGATATGTTGAGTGGACTCCCTAATCCTGAAATCATGACTTTGGATTTCCTCAACTCTTACCTCCAATATTACATGAATTCTAGAAATTTCTACTCCTCTTTATGTAATATGGTTATGTCAACCCAATAATTTTCATAAGGTCTTCTTGTATAAAATATTTTTTCCCAACAAGGGTTGGTAAAACACATATTTTTATTGAGTTTTTCCCTTAATCAATAACGGAAGGCTTATTCTGACATAATATTTTATTTGAGAGAATTTTTTATCTCTTATGCATGAATTTATTATTATCATTATCACAAACTTGATAATATTAAGTGTAACTTACTTAAGTGATTAAACATGTCTTGATAATATTTACGCAAAAGTATAGTTTTTTTAGTTCCATCCTGCATGCTTGTTTAATTAATTAATTATGTGATCGTGACAACACATCCATAATGATAAACCATGCAATTAAAATAAATAAAATAATGTAAATTTCATAATCATGAGATTTTATAATGGTTAGTTTATCTTGCGGCTGATAAAACAATCCTGACCTTGGGGAGAAACACCTTGAACCTTTTGGGTTCATGTTTACAGCTTCCACCTATCCATCTCTATATCTCATGGAATTGGTTTCATCTCGACTCCATCTTGAAACACCTCCACTAGCATGGGAGTTCCATTCATGGCATATGACTTTTTAAACTCACATTTACTTGAGGGGTAAAAAGTTGTTTTACAGAAAAGAAACCTTGGACACGCAGACACTACATATTAATGAGGAGAAGGCTCACATGACAACAAATTTAATTCAAATAAATAAATTAAAATAAAACATCCACATAATAAGGTCTTGGTCTAGCTCATGATCATCCATACATGAAATGATATTTACATGTAAATAAAACTAGAAATCAATTCTTTTATCATGCTTGTTTAAGATAAATCATGCTCGAATCAATTAATTATCATCTTTAATTAATCAATCCTTTTATCTTAAACCCATTTCTAAATTTCCATGAGATTCTCAACAATCATAATTTTAAAAAAAGAAATTAATTTAAAATTATCTTTGTACATAACTTGTACCTTGGAGGAAACCCGACAAATTACTATTCATAACTACCCAATGAGTAGAAATGAACATTACACAGATGGTAAATTAAACACACATATATAAAACACCTATCATGTGTTGTGCCTCCTCTTTACTCCCACACGTTGGTACACATCTCAAGGGTTTGTATAATATAATAATAAATTTTAATAAATCTGTGTAATTTGGATGACTACATGACATATTGTTCCAACTACACGATGTGAACTATTTTTCACCATCTATCTAAAGTACACGCCCGGGAAAAAATGTGTGAGTATAATTTGGAAATATTTGGAGGAAACGACGTGTCCAGTGGGCCACACGCTATGTAGTTCCTCGTTACATGGTCTCCAGCTGGGAAAGCCGTTTCTGGGGAACATGGTCCAACCCTAACCCGAAGGGACTACATGTTGTGTACTTTGGGACATATGGAATGTAATTTGAAAACCACATGCCACCTGTTGCTGTTCAACAGAAAGAGTCATTTAAGACATAGAAATACTCCAACACATGGCTTGGTATGGAGGACCAGTCTGGTGCATTGAATCTTGACTACAGGGTGTGTATTTCCTAATACACGCAGTGTGTTTTGGTGTTGTACATCCAGGAAGATTTGGAACCTCCGGATGAGATCCACAATTTTATTTTAATCAAAATTAAAATAGATGATTGTTTTAGTAAGGTAAACAAGAAACAAAAGTGGAGGAATATATCTAGAGATTCAGATTTGCAGAACAATTAACTTGAATTGAAACAACTAAATTATTAAATGCACAAGTCATCAATGAAATATTTAAATAATTATAAACTATGATGTAACCCCACTGATACCACTTGAAGGTTCCAGGCGTAGCAGAAGTGTGGTTGGGACGGTACCGAAATTTGATTTATACCATGATAAATGATTATTCTGGGATCAATACAACGATGAACGGTAGTATCCACAGAATATAATCAAAGGTTTTGATAAAGAAGAAAGAGGCCCAAAACCTTAGATTGGATCTTGCACAATATGTTTATAATTAATTTAACTAATTTTATAAAGAAAAATAATACCTATATCTTTGGTATTTTTCTTCGTTGATGATGTTGATCATCTGGAATGAACCTTCTGGATTATCTCGTTACACTTGTAAGGATACAAACAAGAATCCATCTAGCGGTAATCCACACGTGCTCCGATGGCCTCCGATCTACATCGCTTGTTCTTTGGGTGCTAGCGCGGTGAAGCGAGTGCCTTATGTCAGTAATTCTTGATCGCTTGTTCTTAAGCCTTGAAGAACGTCTCTTGTTCTTGAGAGGGGAGAGAAGGGGATTCAAGAGAGAAAATTTTTGGCTCAACATTTCTCCATTCACTAGGCGTGTGGTGTGGTGTGTGGAACAAAAGGCATAATTTCCTATTTATATAAATGGAATTTCAGTTACAATATTTAATTGCATAGGAACAATTAAATACATTCTTGAATGTAGAGAAAACCCATGCATTTAATAATAATACCACGTCATTATTTATGGTGTTCCCACTTGTGCAAAATAGAATTATAAATAAAATTCCACGTCATAAAATAATAGAAACATTATTTTAATTTGTACCAACTAGTTAATTAATTATTCACCATCTCACAAATAATTAATTTACTACTGGATCGAACTTGGTCTGCTCGAACTTCAGTTCCATTTATTGAACACCCAAATAAATTATTTATTCTATTAAATAAATATTTTATTTACAAACTATTGGGACCACTTTTTGTATAAGGTTGTATTTGTTGTCAATAGTTGTCAATGAAGACCAAAATGATGGAGATCAAGAAGTAATCCAATGAAATGGAGGAATGGAAATTCAGATGATTGTTTTAATAATCATAAGTTCAAAGAACATGTTTCAATGGTGACACATTGTTTACAACAGTGAAGAATGGTGAGGTATAATCCATCAGATAATGACTAAAGAAGAATGGGGTTTTGATGTAGACCATGAAATTATCCATGATTGCATGAGAACCATGCAAGAGACTTCTCGAAGAATAGAATTGTATGATTTGCATGAAGTAGAGAATAATGATTGAAGACGAAGATAGTGTGGAAGAGATTGGAATCCTGATATGGTCATGCACTTCACATTTTATCAAAATATGATGATGCTAAGGATGATCTATCAAAGGATATATATCATGATAGTGGAGTTAGTGTTGAAATAATAAGAGTTTATGAAGGATACAAATCACAGAAAAGAAGTGTTTTTGAGGTGATCGTGATTTTTGGAAAAGATATTTCATGGTGGGATGTCGAGTTCAAGGGATGTGGTTAAAGATCCATGTTTGATTCAAGAACTTCTACAAAGGAATGGATGATCTGGAGGTGGTACAAAAAGAGCAGATACAAGGTGGCACTGTTTTCCAGTGATTGCCAAATTTTTGGGCATGAAAATCGACAAATGGAGAAAAGTGGTTCTGGAAAGGAGACTTGCACGCCCTGTACTTGAAGGAAATGGAACTTGTGCACCTAGTGTTTTTAAAGATAAAAACATGGAAAATGGAAAATGGACAAGGTCCGTGAATGTTTTGGGTTGGTTGTGCAAGTGACCTGCGCACCGAGAAAGGACCTACGCACCGGTTCCTAGGAGGATTGGAAACTTGTGCACCTGTTGTTTTTAAAACTTATAACTTCAAAATATGAAAAAGGAAAGATTGTTTCTCAATTATTGTTTTGGTCGTGCAAGTGAGTAGCGCGATAGAGAATTGGGCAGATTAACCTGCGTGCCGAAACCTGTGCGCTGAAGGGAGACTGGCGCGCCGTCACGTAGGGTGTTCAAATGACTATAAATACAGGACCAAGCCTCCTCATTTTTCACAGATTTCAACACTTAGAAAAATCAGAGCTCTCATCACATAGGTGTGGTGGTTGCACAAGTGGTGTGTGGTCGCGCAAGTAGAAGTTGTGCGCTGGTTGTTGGCTGTGCGCCCAAGGTAGTTTGGGAGAGAAAGGAAGTGAGTCGCGCAAGTTTGAAGTTGAAGAAGGCAGTGTCATGCAAGTGGTTTGGTAATACCTGCATGCCAGTTTGGACTTGCGCGATGAAGACTTGGGCGCCGTATTAGGACTTGCATGCCGGGCTTGGAGAAGAGAGCCAAGTGCTGTTGGAGTACGCCCGTATTTTTGGAGCTTCACAAAAGCTGAAAGATAGATGGATACCTTCAGTGAAACAGATGATGTATTCATTTGCGATGACGGAAGAATAGTGAACAATTTGGTTTTATGACGAGAAGTGGTACCACACACACATGACTGGTGTTTAACATCCTCATTGTGATTTTGGAAGAGAAGAATAACGATTCGTTCAACTAAACTCAGATCTGTATAGAAAGAGAAAAATATATCAATACAATCAGGTGTTAGTATTGGGAATTGAAGGAATAGAAGAAGAAGATTTAGTGTATTCAGTTATTGCACTAAAGTAGAAGATTGAATATAGAAGAGCTTCAACTCAGTGCTCTGATGCAAGCACTATCTCATGATGAACAGGGGACAAATACTTTAATGGAAATCTATTGAAGAGTCCTTCACGTCTATAAACTGAGTGAGACTTCACCAAAGGCAGTGAGCCAGGAGGAGTTAGTGGGAGTGACCCAAGGGACGTAGTGAGCTATCCCTAAACCTTTTGTAAAGGCAGTGAGCCTAAGATAGAGTGACTATTCCCAAACCTTTGTAATCCATAGCTAGTGAAGTTTAGTGGAATTGGGTATGACCGGAAACTTGTCAGCATATGCTCCTTGAATGTATCCCTTAGTGGTGAACCAAGTATAAATTGATGTGTCATCTCTTTTCATTTGATTGTTTCATTAATGATCATATCCATCATAAAGGTTTTACTAGTTCATACCAATGTGGGAACAAGATCCTTGGTTCTAAAAGGAAATGTTGACACCTTGATTCACCCCTCCCCTCTAAGGTTGTCCTGGGGTACTGCAAGTGGTATCAGAGGGAAAGGTTCATGTATGTTGGATACTCTATAGTAATTTTATTCAGAAGAGGATTTGATTTTCTTTCCTAAAGTCAACAATGAAGTGCAGTCTTGATGAATATTCAGTCATTTATGAGCAGAATTCTACATCCATCAAGACCCTGACAAATAGGAAAAATAAAGAGAAGAAGTAGTTAAAGAAGTCCCTCATGTCCAAAGAAGATATAATGTCTTGTTCTCCATTCCCTTCCTATAATGGAGAAATATCTGTCTTTGAAAGTATAGAGCAGGTGGCTTGTAATTCTTCCATAGGAATGGAAGACACTTGTATCACAAGTGATCATAAGAAATTATTAATCTATCTGTGTTCTATTCCTGAAGAAAGAGTTGATCCTATTTTTAGAATATTTCAATGCATGCAGGCTGAGATCAATCGATTGGAAAGAGAAGATGATAATTTGGAAAAGGTCTTGGAAGGAAAAATTCTTGACTGCTTAAATCCCAACAAACAGATTAAATTCTTTGAAGAAAAAGAGGGAGTCAATAAGACTCTAAAAGAAAAGATCCATGCACTTGAAGCTGATCCGAAGAAGAGCATTGAAGTCAAGAGTTTTTGATTGGATTAAAATTCCAAGAGATTCATAGAACTTGACTCTTTGTTACAAACCAAAATTAAGATGCACGAAGATGAGGTTGAATGATTGAAAAAGACTTGTGAAGAGAAGATAATCATGATTGAAGATCAGAAGATCATCCTCAATATTGAACGTCAAAAATTGGAAGCCCAATTGACAAATCTTGAGAAGACACATATTGAGAATTAACAAAAGAATGAAACAAGTGACACTTGTACTCAATGTCCTTCGGAGGATTATAAAGCTGAAATACCTCCAACACGTGAAAAAAATATTATGACAAATCTTGATTATCCATATAAAGAATTAGTTGCTTCTGGTACTCAATTCTCACTTGAGGATTCTACTATCGAAAGCCCTCCAATATTTGATAAGAAGATCATGACTTCACTCCTTGATCTATCACAACCAGCTATGAAAGTGAATGTACCATCCATACAAACCTGTACTATTGTTTCTAAATATGTTCCTTCAAAAAGTGCAGGTTGGAAGAAAAATTCTAAAGAAGTATGGGTGAGGAAAGAGGAGGATAAGAAACCTACCATTATGGCTAGGTTGGATGTGATGAAAAAGGAGGAAGTTGGTTCCTCAAATAGAGTAAAAAATAATAATAATAAGGCCCAACAACCTCATACAAAAGATACAAAGAAGAAAAGATTTGTGGGTCAATGTTGGTGCTGCAACAGATTTGGGAATTGTGCACTGGATTGTTGGTACAATCCCTTTAATGAAAAAGCACAAACAAAGCCTGTATCAAAGGGAAGAAATCCAGAGAAGAAGAAACAACATCTGTAGGTCCAGAAGCATCTATTTACAGCAAACAAATTTGTAATGCTTGATAAAATCTGTGATGTATGCAACGGAAGTGGTCACAAAGTAGGCACATGTCCATCTCAACATTATTTCACTATTGATAAGAAAAGAAGACCTCTGATTACGTCTAAGTATGAAGCATGTACCTTGGGAATAAATTATAAGAATAGTCTGAACAAAAATTTCCCCAAGAATATCTCATGTTGGGAAGTTGAGAAGACCCAAGATTTTAGATCCATGAAATTTAAGGGCCATTCATCCAAAAGAAAAACTAAGTGGGATGAAAATCAGATGAACCCATGTGGAAGATCCAAACTAGTTGCAATAGTTCTAAATGACATATTGGTCACCTGGCCAGAATATTTGAAAAGAATGAGGAAAATTGAAGATGAAAAGGCCAAGGCTGTTGATAAAGGAAAAGAAAAACTTTCAGGTGATGAAGACAGAGTGCAGGAGATATTGCAAACCAAAAAAAAACACATGTCAAAGAAATTCTGTGTTAGAGATGTAAGAAATCTGGTCACATTGCAAAAGGTTGTCTAACCGTAATACCAGATCAAGAAGAAGTCCTCAAAAGGAGTAAGAATGCATCATTCAAAATGGTTATTAAGCAAAATAATTCTCCATACCACGTAGAAGAAAATTTTAAGGGAACCATGCCAAATCAACATAGATTAGAACATATGTTCAAATGTGCAAGCATGAAGACTGGTGTAAATCGAGGAACTTGGTTGAGAAAAGAACCTCAACTATGCAGCTCATATTGATGAATCAAGGAGGAACCACCTTATTCCATTAATCATTTTTGTATTGTATTTGTGCTAATAATGCATGGAATTGAAGGTGAAAGATGCTCTCAGGGGGAGAACCTAAGAAGTAGTGAATCTTGTCAACTCTTGATAACTTAGCTGAAGGAGTTTCCATCCTTGGATTATTCTTCAATTGATATTAAAATATTAAGATGACGAAGGATCACTCTTGATGAAGATGATGAGGAGTGTTTCCCTTGAGGAGGAGAAAAATGAAGAAGCTTCCAAAATCAGCGTTTCAATCAATATCAACTCCAGCTGGTATTAAATGCAATTAATCTGTAAATTTATTGAAGAACATGTCATTGGAGAAGGTATGTCATTTCTCAATCTCTAAACCATGGTTACTCAGATTATTCTACAAAGGGGGAGAAACTGAATTGATTAGTGACATGAGAAGAATGGAAGTTCCCCAAGGACACTTATCCTGCCAATTGCACTTGAATGTTTTTGATCTGGTTGCTGATGTCAGTGCAGGAGTTTCAGGTTAATTATTCACTATCACATTTGATTTATTCTACCTGAAATAAATGTGGTAAAACCCTTGAAGACAAAATACATGAGTCATCATCTCATGTGGTATCCTGATCTATAAATAATGGACAACCTTGTTGTTTAAATCAGATCATATTGTTTTCTACATCGAGCATTGCTCAAGTAGACTTAGAGTGAAATGATTAATAAAACATCGATTAAGTATAGATTGATACCCTCCCTACCACGATCTTTTTATTTCTTGTCAATAAGGGAGATAGAAAGTGAAATGAAAGTTTGAAAAGAAAAGTTGATTGAAGAGAAGATTCTCATTTTGACATTGACGAATTAATTTCAGAAGATATAGAAGGTATTGGAAAAAAAATAAAAAGGGGATATTGTTGGGACCGCTTTGGGTATAAGGTTGTATTTTTTGTCAATAGTTGTCAATGAAGATCAAAATGAAGGAGATCAAGAAGTACTCCAATGAAATGGAGGAATGGAAATTTAGATGATTGTTGTACTAATCATAAGTTCAAATAACATGTGACAATGGTGACACATTGTTTACAACAGTGAAGAATGGTGAGGTATAATCCATCAGATAATGACTAAAGAAGAATGGGGTTTTGATGAAGACCATGCTATTCTCCATGATTGCATGAGAACCATGCAAGAGACATCTCTAAGAATAGAATTTTATGATTTGAATGAAGTAGAGAATGACGATTGAAGACGAAGTCAGTGTGGAATAGATTGGAATTCTGAGATGGTCATCCACTTCACATTGTATCAAAATATGATGATGATAAAGCTGATCTATCAAAGGATATATATCATGATAGTGGTGTTTGTGTTGAAAGGAGAAGAGTTGCTGAAGGATACAAATCACCGAAAAGAAGTGTTTTTGAGGTGATCGTGTTTATTGAAAAAGGATATTTCATGTTGGCATGTCAAGTTCAAGGGATGTGGTTAATAATCCATGTTTGATTCAAGAACGTCGACAAAGGAATGGATGATCTGGAGGCGGTACAAAAAGAGCAGATACAAGGTGGCACCGTTTTCCAGTGTTTGCCAAATTTTTGGGCCTGAAAATCGACAAATGGAGAAAAGTGGTTCTGGAAAAGAGACTTGCGTGCCGTGTACTTGAAGGAAATGGAACTTGTGTTCCTAGTGTTTTTCAAGATCAGAACATGGAAAAATGGAAAAGGGATAATGACCTTGCATGTTTTGGGTTGGTCACACAAGTGACCTACGCGCTGAGAAAGGACCTACGCGCTGGTGCCTAGGAGGATTAGAAACTTGCACGCCTGTTGTTTTTCAAACTCAAAACATCAAAATATGGAAAAGGAAAGAGGGTCGTTCAAGTATTGGTGTGGTCACACAAGTGAGTAGGGTGACCGATACTTGTGTGGATTGACCTTCACGCCGAAAACTGTGCACCGAAGGGAGACTTTCACGCCTTTTCGCAGGGTGTTCAAATGCCTATAAATACAGGACAAACCCTCTTTATTTTTCATGGAGTTCAACACTTAGATAAATCAGAGCTCTCGTCACGCAGGTGTGGTGGTCACACAAGTGGTGTGTGGTCGCGCAAGTAGAAGTTGCATTCCGGTTGTTGGATGCGTTCCCAAGGCGGTTTGGGAGAGAAAGGAAGTGAGTTGCACAAGTTTGAAGTTGAAGAAGGCTGTGTCGCGGAGGTGTTTTGGTAATACCTGCATGCCAGTTTGGACTTGCATGCCGAAGACTTGCACACTGTATTGGGACTTGCGCGCCGGGCTTGGAGAAGAGCGCCAAGTGCTATTGGAGTACGCCCGTCTTTTTGGTGCTGCATGAAAGCTAAAAGATTGCTCGATACCTTCAGTGAAACAGATTATGTATTCATTTGCAAAGACGGAAGAACAACGAACAATTTGGTTTTATGAAGACAAGTGGTACCACACACACATGACTGGTGTTTAACATCCTCGTTGTGCTTTGAGAAGAGAAGAAGAACGATTTGTGCAACTAAACATAGATCTGCACAGAAAGAAGAAAATATATCAATACACTCAGGTGTCGGTATTGGTAATTGAAGGAAGAGAAGAAGAATATTTAGTACATTCACTTATTTCACTAAATTAGAAGATTGAATACAGAAGAGCATCAACTCAGGACTTTGATGCAAGCATTGTCTCATGTTGATCAAGAGACAAAGTCTTCAATGCAAATCTATTGAAGAGACCTTCAAGTCTATAAACTGAGTGGGACTTCACCAAAGGCAGTGAGCCAGGGGGAGTCCGCGAGAGTGAACTGTGGGACGCAGTGAGCTATCCCTGAACCTTTTGTAAAGGCAGTGATCCTAGGATAGAGTGACTGTTCCCGAACCTTTGTAATCCACAACTAGTGAATTTTATTAGAATTGGGTACGACCGGAAACTTGTCGGCATATGATCCTTGGATGTAGCCCTTAATGGTGAACCAAGTAAAAATTGTTGTGTCATCTCTTTGAATGTGAATGTTTCATTATTTATCATATCCATCATACAGGTTTTACTAGTTCCTACCAACGTGGGAAAAATATCCTTGGTTTTAAAAGAAAAAGATGACACCCAGATTCACCCCTCCCCTCTCAGGGTGTCCTGGGGTACTACACAAACTAGTATATAAATATTTATTAAATGTTCAATAGAATAAATAAATATATTTAATTTAATTTATGCGATCATTGTAACTGGAATAAAATTATTCCACAGTATTGAGAATAATATTTATTAATTTAATTCAAATAAAATTTAACTGAGACCACCAAAAACACTTAGTGTGTGACCCTCTAGGATTCTTTCTCATTTGAATTAGGAAGGCTTGACTAAAGTCCAATAGTACCGTCTAGCAATTGGTCAAGGCACCCAAGAGAAAGAATGTAATGTCACAACAATGACATCTAAATACAAACGCTCAATGTGTAATATAATTCCTTTCTGGCAATATCTCATCAAGTAGGTTTCATGATTGTTTCATCAACTTTTATGCTTGATACATCTCTCTTTGACTACCTAAAATAAACTCGTCGTTACACTATAGACATGGAATTTCATTCAATGATTCTATTTCAATCAAAGGGCCGAGATATCAACATCAATAAATGGAAGGGACCAATCCTTCCTCAACTTATCCATTAATAACTTCCCACACATGATGCACCCAACATACCATACTTCCTTCCAACTGTCTGCGTGACAGTTTTCATCAGTAAATCAAAGTGCATAAGTCATGAAATGTGTTATTGATAATAATAAAGTATAAGGATCATTACACACACTCATAGATAGAAACATTGGATGACACAAAAACATGTGGAATTTCAACTAGAGGGTTTGTCCTCTTAATCTTTTATCTTGGAGATTACCAAGTGCGAACTTCATGAGAGGAAGTCTCATATTCTTATGTGTACTTGCACCTGACGGTCTGCATGCTATATGTCCCATCATAGCATTTCATCCAACCAAAAAACTATATTTAAGAATATTGTTATAGCTTTTCAAGGTTCTCATCATAGTAGGGAACTTCCAGGACCTTATCAATGAAATAAATACTCTAGGAAATTATTACATCATAGTCATGAAGAATAATGAACAATATGTAATAATACATTAAATATTAATTTAATCAAAGTAATAACAGTTGGTTCTAGGACACTAACTCTTATAGCCTCATCTTATGTCTATTGGTAATGAAGTTCATGAAGCTAAAATATATGGATTACCAACTATTGATAGCAAGGTTCCCCTAACACTTATTGATAAGAATAATATTGAGAATGATGGAAGAGAAAAAAATTCCTCACTCTCCTCACTTTCTAAAAGTGATTTTTTAAGAGTAAAAGTTTTTTCCACATCTAAAGGTATATATGATAACCATAAAAACATCTATCAAGGAAATATGAATGTGAAGTAGGAAAAACCTAAAATTTGGTGGCTAAAGTATGATGATTTGAAAATTTGAGTGTTTGAAAGTATCATGGACTAAATTACTTGGGTAAATGAAATTTTTTGTATTATAAAATGTGTTAGGGAAAGGATTAGGGATTCTAAAGTTGATGAAAAGAACCTAATAATTAATCTGGACAATTTTTATTGTAATGTTTATTAATTGGAAGATAGATATCCTAAAACATTATCTCTGGATTATTTGAATAGAATTATCATCAATTTTTAGATGATATAAGAGAAGATTATGAAGAGAAAAAAAATTTCACAGAGAAATGTCATTAGAATCTACCAAGATATAAAATTCTATAAAGTCACTTTTGGAATATTATGTGAAGAATCTAACTCAAAAAATGAGGTATGAAAAAAGCATTATGATATCTTCTCCTTGTTTTCTTATAATATGAAAAGTGGAAAAGGTAAATATAATGGTAAACCTCTATTTAAGTGTTTTTAATGAGGATTTTTTGGGAACATTTTAATGATTTTCCCCCAATGAAAGAAATAAGAAGATGATAAAGAAGAATAAAGAAGGATAATAAGGTTGTGGAAGAAATAGGGTGATAAATAAAAATATTTTTATATAAGTAAGGATAAAAATTTATTCAAATCCAAAAGTAGAGGATTTTCCTCTAAAGATAAAGATGTATAAGATAGCGAAGATAAATCTGAAAATTCATTTTCTTAGAAATCGAGAGAGAATACTTCAATTTCTATAGTGAATAATAATGATTTTAGAATGAACAATTCTGAATAAGAAGAAACTCAAGTATAATCTCCTCTGAAAGAAGAATTGAAAGAATTTCTGGGAGAGATTAGAAGACTTTAAAAGGAAAACATAAAATTGATAAATGGAAAACCATCATTAAAAAATCATGATAATTTTACTGATGAGAATGCGAAGTTGTTAATCAAGATTGATGTATTTAAGAATTAACTTGAGATTGAGAATATTTACAATAAACATATGGATGTAGCGTTGAAGGAAAAAGAAGAAGTGATAGAACAAGTCCATGAAAAAAATTTATAAAGCTGATCAAATTAATATGAGTTTGAAAAACTCCAAAAATTATGTTGGTGAATGTTTTGGTATAAGTAAACCTAATATGTATCAATAAAGGTTACCTTCAGCGGTTGAGTAGAAAGATGGAATTGGATATGAGAATAATAAATTATAGATTGTTATGTATGAGGCCAAAGTTAACAATGATAAAAAATCGTAAGTATCCAAAAATTTTGAGTTTGGAAAAATTTCAATAACTTCTGGTTCTAATATGTCTGGAAATAAATATGATATGAAGAAGAATGTGTAATCTGGAAACAAGAAATTTTAATGGTCAAGAAATTTTTGTTATGAAGGTTACTGAGAAACAAATTCACAAAATCGATTAATATAAAAATTTCAAAGTCAATTACTAATTCTATGGATAATGCTAGTGTTTTTGTGGATTTGTACACACATGAAATATGTGTTGGTTTAGACACAAAATTACTACTACCCCATAGGTAAGGGGGGAATAGTTTTATGGGGATTCAATCCTCTCAAATGAAGAATACTAATAAGGAATTACAAAATAAATATGAGAAGACTGGTGTGAAAGTTGAGACTAGGATCTAACAAAAGGAAACTATTTTTGAAATATGTGAACAACCTAAACATGTTATTACAGGTTTTCTTGTTTTGTTACTACACAACAATAGTTTCTCAATAATTATCCTAATATGGAGGTGAAGGAAAAAATGAAGAAGAAAAATATCTTATTGTGGAAAATAATTAGAATTCTATTAATAGAGAACGTCTATGGATTCTTGATAGGGGGTGTTATTCCCATATGACAAGATACTTAAAGATATTGAAGAATTTAAAAGACATAATAGAATAAACATTGACATTTGGAAATGATGAATCTCTAAGAATAAATTTTTTTAGATCATCTATCATTGGGGAAGAAAATATGAGATCCAAAATAACATTATATGTTGTTGGGATGAAACACAACATGGTGAGTTTTTCCAATATTTTTGAGGAGGGTAAAAAAGATATCTTTAGAAAAGATGGTTGTTTTTTGAAATTTGATGAACATGGAAGTATTTTTAAAATAGGTTTATAAATAAAAGGAAACATGTTTCAAGTTGGTGAAATAAAATACACTTGTTAAATGGGTATGGTGGAATAAAATAAATTGTGGCATAAAATACCGGGAAAAATGTGTTAGAGATACATGAGAATGTTATCAATGGAAGAAAGTGTCTGATATATTCTTATTATGTCATGAAGAAGAGATTGGTGTTGCACTTTTTAATGAAAAGAAAAATTATAAACTCATTGCATAAGAAAGTTGACATTTGTTCAAAAATACCCCTAGAACATATTCACTCTGATATCTAAAGGAAAATGAGAAAACAATAATTAAATTGGAATAAGTACATCATCACATTAATTGATGACTTTACTTGTAATAATAGTGTTATGTATATGTGGCATAAGTTATATGCTCTAAAAATGATAAAAAGTTTCAGGAGGAATGATGAGAATTAATGTTAGTTTTTAGTAAAGATGTTGAGAACTGATAATGGTGGTCAATAAAAAATGAATGATTTAAAAATTATATGGAGAATCATAGAATTTGGCATGAGTTTAGTTCTCCATACACACCTCAATAAAATGGGGCTTCCAAAATAAGGAATACATGTTTGGTGGAAATGTGGGGAACTATGTTACATGAGTATGATCTCTCTAATTTCTATTGGAGGCAATCCATGAGTACTAAGTTGTATATAAAAAACAATTTTTTCTATAGGAAATTACTAGATATGAATCCATTTGAAATGTTTTATAGAAAATCTCCATTTTAAACCACTTAAGAGTTTTTTGGTGTCTATTCATCATAATGAAGATAGGGGAAACCTAGGAAATTTTGAGAAAAGAGGTAATGATGTAATTTTTCAAGGTTATGCTCCTGAAGGAAGCGGATGTAGATGTTTCCACAAAGAAATAGAAATAATTGGTGATTCTAATGATGTTAAAGTTATTAAAAATATTAATAAAGAAAAGAATAATTATACTGATATGAAAGTTGAGTAGGATATGCAATGTTTTGACAACAATTCTTATAATGCTACCAAAAGTGTTAATCATTTTAAAAAAGAATAATTAAACTTAGCTATTTTAATTGATGAGGATGAAACTCAAACAACTCATCATATACTGGGGAAGAAGGTGGAGACTCAGAACATTATTGGTGATCAACATCAGAGGGTTCAAATCAAAAGAACTTAAAAAGATGTTACACAAACATATTTGTATTCAAAAGTCGAGCCGAATGATTTTAATGAATCTTTTGAGAATATGGAATAGATTTAGGATCTTAATGAAGAGATTGATCATATAGAAAATAACGATACTTGTGAAATCATACAAAAACTAGATAATAAATATGCTACGAGTACAAAATGGGTTTCTAAAAAAATATTAGTGAATAAATTGAAGTTATAATAAACAATAAAAGATTATTTTACAATAGGAATTAAAAATTTGAAGTTATTGATATTGATGAAACCTTTTCTTCAGTGACATGGTTATATATAATCATAATCTTTCATTGTATTACTACATAATAAGGTTACATGATCATTCAAATGGATGTGGAATTATAATTCATAAATAGTGATATTAATGAGGAAGTTTAAATTGAACGACCAAGGGGGCTTGTTGTTGGGAATGGAGAATGTTATGTGTGAATATTAAATAAATATTTTTATGGTATTAAATAAGATCAAATGGAATGGTATTCCAAATTTGATACTTGCTTAGGAATGATGAGTTTTTTTGAAAGGAAGAGTTGATGTCAATATTTACATCAAGGAAGGTCAGAAGGTTCATCTCATTGTAATTTTTTCTGTTGATTACATTATATTTAGTGGAAATGATGAAAGATATTTCTATTGATTTGAAGAAGAGATGAATAAGTTGTTTGAGATAATATTTTTTGGAGAAATGAAATAATTTCTTGGGTTATAAATTTTACAAAAAGAAGAAACACATTTTTCTCTCACACTAAAAGTATGTATAATGACCCAAGATTGACATACATGGACATCAAATTTCTTTTGAAGAATTATTAACACAATAAAAAAAATAGATTCCAAAATACCGTATTAGTTTAGTGCCATTGGATAATTTGAATTTAATATTCTAACTTGGTGAAAGAACATCAATATCTCCCCTAATGATCTTCCCTCTTTTCCTACCGAAAACCTTTATTTATTTCTTGGGATAAAGAAAACATAAGAAGGGTGAGATCAAATTATAATTAAGGGTAAACATATAGAAGATAAAACAAACCACAAAATTAATAATATAAAAACATGTACAGAAAGTTTAAATATAAAAATCCTGAGTCATGAAATAAATAGTGGATGTTCATGAGGCATAGATCATAATGGAACATTAACCCTGATAAAATAGCATTGGAAAAAAATGGAAATATGGAAAACAAATAAGCAGATAATATTATTTCCATAGTTTCCAAAGAATTTTTTCCATGACCATAATAGTGGAAATAGTCCATTTCTGAACAAGGCATACTTTCCATTCCAGCCATATATTACTGAACTAGATTTACTTGTCGTTCCAACCCTGCATTACTAAACCAGAGTAACTTTTCATTCCGGTCATGTATATATCATGAGGTATAAATCATTAACCAATGAATTGAAGGGATATATAGGTCCCACATATCTCATAATGAAATCAATATCACAATTTCCACAAAACAGAAATCATTCATCATAGCATAACCCGTGAAATGAAATGGTATTCTTAAACATCATTTAATCTTAACATAATACATATAAGATCAATGACCTTAAAAACAATAATTCCATCATAAAATCAATAATATAAAAGTAATAATAGGGAGAGAAACACATCCTTTTTTCATCTGATATTGAAAATAATCGTTATGAAACACTTGAACTATGTTTTTGAAGAAAATATCCTTTCTTCTTCAAAAATGATTTTTTTCTCAAAATGTCAGGAAATTTTAAAGAAAATTAATTTAATTGAAGAGAAAATTAAAATATTTTAAAGGAATTTTAAGGGAAATAATTCATTATGAAAGCATAAAAATCCATTCATGACGTATAAGTTAAAAAAACTTTCTCCTTGTACTTTTTTCAGAAATGTCAAAAAGTAACTCGTATGGTAAAAAAAGAATGATCCCTTCCATAACATGTAGTAAATGTAAAAAATGAGAAAAAATTACATTAAACATACATAAAATAATATGAAAAATTTTATGAATTAATTTTTGGATAACACTGACAAGGATGATAAATAAAACCCCAGTAAATACTTATATATAAACAAGCTCAGATAAAAATAAGATTTTCAAAACAATCCCTTACCAATTTCTAATCAGTCAAATCATATGACCCATAAAATAATAAAACTTATATGAATATTGAAATATAATAGCCTTAATAATAATAATAATAACATTAATGGGTAATATAAACAACACAAAAAAGAATTAGACGATGTATAAGGCATATGTCCCACAAAAATAAATGTGAGACAAAATTATCCAACACCTTGTACTTTTCATTAGTAGAGGGTGTGGTAACCTTTTTTATAATGATTATAGAATCTTATTAAAATATTAAAAGAACATATCCATATTTATGATATAATATATGATCCTATGTGATCTTATTATATCATTTTGTTAAAAGTTTTTTTATATTTTTATTATTTTAGGTGTTAACAACTTCTTTTTCCAATTTCTTTTTTTTCATGTAAGTCATGTTTGTTATGAATAAGATGTACTTTATACATTAAATTAAGTCCATAATTATTAATTTCACTCATAATATAAATTTCATAATCATTCCTTAATTGTTAACATGCATAACGAATCTCATCGAGTCATGGAGATAGTAGGCCATACATACACACGAGAGACGATATCTTTTTCTTGATGGTTATATGGTATGTAATTGGATGGTATATTAATTATAGCAAATAATTATCTAGTTATATTAATTATTTAATTACATTATATTCATCATTATACCCATCATAATATTTTATTTTTTGAATAAAATATTACACCATAGCGTGGAGACGGTAAGACATACAAACACATGCATGGTGATATAGTTATACATAGGATAGATAAATGGAGGTATAAGGTCGTACCATAATTATAATAAAATATAATCATTTAGAATAAACTATATTTATTACTTTATTATGGAACCGTCATAGAAGTAGTAATTTGAAGTAGAAAAGAAATTGAATTGAATCCGTAAAGCCAGTACCTCTCTTATGCGGGACTTCCTTTGGATCACTTCTTAGGGACACTAGGGATGAACTCTTTGGAAACCCAGGACCTCTAGAAGTTAACTATGAATTTTTATAGGATAATTGGGTAGTTTTTGGTCTAGCTATAAGTCCCATGGTGGTGTGTGGAAATGTGAGAGGCTATGACTTTTTATAAGAGAGGAGGAGGGACAATTTAGGAAGGTATTGAAATATTATTTTTATTATAAAAGTATTTTCTGTTTCATAAAGTCAAAAACTCATTTAATTCGTATATAAGATGATTATTGTTCAAAATACTCTCAACCAATTAGTTTTAGAAAATTTTAGTATCAAATTCAACCTTATCTATTTGCTTTAACCGCTATTTTACTAATTTAGCTCTTACCATGCCGTCTTTTAATATTCATACTATATGGTTAATATTGATACAATAAAATGATAATAGAACATAATGTGTCTAATTAATGATATGTAACACATTATATAAGTAATTTTCCAGAATCTTAAAATTTTAGGACTATTATATAATTTAATAAAATAGAATTTGTTTTAAAAACTCATTTATGTCAATGTGTTTACATTTCATATCATGACTTTTAAAGAATCAAAAGAAAAACATGATTATTTCAAAAAAAAAATCATTAATTAAAATAGATCAAGTAATAATCATCCATAAAATTATTTTATGGAAAAAAAGTTTCAAAATAAATTTATTTTACTATTAATAGTCTAATTTATTTAAATCATTCATTAAAAAGGTTATCACCACATCTTCATCATGTCATAAGAAAATTTATTTATTTGGTATATAAAAATTATAAATAAAATACCATGATATAGTAAATATTTTTATATTTCAGATGAATATTTATAGTCTAATTTATATTTTTTATAACTCCAGATTAAAGTTATTTTCTTAATAAGATACAAGATTATGTCATATTTCTATTTACTTTAAAATAAGTAATATAAAATGTCATTTTCACATCCATGTGGTTCCATGGGGTCCAGAAATATAACAATGGATTTCAATTATAGAAAAAACTCATAAAATAGTATTATGACATGTGTCAGTGTAGTTTAATATTATTATAATATTATATGTTTACCCTAATTTACTAGATTTACCATTTAACCACGGCAAATAAAATGATTGTTGATTTTATTATTCATAATTTCCAAAAAAGGTAAATATTTACAAAATTTTAAAAATATTATTACAAATATGGAATCCATTTTCTCAAATTCAAAACACAGAAGTTTTTGTAATTAATTTAAAATAAATTACTGTTCTTAAAACTAAAAGTGTGTTTTTAAGAAGTAATAACTATCAAAATATTGACATTTTTTTATGTACAATTTAAAATTTAATTTACTTCAAAAGACCAAAATTGGATTAAATGATAAATATATAAAACAATTAATCTTTAAAACCCATTAAATTTATAATCTAACTATATAAATAAATTAGATGAACATGCATTTTTGATTTAAAATGCTATGTTTTTCATTATTCATTAAAATATGAATTTTCTCAGAAAAAATACTCAAAATTAAAAATAAGTAAATTATTATGTCTACCATCCAAATAAGATGTTTATTTTTTCAAATTGAATATATAATAGTGTTAAAAACATGATTTCAAATGGGTGAACCTTCAAAAGGTGAAAAAACTGCATTTTTTTAAAAATAATTCGTTTGTCTAAAAAAGTGAACTTATTCTTATATAATGTCTAGAAAATAAATAAGATGAATCTTAATGTTATATAAAATAATAAAGGTGGTTAATACTATTTATAACAGATAGTTTATATCCCATAATAATATTTTAACAATATATCTTTGTTTAGTGAGACTCGGTATGGCGTAAAATGCAAGCTATCGAGGAAGTATTCTTCTGAGTTCAATGAAATCCAAGAATATTGTTTCATATAATGCAAGCTAATGCATTGTTTCATAGATTGATATATATTTTTTCATTAGTTTAAAACCAAATAAATCAAATAAAATGAATCTATCCCATAAAATCTTGAGATGTTACATTCTACCCCTCTTTAAATAAATTTCAACCTCGAATTTCTTTGGGGTTATAAATGGTTTACTATAGGAATGTTTCATTAATGTACACCAACATCGTAAAAAGGAATACTAAAAATTCATTTTAAAAAGGGAAGTTATAAACATAATGGTTACCCAAATTAACTCACCACTCGGTTTTCACATAGTATAATTTTAGGAGAAGTGAAAACATGGATATGGAAGAGGAATCTAACCATTATTTTCTGATGGATAGTGATAGTGAATAAATTTTGGAGAAATATAACTGATAGTAACCCATAAATATGTGAGTATTTAAGGGACCATCTGATTCATTATATTATAAGGTACTAAGATAATTTTTTGGTTTCAATATCTTTTTCCTAATGTTGATTATTTTTTTCATGATAAGAAATACTTACATGATTTTAGTACAATCTCACCATTGATAATTCCATGTACATCATCTCTTTTTAAAATAAATCAAGTAGAATTTTTCATTTTGGATGTGTTATAAGGTCATGTGATAGAATGACATTTCATTCCATATGTATCAAAAAAGGTTATAATTAGTTATCAAATATCAATAAGTCTACCTATATTGAGATAATACCTTAAGATAAAAAACAACAACCAGAATATAAATTATAATATCCATCAATGGATGACATTATAGTCCTTCCAAAAACTAAAAATATAAAACTATATAAAGAGGTGAACTAAATCAACTTAACATTTGTCTCTCAGATCTCATATGGTAGTTCTTGGTTTTCACATTACAAACATGTGAATACCTTTATCATGTATTCTATTGAAACATGAATTACCATAGAACCATAGAGAAAACATGCATGCTATCAAAAGTTAACTCTTTCCACATACCAAAAATCCAAAAAATTATTTATACTCAAACCATGATATCACTTTTTCCTTAAATCAGTCTTGAGGTCATTAATATTATCAAACATATCATTATCTCCTCGTCCCTTCATTATGCGTATATCATGTGCTTTCCAAAATTAAATTAATACTATTTCATCATTAATAGTACCATTCTACATATACTTTGAAATACTTAAGGAAAAAAATATAACAACAATCTTTATATTTTTTTTATTCCACAGTACCATTAAATTACATATACAACATTATTCTTGATAAACATGTAATCATTTAACTACCTTATTAAACCATTAACTGACTTTCCTCATTTAATTCCTTAACAATTTTTTAATCTCACATATCATTTGTAGTCTATTCATCATCAACAACATAAATTATACCCATATGATCATTTTGACCCCCTTCATTTGATTTTACCTTTGGGCGTCAATTTTCATAATTCATATAAATTCCACATTTGAAACATTTAACCATTATTGATATCTTAGAAATACCAATATCCTTTTACATTGTGTTGACTATTAATTTTCCTTTATAATTAATGGATCTGTGTCCTTCTTTTCCATAAGAAAATCATCTTCCAGTAAATTTGGAACATTCTCCTTGATTCCTCTCCCCACATGATCTACAAGAGGAAAATTTAACTTTATTTATTCTATGATCATCTTAAAACTATATATATCTCTTATATGTTGGGTCATGAAACATAAAAATGTAGAGATTATTGATAATATTATAATATTTATGATTAGGTATAATAATGATGTTTTGACTTCCAAATCCCATTTCGTTTGTTTTCTCATGAGGAATATCATCCCATTGTCCATCATATTCTCCGTTAACATGAATTCAACTGTTTCCATCCATTTTATAAAACCAAAAAAGAATTTTGTTAGAGGAAAAAATAATACAAGGAGAACAACATAATCAAAGGGGATTACTTTCAACCTATAACATCTTAGGCTTAATCCTAGGTTATTTACGATTGTTACCATAATTCTAGGACTATAACCAATAGTTATACTTACCCATAAGGACATACCTTACATAACTTAGAAATATCTCTTGGAATATCACTAATGTTTTCACATACTATTTTTCAAAGGTAAACTAAAACATCACTCTGATACCAACTATAACAACCCATGATTGACGTACATGGAAATTTGATTTCTTTTTCAGAATAAATAATACATGACAAAAAAAAATGCCCAAATATCGTATTAGTTTTGTGCATTCGGAAACATGGAACATAATATTCTAAATTGGTGAATGATCTTTAATATATCCCATAAAGTTCTTCCCTTTTTTCTGACCTAAAACCATTCCTTATATCCTGGTGTAAAGAAAGAAAAAGAAGGGCGAGCTCAACTGCTCAGTAAGGGTAAACATGGGTACTATAAAACAAACCATAAACATAAGAATGTAAAAACATGAACATAATGTTTAAATATCAAAATAATGAGTAATAAAATAAATCATTACAGTTTGTGAGGCATAGATCATTAAGTAACATTAACCAAGATAAAATATCGTTGGCATAAAACATGGAATTGTGGAAAAAAATAAGACCAAAATATTATTTCCTTTTTAGCCAAGCCATTGATTCCATGACCATCATAGCTAACATAGTCTACTACTGATCCACGTTTACATGCCATTGTTTCCATGTATTATTGAACTAGATTTACTTTCCATTCCAACCCCATATTACTAAACTGGATTTACATTCCATTACAGTCATGTCTATATCATGAGATATAAATCTTTACCCAATGCATAGGAGGGAGATATGGGTCCCACCCATATCATAATGAAATCATTATCACATGTGCCGCAAAACATAAATCTTTCATCATAGCATTACCCATGAAATAAAATGGTATTCTTAAACATCATTTCATCATAAAATAATACATATAAGAAAAATGGACTTCATAAAAATAATTCCATCATAAACTCAATCAAATCATAGTAATAATAGGGATAAAAACATAACCCAATTTCATCATAGATGAAAAATAATTATGATGAAACACTTGATCTTAATTCATGATGAAAATATCCTTTCTTGTTCAAAAGAATTTTCTTTTATCAAAATTTCATGTAATTTTAAAAGAAGATAAATTAATTTAATATAAAACTGAAGTATTATAAAGGATGTTTCTTTGAAATAATGCATTATGAAAGTGTAAAAATCCATTCATGCCGTATAAGTTAAGAAAACATTCTCCTCGTAATTTTACTAGAAAAGTCAAAAAGTACATCATATGGTAAAAAAGAATGATTCTTTCCATAACATGTATTAAAAGTCCAAAATGAGTGAAAATAAATTTCAAAATACATATAAGAATAGTAAATTTTTTTTTGAAAACATTTTTATAAAATAGAGACATGAATGATAAATATAACCCCATTAAAAACTTAAGTAAAAAAATCTCAAATTAAAATGAGATTTGTAAAACTATCCCTAACCAATTTAAATCAGTAGAATTATATGTCTCATAAAAAAATGAAAATTGTATGAATATTAAAATATAATATCCTTTGTAATAAGAATAATAAAAATATTCATGGGTATTATAAACACCACACAAAATAATTAGATGGTGTATATGGTATATGTCCCACAGAAATAAAAGTGAGACAAAATAATCCATTACCTTGTAATTTTCATTAGTTAGGGGTGTGGTCCCCTCATATATAATCTTCGAATAATGTTATAAAATTATTAAAGCTCCATATCCATATTTATGATATCATATATGATCATATATGATTCTATTATATCATTTTTAATAGTATTTCAATATTACCATTATTTCGGGTGTTAACTACTTCTTTTTCCCATTCCTATTTTTTTTTCATGTAAGTCATGTTTGATATGAATAATAGGTATTTTATACATGATATTATGTTTATAATTGTTATTTTCACTCATCATATAAATTTTATTATCATTCTAGAATTGATAACCTATAGAATGAATCTCACCGCATCGTGGAGACAGTAGGTCGTACGTACGCAAAAGTGACAGTTTTATTCTCTTTATGGTTAAATTTTATATAATTGGATGGAATATTAATTATAAACAATAATTATCATGTTATATTCCTTATTTAATTCCATTATAATCATAATTATTCCCATTATAATAATGTATTTTTTAATAAAAAATTACACCACAACGTGGAAACCGTTAGACGTACGTACACACACTTGGTGATATTGTAATTCATAGGATAGATAAAAGGATTTATAAGGTTGTCACATAATTATAATAATATATCAGCATGTAAAATATATTTAAGGTATTACTTTAGTATTGATTTAACATAGAAATAGAAATTAGAATAATAAAATAAATTGAATTGAATTGGTAAAGCAAGTACATCTTCTTCATTGGAATTCCTTTGGATATCTAATAAGGCACACAAGGGTTGGAATTTTTGGAAAACCATAACCTCCAAAAGTTAACTAATAATGTTAATAGGATAATTGGGTAGGTTTTGGTTGAGCTAGAAGGCTAATGGTGGTGTGAGAGAATGTGGTAGGAGATGTATTTTTATAATAGAGGAGGAGGGGGACTTTAGGAAGGTATTGGGATTATATTTTATTATAAAATAATTATAGGTTTCAAAAGGTCCAAAACTAAATTAATTATAAGATAAGATGAGGAGTGTTTGAAATCATATCAAAAAATGTGTTTTAGTCAGCCTATGGATACCTAAGCACGGGTTTCAACATTAATTGATGCTGGAAACCATCCCAACTCGAGGGAAACTTTGACTGGCCTCAAATTGAGTAACAACTTCGACTATTTGAGAAACAAAGGGGGTTCAAACAATAAACAGTTCTATACCTCTGAAGACGAATCTAATGGAGATGGTCAAACCTCAGATAATGTTGATTCCGGAGGGTTTGGAAAGGGACTACATAGACCCAGGAGAAAGAAGGGGAATAAGAAAAATATTGACCATGGAAGATGCATTGTGTCCAAGAAGTAGAAGACAAAGGGGCGTAAGGACTACTCCTACCTCCCTAGGCCAATGGAGACCCGATCAGCAAAGAAAGTCGGAACTCCAAATTAACACAAGTCCTAAAAAGTTTAAGGCAAGGAGTTTCATCAGGCTAGTTGTGAGGTTGTTTCCCCTACTAGACTTGAGGTTGAAAAGGGGCCTCCGAGCTCGGTGCAACAATGTCAGAATAACTCCAATGATGACTCAAAACGACATATAATTTCGATGCTGAATCAAATGGACATACTTTTGAACTCTGATGAGGAAATGACTGACAACACACTAGATATTTAGGAGTTAAAGAAGACGAGGCCGCTTCAGGTGACCTTTACTAAGGATCAGGGTAAGTGGATCGACAAGCAGGCCCACATTCTGCTTAGAGGATGCAACACGGGAAAGATCAATAAGGAGGAACACTTGAAATATTGGGAAATACTTTAAAATCTTTGTGAAGAATTTCTAAATGATGATTCTGAAATCCAGATAAATTCTATTCCCTGGATATTGTTTATAGATCTTGGCTCAAATCAGCTTTAACTTTTCTTTAACAAATCTATTGTGACCTTTGGTGTTAAATCAGGCAAGGTGTGTGGGTCCTCACTTTTTCCATTAAAAGTGATTGAAAATAAAATTTTAACGTTGTATGGATATTATTTAAATACCTAAATTAAAATTGTTTTAATAAGAAGATACAAGTTTATGTCATATTTCTCTTAACTTTAAATTAATTCTTATAAAAAAGTCAGTTTCACATCTATGGGGTTCCATGGGGTCCCAAAATAGACCCAATAATGAAAATGGTCATAAATATCTCATCTAATAGGATTATTACATGTGTCAGCATAGTGTAATATTATTATAATAATTGTTTACTATTATTTACCAGATTTACCCTTTAAGCATGGTAAATAAAACAAATACTTATGTTACTGTTCATAATGTCCAAAAAGGAAACTATTTATACAATTTGAAACTTTTAATTCCAAATATGTAATCCATTTTTCCAAATTCAAAACATATAAGTTGGAGTAATTAATTTAAAATTAATTCTCATTGTCAAAACCAAAAGCGGAGTTTTAATAAATATTAACTATTAAATGATTGACATGTGTTTATGTCCAATATCAAAGAAAAATTACTTATATTGAAAAAATTAGATTAAATGATAAAATTATAATCTATTTACACATTAAAAATAATTAAAATTTGAATCTAAATATATAAATAACTTAGATGAAAAATCAGTCTTGAATTAAAATGCAGTATATTTCACTATTCATTAAAATATGAATTTTATCAGAAAAATACAAAAAATTCAACAGAAGTAAATTTCTATCTTTAGATTCCATAGAATATGTTTATCTTTTGAAATAGAATATATAAAAGTGTTATAAACAATAAGTAAAATGGGTGCACCATCAAAAGGTGGAAAAACGACATTTTTGAAAAAAAACTTCTTTTATCCAAAAAAATGAACCTGTTATTATATCATGTCTAGAAAATAAATAAAATGGATGTTAATGTTATATAAAATTTAAAATGTTTTTCATAATATTCATAATGTCTAGTTTCTATCCCATAATAATATTCTCCCATTATATCAATGTATAGTGAATACTCAGTATGTCGTACAATGCAAGCTATAGAGGAATGTTTCCCTTGCATGTAACACAAGCCAAGAAGAGAATTGTTTATACTACAAGATAATACGATGTTTTGTATAGTGAAGGATAATATTGGTGTAGTGTACAACACAAGACCTCAAATAAAAACAATCTGTCCCATAAAATCTCGGTGTGTTACAGAATGCTAATGAACATCTTATGAAGTACCGTAGAAAAAATTTAATAACATGTTTCCAAAACTATTTTAGTGGGAAGAAAGTTTCATAATGAAGGTGAATAGAGATAAGTTGGTCATAAAAAGTTTTGAAAGAATATTGGATGTTTTTTTTATATCTGACTGCATCTTGACCTAAAATTGTTTATATCTTTACCTTTGTGAAAGGTTTTTGAGTGATCCTAATGAATCACAAATAACTGTTGGAAAAAAGTTCTCAGATATATCAAAGGAATAATATATTTTTGAACCAGGTAAGATTTCTCATAAAATAATGACCTGTTTGGTTATTCAGATGCTGAATGGGTAGGTAAAGTTAATTATAGATGATACACAAGTGGTGGAATTTTCTTTTTTTGAGAAATGTATTTCTAGCTATAATACAATGAAATTGAATTAAATAACACCTAGACGGGTTTTTTTGTGATTTTTTCTTCCACTCAAGATGCTAAAAATATTATGTGGATGAAAACACTATTGAAATACTTACTTATTAGTTTAAATTTTCCCTTAGTCTTGGGATATGATAATCAATGTCCAATAAATCTTACCAGGAATTTGGTACAATATTATTGTTCAAGAAATATTAACATAATGTACAAATTCATCAAAGAGAATTTATAGAATAATTAATTAAAGTTGAAATATTTTCCTACATTAGAACATGTTTCAAATATATTCACAAAACCATTACCGAAGGAATATTTTTCTAAATTGATGTTTAATATTGGCGTCCAACCTATTTCTCATAAAGGTTAAGGTATGTGTTTCTATACCCACAATCATATTACCTTTGTATAGTGGTTTCACATGGGATAATTGATTCACAAATATATCCTTATGGATGAATTCATAAAGGGGAAGTGGTGGCTAGGATTTGAATCTATCATGTAAATGAGGGAAGTATTCTAATAGTTCTATGTAGTGGTTGTAGGGAAAAAAGATTTTTGTATTCCAAGAATTTTGAAGAAGTGGAGAAATCTGACCAAGAATGATGAGGATGAAGACTTTGAAGAAATAAGAGGATGTATTTTAGGGTACTGAGGAGGAAAGCTGAAGAGGATTCATAGTCACTAAATTTGTACAAAATTATTTTTTTATCTTTAATTCTTATTTCCTAAAATGAGTTCAATTTCATAGTCTTACAACTGTTGATATGTAAACCAAATCTTGATCTTACAATGAATAGTAATTTATGAATCTTGGTTGAAAACCAAATCCAAAGGGATATATTTTTGGGGCCATGATAGATGGAAAAGGAATTAAGAAGTGTTTTATTTTGAAGAGTGTTGTCTTTTTTTTTGTCAAAAGGATAAATCAATTCACATTTTAAAAGCCTTAGAAATATAATGATTTTTTTTCAGATTTTTTTTAGAAATATCATAAGGTTATTTTTTTAATACGTTAGCAAGATTTATGAATAAAATGGGGGAGTAAAGGGGTTTCTATTCATATTCAGTTTGATTGGGAATAATGATGCTATTGAAAGATAGAGATTCTTAAATACATTTCTATAAAATATGTTGATGTTAAAAACGATCAGTAAAAGGTTAAAAATCATTATAGAAGAAGTACATGATTAAATAAGACATCTTTAAATTAGTATGGGTTGAGTTTTATGAATCAGGTTTTTAGGGTGGCAAAATTTCCTGGTGTTTTTCAAATTTTGGGTCCTTAAAATCAAGAGATTGGGTTGTTTTTTTGGAAAATAATTAATTTTTTTGAATAACTATTCGTATACCATGATGTATAGTTTGTGGAATGAATAAGAGGTATGTGGAGAAATAAATGAAATTCAGAAAAGAATAGATTTCACATTTCAGTGCTATCCGAACCACGATGCGTGAGATGAAGACTGCATAGGAGAAATGGTTTGTGGGAGCCTTATAGTTTGTGGGAGGTCCACAGTTCATGGTGAAGGTCATAAAAGAAAAAATGTATATGGTGATATTGGATTCCAAGAAGTAAGGAAGGTAGTACATGAACCACGTAGGTAAATGGTTCATGTTATTTGCACGCTATGTTGTGAAGGATCCACCACATTGAAAATTTGGGAAATAAGAATAGAAATATTTATGGATTTATTTTCCATATAATGGACCCTAATACCATCATTAAGTAAGATTGAATATTGTACAATCACATATCCCCTCTGAGGAAGAATATGGCTATGTTTGGAAGTTTTTTCAAGGGAGGATTCTATGAAGGGAAGAATCTAGTGGAGGAAATATTCCGTGAAGGATGAAGTTTTCCATAGAAGTGGAAATAGTTCAGGAAATAGGAAGAACTACTTCATGGAAGAAGGAAATATATATAGGTGGAAATGATGTGTGGATGTAGTATGTAGAATCTGTACATGGAAGTGATGCATGGAGTTGGTACGTAGAAGCAGTATATGAAGGTGGTAGATGGAGAATCATATGTACAATGAATAGAGGAAGTCCACAGAAGAAGTAGTTCACTAAGCACTCACACTATGTGGTGAAACTCAGTTCACAGAGGATACATGAGTTCTCTAATGAATAATGATAGTTCAAAAAGTACTCAAGGAAGTTCTTACTGGCTTCTAGGTAAGAAAGAGAAGGATTTTTGTTGAATGATAATTTTTTGGAAAGCTAATCAAGAAACATAGAAATATTTATTTAACTCATTCTATGAAATAAATCACACACATAATTGGATTATTTTTAAATTTCAACTTGAGTGTAAGGGAGCATCCTAATCATTTAATTCTACATCAAAGTATTATTTTCTAGTGGATTTTTTGGTTTTGGATTGTATTGAAACCATACCAAGGACATAAATACTCTTATTGTGTATCGAGCCTTGTAGATTCTTTTGTTCTTATGGTTGTGTGGTTGAATTGTGACCCAAAATGAAATAAATCCTTAATAGGAGGTTAAGGTTATTTAATATTTAAGGAAACATAAAAGAAAATTATATTAATTATTCACCCTCCCCCTTTGAGCGATACATAGATCTTGAATGAGGAACTTCATATAAGTACTGTGATATGAATTCTATTTTGATCCCTGAATATTTCCACAAATTATTACATCCATACATACTTTAACCATTTCCCTGTTAACATAGATTATGGGATTATCAATCATGATAATTTCTTCAAAAAAATTTGTAGTACCCTACTATGAAATGAAAAGTGCGGATTTTTATGACAATAGAGGGTCTGGGCCATTCCTCAATCCCCTTTGTATTTTAAAGATCCATATAAATTGCCTCACTTGTGATCACAAGCCCTTGTAATGATACTTTATACACCCAACAGTCATACATTTTGAACTTGGATTACATATTCTCCTTTATTAATTTTGTTAACACATGGCATAGATGTTATTCATGTTTCTCCTTGTTCTTTGAGTAGCTAAGAATATCATCAATAAACAATACCATAAAATTTTCAACATAATTTCTAAAGTCTCTACCCATAAAATCCATAAATATTACATGGGAGTTGGTAACACAAAAAAGAATCACAAAAAAATACTAGTTCCCACAACTTATACAAAATCTAGTCTTGTGAATAGATTCTTTCAACACCTTATGTTGATGACATCCAGAACAATGTTCCACCATTGAGAAATACTGATATCCTCACAACTACTAAAACACGTCATCAAATCATGAATGAAGATATTTGTTCATTATGAATATATTTTTGAATTCTAGATAATCAATACATATCCTCATTGATCCATCCTTCTTCTTGACATAAAACACTGGATCACCCCATGGTAATTCACTAGGTAGTATGAAACTGTTCTCCAAATTCTCTTTCAACTATTTCATTAACTCCTATAAATTTATTGGATCAATCCTATTAGGACACATGATGATATGAGTAGTTCTATAATGAATTCTATTCATAACTCTACCTCACGATCAAAGGGGTGTGGGTGGGGGTATAAGTAACAGTTCATAAAAAACATCATTATATTACCTCATTATGGTAAAATCCCTTTTGTTGATAACTCCCTTTGACTTAACCATATGAGTATGGTATGATTATTTACTTGGAATAAACACCCACACAATTCAATTATTTTCGAAATCAGATTTATGATCTTCATTTCATTTGTATAGGAACATAGTATGGTTCAGAATATGAAAAGATATTTCATTTTCCCAAAATTTTTTGTTTGGTCTATATAAAGAGAGTCAATCCATCCCTATTATAACGTCAAATTCCACCAAAGTAAGAGTTAAAATATTCTCTAGAAGAATATTACCACATATTTCAATAGGATATGATTCCAATATATATGTTTAAAAGATTGAACCAATATTGTTTTCATAGATGTCTCTACTTCAATGATTTGGGGCATTGATTCAACAGTTTTAGCAAAATTTCATGATTTAAAAGAATTTGTATAACCATAATCAAGTACTACTTTTTTCATTCCTGAGAAAATAGGTAGTGTTCCTTGTATGAATTAATTTTCTTGATCCACTTCCACAATAGTGAAGGAATAATCCATCCCTTATTCCTTTGTATTTGGTGGATGATGACATTGATTACCCTTGAGAACTGAAGGTTTAGTGCACTGGATTACATAGTTCCCTTTCACCCTACAGTTGCATCATTGGACCATGGGTGGTTATCTCCTTTCCTCCATAATATTGTCCTATATTATCACGTATTTTCGATATTCATGATCATGGGGGCCTTCTCTCCAATAATTGAAGCATTTCCCAATCCATTTCAGGAAGATTCCATGATGAATCTTCCCATATTTTTTACAAGTGGATGGTTGAGTTTTCTTTCCTCCTTTATCATTAGAATCGCTATTTTGAAACTCCATATTTCATTTCTTATCACCATATCCATTTGACTATTTTCTAAACCCCATATCCATTTATTTAAGTCATTTAACAACATCTTCAAAAATCCCAAAGACTCGAATTTATAGATTAGTTCTAAGGAGTGGTTATAATAGACTATAGAATCTATCAATTCTCCTATCATTGTTGATACCTAAACATGAAGCATACTTTGGAAGCCTTTTGAAATTTGATTTGTTCAATGTGACATATTGTCCTTTATTTTTATTCAACTTAATAAATTCTCCCTTTATCTTTGTATAAATATTTAGAGAGAAATATTTGTTATGAAAAATTATCTTAATATCTTCCCACCATATGACTTTAATTTATTCTCCTGGCTTAGTGTTCTTAACAAACACACACCATTGGTTGGCCTCTCTATCTAGTTAATAAATGTACAGAGTCACATTATATGTCTCATAACAATGAATAATAGAAAATATATTCTCTATTGTATTGACCCACTATTCTAAAAAACGTTTATTAAAATATCCAATAATCATTTGTGGTTGTTGCTGCATAAAACACCCAATAGAGAGCGTCACCCTCTTAGGTGAAGTTGGATGTTCCAAATTATTCAGGTTATTTTTCACAACTTAATTAAATGGGTAATAATCACTATGAAATTTTGAACTCCACATCCAATGGGATTTGAGATGTCATTCGGGCAATCACTACATTGTCCCTTACATGGGTTTTGTCCTAGTTTCTCCTGGTTCCCACTATTTCCTAAAATAGAAAAGTTTAGGAAAAAAACAATTCAACATTTCATGATTAAATTATATTTTCCATTGTATAATTAAGGATAAAGGAATATCTTGGGGTATCCCTATGTTTAGATATTTTTAAAGATATCAATCTTGGTTTATTACTTATAATTAGTCTTATACTAATAGTGTTCACTTAGGTTCTCTAATCCTTATTAAAAAATTAGGTAAACCATCCTCTAATACAAACTATAGTGACCCTAGTTTTCCATTATTATCTTATTAAATCAATTTAATGAAAAAAATTAAATATTTACAAAATGTGGATCTATAGGACTAGTGTCTTCAGAAAATTAGGGACATAAATAACATTTACAAAATAAATTATATACAATTATTTAATTCCCACTTCTATAACTTCTAATGGTCCCTTAAATTCTTCTTATAACATATAATCATCATAGGATATACATAAAAAAGGTGTGATCTAAAATCATAGTAAGAATATAGATTAGAACATGATTTAATATGACATGGGTTGAGCAGAATAATTATCATAATTACATAATCATTGGATTTAAATCATGAGATGAAGTATTTAAAAAATGCATGTAATTTTGAAATTCATAAAAATGAAACATCATGTCTTAGTGGTCAACTTCCACACATTGTTTCTAACATATTTGAAATTATGTTCACACATATTCCAATTTATCTCATAAGTTTCTTAAAATTACCCAAAACATTGGAGTGCTATATAATTCTAGGAACACCCATCCCATCATAACATTTAAAATGTACTATATAATTCTGGGGGCACTCGTCACATCATAACATTAACATGATCAGGCATCCCACATAGAAAATATATCAATATGTGACATAAAATAACAAATAGAATGGTATCAGTTTCATTTTATAAATTAAACATTCCTAAACATTTTATTACTAAATTAATGTTATAATAACACACTTGATATAAGAATCATCAACCATGAGTGAAGAAGAATCAATCTTGAGAAATAAATGGTGTGATTTTTTATAGAAAAGTTCTTTTAGAAAACAATGTATTTATCATAAACTCATGTATATAACATGTATATCCGAAAAAACATAATATAATTATGAATTAATTATATTAATATACTATCTATTCTGAAAATGGGGTGAATTTGGGAAAACCCAAAAAAAATATAGTTGGGTTCAAGAATTCCCCTTACCAGGTGTCCGAAATCATTCTTCATGTTAATATCATATATAAAAACATTAGATAAATTAATAAAAAAATCACACATGTAATTGATTCATTATATTTTAATTAGGTTAATTTATGGAATTTTTTTTGAGTTATAGAGTTCAATTTCATCGCTATGGGGAATTCATTTTATAGTTTTCATAATCAATTCATTTGTATTCATGAATGGATGATCATGCAAAATGATGGTAAATATCAAGAATTATAGTTATATATTATTATTCATATTATAGAGGTTTTAATTATGTAATAAAGAATTTAGTTATATAGCATGAGGATTAATAATTACATGAAAGTTAATGATGATTTTTATGTTGATTTTTTGTGGTTTTTCGATCACAAAAAAATTGTTTTGTTTTATCATTTAGTTTTATATAATATCGTCATTTCTAGAACATAAATATGCTAATAAAATACAATTTATAACATGTTTTCAACCATTCAACGTTTTTATTAACATCCTTGATGGTTTTAGAGGAAAATGAAAGTGCATCACCCAAGATGTCGATAAATTGAGACATTATGGGAGACTATTTTATTTTCAATATAAAATATTTAGAGGGAGGATATTAATTATTTATTACACATTAAGATGATATAATTATAATATATATGTTACTATAGTTATCATTCCATTTGGATGGATGGAGGTAAGGATAGAATAAGAAAAGAAATTAAATTTAAATGGAATTTAAAGAAAGAAGATGAGTATTTTACCTCTTTAATTTATCCTCCTTGAGAACCTCCTTAGGGAAAACATTTTGGGATTTTTTTAGAGTAAGATCTCATGGAAATGGGGAGGGAATAAGTAAGAGTATTGTCTAAAATATAGGTATCTCTCTAATATTGATAAGCGTGAGGAGAAGAGGGGTGATGGGTTGTATTTATAGTGGAGGATAGGGGTGTTTTCCCATTACTTCAATCATTAGTTTATTATTTTTGATAAAGACTATGAATATTTTGGTAAATATCTATATATATTAAAATAACATAGGGGAGTTCAATATTTTGGTCTTACATCATCATTACATATCATATGACTCAATAATTAAAGTTTTTAGCTTATATTTTAAATAATCATATTTTACAATTCCTCAAATATTCAATTATATTAGAAAAATCCCAAAATTTTACCCTATATATTTTCCAAAATGTACAATTACAAAACTAACTCTATTTTATAAAAATATATTTCTAAATATGAGTAATTTAATTTTTATTCAAAATTATCATTTATATAGAAAGCACAGATTTTAAAATTATAATAGATTTTATAAAATTTTGAAAAAATATTTATGGTCTCATTAAATTATCATATAGTCATGAGATATCTAAATATTAGTGTATGAATTAGTTTTATGAAAATTAATTTTCATTAAATTATTACATTAATCATAAATTTTTTATTAAATATTTGTGACTAATAAAAATTCCAACACATATTTAATAATTTTTAAAATGATTCCTTACCTAAAATATTATATATTTATACCATAATTTAATTTATAATACGGATAAATTTTAATTATAAATTCACAGGTGAAGCTTCTTTTCATTTTGGAAGCTTACTCTTGATAAGTGTTATATTACTATACATATTCTCTTGTAACTATTTCATCAGTATTGATTCTTTAACTTCTATAAATACTTCTTATTTGATTAATTCATCATTTATAGTGTTTTTATAATGGTAGGTAAGTAATTTTTTGAGATTTATACTATATGACTTTAAGAAGGGAGAAATTCCATTGATAAATGTTTGGGACAGTACATTCAGTGAGACTTTGAATAAAAATATATATTTATAGATAATTATTTTTGGGTTGTGATATAATTTTAATGGGAAATAATATTTTAGTTTAAAAATGTTCTAAAAAATAAATATAAAATTATATCTTCAAATAAGAATTGAATTTTGTTTCTCTTATGGATTTTAAACGAGTATTTCTAAATGTTTTTATGGTTTAAATTTTTTAAGGAGAAATATTGGTTTTGGGTATAAATATATTTTCAGTATTGTTTAAAATAATTAAAATGATATTTGTAATTGTAGACAAAATTTATTTTTCAATGTTTTGAGACTATTTTGTTTTTTAGAAAAAATATAAATTTTCTTCTAATATGAATCCATTTTAGATTTTAAAATAGAAGTTAAAATGAACATATTTTCAAAAAACGGGATCTCTAAAGAAAATTAATCATTTTGAGTAATGAATTTTTATGGTTAAAAATATTTGGAAATGAATTTTCATGGAAGTTTTTTATTAAAACCCATGATGCATGGTACATTTTATTTGGATTTAATTTAAAAAATGGGTTCTATAAAAAAATTTATGCTTGTTTATGTCATCATATAGGTTATTTATGAATTTAATGTGGGATGATTTATAAAAACCCATTTAGAGGTTTTATTATAAAATATAATTCTTTCCAAATAGGGAAATTTTGACAATGTTAAATTATAAAATATTTGAAATTGATTTGTGGGGAATTTCTAAATAAGTTTTTTTGAGATTATAAGATGATTTTGGGAATTGATTTAGACCACTATTTTCAAAAAAAATTGAAAAAATATAAAATTTTGGTTTTTATATTGTCAGTTTGATTCATGAATAATCAATGTTTTAATTGAATGATTTATGTTTTAATGGAAATTACTTATATAGAACAATTATTTTCCATGAAAGTGGGTAGATCAACTTGATTTATATTGGTTCAAATCCATCAACTCGTTTATGTTATTGGGTTAGTTATCTTAGGGAAATGGGTTTTCCAATTTAGTCTCTTAATATCATTTTTTGATATAATCCCATGAGAGATAGATTATTATTGCACATGAACTAACTTCATGAGTGTTAATAGTCAATGGGAAATAGAGAGGCCATTCCGTATTAGATGATAGGTAATAAATTCAGATTGGATTATGGATATCAATAAAAAATACCATGATATACTAGTTATTAAATTGATTTATTTTTCATTGGGTACCGCTAGAGAATGATTGAAAAATTGAGTTATACTAGATGAATATATTTTTTATTAAACTAATTGTTATTTTGGAATATATTTTGGAGGATCGTGCTTGTATGGTGTATCTGAATTGTATTTTTTAATTATCTTTTGTGAAATTGTGTGTCAATATGCTTATAGTTAGAAGGATTGAATTGGGTTTCTTTGTTGTTTGGATTTTGGTTTTCCCCAGGATTTAATGATATATTCTTTTGGTATATATCTTCATTATTGGATGTTGGTTGGAAAAGGGGGATCTAATTATCAGGAATGATGGATACAATTTTTCTTCCATGGTTTTTAGAATCAAAATGTTTAACACCTCATGATTTTATGAAAAATTTTCTTTTTAAATAATTAATATATATTTGATATCATGTTTCAAATAAAACATTGAACTATAAATAACCACAATGTTTTTTATGTTAACATAACACAATTATATAAAAACATTTATACATTATGATATGAAATTTGAAATATCAGTCAGAACATAATAACATGATTAAATTCACAAGTAATAAATATTACAATGAATATGAAATAATTATCTTCCTAGTTTCTCATAAATATCAACTGCTAAATTGAAACTATTTAATGATGAAGAAATAGTATAAATACAATATAATTTTTTTATAGAGTTAAAAAAACCAGATAAATGAAATTGCGTAAATCCAGAATGACTATATATAAGAATTTAATATGATCATTATACATATGATTCATGAAAATATGACTACTGAACATTTATTGGTTATATATTTTGTTGTTTTATAAATATATGCATATATTTATATATAAATATTACCATTATATAATTTTACTTTGGATATACTTGTACCCAATATGAACATTGGATTTTTCAATTTGTCATTACAAAATTAAAAATGATATAATTCAAAAATATAAAAGAGTATAAAATAATAATAAATAATAAAAATAATTTAATTTTACATAAAATATACTACTAGTTATGTAATAATATTGGATTAAAAAAATTGAATTTTTATAAGGAAAATAGTAGTGTGTGAAAAAAATCATTTAGTGTTAAGGTGGTGTCACGACCCGTCCTCGGGGCCCGAGCCGTGACTACCCCAAGCCCGCCTTCTATAGGCCATGGGCTGGAGACTAGCACCAAAGGCGTAAATCCCGATAACTGGGAAGGAATTGCCTTTATAAAAGTAAACAAAACACCACAGAGTACAAGCGGAAGTAATACACTAAGTACAAAAGAATGTGCTGAAAAGTAAATGGGCCAGAATAAAAACCCAATCGAAAGTACAACTACAACTGAACGAAAGTACAACAGAAAAGACAAGCAACTGGAAAAATAGAAGCAGCCCATAGGTCGTCCACCTTGGATCCTACCTAAAGGGCAGGTACAGATAGCGCATCTCCTGGATCATCGACCACGGATCCTACCTGAATGGTAGGTACAGATAGCCTCCACAACGCTCTTGCCCATCAACCTCCTCCGAGTATTGTCTCTTCGTGAAGTCCACCTCCGGATACTGACTCGTCGTGAGGTCCACCTCCGGGTACCGTCCAGTCCTCGAACACTCGGCCTCTGTTAGCACTGCCCGTCATCTGCAACCAACACAACGAGGTGTGGGCATAACCCATGTAGGGGTGAGTATAACGATACTCAGTAAGAACCCCGAGACCATCAAGGTCTCACTAAATCAAACGAGGATAACCACAAAGAAATATCTCAACAGATAACCTCTACTTAGGTATATGACCATACATATACCTAAGTTATCAAGTAACCCATCTCAATAATGAGGAAACAAAAAGGTTATGAAATCAACGGATAACCACTACATAGGTATATGACCATACATATACCTAAGTTATCAAGTGACCTATCTCAATCATGAGGTAAACACAAAGGTCATTGACTCATCTCAAACCAGGATTTTAATTATCGAAACTGTAACTACTGAAGAGCTCCATCTCTGACGAGTACAGTGATCCTGTCATGACTCCAAGGTACTGCTCACTAACGCAAGACTGCTGAGGTACTCCTCCTGTCAAGTACCGTGGGTCTACCACCTCACAAAGTAGTGCTCTTCCACCATGGGTCTGCCACCTCACAGAGTAGTGCTCCCCCTCATAGCCTACAGAGGTACTCCTCCTGTCGAGTACCGCGGGTCTGACACCTCACAAAGTAGTGCTCCTCCACCATGGGTCTGCCACCTCACAAAGTAGTGCTCCCCACTGGGCTATGTAAGTCACTCCGAATCAAATTGGACAAGCAGTCATCCGTTCTCAGCCAGGTACACGGTACGGTCGTCTCCGGGAGGGTCCGCTACACGAGCTACAGGTTGATACTCCATGTATCACAATATCCCAGGAAGAATTATCTCAAAGGACCACCTTGTCATAGGGGCCTCAATGCAATAGACGGGGCGTCAATCAGACACCCGGTCTGTGAGTTATCAGCCTTTTCGTCCCAGGGGCCCGATTGGTTTCGTGTATGAACCAACCCGACCGGATCTCAACTGTAACCCGAACTCACACAGGGTATACTCATAAGGGCCTTTTCTCAACGTGATCACCATCGCTGCTGAGGATTCGTCAAATGGAAGTCTGGTCAGAAAGTTATCAGCTTTTCCGTTCCAGGGGCCTGGTTGGATTTCGGGTTCAATCCAACCTGGACTCTATCCAACTACATCCAAACCTTAGGCTAAGTATTCCAAAAGTTCCTTCTCATCAAGAGGAATCCAACAAAGTTTACGACACCTCAATCGGACATCCGAAGCTCATGTTATAAGTGTTTCCGCTCCGCGGGCCTGGTTGTTTTCGTGTTGGAACCAACTCGGCCACACCCAAAGTTCTCCGAAAACGTGAGTGTAATATACCGAAATGACCATCTCAATCCAAGGATCGCATAAAAACTGATGGTGCATCGATCGGAGGTATGTAGCCCTAGTTATGGGCAATAGAACAAACATGTCTGGTTTTAGGGGGTTTTGGGCTCGGACCGACCCGACCCGACGCGGGTCGGGGTCCGGCCCATTTGGGCGCGGCGCGGCCCGGCCTGGGTGGCCGGTTGGCCCAATGCGGGCGCACCCCGCACGACCAGCTTGGAAGTGCCATTGCGAAAGGGGGGGGGGGCTGGCCCCCTTAATTGAACCGTGACCCCCCACATGGGGCCCACTTCCTTTGACAGTCGGGGGTTACGACGCCCGGTCTCCACCGGGTCCCACGCGGCTGCGGGACCGGTCGCCTTCCGCCGCGGGTTCAGCCGAGACGGTCCCTCCTGGCGGCGCGCCGGAACGCCGCCGCCTCCGGGCAGCCGGCCGGTGCCGGCCGCCGCCTCCGGCCACCGGCACCACTGTGTCAGCGGGGCGCGCCGGTAGGTTCTTCTGCGGACCACTGGACGCGCTCTGGTGGTCCGTTTTGCCTGCGGTCTTCGCCAGTGGTCCTCCTGGGACCTGCTCTTCACTGAGAAGTCTTCAAATCACCTCTATGACCCGTTCCATCATCGCTCGTCGATCCGCACGTCAAATAAACAATCTGCGGAGTCTTAGAATCACCTCTGCGGCCCCGACTCCAGCCGCGGTTTCGTTCGGCCTCAACGACACGGTGCGACGACGCCACGGTTCTTCACCCGTTCTTCTTTGTTTCCGCACGGTGTCATTTCAACGCCCTACCTTTATTCGTGTTGCGAAAAAAACATCATAAAAAGGGGGAGGAGGGTCGACCGTGTTTGTGCAGTCCGGCCCCCTCCTGTTAATCAGATATCAAGAGGCTAAGGAAAAGATGTTTGGACAGTCAAGAAAATTCATGAACCAAAAATCAAACCCCTACCTAAAGGTGTTGTTGAACGAAGGTTCGTCATAGAAAATAATCGTTGCGGGTGACGGTGTTGTAGGATAAGGATCCATAAGTGTCGTCGGCGTGTCGGAGAAGAGAACTGTCGGCGTCGCGGTACATGGCGTCGCATCATCAATCTTCGAGGATTCGGCGTTCTTCTTCATCCTTCGTCAGAGGCCGGTGTTCTTCGTCGGTGACTGTGCGTTCTTCGTGTTCTTCAAGGAGGAAGAACATTCTTCAAGACTTGGAGAAAAACCTCTCCCAATCCTTCTTGCACAACGAAAGTAAAACATAAAGTAATTAGACCTTGTCTTATTTAATTCATACACACATTCCAACTTTAAAATTTGAAATTCAAAAACAATTCCAGAATTAATTACATTGAATAAGTTAAATAATTAATGAGTTGACTTTTCATTTAAGTGGGTGGTGCGGGTGAGTTACAAAGTAAATGGGGGTTAAGGGGGTTAGGGAAAATGAAGGTGTGGGGTTCATGTGGGCCCCACCTCACCTTAATTCTCCTCTTGGTTAGTTAGGAACTAGTGGGTCCCACCCCAAAATCCCTTACATAGGATAACCACTTAAATATAAAAATAAAATTGGTTGCACAAATTTTATTTTTATTCATTACTTAACCCATTATTTTAATAACCACACCCGAGCAAACGCAACTCCGGAATAGGTGTTCCTAAGCAATTACCAGCGCTGCGGTTTCATCGGTGCCCTCAGATTTCAATTCCAAGCACCGGTTCAAAAGTTAGAAAAACCCGATCATTCGTTCACTGAACGTACCCGATCTAGACTTCAGAAAATGATTTCGGGCACACCGTTCCTCGGAATCAGGTGCCGTCAGAAACTGAATTCTTTTAAAATACCAAAGAAATTAAGAAAAAAAAATTTCCTTGAAATTTCTGGGTCTTTACAGGTGGATACTTTTTATATATTTGTTTTGAAATTTTTTTAATATTTTCTTAACAAAATAATTTGATAAGTAATGATGAATTATTTTAAACAAATTTGTTGTTTATATTTATAAAAATATATATTAAAATTAAAATATTAATAATTATTCAATAATAAATAAGAAAAAATAAATTTTGTGCTTGAAAATTTGTTTCCTAAAAACTAATTTTCTAAGATATACATTTACAATTAAAATGTTTTTTCGTCAAATCTATATTTAAATTCAATAATATGGAATTAATATTTGTAATAATAATTATAAAATTAGGTATTAAGGTAAATTTAATTTTTAGGAATATAAATAAGTAACTAATTTAGTTGATAAAATATGGTAAAACTATCAAATAAAAGGGTAATGACTTAAAAAAATTAGAGAACAATATTTCTATATTGATGGATGAGGGTATTATAAATATCACCTCACTCCCTATTCATTATAATTTTAATCGTGAAAAATTTTCATTTTTAAAGAGATACCTTATACACTATGTAATTAGTATTTTAGAAAATATAGAACAAATCCACCAATGAATAGACACCTCTCAACCCACATCAACCCAAACAATTTGTTATGATTTCTCTTGAAGACTGACTTAAAATATCTGACTAACAAGAATGCCCCATTTTTTAGAATCATTGGGGACAATAATGTCTCAAAAAACACCCATTTAGAAGCAGCTCCCTATGAAAATATTTAAGTGTTCAAAAAAATTGTTATCTTTTCCTTAATAATTATTCTATATCTTATTAAATAACATCCAAATCTCTTTTTTTATTTTATGAATAAAAAACCACTTTTATGAATATGTTAGAAACTCAAAACATCTACCATTCAATAAACATATAAAAACATCCAGAAAACGTATTACACTATATAAATATCCAGAGGTTCTTAAAATATTATATAAAAATGCACATAAAAATTCAAAAAAATTCAAACCAGCAGACATCAACATCTTCATCGACATAGAGACCATCGATCAGTACACCCTACACACTAGTCACTATCATCATCATCAACACAACCCCATGATGAATTAAGAACTTTGACATCATCATAGATATGATTCAAAATCATATTGTAAAAAAATTCGTCAAAAATTATTGAAGGATAACAAACTAGAATGAATCACCCCATCCTTCAAGGATCAACAATATCAAGGAGTAATTAACAATCAGAATCCATGATTAGAACATACAGAAAGCATCATGTGAGGACCACCAGAGATCTAAATAAAAATAGCTTTGTATAGAACTCATAGAACATCGATGACCATAAAATCCAAACATACCAAATCCCCCATGAATCCACCATAGAAGACCCCCATAGAGAATAACAGATGAAATAGAAGCCAATGTAGCATTTGAATCGATCAAGGATGTCACTAGAGAAACTCATCCTAGTTGGGATGTCAACCCAGATCATTGAATAAAACTATTTAGAAACCATCATAAATCAACCTGAAAACACAAAATCTCTCTAAGGAAGATGGTACAACAGATCAACGTGGCGCTAGAAATGTGGTTACTAGGAGGAAAGAGACATGGAAGATCAGTGAGGGCATCAATAGGAGAAAGGACATAGAGACGAGTGGGGGAAAATAATAGGGGAGAAAAAAGAGATTAAGGAAAACCATGGGATGTGGGAAAAGGTAGAGGGAGAAATAAGTTGGGATGAATTGGGGTAGATGAAGCTGAATGTTGTGCACCATATTTTCGCTACTCAGGATCTCTGAGAAACCCTTGTGGAACACAATATTGGAGAGAATCCACTCAAAGGCTCTCCTACTTTACCTTATCCATTAACCATACATATAACAGATCAAAAAACATAATATAATGTTTTAAAAATCAATATTGTTTTTGTAAAATTGATATTATAACTATGATATATGTAATTATTATTTATTTAATTTCTATAACATCTTCTTTTTTAGTTGTTTTTATAACTCACATGTACAATGCTATGAAGTACACATAATGAATGATTAATAAATAATAAAAACATGTAATATTATGTAATAATAATTAATATAATATATTTTAATAAATCAAGAATGATAATATATATAGTAAAATTCATTAATAAAATCAATTCATGTAATAGTACAAAAATTGTAAAAAAGTGATATTTTTCATCGTTCCATACGAACTGTACTGATAGGTTCTATGAAATGAAAATGGGAATCAATAATAATATAAAAATTATATTATATATATTCATGAAAATTATATATATTGTGAAATCATCATCTAGTATCAAGGACAAGAACCGTCCAACAATAGTTTGTATGAATAAAAGAACAACTAATACAAGAATATGAATTTTAACTATACAAAATTAATAAATGAATAATAAGAAACCATAAATGAATAGAATTAAGTAAGATAAGTATCAAAATGGTTATAATATAAACAAATAATAATCAAATATTTACTATATAATGGTTCAGATCTAGTCCATGTAATCTTGAATCTAAGGTAGGGGGTTCTAATTACAATTTTTATTTATTATGATAAGTTCTATAATAACATAATTCTTTATTTATAGGTTTTATATAATACCCTAAGAATTTATATTAACATATTTTTCATGTAATTATTTTTATTTAAGAATTCATCAAATGTTCTTTCTTTCAATGTATTTTTATCCAAACATATCCCATATTTTAGAAGTTTTCTTTCCAATATTAATTAGAATTCATGGTTTTTATTACCAAATTTCCATCCATGTAAACTATGTTATATTTATCATTAAAATACAATATTTTTTATCCTATAGTTATTATTGGGGTTTACAATTATTATTACTATTTAACCTCCCCTTAACACAGAATTCAACCGAATGGATTCTTGGAAGTGGGACCAACCTTGTTTCTATTTATCAACCAATAGTTATTTCCTCCATATCAATATCATATATATTTTTTAGAGAATACCTTATCCTGAATTTCTGAATTTGATAAGTTAATTTTAATTATATTTTTCACCTACTTTTCCATGTTTTTAAAAGAATAATTTTTTATAAATTTATTTATGGCTTAATTTTTATCAACATTGTTTCTTATTACAAAAGTAAGAAAAAAATCATCATTTTTAATAAATTTAACAAGAATGAATTTTTAAATTTAATATTATATTTTATTTATTTGAATTAATTTAATAAAATAATCTCATTTTCTAAATGAATTATTATTCATGACATTTTATATTTTGTTAAAATATATGTTACTAAAATACAAACGGTATTTATTATTATTTTCAATGTAATTTTATAATGTTTTTAAAAGTTAGTTTTCATATATATCGATATTCATTATATATTTTTTATATTAATGTGGAAATTATTTAATGATAATATCAACATTATTTTTTGGGATGTCTTATAGTTTTTATGTATATTTTAATGAAATTCACTTCTTTGTCACCAGCTAATTAATCTCTCATGGAATTATCAATTATCTAATGTTCATGTGGAAAATATATGCATTGATTTTCATTTGGTGATGGGGGTGTACCAAATTATATATGCATAAAATAAATTAGTTAATAATTTACACCTCATGAATTAACTATGAACTATGACTATATGAAAACCCATAAGGGACATTATCAATTAGTTGATTGGCCGGCCCAAAAAATATGCAAAACTCCAATGAATTGGGTAATTATTTATATCTCATGGGATACATGTTTTAGATTAGGGAGTGAACTCAATAAAACAATTGAATATATCCAATGTTAGATGAGGTCATTGGTAGTGATCCATGATATATGAAATGATTTAATATTCTTATTTATAAGACACATTATTCTTCCCAAGTTATGTATTGATAGATCATGATTATTGAACAATGTTTCCACTATACTAGACAAATTACTTATTTTTCCTATAATACTTATTCCATGAATCCTAATTTATGATACATATATTTTTTGGTATGATTTTCATATTTTATGATCATACCCATTTATTTTTTTCTCAGGTTGATAATCTTATCTTATGATCACTTATCATCTATTATTTATTACGTTTATATTTACCATTATAGATCATATTAGAATTTCCATTCCTTTTTTTCCATTAACATCATTTTAAAGATTAATTTTATGTGTGATATATCAAGTAGGGTAGCATTTTTGAATGTTATTTGTGAAATATGTTGAATATTTTATGTAAACAAAATTTTAAACATATTCAATATCCAATGAAAGTTTGAGTATTGGTTCTTGGGTGTTATTTATTATGATATGTTTTGAATATTAATATATAATGATGTAATATAATTTTATTTCATGATCAGGGAATCTTAGTTTGTATTAGAGTAAGGAATATTTATTATTTTGGATTATTTTACGAATAATTATAGGATATAACATAGAAAAATACATAATAGAAAAAATTGATATAAGATGAACATAATATAGAAATGGTTTAGATGATTCTTTTATAATTTAGGACATCATATGATTGATTATCATTAAAAATTATATTATTTCTTTGATTATTAATTTTTAGTACTCAAACACTTCTTCCTGATATTAGTTAATCGAAAGAACCATGTTTAATCTTGTTGACAGTGAATAAGAAGGATAGTGTAATGGATTTACCAACGATGAACCAAATGTGTTGGGTATTAGAGTGAAAAATTTCATGGATATGCTCACTCAAATATCTTAATATATATATATATATATAATAACATAAATCATAAAGAAATATGAAACATTCTACAGAAGGAATAACTCTCAATTAAATCCTTCAAAATACAATTTCCACCCTCATTTAGTAGTTCTTTGAATCCTCTAATTACTAAAAACGATATAAAATTATAGAAAAATAATTTTTCATTCACTAGTGATCTAACAATGAAATAGATGCATTATATATTCATAATTTGGATGGTAAAAATGATAAATGGTGGAATTTTATTAATTATATGAGGAAGGATAGTGAAATTTAAAACATGGAATTCAAGGAGTTAAAGAATATATTTTTTATAAATATTTTCCCTAAGATCTTCAAACAAAATTAGAGATAAAATTCATGTATTTAAATAAAAAGGATGATGATTCCTGTGGTAACATTGAATAAAATATAAAAATACATACATGTGATGCTTCAGATTTTTTGAATGACATTGAATGAAAAATGAGATTATTTTTTTAGTTTAAAAATTAGTAACCTAAATTAGTTGTCTATAAGTGAAATTTGAACCTATAAAGGAATTTTTTAATATTATCTCATGGTATTAATAGATTTTGGAGACTCTGATTATTCTCATAGTTTTTGGGGATAATTAGAGTAAATTGAGTTTTGAGTAAGATCAAATGATAAAACCCATTGAGGGAAGAAGATTAGTTTTCTTTTATTTTTAAAATGTTGGAATAATATTTTAAGATATTTCCATATAGGGATATATTAATGCTTCAAGTATGGAAGATCAAACCATTAATCACATTAATGATAAAGAGTAATAAAAAGATCAATAAATTAAATAGATGAAATTAAATATTAAATAAATGTACCACCCACACTAAAATGCATCAATTTTAAAGAGTGTAAAAATTAGGTCAACTATTATACTAATCTAGGGGTTAATTATTACAATCGACACTAGAAACCTCCTAGGACCAAGAGAAATGGGAAAACCTATGTCATTATAACTATGGATATGTGTTGTAAAAAGGAATTAGTAATAGTACACTCATAATCAACTCAAGGATGATAAATGTCATATTTTATTATATTAAATCACACTATTATATAATTATATATTTTTAGTGAATAGAATCATAACCCTAAGGTTTATATAATTAATTATTAGTGAAAACACCTAGTGATACATTGATTGTATCCTATGTCTATAACTCTAATCTCATTGATTTTTTTGGGATGTTCCTTTTGAAAATATTATTATTATCCATGATTTCAAATTTGATACAATAATGGGCATGGATTACCACTCTCAATATGGATCCATTATTAAATCCTAACAATGGGAAGTCCTTTTTCATGTCACAAATCAATCAATGAACATATATGAATGAATTGATGACTGTGAACATCCTATGTAAATTAATTCAATTATATTAGTCTTAAAACCTAACTCTATGGGTGTTAAAATAAAATGGTTGGTGATACAATCAATATAAATGATATTCTTATTATCGATGAGTATATAGAGGAATGTTGAGAAATGCTTCATGGCCGCCCTAGATCATGGGGTTGAGTTTAAAATAAAAATCTTACCAGATATAGTACCTATATGAAATAACCATATAGAATGACCCTATTTAAATTAGATTAATTATAGAATGAATATAGAGAAAATATGGATAAGGGTTTTATTCACCAAACTAATACATCATAGAATTCAAAAACACATTTTTAAGTAATATGTGTCGATAAATCATTGAATTGATTCTTCTGAATGTAACAAGATCATAATCAATAATATATATCCACTACCATGTATTGATGACTTGTTTGACTAAATATAAACAGATAAAAACATATAAAATATTAACCATCAATATGGATATCATCAATTATTTTTTTAAAATGGTTTATATACCCAAGACAACCTTATATACAATATTTGGACACTATGCATTCATAATGACTCCATTTGAACTTACAAGATCTCCCGCTATCATCATGGATATGATTTATATAGTCTTTATAAATTACCTCAAGTAATTTTTTGTATTATTTATAGTTTAATTATCAAATATTTCAAGTGTATGGATGAGCTTTTAAATCACAAGAGATTTGTGGTGGAGACCCCATGTAAACATAAAATATAATAAAAATTTAGACAGTGTGATTTCATTCTATATAAAGTATTATTAGTGGGTCATGTAATCACAATAGTGGGTATATTTAAGGATTAGTCAATGATATTGTTGATTAAAATGTATCCCATACCAACCACTCTAATATAATTATATTGTATTATGGTATTGTTTCCATACTATTGATTCTATGAGCGATATTTCATACTACTATCGAATCCATCAACCATGATTACTTAGACGTGATCCATAAAACTACTGATAGATTAATGTGAAGAAATCCCATGAATATTTATATAAATATTTTCACTACACATATAACTACATTATTCTGTAGTGGAGTATGATTTTTGATATATAGTGATTAATAATAGTGGGGAATATAATGCGCCCTCATGAAAAATGAAATTTCAGTATCATATGCCTCACAAAAATTAAGGGATCATGATAAAAATTACCCAACAATTGACATAGCGACAAAAAAGATAATATTTTCATTAATTACATGGAGAAAATATCTATACAATTATATTCTTGATATATATTATGAAAATAAATGTGTAAACTGTATATTTATAGATAATTAGTTAATTATGCACAAAATGAGATGGTTAGAGTTAATAAATAACTATGATTTCTTATTATATTACTACCCTAGGAAGTCAAATATTGTGGTTTCTTCTCTTATTAGGATGGATCATGTCTTCTTATTCATGATAAGAATTGAAACATACCCAATAATCATGTATTTTCAAATGATAGATCTTTAAATAATATGGGGAAGTGAGAAAATTTATATTTACCAAATGAATTATCACCCACCCATCCATAAAAATTTTAAGAGGGCACATATTGAATGAATTGTACTAAAAATGAAGGAAAAATATTAAAAATTACATATTGAAAATGATTTAAATGTATGATTCATGTATTGGATATGTTTTTATTAAATAAAATAATTACATCAATCTATTTTATTTTATTTTCTAATAAGTACATTTTTTAATAACGTTGACATGGAAACCCTATATAGAACACATGACCCATATTACATATCCTAAATGTTTAGAATACATAACCTGAAGGACCCAAAGACTAATAAGATTAATCTTTTGTATCACTCCCAATTTCTTATTATCTAGAAGCCCAAAATGTTGACATCACATCTACAACCATATCATCTCAACCCCATACTGGGGTTCATGACGCCTTGATGTTCTCCCGAACCCATTTTATACTTCCAGTGACATGCCACACTAATGATATCTATGTTTATGAGATTATCCTTATGTTTTTTCATGAAATTACATCCACTAATATAAGATTATATATATTTCCCAAAGGCCGACGAATGATAGCCTGATGGCCATGTGTTATGATTGAAATTAATGTCTTGGATTCACAGAGGAGAAAATTAACAAATCAGGTAAATATTACTAGTTATACAATACCCCTAAACTGTAACCGATATAGTAAACACACTTCTATAGTACCTTCATAATTCTATACCTCCCAAATTTGATCCTATATTTAAGACAAGATTATAGGGAGACTCTACCACTTAGGTACTCTCCCAACTACCAATACTAGAATTAAATATTGAGCTATTAGAGGATTCACACAACTCATCATTCTATATATATCATAAAAGAATAATAATTTATAGAGTTATCAAATAGAAAATTTTTGGAGGTAAAAATGAAGAAATATATTGTGAAGTATATCAATTGATGCTTGGTTTTATAAAATGATATGGAAGAATGATATTTGATTAAGAGAAATATTAAACCATTACAAATAACTTTATTTAAATGGGATAAATTACTATGGATTTCTTTATAAAAAAATTCTAATATATATAAATTCTATAATTCAATTTGCATTCAAGATCACCTCCTTACAAATAAATTGTATTGTAGTTCTATTTAAAAATATTTATCACTCTATCCAATTTACAAAAAATACATTAAGGAATTTTTAATGATTTATGTAGTACCAATTTCAATTTTTTATGAAATGTATATTACATTTACATTAATTATTTAGTGAAATATTTAATAGGAATTAGATACAAAGTGAAGTTATAGTACTACTTACCATCGTTAGACTAAAGTTCAATATGAAAAGAACCATCTTAACCCTAGAAGATATATTGAGATACTATTCGATGGATTCTGAAGGATTTAGAATCAAGAACTTTTAATCATAGATTTTTAATATAATTCTTCTTGATTATATCTTCAAACTGGGATGATATGACGTACTGTATAGGATATGGTTTAGAACAACAACATGTTAGAATTAATTTTTATGGAATAAAAATATGGGAACATATATTTTTCAAGATATGTTATAGAAGATTAAAAACATTTAATGAGACATTAAAACAATAAAACATATATATTAGAGTTATGAAATTAAATTTAAATTATATTTCTATTTTTAAGTCGATGATAAGGTACTACTTTGAATTCCACTATGGAATACTATTATGAGATTTGATAAGAAGGGAAAATTGATCCCTATATATAATGGACCTTTTTTGATCCTCAATTGTGTGGGCATGGTATGTTTTTATATTTCACAACCACAAAAAACCTATCAAGTGCATGATGTGTTACATGTAGATCACATTTAATAAAGTATATCCCCAATTCAATACATGTATAAGCACAAAGATTATACCACTTGATCATGATATATCTAATAGGGAAAAACCAATTGGGATCATGGGTTATATATATTTTATAATATGATATGACAAATCTAAACTAATTAATGTTATTTGTTTGAATATAAAGATTGATTATCAAATTTGGATCCTAAAGATGAAATGAGGTAGAAATATCCTCATTTTTTTAATAGAGTAATGTAATTTATATGAAAAAATGTATTTAAATAGTAAAATAAAACACTCCTAGATTTTTGTGTGTATCCTCCATTTAATGAAATTAAATGCCATTAATTACATGTTTCTCAAGAAACGCCAAACCAAAAATGAATTATGATTTATCTTATTAGGATAAAATTTTACAATTCAAATAATCATTAATACATTATGATAATACATTATAAACAACCCTATATAAAGATATAAGTGGAAAAAAATAAGTAAATATAAGTATCACAACCATTAAATAATTATCCTTGTGTTTTTCAATGAATACCATAACCCCATTTAAAAATATGAAAATAATTTTTTTTGGATATATAGAAAACATTTTGAGGTGTAAGTAAACAATGTTAATGATTTTATTTGAGTGAATCATATACAACTATATATAGGAATGTACTATAATCACCATACATATGGATGTTGGACATAAATTTATTGGACATATAGATTTAATAGATAGAGCCTTTGATATTTGTAGATTTTTGATATATTGTCACTAGATACAGTTGAATCTATTTGGAACATTAAGGTTTAGTATTTATTTGAAATAAATTAAAAATTATATAATTGAAAATTTTAGAAATTAATAAAAATGATAAATATTTATAAAAAAAACATTATATTCATTTTCTATATGTTTATAGTATTTTAAAATTGATAGATTGATACAAATTGAATGGGTAAAACATAAATAGTGGAATGTAACAAAATTTAATTAATTTTAAAAATATATAATTTTTTAAAAAATAGTATTTCTTTATCTAATTTGTTTTCATATAAAATTAAATCGATCAAAATTAAAAAAACCATTTTAATGTAACTTAATATTAATACTTATAATTAAAAAATTAATCTCCATATTTTTATTATTATTTAGAAAATAATGTGAATAATTATATTTTGTGTCATAAAAATATATCGTTAAAAAATAGATTTAATATATTATAATTTTTTTATTTTAAACATAATTTTTATCAATTTTATAATATTAGTATAATTAAATCTATTTCATATTTTGAATCGAAATATAAAATTATATAATATGGTTAATTTCAGGTTTATTCATAATAATGTTATGAAGATAAAATTTATCCACCAAGAAATGATAAAATAAAGAAAATAGTATTAAATAAAATGGGTAAGAGTTAAAATATCCTAAACACATATTACAATATGAATGTACTAGAGATTTAGGGACCTCATCTCATCCCTAATTCATAAAAGTTTTACTTTTGAAGACTCTCATTTCTAAACTAGAACCCTTGTACAATTTATATTACATGCTTGTGAATATGCCTCTCTAACACATGTATAAAATAATCCATCATCTAACCAACATATAAAATCATATCATTCAAATATTTCTTGAAAACCTACCCCAAATATCTCTCTAAAAACACTCTCCAAGATTTGGAATCCCATGGACATAAGAATGAGTAAATTATACTTTATATCTAAGTGGATCATTTAGAAAATATTAATGCAATCAACGTTAGTGTTATATATTTTTTAAAATATTAATTCATTATAATATTCATTAAAATATTCATAAATATAATTTATCACTTTAATATAATTTTTACATCATTAAAATTCATTAAAGGTGATATTATTATTATATATTATATTTTCTTATTCAATTAGTCATTGTAATGTGTTCTGGTTTGGGTTAGATTTACAACCAACATGAATGACTTTATTATGTTTACATCAGTAATTATTAAGAGAAATTATATTTTACTAATATGAATTAAAAAATGAATTAATTATTTTTTTTATAAATTTAGGAATAAAATAAATATAAGTATATTCATTAATGAAATCTATTAATTTTTTTGAATTTAAATTTATAAAACAAGATATTTTCAATTTTTTAAATAATCACTATAGGTTTTATGAAATCACCATGGGACTCTGAAAAAATATATAACTCATATGATACATATTCATGAACAATGAAGTGATAATTAAACTGTTATCAAGGATCAAGGGCTAGAATATTCAAACCAAAACATGAGTGTAAAAATAGAAAAACTAACACCGTATTATTAATTTTCACTGTAAAAAACTAATATGTGGGAAATATGAAATTATTATTGAATGATATAAGTGTAAAAAATATTAAATGGGATTTAAAAATATAAATAATAAACATAAATTTATTATTCTTATCTTTATAACTTGTATCACTAGGATGAAATCCAAGAGAATGTTTATTTATCTCCATTTTAATTCATTATGATATGTTATATATTCTCCAACTCATATCATCATTTGTTTTATATAAATTTTCATGATATTATTTTATCATATTTTTTATATCAATAATGGGATTTACAAATTCATAGCGTTTTCATTATATTAGTTTTTTTATTCAAACATTTTCAAAGTTGTAATGATTTTATTTCCCATCTCACTATGAAATTAGGATTTCTTATGTTTAAATTTTAATATTTTGAAGATGTGTAATCTATCTCTTTTAAACACACAATATTTCCTTATACGTAAATAATTATTTTGGTTACACGTATTATTACCTTTTCACCTTGATGTTGTTTATAGATCGAAAAAATGGATTAATGGGAAGTGGAGAAGACATTATATATTCTTACTAATAGATAATATTTTCATCTATAAAAATATATATTTTTTAATTTTTGTATTACCTTATCTAAATTTCAATTATTCATTATAAAAATTATCAATTTTAAAAAAAATTGTTTTAGAGGAATCCTTGTTAACATTATCCACATGTGTTATTATCTATTATCATAGAATCTCTTAAAAAAATATTAGTAGAATATTACTTTTTTATGTTTCACAAAAAAATATATTTTCTCAAAACTCTATAGTTTTTAACTTATGTTTTTTCATTTATCAAATCTCATGTGTTTCAAAATAAAATCTTCTTTTATTATGTTTTTTAAAAACTATTTTTTTGTAAATAAAATAAAAATAAAAATTTAGTTTCTTCTTATTTTTAAAATTAATTTTATAACACATCAATATAATTATTGATCCATGACAACATCATTTAATTATTATTATTCTCTATTAAAGATATACTCTAACGACACCATCCACCTTCTTTATTTAGATTAATTTTGAGTAGGGTTTTATGAAATCATTATGTAACCTTTTTATTTCTCAAACATTAATTATTGTATGATTTTTTATTAATATTTTTAAATTCATGTGGCTCCAATATTTATTTTTTTAACTATATTATTAGTGGGATCATAATTATATAGCCATATAAGTCACTGTAAATAGTTTTATACATCATGATATGACTAAGAATGTGAAGCAAACCTATACCTGTATGGGGATGTGTCCACTAAAGAATTAGTTGTAGTTGAATTATACAACCCTCCAATGCATTGGGTGTTTATTTATTTCTCATGTTTCAACATTCTATGTATTTGGAAGTAAAACCAATCTATTGAGTCATTTCATCAACTATTTAATGATGAAAATGATAGCGAGACATGAAATAATAAACAGTTTTATATGTATATGAATATAAAAAATTATTATTCATATTTTGTCATTTTATAGATCTTGATTATTGTCACATCCATGAATTATTTTAAATTTATTTTTTTTCATTTAATTTCCATTCATACATTGATTTGGGGTATTCCCATGCATTTTGGTGGAAATGGTGGGTTTTCAAAATCTTGTCCAAATAGTGAGCACATTTCCAGAAATAAAAATAATTTTTTGTCTTTTATAACTCCTTAATTTTTCAACATTTTACACAAATTACATTTCCCAATTGGAATCCTCTGGTATATTAAAACCACCATATCAATTTGGACCCCATATAAATCTATAATAATGATGGATTTCAGTTTATTATTATGGTTTTGGGCTAGCCCGTAAGCCCATTTCCTGCATTAATTTTTTTATAATTTTTCAATATATCATTCTTGTTTTACTTTTTTTGGTGATTCCACCTCCTATCCAAATCCAGAAACGTGTCACTAACTGTCATTATCTATTTCTCCACTTTGGAGCTAATTTGGATCGTATATTTGGGATAAAATACTTAGGGATTCTCAAATCATCCAGATTTGAGAAGGTAAATGGATTCTTTCATAAAGCCTTCAATTTTCACTCTATCAACCCCATTTCAGTCCACAATTAACCTAATCAGCCTCATTCAATCCTAATTATCAGTTTTGGGGGCTTGGATATTAATCATTTGGTGTATATGGGGTGATTTCCTTAAAATTGTTCACGGCAAGTGATTCGTTATTGGTTTCTTCTATTTTTCTTAGGTTTCCTCCCTCATTCATGATGTTAAAAAGTGTCCATAAGTTAGGGTTAAAACATGGGGGTTGATTTGTTTTATTTTGGGTCAAATATTGTGGTTTAGTGTTTTTTACCCCTTATGGTGTGGCGGTGGTGCATTTGATGTTTCACACTTCATTTTGAGGATTTTACACAAAAATGTAGGTGGTTCCATGTATAATAAATTATTGATGAGTTAGCTTTATTTATTTACCAATTTTCATGTTCATCATATGTTGTACGTGGTGCTAAAACTATTTTTGAGGTATTTTTTTAAGCGTTTAATTTTATAGTTTCACTTTAGCTTTAAATTGGGTGTTTTTCTTATGTAACACTTGGAGTAGTATTCATGTGTATTTTATAACATATGAAATTGGTTTACCAAATGTTTATTTGGATTAAAATTCTTCTTTTTTAGGGTATGGGTGTGACTTTGGGTTTAAAAGAGGGGTTTCAATGGGTTTTATGTGTAAAATGATGTTATGGCTCTTGAAAGTGTTTTACGAAAATGTGGGGTTTTCATGTGCATATTTTGTGGTATTATTCGATGTGATTTGATAATATATGATAGTGGTTTAATAAATATTTCTTGGGATGAAAATTTTATTTTGAATTGGTATTGGTGTAATTTTTCCTTTGAAAGAGGGTTTCGAAATGGGTTGTTTTCAAAACATAGTTATACCCCTTGGGTTTGATTTATGAAAATTGTAAATGTTTTACTGGGTTAAAGAAAGTGGGAAAAGGATATATATGTACTATTTTGGTGTGTTTGTTAACCTAAAATGTGTTTACGAAAGATAAAGTTGTAAATTGTGATTCCAAACGTTTTGATAATGTTTTTTAATTGGTCGAGGAGATATATGAAATTGTGATGTGGTGAGAAACATATTTGAGGTCTATTTTGTGTCAGTGTGATGTGAAAAATGGTTTTTGTTTATTGATGCTAATCATTTTTTTTGATTTTCAAAATCCGTTTTATGGGTTTCCGGAGCCTACGTTTACAATCATAAACTCAAAACAAGAGAAACACAAAACTAGAGAGCTGAACCAACACAGACTTACACATCATAATAACCATACTTATCTCCACATCCCATGCATGATTCATCTTCTCCAGTAGCCGTAACTGATTCCCATTTTGGCGATCTCCAGTATCTTTCACTTTGAACCCAAATCCTAAGATGATCAAGCATTGGTTGTTTCGGTGATGTCCTTTTGACTACGCTACCCTTCTTAAAAGCCACAGTCACCTCACTATTACACTTATAGGAAGATCTAGTCCGCATCAGCCACGAAAGTCATGTATAATCTCTCCTTGGTTATCTTCTTGGACTAGCAAAAAAAGGCCCCTCAAGCTATATCCAATTTATGATTCCCACTTTGAACAACATCGCTGAAGGAGTGACCAATAGGGCCACTCAATTTTTCCTTCCCTCTCCCAGAAATATCCCTTCCTTTACCAGTTTTCTCCCCTAAACCCAAAACATAACTCCCTGCATTATTCTCCCTCTGTTGATCTGGAGTTTTATTCTCTGTTAAAGGTTGAAGTTGACCCTCTATAGTCAACCTCCCCACAGCTACAACATGTACCTCCTTCATGACACCACCATCCTGAAGATCCTCCACCATCAAAGTGGATCTCTTGGTCACATTGCGGCTGTCTTCCACAGACAAAACAACTAGAACATGCCCCATATCAACAGGCTATTGGTCCTCCACAACCTCCTCTCCAACCATAGTAGTTACATTTTCCAAGCCTTCAACTAGCTGCCTGTCAAGGGCTTCCTCACTATCATCCCTTCCTCCAAGACCTGCCACCTCCAGCTCCGAGACCAAAATACCATCAGAAAGTCCATCAAACCTGTTACTCAGTGAAAGAAAGGGAGTAGCCAATGGATCCATACCTCTAGATTCCTTAGCACCCACTGGGGAAACTACCTCCACTAAATTCAAATCCTTTCCATCCCCAACCTTTCCAGCTCTCACATTACCCAGTGAGCTAGTAGAAGCTCCAACATCCTACCTAAACTTGTGAAATCTCGAAGAAACTTCTGTATTATTATTATGTCTCTTACCATCCGAAGATCCATAATCACTTATGCTCTCAAAGGAAACCTTACGAGACCCAGCATTTTTACCTTCAAAAGATGGATTTTTGTTTATGAAAATGGTATTATGTAACATGAGAGAGGGATGTTATATTATGTTTACCATATTGGGAATGATTTTATAAAATTTTTAAAGGGTTTTTTGAATTTTTAATGATATGAAAAATGTTTTGCGGGATATTTTGGTGTGAGTATGATTTCAAAATGAATTTAAATGAAAAAGTGGATTTTGTGACTTTCATGATATACATGTTGGATGTTTGGTGAATGTGTGATGTGGAAGTGGTATTTTGATGTGAAAATTTTATTTCATGTCTTTTTGAATATGTTAGAGAATAAGAGTGAAACCCAAGTATCTTGGTGGTTGGACGTGTACTAGTATGCTAGTGATATCGTGGGGTTTGGCCTCAGTTTCACGTACCAAGATTGATGATGAAAAAAATAACTAAACTATGAAGATGATGATGATTGGGTACCACTAGGTTATGGGTATGTTCCCTACTAGTGGCTCATGAAAGAGAACTAATATTGTGATGGTTACACTAACCGAGATAAGAGGTACCTAGGACCCACATTGAGCTAGTGCCTAGGGGTTATTTTCCCATCGCTTAAGCTCATTAGATACATTGTGCTTTCCATCATCATAAAATGTGATTGTATGGAAATTTTAGTATCTTTGGTATTTTATTTAAAAGTGATTATTATTTAAAATAGCCTACTTGAAAACTATTTCTATTTTATGTATCATATTTTAGAAATTATAAATAGAATTTCATATTTATGAAAACATGTAAGATTTTCATCTTTGAATGTTTATCACATGAAATACCTTAGTTTTCATACCCTACTAGGATTTGTCTCACACCCTACATAAAAAATTGTATGTAAGTATACTTGGTTATTTTTTCTATAGGTTTTGTTATAGCTTATGTGCCAACAGTTTGGGTCTTTAGCGGTCCATCATGATGCGGTGTTGTAGAGATGGATTGAGGGAAGAACCTATTGCCATGTGGTTGTTCTTGGACAATCCATTTTGGGTTTTCTCATTTGTTATATTATTTGAGAGTTGTTTAAAACCATGTAATTCAGTTCTAAAATTTTTCAAAAGGTGGTTTTGTTTGAAAAACCCAGATTGGTTTTATTGGACTCGTTCATCATTATATGTCTATAAACTCAAGTAAATCATTACCAATGTTTGTTTTATGATACGCGAGAACTTGTGCTAGCCCATGGGGATCGGGAACACCCTTCGAGCCTTGTCACGGTCTAGGTTTGGTGCCAGTTTTGATGGAGACTAGCGCTGGTTCATGTCAAAATGGTATCAGAAGAGGTTAACTCTTTGGGTCTTGTTATATGAGGAATAGTTGGAATATACTAGAGTTAGTATTTTCGGGGCATGAGGTCCTAGTTATGGGTTGTGTTCCTAGCCATCACACCTCCTTATGGGATTCGATTCACCTGGGGAAGTCATGATTCATCTGAGTCCTTTGGTTTTTTGGTTTGATGATGATTAAGGGAAGTGAAAATAGAGTTTTTAATGGTCTCAGAGAGCTCACAGGGCTTGGAAAGCTAGGTGGATCCAAGGATATTCTTCTAGAACACTCACTTGGATGGTGAAGTGATTGGAATATGTTCACCAACCATATGTCCACGTTACCCTTCAAAACTAGTTTCCCCTCACATTGTCTTGTGTCCTTTAGTTTTGAAATCATGGAAGTTCGGTTTTAAAGAAAAAATGACTTAGTTTTAATAAGAATAATGTTTTTTTGAAATGATTTTATAATAAAGGGAGAATGGTTTGATTTTTGAAATGGTGGAACTGAATTTTTAGAATTTTTTTGAAATGAAAAATGACGTTCTTAAACCTATTTTGAAAAGTGGAACTTAGTTTATGTTGGGTTTGAAAAATTGTTTTTAATAGAGTGTTCTAAACAATCGAAAGGTGTTTTAATCTGGTGAGGTGTTTTAAAATTGATGTGAATGAATTGAAAGTGAGTTATTATCTAAATGGTTGTGCCTTTCTGAAAATTTTGTAAGCTGTAAATTGGGATTTTGATTTCGTGGTTAGTGGTCTTGAGAAAAAAAACTATTTCATGATTGTTTTGGTTTTAAAAAGAGGAAAAAAGTTTTTTTAACCATTGGAATTTACATGACCGACCACATGAATATGTTTATAAGGGATGATGGGTGGTTAATTTCATGACTGGATGGGTGCCGGGATAGATATGAGGAGGGTGCCCAGTGTGGCATAGAAACATTCTTGTGTGAGGCCCGTGGGGTGTAATTGGTGGATATGCTAACTGTTGTACCGTTTGTTTTCAACGAAATATTTTTAAAGGAAAATTTGATAACTTGATGACTAGTTTTTTATGGTGTATATTATGTGTTTTTGAAAATTTTGATGTGGTGGGATGTTTGGATTCCAAGAACCCCTCTTGTTTGAATTGTGTTTTGGGTTTGTGTTTGGTTGGTGAGCTGGGTTGAAGGGCCAGTTGGTGGTATCTTCTAATAAATGTTTAGGGAATACTTTATGGTGTTCCCCTTAATGTGTTTGTATGTTGTTTGTGGCATGTATTGACCATTGGACCAGCTTGGTTGGGTCCTTCGGTTTTCTCGTCAGATAAGGTATTCCCCTATTATGGTTTAATGGAATACATAAATGTAACACTGATTGTTTCACCGTTGGAAAATCTTGTATTAGATCAATATAAGGAAACTTTTTTCAAGCTTTGTATAATGAGTCTACATGCTTTATTTTTTGGTTTTGGGGATCCTCTTAAAGAGAGAGAGTTCTCATGGATGGTTGAAAGAGAACTTAGTTTCTTAGGTTACCTGATTCGTGAAAGGTGGGAGTAGTCTAGGGTTGTTCGTGGGGATGACTATCTGGATGGTGTCTAACATGGAATCATGGTCCTTTGTCGTCTCTGGGAAGAATGGGTTTGCGTTAGACCACCAGTGTGGGAAATCTAGTCATGAGAGGATTTTATGGCTATTTTACTAGAATTGTGTGATGTTTGGGGATGTTTCATAAGGTCCCCCACCAATTTATTTTTTCTGTCAATCACATTTTTCATGTTCAATGATGCATTGTGATGTAATGTGTTAATTTGATAGTAAAGGTGAAGTTGTAAAGTCTTTTGTGGGACTTTTTTAGAAGTGTGTCTACTTTTAAGAAATATTGAGATCCTTTTTTTATAGGAAGATGTTTTTATATATAGTTTCCTCCTTTCATTTCTCATCCAAAGAAATAGGTGGTGATGTCTGTGAATCTTCTAAGCCCTTATTTCAATGAAATGTTGGGATAAGGCAAGATGAGTTTGGATTATGTTATATTTGGATAAAATTGTCTGAGATTGCATTTTAGTTGTTTGTAGAACCAAAAAAAGATGTTCCATTTAGGGTTTTCCAAAGAATTATTGCAAGGTCGAAGATGATTCAATCCTCTGACCTCTAGCCATAGGTCCCAGTGAGAAGCTTGCGTGTAGTCAGGGGAAATCCCTGGTTCATTCAATCCCTTGTACAATGTATTATCCTAATTACGAATAATGTAAGTTCTTTAAACCATTGGTTTCTTCATATTTCTTTTGTTATTCCCATTTGATGGAAAGAGGTGGGTGGACCTCATGTCCATATTATCTCCCAATGTCATTCCTTCCCCATTTGGGAGTTTTTGGAGAAAGGATTGAAATTTGGATAGATAGGTTGAGCATGTAGTTAGTAGTAACCATGCCTCTTAAAACCATGCAAATAAAAATATCCCCATAGGTAGTGCACATTTTTCCAAAACATGCGGACTAATCATGTGGTCATCCCAAATCATTAACTTCAGGGTATTTTTGTGCCGGCCCATGCTGGTTGGTTTAGATGGTTGGTTCTTATGATGAGGAGACCCACTATGATTCTCATGTAAGTTCCTTTGGAAACTTCGAATGTAACTGTACCCCTTGTAGCAGGGAGTCCGTTCGGGCCTCCCTTGTTAGATTTTTGATTATTTCTCGGAAAATATAAGTTGTTACTTATGGTGGGGATCCCATTTGTGTCTCTCCATACTAGAAACTCAGATTGGTCCATGGTCTTGGCTTGGTTATACGTAGTATTTTTCAGAGCTATCTAACTTCCTAAATCTTACTTGGGTAAACATTGGGAGAGTATAACTCCAAACGGTCATGTTAAAGAAAGGTAATTGTAACCTTGTTTGTAGTTGTTTTTCATTTGGGTAAATTGATGGAATATTGTTCGAATAGTGTTTGATGAGTTTTTTTTGGGATAAAAGTTGAATATACATGATTATTTTATGGTGTGGTGTATGTTTTCGTTGGTTAGTGTATTCCTTCCTTGATTGATCAATTGTATATGTTTTGGTATTTTGGGGGAGGGTGAAACATTGAAAAGGAGTCTAATTTTGCCTCTTGGTTGGGTTTGGATTTCGCCTTTGTCCTTGTTATGGCATTCTGAGGGAGGAAATATTTATGGTGGGGAGAATTTCACATCCATGACTTCATTTAAAGGTATTTTCTCATATAATTTTCATTCTTAATTTGATTTGGGGGTTTCCCATGCATTTTGGTGGAAATGGGGGGTTTTCAATATTTGGGCCAAACTATGAGCCCATTTCTAGATTTAAAAATAAATTTTGTTTCTTTTATATCTCCTTAATTTTTCAACATTTTACACAAATTTATCTTCCCAATTAGAATCCCCTAGTATATTAAAACCACCATATCAGTTTGGACCCCATAGAAATCCATAATAATGATGGATTTCGGTTTTTTATTAAGGTTTTGGGCCAGACTATAAGCCTATTTCCTGCTTTAAATTTTTTTAAATTATTTAATATCTCATCAATTTTTTACTATTTTTCTATAATTCCTCATCTCATATAAAGAAAAAAACTTGAGGATCACTCTCATTATCTATTTCTCAGCATTAGAGTTTATTTGGATCACAGATTAAGGAGAAATTCATCAAGGTTTCTCAAATCGTCCAGATTTGAGAAGGTAATTTGATTCTTTTTGAAACAATTTATTTATAAATATTTTTCCCTAATCTCACTGCCCAAAAATACTAATCATCCTTATTAGATACTATGCATCAGTTTTGGTTTCTTGGAGATTCAACCATTGATGGATTTGGGGTGATTTCTTCAAGATTGCTGAAGGTAAGTGATTTCTTATCGATTTTTTCTATTTTCTATAGGGTTTTATCCCACTTTCTTGATTTTCTAAAATTTATATAAGTTAGGATCAAACCTAGGGTTTTAATTTTTGTCTTTTTGGTCAAATATAGTGGTTTAGGGTTGGTTTGTAACCTATTTTAATGTTCTAGTGGTGCAGTTGATGTTTCACAATGAGTTTTGAGGTTTTCGACACAAAAAGGTAGGTGGTTCCTTGTGTAAGAAATTATTGATTAGTTACCTTGATTGATTTAATTATTTTAATGTTCCTCATATGATTTATTTGGGGCGAAAACTGTTTTTGATGGATTTGATTAAGCATTTAATTTTATAGTTTCACTTTTTCTTTCAATTGTGTGTTTTACATGTATAACTCTTGGGGTAGTATTCAGGTGTATTTTATAACATATAAAAGTGGTTTACCAAATGGTTTTTGGGATTCCAATTTATATTTTTTGGGTTCTAGTGTGCCTTTGGGTTTAAAAGAGGGGTTTTGAATGGGTTTTATGTGTAAAACCATGTTTTCCTCTTAAAGGTATTTTATAAAAATGTGTGTTTTTCATGTTCTTATTTTGAGGTATTATTCAAGGAGATTTCATAATACCGGTGAGTGGTTTTAGAAAAATTTATAGGGCTACCAATTCCTTTTTTTATTAGTATTGTTGTGATTTGGGCTTTGAATGAGGGTTTCGAAATGCGATGTGTGTCAAACATAGTTATACCCATTGGTTTTGTTTAATGAAAATTTTAAAAGTTTTGTTGGGTTAATGAATGTGGGAAAAGGATTTATAAGTATTGTTTTGGTGAGTGTGTTCACCTAAAATGAGTTTTTAATGATAAAGTAGTCATTTGTGATGTCAAACATTTTGATAATGTTTTGTAATTAGTTCGAGGTGATTTATGAAATTGTGATGGGGGTGCGAAACATGTTTGTGGGTTTCTTTGTGTTAGTGTGATGTGAAAATTTGATTTTTTGTTTATGAAAAGGGTTTTATGTGACATGTGAGTGGGATATTATGTTTTGTTTAGCATCATGGAATTTTTTTTATAAAATTGTTAAAGGATTTGTTGAATTGTGAAAGATATGAAAAATGTATTGTGGGATATTTTGGTGTGATTATGATTTCATAATGAATTTAAATGAAAAAGTGGATTATTTGAATTTCATGATATACATTTAGTTTGTTTGGTGAATGTGTGCTGTGGAAGTGGTATTTTCATGTGAAAATTATATTTCATGACTTGTTGAATTGTTTGAGTACAAGAGGGAAACTCGTGTATCTTGGTGGGTGGATATGTACTAGTATGTTAGTGATCCCTTGAGGGTTTGGCCTTAGTTTCACATAGCATGATTGATGATGACAACAAAAACTAATCTATGATTATAATGATGATTGGGGATAGCTATTTTATGGGTATGTTCCCTACCAGTGGCTCGTTCATGATAACTGATATTGTGATGGTTACTCTCACCAAGATACGAGGTACCTGGGACCCGCAACAAGCTAGTGATAAGGGGTTGTTTTCACATCGCATGTGTTCATTAGATACTTTATTCTTACCATTAGAATACAGTGTGATTTGATGGAAAATTCAGTAGCTTTGGTATTTTATTTAAAAGTTTTGATTCTTTAAAATAGACAACTTGAAAACTATTTTTATTTAATGTTCCCTCTTTTAGAAATTTTAACTAGCATTTCAAGATTATGGAAACTTTCAATATTTTCATCTTTGAATGTTTATCTCATGGAATATATTAGTGGTTGTTTCCTACTGGTATTTTTCTAACATACTACTTACACCTTTGGGTGTAAGTAGACTTGGTTATTTTTTCCACAGGTTTGGGTACGGCTTTTCAGCCAAAGGTTTGGGTTTTTAGTGGTCCATCATGATGCTGTGTTGTGTAGATGAATTGAGGGTAGTGACACTCTCCATGTGGAGGTTCATGGGATTCCCTTTTTTGTTTTATTCATTTTTTGTAGTCTTTGATATTTGTTTAAAACCATGTAATTCAGTTCTGAAAATTTTTTAAAAAATATTTTGTTTGAATAATCTAGATTGGTTTTATTGGACTTTTTCATCGTTGTATGTTTATAAACTCCAGTAAATTGTTCCCAATTTTCTTTTTATGATACCCGAGCACTTGTTCCAGCCCCTAGGGATTAGGAACACCCTTTGAGTCTTGTCATGGGCTGGGTTTGTTTATTGTTTTTATGGAAACTATACATGGTTCATAAAAATTATCGACTCATGATTCCAAAGTCGGAGGAAAAATGTCTTATTCAATATAAAACTATTTTTTCCATGAATAATGTTCTAGGAAATATTTTTTAAATTATATAATTATATTATTTTTTACTTTTCCACCTTTTTTATATTATTATATAAAATTCAATTCTTATTCTCACTTTTGATATTTGGTTGTTATATCTTATATTTTTTAATTGAGTAGCCTATTAACTCACCCATTCATATGATTCAATTAGTTAGGTTATGGAGATTAATTTTATATAAAATATATTTAGAAGGGTTTCTTGTGTGAAGGATAGTTTGATGATTTATAGATGATTATTCATACAATATGTTTTATATGTATTTAATCTCTGAATAAAATAAACCAATAGGTTTTGGGGTGTGATATATTTTATGATGTGATGAATATTTAACCAAAATGTTTTAATATATATTCATGTTATAGTTTGATCATATAAAAAGTTATTTGGTAAATTAATAGGTTCTTGTATATAGGTGGATAAATATTGGTGGCTGGATGTCGATGTTAGATATATATGTGGATTGATTAGTAAAATAGTGATAAAATCACAATATTATTCATAGTGGGTAAATCTTGATTCTAGAGAATAAATAATGATATCTTTATTTATGAAGTGATATTGTATGTTACTATGATTGGTGTTTGTTTTAGAATTATATAAAACACCCAATTTATTTGAAAACTTATGATTATTTTGATAAAAAATATAATGATTTATGAGTTCCATCAAATTATCCAGGAGTTAATCATCCATATATCTATTATGGACTTGTGTGTCTTGGTACACATTTTTTGTGTAATTAACTTTTGGTGAATTTGGTTCTCAGGATAGTTTTCAAATACAACTGATGTTTGTAGTCAGTTTTTTTGTCCATGGGGATATTTATGGAGTTTTAAAAATGGATTTGTGGTCTCTTTTTAATTTGTATGTTTTAGGTGATCAACTCAATAGTTATAGCATTGAATTATAATTACAACATTGAATTAAAATTGATTGAAATGCTAGATAATTAATTGATGTTAAATTTTACGGTGATATATGAATCCTAAAATAATGTTGAGTGAAAATTATTGAGATTTTTATCCAATTGAATTAATTACTTCACAAATTTGAACAAATACTATCGGGAATGTGGGACAAGTTTGATAAAAAACTTTTAGTAGGGAAGTATTTCAAATGTCAGTTTTGTGTTTATCTTGTATATTATTATTGGTGACCGATTTGGGATATATTATTGATTTTTTGTATAGTTTTAATAAAATTTTAGTTATGGTATTGTAATTTCAATTGGAATCATTATGGTCATCACAAAAAATGAATTTTTATGTAGAGGATAATGTGATAATCAGATATCACATATGGATGGGGCTTTGACTTAATGATATTAGTGAGTCAGTATAAAATCTTGTTGAATTTGTTAAATAAAATATTATTGATAATCAATATTTTATTATATAAATAGATGATATATTCTATATATCTGGTAAGAAAATATGGTTTTGTTGCATACCATGGTACACCAATTGATATAGGATGGTAATCCTTTATAATAGAGAGAACATGTATAATAACCATTCCAATAGCATAAAAATATTTTTATCAATATTCATTAAAATATTTTTGAGGGTATAATTTTTATGTTAATGGTAGCCTTATGATGAGTGGTTTCATTTTTATAAGTTAAAACTAGGTGATTTTGGGAGTATTTTAGGATGCTATGTGGTTTTAGAATCACATATTATTCCATGAAAGGATTTTTAGTGGAGGTATATGAAAATTCATTATTAAAGGGAATATGGCCATTTAAAAAAATATATTTTGAATAAAATAAAATAAAAAATATTGATATTGGGGGTCACGTAGTCAGGTTATACATTCTTCAAAGTGATCCGTAATTTTTTTAGTTTTACCCAATGCTCATCAGATATCTCTCATATCAACCCTCACATAGAGAGAAATATAGTGGGTGAAATTCTATAATTATTGGATAAAATTATTCCCCTATAATCCCCATGTAAATAAGGAAATTATCTTATAATGTATATTTTTTCCTATTATTCTCAAGATCCTCATGCAGTAGGCATATATGGGGATTTTGGAATATGGGTTCTATGAATTATTGAGAAACCCTTTCAATGGTATGATTTTTTGAAAGGGATATGATATGTATTAATATGTGTTTAGTTTATAATTTTATTAATAACTAATGATAATTAAAAACTATATGTTCATTTCATAAGATATTACATTTTTCAAATATATTTTCTGAGAATTTATATTTTATAGTTTTGGGATTTTTAGATGGGTCATGTAGTATTGGGATTATGATGATCGATATGTATGGAAATTAAATTATTGATGTTATATGATGTATTTAGATTACCCATTCCCCCATTTTATTCATAATATATTTTTTCTTGAATGTTCTATATAAAATCAAATTATTTTATTGAATGATAATCATATAATTAAATTTTTGATTTGATCGTAGAAAGGTTGATTTTGTGTGTGTGTTGATTTCCTAAAAATAATCATGGTGTATTTATATTTCTATTTGTTATTTCATAAAAAATAGTGATTTCTTCCAATCTAGGATTGAAATGTGTTCATTATGAAATGGATGGTTTGAGTTTCATGGATTATTATGGTATCGTTTGATTTATATTGGGATATGTGTGGATATAATTTAAGGGAATATTTTTTCATGGATAGTTACTGTTATTTGGACATGAAATTTATATTCCTACTTTAGTGTGGGATTTTATTTTGGGTTTAAGAATTATTATTATAGTTTTAATTCCCACTTGGTGGTATGTGACTTTTTGTGTTATAAAAGTATTTGAGTAATTTAAATTCCTATTTTGGTGTAAGTGACTTTTAATGTTCATTAAGGATCATGAAGGTGATTAGTAATATATGGTGTATGTATCTTTGTTTATCAAGAAAATTATTCTATAAATTAAAATCTTATTGTGGCAGCATCATTGGTATTAAATATGTGTTATTCAACAAAATCATTCAAGTTATGATTATGAATATTAGTAAAAAGATGTGTATTTCTAAAAAGGCTGAAACTATAATGGGATTGGATGTAGTTTATAACAAGTCCTACTAGTTTTTGATGTGTTTTATTTTGGTTATATAATGGAGAATGGTATTTGATAATGTTTTATGTAAATTAATATCATTTTATTTTGACATTGATGGGTGTATTTAAATATATTTTTGGCATCCTACTTGCTTATGTGCTCACCAACTACATGCATATTTTAGTGGATATATATAATATTTTTATTGGAGCTATAATTTTTTTAACATTAGTTAATTAGATTATAAATATTGTATGAGGTCATATATTAGAGACTAGTTAATATTATTTGTATTCATAATTTTTAAGATTATTTTTAATGTGTTGAGTTTTTGAGGGAGTAAAATTCTGCAACATGTTTCCATTATTGTGTTTTTTAATTGGGACAACATGTTATTTTTATCTTTGAAACCTAAATATAACCAAATCATTGAAAAAGAACTTTGTTTTATATAGGGATTAAATACCAAAAATTTACTCAAGGTTTTTGGAGAGGATTGGGTGCTTTGGGGACTGGAAGCCCGATTTTTGAGAACGCATATTAATGGAACGCAATTTTGGAAAAAAACATTGCGTCTTCCCAATAGTTATCAAGTGGCCCAACATATGCGCTAAACAATATTTGACTTGAATTCAAGGTGGGGGAACATGTTCATGTGATAGATTATGGTTTTTACTATAGTATAATTGCACAATCTATACATTGTCATGAAAAATATAGAACTAGTCTATCCCGTGTTTAGATAGTGAGCACCACACTGTTGGCATACAGTTAGCCAAATAATGTAGATAAACTATTTCATTAATTTATTTGAGTGAAATTATTTAAAGTAACCTCCCTATATTTATGGGTCTTAACCCTGTATTCTTCTTTACATACATGCATAGAATAATGATAGCTCTCTAATTTCCCTCTGTAGATAAATTGAAGGAACTTCATTATCCAGGATCAGATTCGATCGTCGTTTCTCTCAGTGGAAGTATATCAGAAACAAAGCAAATCCCCTATCTTCTCCATCCAATTTATCTCTATATATGGAATTATAAATACATTCAATATTGTTTTCTCTATTTTTAGGGAATTAATTTAAAACAAAAATTTCAAAAGATTCATCTAGAGTTAGATATTAATCTTAGAAGAGTGAGATCCTACAAGAATATAATAGGCAGTTCCAAAATTTATACAAGATTTGGTAGATGTTTTTGGGATGAGTTTAATATATGATAAGGTGGGTAGGTCAAGAGAGACCCCTATAAAATTAAATTATTACTTCTAATTATATATAGTAATGATATGATATTTCGTTGGGAATTATCTTACCCTTGTTTATATATGTGATGTTTTGTGAGAGTATTTTGACTTCTCATTCATACTAGTATGGGTCTGAAGATTGAATAAATTTATGTTATTTATATTTATTTACTCATTTCCTTGGGAATGTGACGGTCTTGGCCTAATGATGGAGGTGATGTTGATCACCTGATCTGAGGTGACATTATTCATTATGTGGGTCATGTCTCGAGACATATGAGGTGATGATGATAACCATGTCAAGGTGATGTGGTCATCAGACTTAGATGACATTATCATTAGGGTGAGGTCACGAACCATGTGACTTGATATTGAATTGACCATCAAGATTTATAGACATGGTTGTAGGGGAACGGGGTGCTGGATAATGGGGATTTTATTGTTTGGTGATTTTTTCTCACTATTTTTGGGAGATTTGGTTATGGATTCAAGTGAACACAGCCAAGACTCAAATGAGGTGGTGTTTAACACTAGGTGTGGGTGGAGGAAAACATGGAATATGTTTCATGGTGGATTTTTTTGGCAATTAGATATGTTGTGGGTGATCAACGTGGAAAGACATGTGGAAGGTGATAAACCTTCTATTTTTGGTGTTGGGACCATTAGATCATGTATGGGGATCTCCATTTTTCTATATGATAATGAGACAAGATATTGGGAGGATGTATATCACCATAAATTGGGATACCATTTTTGGTGTCATTGGTGATTATATGAATTGATGGAAATATATCTTTGTGCCTATAGATCTTGGGGTTCCAGCCAATATTGATTTTCTGATTTGAGATCTAAGGGACAAGTGAATTGTTTGCGAATATTTCTTCGAGTCCATTTACATTATTGATGGCATGAGGTCCTGTGTTATATTTAAATGGCTAGACATGAGGGTACTCTATATTTGACTTTAATCAAGGTAAAATATGTGTATTAAGCAATGGATCCTTTCCACTATAAATATATTATTTGGCACATTCTATATGACATATAAATATATATCAATATATTAATTTATATACATTTGGGAGGCACATACCATGATTTATATTGGGGATGGTTGAAGTAGGTGATCATTTCTTTATGACAACTGAGTACACATGATGTAGGTTGTTTATTAAAACATGCATGTTTTGAAATAATTATTTATGTAATCCAAAAACCTTCATAATTATAGATATATGATAAGAAAAAATTGGGGGTGTCCTAATGAGATTCTTCTGAAACCCTATATGGGCCCCTAGGGATGAATATATTATTTGTATCTCTTCAATCAAGAAATATATAATTGTAGGGGGAATTAGATTAGTTATGAAATCATTTTATATAGCTTGGGATGGATAGAAAGGGACTAAGATAGTTCCTATAATTAATTTATAGTTTCCTTTAATATTTATCATTATTTATATATGTATTTATTGATATAGTCATCCATGAGTGACCTTGTTTATCTGTTTTGCTTGACCTGTTATGATATGATTTGTTTGTAAATAGTATTCCTTTGGCCTTGTTTGTTATTATAGTTGTTGTTCATTACTCTTCAGCTATGTTTTTATTCACTCTTATAATATTTATGGTTTTTATACCAATTCTGTAATAATATATGGGCCATTAGAATTAACAAAACCATAGGGTATAGTCTCTCAATGACCAATTATCCGAATCCAGCTACTAGTTGACAACTTTTGGTGTTTGGGGAGGCGTTCCCAAGCCCTAGTGGATAACTTTAATAGAGAAATACCCAAGTGGATAACTAGGTCAGGGTTCTTTAAATGGCGTCATTGCATTTTTTATCTATATTTGGTCTTAATTTTTAGTACATCATAGAAATGAGTAATGGATATAGTTAGAATTGGGTACAACACTCATGTTTGGGTGCCTACATCCCTATGCATGGAGATGAAACCATGTTTCTTGGGGTGGAGAATATGTGTTCTTATCTGTTTTTAAATTTGATTTGTTTTTCATCTCGTTTTTTTCACTTGGGTGTGATGGTTAAATTTTAATGTGACCTTTTACCCATAGCCTAGTATGAAAATGGATGATTATTAGTTCATAATTATAGGACCTTAGGTTAATAATGTATATTTTTCATGTGATCCTCATCGGGAACAAAATATTTTATAAGATGGGCTGGTATGTGAAAAGTTCCATAAAATGATACAAAAAATCATTTTCCTAATTAGTATATTTTTGTGGAATTCTACCAATCCATCCCAACCACGTGGTTCCAATGAGATGAGTATGTGATTCTATATGGATGTGATATATGGGACTACCCCTTATAAGGGTATACATGGATGATGTTGATAGGGGAGTTTTTTTTTAAAAGTGTCAACAATGAATCTAAATACTATTTTCTGGTATAGCCTATTTGATGATTTTCTACTCCTCTATCCAGAAACGATCATACATGATACATGGTTCTTGATACTATCATGGGCAGGAAAGGAGATATGGTGCAAGATTATCTATGATGATTGACTCTAACATGGGTAGGCAGGGGGCCATGAGGCTAGATGATTCCTGATACCAAACTCTAATAAGGGTCATTAATGGTCATTGAGGCCTGATTTTTCCTAACATAGTTCAGTTGGGAAATGTATCTGTTGTGACATGCACCACATTTGAAAACATTACCTATATATGAATTCCATATGGTGGTGGTTGGTTGAGAAACATGATTGGTATTTAATAGGATTCTACAGATACTGATTTCGGTGGAGTATCAGGTTGGTTGTGAAATGGTTTCATGGAAGCATGAATGATTTGATTCCCTTAAAGTTTGGTATGAAACCATAAAGGATCGGGATGGGAATGATCCATAGTTATAGTATCCATTACAAGTGATAAAAGCATAGAATATGAATGTCTTTGGTCCATGGATTGATGAGCAGCTCAAAGAAAAATTTGTTCATGTTATATAGGGCATCAAATGGAGAGTTTAGGGTGTGGAGTCATCTATTGTGTATCTAAATTAATAGGTCAAGTATTAACGCACACCGCTATTTTAGGGTGACTATGGACTACGTGATCTAGGGAACTGGATCAAACATGTATAGACTATCATTTATGATATTGATCCAACCCCTCTTCAGAGGGAAAATCTCATGACAAACATGGTATGGGGACCAAAAAAACACAAGTGGTATGTATAGGTTTAGTCATGAAGACACAAGGGACCATCTTAGAAGGATTTTAAATCCATTTTATTTTGATCACTTTATCACAAGGATGCTATGGGAGGACTAGTCCCATGGGTTCATGAATCCAATATAGGTGTGTACATCTTTCATGGACTATAAAAACCATTTCAGAGACCTTCTTCATTTTTACCATACTATAGTGGGTGGCGACATCACCTAGGTGAATCATTTTAAGGATGGATAAAAATATGCTGTCAAGGTGAATGTAATCATCTTCAGGCTAACATCTTTCTATGATTCTCAAAATTAGGATCTGATAAAAAATATAATATTGAAGGATCGGTCATATTCAAGTCAGGTGATGAAATTACGAGAGATTCATGGAGATTCTTCAGGTACAAAGAATCTTGGATATGAGGAATATCATCATGGAAATAACACCATTGATTCAGGAAAGAAATAATATGATCAATCTAGAAAGGTTATCTTGGAATTATTTCTTTATAGATGGGATCTAGGGATTGATTAAGACTTAGAAACCATTGGCTAGACATGGTGTTGTACCAGGATATGATAGTCGGGAATCACTTTCACATAAAAATCGTAACAGATATAGTGGGACCCAAAAGTGGGGAAATGCCTAGTAGTTGGTGTAACTCTACAATGAGTCTATGACTTAGGTATTTCGACATTAATTATTGTGAATGATGTTGATCATCCACTGTCAGAAAATGCCATAGATTCAATGATAGTTAGAGGTACACCATTGGAATCTCTTAGTTTCTTTTATTATTAGCTTTGTCCAATTTTAGTGCATGAGGTGTATGATTATTTCTTTTGGACTTACCAAGAGTTGGTTATTAGGATGCAATTAGTCAGAATATGTGATATAAGCACGTATAAGGAATTAATGAACTAGGATTTATAAAGGAATTGATATGAGCAGGTTTTATACGAGGTGTGTAGGAATCTAGGCGACGATCAGACGTGGGTTCTATATGTGGTCCTTTGAAATAAATATTTTTATGGGAATGAATATGTATATATGAAGTGGGACTATTGAGTTCATATTTTATGATGTAGGATCTATGGTCATCTAATGAGATGTGGACTGTTATAAGTGTTGTGTATGGAATAGGTACATATGGGAATCTAATGAGATGTTAGACTCAATAGATTATAGGTATGACACTAGTATGATTTGAGAACCTATTGGGGTAAACAATTGATGGATTTACATAGGAGGTATCATGAGTATTGGGATTGTTGGTGGAACTATAACAACCCAATCTTCTACGGTACGCTTCTCTTTGAATAATGCGATAGCGTGTGTTGTACGCAACATCGAGTTCTAACACACCAAAACCAATCAAACTAGCCGTTATGAATAGTAATACCTACTTTTTTAAATTTTATAAATTTCATCTCTCAAAATGGACTTCATTTTTGGATTCGGAGTATCAAATTTAGCCTAAGGTGAAATTTTGGTAATTTTTAGATAACTTTAATATTTTGATGAATAGTGAAAATTACTAAATTTTTAATTAAAAACAACTTTTTTAATCAAAATAATGAATAGTGATAAATTATGAATTTGATTGGTTTTAAAGTATATTTAGAATATATTTTTACCATTTAATACAATTTTGGTCATTGGACATAATTTCACAATTAAACAGGACATAAACAAATATCAATCTTTTGATAATTATTATATCGTAAAAAAACGCTTCTTGTTTTGACAGCGGGAATTAATTTCTGCCACTTCTGTGTTTGGAATTTGGAAAAATAGATTCAATATTTGGAATCAGGATGTTCAAATTTTGTAAATAGGTAATTTTATTTTTAGACATTTTGAATAATTACTTCAGTAAATATTTTATTTACCATGGTTAGAGGGTAAATCTGGTAAATGAGGGTTAAAAAAATAATATTATAATAATAACAAATTACCCTAAAACATGTCCTAAACTTGTTTTTTGATACATGTCCGACCATGGGAATCTTTGGGTCTATTTTGGGACCCCATGGAGCCACTTGTAAGTGATAATGACACTTTATATTAATTAAGTTAAAATAAATACAAAAATGACATAAGCATATATCTTTTAGAAAAACAATTTTTACATAGGGTTATATATGTTGGATTTTCAACTATAAATATTAATTATAAATATAAAAGTATTTACTACATAATTATATCTTATTTATAATTTTTAGACAATAAATAATTTAATTTATTTATGACACAATGATGATGCAGTAATTACCATAGTAGTGAAAAATTAAAATAATTTATATTATAAATACCCAAATAAATATAATTTTAGACTTTTTATGAATTAAACTAATTTTATAGGTTAATATGACATGTTATGATTGACTTAATTAACTTTTTTATAAGTAATAATTCTTTTATGATTTTCACAAAAATCAATTATTGAATAGTGTCAAAATTGACATAAAAGAGTTTTTAAAACAAATATTATATTATTAATTGATATTCAATTCATAAAAATCTAAGGTTAGGCCAAAAGACTTATATCATGATAGGTGTATCATTAATGGACCAATTTGGGGTCGCTTGGATGTATATAGTAAGTTTATTAACCATATAATATAAAAATATAAAGAGACATTGTTAAAGTGAAACTAATTAACTAAGAGTTAATACTTAAAGATAAGGTTAATATAGTGACCCAAACCTGTCTAAATACTATTTTATGAGTTGATTTAGACCCACCCCCACCTTATCCTTTAAATAATACACTTTTTACCCATTATAAACTGAATATGAATTTATTATAAAATAATATTTCTAGCTATTCCAAAGGTGCCCCTCACCTCTCTTATAAAAGGGCACTCCCCATTCTCATAAATTCACACCCTCAAAGCCATTTGGATCGTCCAAACTCTGGACAAATACTCTCTCAACTTCCCTAAATTAATCCTAGAGTCCTTAATTTAGTCATAAATCTAACCCAAGGATCCCTTTTGATCAGATCAAAAGGAAGAACCCGAAGAAGAGGTAATGATTTCACCACCCTTTTTCAAGTTCCTTTCTTCTTCCACTTATTCATTATTTGTTATTACCATTCTAAAATAATAACTCCAGTATCTTATATATACTGTGATGTTATTATAAATATGGTACAACCATATTCATTATTCTATCCATCCTTTGAATAACATGTCACCATACGTGCGTACGTAAAGCTTACCGTCTCCACGTCGTGGTGTAATTGTTATTCAATAAATTATTTTTTGGATGGGTATAATAATGATGTGTAATTCATGTAAATAATAAATATAACATGATAATGATTTTTTATATATGATATAACATCCAATTATATATTATTTTAATATCAAAAGAATGATATTGTCGCTCGTGCGTACGTACGGACTACCGTCTCCACGAACGCGATGAGATTCATTCTCCATTGTATCCATTCAAGTATAATTCTCATTTGATGATTAAGAATAGTATCTAAGTACTTGATATAATTCTAGATATGATTAATATACAACCTATCCATGAAAAACACGGCTTACTTAACAAAACATATAAAAGAAAACGTGTAAGTTAACACCCGAAACAACGATAATACTAAGATATTATTAACAAATCAATGTTAAAAGATCATATATGATATCATATTAATGTATATGATTTTTGTATAATTTAATAACAATTTTTTTACCATTATACAGGAGTTTAAACAACCCCCAACCAAGGAAAAATACAAGGTAAGCATTTATTTCGGAATCTCTTCATTATCCAAGGTTGTTTATACGTAATAATCTACTGGGATTTCTTTATCATCCACATCCATGTTTATTAAAAATGTATTTCAAAACATTTTTACTATTTACCAGAATATGGGTTAAAGTAATTTATACCCTTGTTTGACTTTTTATAAGAGTTTTATAAAGGAATCTTTCCGTCATTTTCCAAACAAGGTGCTTTTTAACCTTTTCGACAAAATTAAGGTAAGAATGTTTTTTTAACTTATACGGCGGGTGCGACTATTTTCTGCCATTTTAAAATCGTTGAAGATTCCCTTACAGGCTTATAAGATTATTTTATAAGAAAATGTTTTATTTTATAAATATATGACTCTTAAATGATTTCAAAATTGAAAGAGATATTTCTTTAAAAAGTGTTTTGATTTCATCTTTGTCAACATCATTTGATGGATTTTACATTTATTTGAAGTTGATTTATTATGATAAAAAACCTCTATATTGTATTGAAGGTTTTTTGATATGTTTGACTGTGGATGTGTTATTTTTATCCCATTCACGGTTTATGGATAAATTATTTACTTTTCATATGATAGTTTTAATACGAATGTTTATGTTATGTTTAATCCTTTTCATATAGGAATGGATTGGACTTAATATGTGACGGGTGGAGCCCGATATAGCTCCTCGATGCATCGGTAGGTATCATCAGAGAAACTAGTGTCTTGGCACAAAGCCTTGGTAAAATATTATTTGTAGTCTTGGCATGAGGCCTTGGCTATTTGGTTATGATAGTCTGGAATTATGCATTCCATCATTATGAAAGTGGTTATTGATATTTCATGTGATTATTCGAATAGTAGAATATGCATGTGAATAAGTAAATGGCATTATTTCATTTTATTTTTTCCATAATATGTTGATGTTAATGTTTAAAAGGCTTTTTTTAGTTATACATTGCCTTAAATGTTTATTCTTATTTATGAAAGTTTCTGCTATATTGTTATCCTTACTGGAAATTTGAGCTCACCCCTTTTCCATGTTTTATTTTTCCCAGGATGTGAAGAAGTAAATTATGAATGACCTGTAGGGATAGTATGAGGGGATAAGAGTGTGTACTATGGAGACTATTATGTTGTAGTTTTCATTTTAGGATGTAATGTAAACTTTATGAATGTATCTAGTTATTCCAAGTCTACTAAACGAATCGGCCTTTCGAGATTTGATCTCTCTTGTGATAATGCCAATATTATGTAATAATGCACCGACTTTGGGTAACTTGGATGGGGAATTAAAGGAACCATCAGATGTTTTGTTTTGGTTCGAGTAGCAACGAGGTTGTAAATTCTTACGGTGGGGATCCCATTAGAGGAATCTTCCACAGAATTTATAATTGGGGTATATCGGGTTGATGTAAATGTGATTGGTACATTCAATACCATCTATAATTTCTATTTATTGCTTAGGGATGATATATGTTATTTAAGTGAGATTGTAATGTCTCGAGTTTTTGGGTGGGTAAAATTCATCAACTTGTTTTTTTTTGTTTTGTGGTTGGAAATACCTATTAATTTGATTTTTTGAACTTAATAATTAGTGTTTAATATACCCAATTCCTTATTTTCCGAAGGAGTTTAATTCCTAAAATGTGCCTTAGTGTTTTGAGTGTGTTTCGGGTGATATAGGGCCTAAAAAAATATTTTTTGAACTTTTAGATAGAGGAGAATGGTTTGTAAAATCTATGTTCCCTCCCAGGAGTAACCATGTGGCCTACCTTAGGCAATAAACAATGTTTGAAAAACTATATAGTTTTTGGGGGATTGTCGTTCAAGACCTCAATAATATTTAATACAGGGGAATCACATATTATTGTAATTTTATGAAAAAAACGCACCTAGAATGTGTGCTTGAGGTGTTTTGATAGTTAGACCCTCAAATATAGAACAAAATTAGACAAACCATGCATCAAAACATCCTTGGTCATTTATTTGGGTGAAATAATTGAACTTCCCATCCCAAAATTTATCTATTTTCCCCATTCCTTAATCATTATATGCACACAATGAAGAGGGAGAGCTCTCCTCTATCCATATCTTGAGAAACAGAGATAACCCTATTATCTGAGCTTTGATTCAATCTCAATCAATCTTTCTTGAAGTGTATTAGTAAGAATATTAATATGGTTTATTCCAATTCAATTTTATCCCACCAGAATTAATACTAAATCAATGGATTCTCTTTTTCTATCTTTTAGGGCATTCATCTAAAAGTTCATTTTCATTATTTTGACTAAATTTAGAGGTTGGTATCAAATGAGTGTGTGACAACAATTATAAGGTATTCAGTCCCTTGATTTAACAATTTTTTGATATTTTCGGGGCTCATTATATATATTTTCATGTGAGTAATCTAATAGAGACCACTTACAAATAATTCTCTTAATTACTGTAATTATATTAATGGTATGTATTATCGTTGGGAATTACCTAGACATTGATTATATATGATTATCCTATTTAGGGTCTTCATACCACTTGTGAATATTTGGTTTCATGTGTGAATTGAGTTCAATTAAATTATATTGATTTATTTCATGAGTTCCTTAATAACATGATGATATTTTCATGAGAATTGAGGTTATGTTGATCGCCTGGACTTAGGTGACATAATTTGTTAGATTGGGATGGGACTAAAACATATGAGGTAATTATAGTCACTAGTTTAATTTGAAATGGTAGTCATACTGAGGAGATGAGGTCACTAGGATGAATGTGTGTCCTATGTGAGTTGAGATGGTGTTTACCATCAGGGAAAAACAACATGGTCAAAGAGAAATGAGGTTCCAGATGATATGGTGTTGGTTTTTTGGTAATTTATTCTCACCGTTGTTAGAAAACATGACAATTATGTCACATTTACATATATATAACTTAGATAGGTTGGGTTTGACCACTCATTGTTGGTTTAGGCCTCTATATTCAATTACTTTTAGGTGATGGTGTTGACAACCAGATTTGTTGGGTGTGTTAACTATATAACCCCCAATGGGTGGTGATGTTAAATCAGTTGATGGTGTTGGGACCATTGATTAGGTGATGAGGTTCAACATTTTAGTTGATTAAGTTGGGACATGATATTGGGTTGAAGGGAATCACCATACCTTGGGACATCATTGGTCGATCTGATGTTGATTATATGTATCAAAAGATTAATATTGATCTGCCTTGGGATATCGGAATTAAATCTATGGCGATTTCACTAGTTGAGTTCTAAGGGATTAAATAAATTATTAAGAATTCCATTCTAATTCTTGTAACATTATTAATTGAATGATGTTTTTAGATATTTTTCTACGGTTGAACCTGAGTGTTTACCATATTTAACTATTTCTAGGGGATGTATTGTGTTCTAAGCTATAGATCCTCTCCACTACAAATATATATATATTATGAAATGTGTTGTATAATATATATATATATAGGGAATCGACTCGGAATTATACTGGTGATGGTCAAATTATCTGATCGATTCATTCTAGGTACTGAGCACATGGGAAGGAGAATACTAATTTAATAAGCATGCGATTATATTTTTATTTACAATCTGCAAAAAATGCATTATTATGGATGTAAGATAGGAATATTTTGGTGGATCCTAAGGTTATTATTATCACACTGTACATGAGTCCCTTTGGATTCATGTATAATTTAAGTCAACGAAATCAGGTAAGAGGTAAGGATCATGATCTTGACATTAGTGATCGAGTCACACTACTTTTTATGGAAAATACAGAAATAGAACAAGATGGTTCTTTTATATCCTATTGAGTTTCCATTTAGTTTTAACATGATTTCAATATGAATTTAGTAATATGGTCATTAATGGGATACCTTTATTACCAGCCTCATAGGACCTATTATGATATTAGTAGTCTAAAATGGTATGACATTGGGCTTGTATATTATTATTTGTATTGTTGATTATACTTTCATTGAGCTAAAAATTAGTTCTTCTACTTTTTATGGTCATTATTCAAAAACTATAATTATATATGGTCCATTAACATTATAACCATCAGAGGTAATAGTCTCCACACTATCACCTCTCAGATCCATACTGCTACTCGATTGCATTTTCTATCTCTGGAGGCATGCATAATGCCTAGTTACCTAATGTCCTAGAGAACTGTTAGGGGAAAAAAATATAGCGAGGATATAATATTTTTATTGGATTGTAGGTAAATATGGGAATTTTTTTTTATATTTCTTAGTTTTTTCATTAATTTAAATTAATGTTTTTCAATTTTGTACATGGTTATATTTATGTGGTTTTTAGGTTAGTTAGATAGACACACTATTCACTATAATAGGTGTTTATAATTTTAATTTCTTACTAGTATTTTTCATGTTTGGTAGTTATTCTAATATATGAGTCAAATTTATATTTGGTTTAGTGTAAAATTTTAGTAACCAATATGGTTCTAGAAATGGAAAATAACTATTATTTATATATAGGGAAAACCTAGAGGATCATGTTGGAATACTTCATTTACAATATCTGATTTTGGTCATGATCTTGACATAATATTGAATTAATGTAAGAAATCATGCATTCCAAATTAAAATAGGTAATGTGATTAATATAAATTCTATAAGGACAAGACTCAAAAATTGTTAAAGCGATTCAGGCGAATATATCACTATTCCCCTATTTTGTATACATATAACATGTTTCTATCCACATATATTCTTTACATTTAACCAAAATCATTAAGATGATTATATACATAGACACAATCAAAATTGATCCCAAATCATACCCAATTTATAATATATATATCATTATCCCTAGTGATTCATTAAAAATATGATCAACAGATTACAAATGCTTATCTATAGATTTCTGTTGATTGAAATATCAATATGGTAAAATCCTTCATCCATTGTGATTCTTTGTTTAAAAATAATATTGAATGAAATGATGTATGGTTGAATTGTTTTATTACATATATCATTTTTATTGAATTCAAAAAAGGAAATATATTGAAAATAATATTGAATAATAATATAAGAAAGCCTAAAATATATGTGTTTTCAATTTTAAGGACTAATAAGATGATTAATGTGAGCTATTCAGTTTATAATTATCTTTATATATATATGATTACCCAATTTCATCATCTTATCAACTTTATTGGTATACTCATTAAATTATCTATCCTCAATCCTTTATATAGTGTCCATAATAAGGTTATTGAGAAATACAATCATTGGGAAATATGTAAATTCTCTTATGATCATATCATATTAAACTATTACAACTAACATGGGTTATTTAATGATACTTTATTTGATATCCCATTGTTTTGATAATGCTAATATAGATATTATTTGACTCTTTATTATTGAAAATTATTATTTTTGGGAGGAAATGTTGATTTAAACAATATTTTTTTTACTACATTCTATTTGTTTATTTCAGAAAGGGATAAAACACCAAATGGATGTATTATATAGTATTCAGGAATGTCATAAATAATTTAATATTCATCCATTACACATCAAATATAATTTTTATTTCATTATTTGAGGTTTAGATGAAATGGTTGATTTGTCTACCCACATTTTACTTTTCTTATAAATGATAAATCAATATAACTATTGTGATATTGATAAATCATTATATGAAAGTTAGTAAAGTCCACATCCTCAGTTTTTTCTGTTATAAAAAAAATATTTTCTTATTTATCATTGATAAAAGTTGTATATTTTTTTATGTAAAAAATATGTTCCATATAATCATTAAAAATTTCCTTTCTAGATGATGATTTTTTCTTCAGAATATAACCTAGTAATACTCATTGCATTGATAATCACATTACATAGTACATTAAATCAAATTTCAATCCTACAAAAGTTTAATTTAGTTTCATTGGATACTTTATATACCTATTAGAACTAAAAATATATAGAATTATGTATCCACTATTTCTGGTATTAATGTGCCTTTTGATTAATTTCCATTCATAATCTACCATTTTTTAATTTTAAAAAAGATATGGTAAAGTGTCATAACCCACCATTGAGACACACACTCCCAATTTGAACATAGTCTCCCCTTAATTAGTGGAGGTTTTAAAAAAACCAACCGCCTTAATAAAATGTTGATTCCCATTATGAATAACAAAGGGAAATATTAAAAATTATAATAGTTATAGATCCCCATTATAATGTAATTTCAATATCGGATAGAAGATTTTATTCAATGCTCATATTGTCAATTTTTTTATCAAAATATGAATATTATACATTTTATAAAATAGATAGACATAACATGAATATTTTAAATGTTATTTCCATGTATTTATATTATTAATTTTTGTATAAATAAAGATATTATTATGAGAAGGTTTCAATATTTGTTGGTGGTAAGTGGGCTACATCCATTGTACATCTAAAAAAATGGGATGATATGATCTTTCACATTAATATTTTATCGTGGATAGATCTAAGAAAAACCATTCTTTTTATTATTTATGTACTAATCACTATGTAAATGAAAAGAATTTAAGGGTGATAAAACAATATCCAAAACATTTTTTTGAAGTTGGAAGGTCTCATGAAGAAATCCATGATATGTATTTAAGTTTAATTTGATATATTTTATAAGGTAAATATATGTTTATATAAGATATTTCATATAAAAATGATATTTATATCATCTTTGTAAAGGTAAATATAAGTTTCCATAATCTACACGTGGTTAACAATGAATTTATATGAGTTTCATAATGGAATCATGAAACTCAGATAATGGTGAGACTATTCTTTTGAATTTAGTGAAGGTGATATTTTATTTTCCAAAGATGCATAATTGTAACCTTCTATGTTTATTTAAGACTTCTCTATATGACTTTGATAAATCCTATTACTTCATACTAAGCCTTTGAGTTGATGATACAATGTTGATAATGATTACACATCTTTATATCCTATGAAATTGGTAAAGGGAGAGAATATGTGTTTGATGAAATGAAAAAATCATATGACTTTGCTTCTGAGAATATAATATTGGATCATATGGAAAAACAAGTCATGTTAGATAAATGTTGGCACAAAAATTAGTAAAGGCCTAGCGGTGTAAAATATCACTATACATCATTGAGTTGGCCATACGATATTTTGGCACTTTATATGAAATTGAACAAAATCATAATATTTCAACCAAATAATAATTATTTTCAACATCAAAAGACATCAATACATCATATGCAATTGATAAAATATGTCTTTTCTAATAGTAATTCATTAAGAGATATCATATAACATCAATATTTTTAAAAATTGTGTGTTTTCTGATTCATATAAAAATAATGAGGATTATGAGATTTAATATATGACCAGGAAGATATTAATTCAACAAACTATTCAATGATGAACTTATAGGATCAAACATCATGATCACATATGAATCAATATTCAATAATAGATGAAGGAAAACCAATTTAGGAGATTTTTATGTTTCTAAGATGAGTCACAAACTGCAAAAGTTGGATCCATGTCACACATCCATGATGTTTTATTTTTTTCAAGGAATTAAAATCATAAATGTTTTTTAAGAATAAGATCATAATATTAAAAACTAAGTTTCAACATTGAATCTGATTTACAAGAAATTATTTTAATCCATTAATTATTTTGGAGGTGTTGTTTTAATGAGTTCAAATATGATAATTTCCTACATAGGTTTCAAGAGAATCAAAAATTGAATATCATGAAAATATTATTCAAAAAATAGATTATGTTGAATAATAAAAATAATTAATTAAAAACTAAAGATAAGAAGTGTGAATTTTTATTTTTATAAAATAGAGATGATTATCAACTACATTTAAAAGGAGAGAACCCATTATATCTTTGATATCCAACATGTTGAAATAAAAATGAGGAAGTAAGAAGTCATAAACCATTATTAATACATGTGATATTATGTCATCAAAAGAACTATGAGCAAGGATAAGTGACCATAAAGAATATATTACAAAAAAACATAAAATAGGAAAAGGATGATAGTCTACCATTAATGTAAAAGTCAATGAAAAATTTAATTGTCGTGTTCATGAATACTATTAGAGAAAAATCAATGGGAAATATAAATCCCCCATTAATAGATTCCTAGAATCTATTTGGGATATTTCATCAATTGATGTAATAATAATATATATATAACCTATCGAGAGGTAGAGTTTTTGAACCCATTGAGATGATATATATTAATGGATCCTCATTTGGTTATTTTAGGACATTGATCATTATGTGTTTTCGGATATAGATTGTATAGTTTACTCAGGTTACCTATATTGGAGACAATAGAACATAGATCATAACATAAACATGAAAACATTTAGTCATTCAAAGAAGATCCTTAAAAATCACTGTGTATTGTGACATCCTCATTCTATATATTTAATTAATCCTATGATTAAACATGTTTGTTAGTTTAATGATTAAACAAATTACCGATTTTGAATATAAGATGTCATATTTTAATGAAGTAAAGGAATCACTTATTGATCCATTCTCCATCTTAGTGATCTTTCTATACTAGGGAATAATAAATGAACTAGAGTAATGTTCCATTTTTAATTATAATTATTTTTTTAATGATTTATGAAAAAGGGTATTATTTTATTAAATATTTGTGTAGTTCCTTTCTTTCATGGAATGAACATTTATGGTTGAAGAAACAAATTCTTCAATATCTTATTTCATTAGGCCTCGGGGCACATGATGTTGTTACAATGGGATTTAATCAACTAATAATATAATATCCCATGACTTATACGTAAATTATAATTATATATATAGATGGTAAATCAAGGAATTCTATCTGATCACCATCTATAAAAATTTATTCACTATGGTGATGTGTCTTTAAACTACTATGTAAATGATGGAAAAAATATATTTTTGAAGTTAATATAAAGAACAAGGAATCAATGAATAAAACTATGAGGGTACAAATTGAAGATATAAAAAAAATAAAGATGATGAAAACATTGATGATTACATTATCCAGGTCAATTAGATAGTGAGTGATGTTAGAAGGTTTAGTGATACTTTGTAAAATTAAATTATTTTGAATAAGATGATGAGAAATTTATCTAAATTTTTTGCTCCAAATATATCATACCATGATGATATTTTGGATCCAAATCATGATGAGATTCATTACAATCTTCTCAAATATGATATGAGAAAATCCATGATGTTCAAGAAGAATATTATGGAATAAAAGGAATTCAAATACATAATGTTATACATATTTTTGATAACAAATATGAAAAAATTTAATTATCAGAGGATGAATTTGATAAAGGAACATAATATAATCATTTCACTTATTTCTAAAAAATGATATGAAGATGTTACTTGTATAATTGTAATATCACTCATTAGTTTTATGTATTTATTTATTATTAATTTTCTATTTATTTACATAAAGAATTAATATGATGAAATTGAGAGTGACAGTGAAGTTGAATACAATTTTGGATAGAATCGAAGAAAAAATTGAAAAATATTATTATTTTAGGAAATAAAATCCTTATAGAAAATTAAAGAGGAATTTAGTGAATAAATAAGATAGAAAAGACTCATCATCCTCATGTGAGTAAGATAATGATCCATTTAAACATCACACCTCCATCAATTATAAGGATATAAGTCATGACGTCACACAATGAAGTGAAAAATAGGAATACAAATGAAATACTAAGTATATGATAAGGTTATAATTGGATTCATTCCAAGAGAAATGTAATGATATAACAAAGAAGATAACTCTTCTTATGAAGAATAAAATAATTGATGATGTTAAAGTAAGTGATCTTATATAATAGATTAAATATTCCATAGTGGGTATTTCATTACATGTTAAGATGATGAATGAACTAAATTAAAATTTAGATATTGAGAATAAATAACTAGATTATATAAGATATGGATTACATAAAGCTAATAATAATGAAGGAACTAGGAGAATATTTTTCAAAAGAAGTAGATATTCATTCAAGATTATCCAAAGCCATTGTGAAGAACATCCCTAAGGAAAATGAAAAAATCCAAATACAAAAGTGATAATATATCAGTTTCTTCCAATTTTGCATGTTTTGAACCACGACTTAAATATTTTACAGCTATTTAATGGTGTAAAATATATCCTTCTATGGTAAAAATAATTTATTATGATTTGGGAAGGAATGGACACCATGAAAATGAATAAAAAAATGTTCGAAGATGTATAGAAAACAAGATTCCTTTTATAAAAAAATAATAAAAATAAATGTAATGATAATGTTTTAGTGTATATTGAAGTTTTGGTGGATTTTTTGGGAAAACATACAGTGAATACTTGTACATAATATCATTACTAATAATCTAGAATAAATCTGGGTGGTGTGATGGACCACAGAGAAAAGATTAGAACTATTTGAATAATAAATAATGTTTGAAGTAAAATGTGTAAGGATTAAAAAACAAAATTTCATCTTAGAAAAACTGCTATTATTTTGTAAAAAAGAGAAAGTAAAAAACCTAGAAAATATATTTGAGTTTACTATTTTACAAAAGTTAAGATAATTAAATATGAATGATATTATTTATATAAATATAGATAAGAAAAATCACAAGATGAGGTTCATTATGTGAATAATAATAAAACTAGTCTGGGATTATAATATGTTCATTAATTATGTTATATAAACCTATTATGTTTAGAAATAAGAGAAAAATATTGAAAACAGGGTGTGGATTCCATTTTCTCAATAATAAAGAACATCAACATAAAAAAATAGTTTGAAAAATAGAATTCATTAGTTGAGAGGAATCTCTCAACCATGATAAAAATCTTAAGAAAGAAAGGATATCACCGTACACATTCCAAATTATTTTATGTGTAATATTATGTAAGGAATTTAAGTAACTAAATAAAGGGGGATCTGTCGATGGATATAAATATAAAAAAATTACAGATGTTACCCATAATGGAATATTTACACTATAATGATAAGGAACAAGATTTCATCCATTGAGGGAGAGAAATATTATGTGAATAAATAAATATATCACTTTCGTATAAATATATAAATAATTATATCCCACCTAATGAAAATGGACAAGGTAATCCAATCGCACATCCCATCACTATTTTTATTTCAATAAAAAATGTTTAAAAAGGTGTGTTAATAGATGGATTTTTTATGAGAAATGTGTACTAATAAGTCTTTCAACAATAATTTTATAATTAATTGTCTACATTTATTATATGGCATCTAATTCATGATAAATATCTAGAATACCCCATTTATTTTGAATTTCTGAAATGGTATCACATGTTGAAATTTTAATGGAATGTAATTATTTAGGTGAAGTCTCTCTTGTTTTTTATAAAGGGTTCACCAATAGAGACTTATATAGGACCAACTAAGTTCAATTATACAATTTATGATTATTATTATAATTATAACACAATTAAATCAGTCATCGATTTATATTTAATTATTGAGAATAATATATTATTAATATTCCTTTTCTCATAGAGAATATAGTGTAAATTAGTGGGGTACATCCCGTATGTCGACCATTACATTTATTATTCCGAAGGTAGGAAATAAAATAATTCAATTAGTGAGTTACAATAAAAATATGGACATTTTCATTTACTCTTAATAACAGGGATACTAAAAGGTGTTTAAGAACACATATTGATATGAAAAAATTAGTGGTATGGACCACAAATCTAAAGAGGATATTATTGTTCGCATAAATGTATTTTATTTTATTTAAGTAAGTATATCTTCAAATATTATGAGTTGGTGTAAATATGTGATCTAGTTATGTGAGATACTAAAAATATCAATGAAAGGGAATGTGGTAAGATATGTATGTACCTTTTAGAAACATTAAATGACATGATTTAAGAATGAAATATTTATTTTAATGATTCTTGGATAATATTAATGAAATGAAAAATTTTTATGGATGATGAATATATTTTTATTTCATTTAATAAATATTATTAGGCTCCGATATTGATTAATAAATCCATGAAAACAATTTGTTGAATTGGGATAGCCTCACAATTGATTAATAAATCCCTAAAAATATTAAATGGATGTTGTAAGGTCTCATGATTGATTAATAAATCCTGATTTTTATATTTTAATGTTTTACTAGAATAACGGTAAATTTAAATTTATATAGACATTGAAATAGAAAAATGAAATTTACACAACCTATATAAATATAAATTCTACTTTCTAGAATTATCATAATGGTAATTGGGAACTTTATTATGTTTTATAGATGTATATTGATAACTTATTAAAGGTGATTCCAGGATTGTAATTTGTGTCAAGGTGAAGCCATGGGATTCCAATTTCATATAAATATGATACCAAAATATTAGTTATACTAATATGGACAACATCGTTGAATCAAAAGATTCACTATAAGCCTTCCAATTGTAAAAAAATTACACGGTACATAATTCTTATGATAATACGGCTTTGAGAAAGAGTGAGTGTATATATATGAGGGAAATGAATACATGTATTACCTTACATGAAAGTGTTTGACATTGGATATTTTGATTTATCATGTCATATGAAATACATGTTGTCCCAAAAATTAGAAAAATCCTTAGAACATATGAATTATGAGCACATATTTGATATGAGGGTATGAATTCTATGAACATAATATGGATTTATAAAATAACATAAGAGTATAAGAAGATCATATATATTTGTTCCATTGAAATAGTTATATAGATTATTTTTATTTGTGATCGTAAGACGTTAAATATTGTATGAAGTTTTCGGAGACTCTACGAGACTTCCTCACATAAACATATTTTTAGTTTTATTATTCATTTGAAAATGTTAACGATTTACAGATTTAAAATATGAAAAATATTTTTACTGATTTTGACGATTCATTAATGATGAAATTTTTGTAATGAAAATAATTATTATATTTGGATCATGATACATATAGAGACGATTAAAGAATAAATCTATGAAAAGGTGGTGTTTTTGAGATATGTTCAATGATATAGAAGTAGGTTCCACATTACAATTCATTTCACATGTGTTTTTTCATGGAATTAAAAGTACAAATTTTTTGGGTGGTATAATTTCTCAGTAATAAAATATTTTGTGGGATCATTGAAGTATGGTCATAATCGAGAAATTTATATCTTGAATCATTATAGATATGTTGATTGAATAAGTTTGATGATGAAAATTTCCTACTAATTTTTAAGGATAATCAATGATTGAATATCATGAAAATATTATTCACTAAATAATTTACATAGAAAAAATTGAATATATACTTTTTATAGAAATATAGGACCTTCATAACTAATGTCAAATATTATGACCAATCTTGCATCGAAAAATAATTCACAGATCCATTCTATATAATAATTCGGGATAAACCTTGATAAACTAACAATCAGTTGTATAAAGTCCCCATCAATGGATGGCTAGAAATTTTTTGAGAGGTAGATTAAAATTAAATAATGAAATTAAAAAAAACCGATTGGGTGGTGGATATTGTGAACACTTTAAGGTTAGAAATTTTATTTGATTGTATACACGGTATTTGGGGATATTTCTCAAAACTCCATTCAATATATCATATGTACACTATACTCATGTGATTCATAGTAGAGAAACGAGGACATAGATTACAATATGAACCAATCAAGGAGTAGGATTTCAAGTAAAAACTTGTCAATCCTTATTTCATATACCTTTTACATTATATACATTTTAGTAAGTATGAGATGCCATAAGATTATTGTACCAATGATTTATCTTTCTATAGTGGATTAAATAAAGAAGTCAGATTCCTAAAAAAGGTACCATTGATTAACAAATCCCCTTCTCAATGATCATTCATGACATACGTAAGATAGTATAAATATAATGTTTGTAGGAAATTTTAAAAAAATACAAAATAATGGATGCTAATAATTTTTTTAAAAATTCAATGGTTATTTAATGAATTTAAATCAAAATAATAAATTATAATTTTTATTGGGTTCACCATCTCAATTAGTGTAAATACTTAATAATTTTTTATTATTAAGACATATTATTTTTATTAGCTATATATCAAATTGTCATTTTTTGAGGAGAAACAGTATGAGGTGTAAATTTTAAGATTCGTTATATCATTAATTTCATTCATCTTTAGTTTGAAACTCAATATCATTAATAATATTTCAAAATATAATATAGAAAAAATAATCCATATATCTCTCGATATTTTATTCCAAGAAGGATAATTTTATAGTGTTCATTCTTATTGGATTTTTGTGACTAGCTTAAGATATTAATAAAATATTGGATTATGCTAAAAATATTATTTCCTTACATAAATTACAAACTAGAGAATCAAAATTCATAAGAATATTATTTATACATGAAAAATAAAACATAAAAATATGATAAATGTTTATCCATTTTATTCTCATTTCACCAATTTTCTTATTATAATACATTCACCATTCTATTTTCCAATATCCTCTTCTATCCTACATCAATATTCAAGGTACATTAAAAAATTTCATTTTAAGAAAAATAAATTATCCTTATGGGTATACCAATTTAAGTTTACATGTATTAAATAAAGGGGGTGATTGTATATTCAATGGATTATGAGATATTATTCACTGAGTCTGTATTACAACCCATAAAATATCATACAACGACATTCTATAATTTTTTCAGAATACATAATATATTACAAAAATACATACCCCAAATCCAATATTAGTTAGTGCCTTTGGAAAATGGAATCAAAACCACCAAAATCAATGAAAGACCTTCAATGTTTCCCACAAATAACTTCCCTTTAATAATTCTATATAACAACCATTCTTTATATCTTAAGTAAAAGAATCATAAGAATGTTGTGGGATAAAATGCTCAGTAAGATTAATCAAAGGGAATGAATACCAATAAAGTGATCATAAATGTATGAGAACATGATCATAACATTTAATGATCATACCATGCATATAAATGATCAGAAAAATGAGACACGAAATGAAGATTTATTTTTTATAATAAATGATGTATATTATTTTCAAGAACAAAAGACATGAAAGAATAACGTATGAATAATACGTTGAATTTTTGATAACACATCAAATTATAACATTTAGAAATGTATATGTAGAATCATGTTTAATCATTAAGTTAAGGACATGATATTAGGAATTCTTATAAATTTTGGTATATGCATCCAGTTCTATACATTACATTGTGAACATGAAATGAAGTTCGCACATATCATTGTGAATGTGTAATCAGGTTCACACATAAATTGTTGGACAAGAAACCTGGCCCATGCATATCATTGCGAATATGTAATCTGATTCACGCTCCACATTATGAACATAAAATCTGGTTCATAAATATATTTTTGAACACATAATAATGTTTAATCATAATATTTTAAACATGTAATAAGGCTCAAAAATGAACTTATTGACATGAAACTAGGTCCATTCATAAAATTTTGAACATGTACTCAGGTTCACATAAAACATTTTGAACATGTAACCAAGATCACAAATAAAAAATATACTGACGAGTCATCCATTTTTACCCAATAAAATAAATATAAATATTGGTATAAACCTTCAAATAATACATCAACCATAGGATTATAAATAGTACTAATATCATAACTCACAATATGAAATGGGTATCATACACATTTAAGCATGTTCTGACTAATGAAAATATAAGGGATTCATAACCATTCCATCAAAGAATAACTATTGAATAGAAGAATCTTTAATAATTATTAATCATGGTATAACCCTTTTAGGAGAAACAATATATCAAAATCATTTATCACATTGAAGTGAAACTGATTACCAAAAATATCATGCCATCAAAACACAAACCATTCTGATAAGTAATATGAATGGGACCTTTTGATAATTTCCCATAAGAACATGAGTAACATAAACAGATGTCATCATTGATGGAAAATAATTTTCATAGGTCATTAAAAAACATTTATTTAAAAAAAATCATTTTTTATTAGTAAAAGTATTTTTAAAATATACAACCTTTGGTAAACATTTTTCATTAAAAGTACTCTAAAAACATAAAAAATGTCCAGAAAATTTTTTGAAAACATTTTCCCTTGAAAACATATAATATAATATCGAATAAATTTTGAGAAATTTTTAATTTTAATATACTTTGAATACTTGAAAATTAATCTTTGATATCATTTTAATCCTTATAATTAAATAAATTCTTTTTAAAACAAAAAAAATTAAACTTTGAAAAGCATCTAAAACATTTTTTGGACAACATCATTTTTTATGAAAACAATTTTACCATGAAAAAAAAATTAAGATAAAATAATTTAAAAAATATTATTAAAATATTTGTTTAAATATACCCTATAACCTTATATATGATGAATCAATGAAATAGATATCATGACAGTTGGTAGGCTCGTACCTGAAAAACATTCATTTTACATCAAAAAATTTGAGAAAAGTTCCTTGATTCAAAACTGATAAAAATATTCATTTTATAAATAATTATGTAAAATGGTATTATATGGTTAAAAATTTCCTTTAACCATCACTAGATAATATTAAAACATTTATGGAAAACATTGTATTAAAAAAACTCCAATTACTGAATAAAAGGGAAATAAAGTCATATTTTCAAAAACACATTTTATTAATTTTATTATATGCAGTGAGTGGAAAAAAAGTTCCATTACATGGATATAAAAGTAATATCTAGAGGTTAATAAATTTCATGTGATTTACAGAGAGAATGATCTTGTCATGACCCGTCCTCGGGGCCCGTGTCATGACTACCCCAAGCCTGCCTCCCATAGGCTAGGGGCTGGCGACTATCACCAAAGGCTAAAATCCAGATAAAAGTGAAGGTATTGCCTTTATAAAGTAAAAAATCACAACAGAGTACGAAAAATGAAGTAAACACTAAGTAAACTGAGCTACAAAAGTAAGTGCTGAAAAAGTAAATGTGCCAGAATACAAACCCAACTGATGTAAATTACAACTGAAAAGAATGTACAGCAGGAGAAAAGTAAATCAGCAACTCCGAGCCATCCTATGGTAATCCCACCAGATGGGTGGGTATAGATAGTCTCCTCAGCTCCTCGGCTCTAGCCGTCCACCCCGTGTACGTCTGGTCCAGTGATCCACCTCCAGGTACCGTCCAGCTCCACGAGCTCCCACCTCGATCAGTGCTTTCCGTCATCTGCATCCAACACAATGTAGTGCGGGCATAGCCCATGCATGGGTGAGTATACTCTACTCAGTAGGGACCCCGAGACCCCCGAAGTTCTCCCAGAATCCACGAAGGATAAACCACAAAGGAATGATACAATCACGAAGCAAAAACTAACTCTACTTAGGTATATGCCCATACATACACCTAAGTCATCAATTCCAGTTCAACTCCGACATCCGAGCCCAAGTTTGATCAAGTCTACACAGGATAGCACAACCCAATCCACATAGGATAACACAACCCAATCCACACAGGAAATCAAGACAATCATATCGAAGATAATGACTGAAATTCAAGACTCATCTCACACAGGTATACTTTTTCGTAAGATGATAGAGATGATCATATGTAGCCGCTGATTCATCTAAGCTATCAGACCCATGTAGGATACAAGACCAGCTAAGCTGTCGGACCCACAAAGGATGCAAGACCAGCTACTCTGCCGGACCCACATAAGATACAAGTATAGAGTCAAATACTGCCAGACCCACATAGGATACAAGAACAGTAGTCAGGTACTGCTGGACCCACAAAGGATACAAGAACAGTAGTAATCACTGTCAAACCCAAGGAGGATTTTAGTATGGTTGTCATCGCTGCCGGACCCACAGAGGATCCTAGTACAGTCGTCATCGTCATCACAGTCGCAGCTAGCTCTAGGGTTCCCGCACACAGCATGCTCGATTCCGAGAGGGTCTACTCACGATCCAAGGGGTTCGATACATCAACTGACACTAAGTCTGGAGTTGATGTATCCCAAAGTTCTATCTCATCAAAAGGAACTCAACGTGACAGACGACACACCAATCAGATGCCCGGTCTGAGAGTTATTGGCTTTTTCGTCCCCGGGGCCCAGTTGATTTTTATGTCAAATCCAACCCAACCATACTCCAGCTGCATCCAAAACTCGGGAAGTGTAATCCAAAAGAACCTTCTCACTACGAGGAATCCAACAATGTCGATGACACGTCAATCCGATGTCCGTAGCTCAAGTTATAAGCATTTCCGCTCCGAGGGCCCGGTTGGTTTCGTGTTCGAACCAACACGACCGTTCCCAAAGTTCTCCAAATCCTTGAGTGTAATATACAAAAATGACTGTCTCGATCCAGGGATCTCTATTCAACTGAGGGTGCATTGATCAAAGGTCAGTAGCCCAAGTTATGGGCATTTGAATGGTTCTATTCAGAAAATAGGGGGTTCGGGCCTGGTCCGACCCGGCCCGATACCCATGGGTCGGCCCGATACCCCAAGAGTTCTCTCCTCAATTCCACACACATCAACCAACACAAATAAAATAAGGTTCATCCTTATTTTATTAACTCATTCCATGAATTCAAAAATACAAAATTCAAACTCTTATTCACTTAATTTAATTAAGTGAATTGGCATGCAATTTATAAGAGTGAGAGGGTGTTTAATGGGGAGTTAGGAAATTTGAAAAGGTGGGGGCTCATGTGGGATCCATCCCAACTCCCTCACATGGATGTTAAACCAAAAAGTAGAGAGGAATTAAGTTGTGACACAAATTAATTTCACTTAACACTTAAACCACCATGTGAACAAATAAAAATAAAATTGTAAAATAATTATATTTTTATTCCTCACTTTTTTTAACATCTCCTACCGAGAAAACGCACCTTCGGAAAAGGTTTTCCTAAGAAATTATCAGCGCTGCGGTTTTATTGGTGCCCTCAAATTTCAATTCTAAGCACCGGTTCAAATGTTAGGAAAACCCGCTCGTTCGTTCACTTAACGTACCCGAGCTAAACTTCGGAAATTGACTCTGGGCACACCAGGCCTCAGAATCAGGTGCCGTCAAAAACTGCGCACTCGTAAAATCCCAAAAAAATTAAGAAAAAATCTTCCTTTAAATTTACAGGTCTTTAAATTACTCCCACCTCAGGGCTTTACGTCCCCGTAAAGATACATCACAAATTAGGGAAACAAATGAGGGTACTGAGCACGCATCTGAGCCTCCTGCTCCCAAGTGCTCTCCAAGAGGTTCCCGTGCGGCCACCTGATGCGCACTAGAAAAATCTACCACCCACGTAGGACCTACTCCTGTCGATCCTTGATATCCACTGGGACCTCCGAAATATTCTCCCTATCATCAATTTCCAGCTCCCCATGGTCGATGATATGTATCGGATCGTGCACGTATCTCCTCAGCTGAGATATGTGGAAGACGTCATGCACCCGGTGCAACTGAGGTGGTAGAGCCAGGTGATAAGACACCTCGCCTATCTTGTAGAGAACCTGGAATGGTCCTATGAAGCCCGAAGATAACTTTCTGCCCTGGCCAAATCTCCGTAATCCACGTCGAGGTGAGACCCACAAGAAAACGTGGTCGCCATCCTCAAACTCCAGTAGTCTCTGCCTCCTGTTAGCATAAGACTTCTGTCGGCTCTGAGATGTCTTCATCTTCTCCTAGACGACTTGGACCTTCTCTATCATGGCCTGGACCATCTCTGGTCCTACAAGTGCTGACTCCCCAGGGTCTGTCCATCACAGAGGTGATCTTCAAGGTCGGTCATACAATGCCTCGTATGGTGTCCTCCCAATGGTGGAGTGGTAGCTGTTGTTGTACACAAAATCCACCAATGGTAAGTGGCCCTCCTAGTTGCGACCAAAGTCAAGGACATAAGAATGGAGCATGTCCTCGAGACTCTGAATGGTCCTATCCATATAACCATCTGTCTTAGGGTGAAAGGCAGTGCTAAGATGTAGTTGCGTCCCGAATGCCTCCTGCAACCCCTTCCAAAGCCAGGATGTAAAATGAGCATCTCGATTAGAGAAGATAGATAATGGCGCACCATGAAGCCTTATGATCTCTTGAACGTAGAGGTGCCACAAGCTCTCCACTGAGCCCAGCTCTCTGATAGGTAAGAAGTGAGCCGACTTGGTGAGTTGGTCTAAAATCACCCAAATGGAGTCGTGTCCTATGGAAGTACGTGGAATTCCAATCACGAAATCCATAGATATCCCATCCCACATCCACTCCAGAACCTCCAAGGGCTATACCAAGACTGCTAGTACCTGGTGCTCCACCTTCACCTACTGGAAGATGAGACATCGAGAAACGAACTCCACCACATCCTTCTTCAAGTAGCTGAATGCATGTCCTCCTGCTGAGATCATCAGCTACTACATTCCCCTTTCTAGGAGTATAGACTATCACAATGTCATATTCCTTGAGGAAATCAAGACATCAACCATGTCTTAGGTTAAGGTCCTTCTGCGAGAAGATGTACTTGACACTCTGGTGGTCAGAATAGACTGTAAAGTGCTCGCCCATCAGATAGTGCCTCCACATCTTCAAGTAGAAGACCACTGCAGCTAACACCAGGTCATGGGTAGCGTAGTTCTACTCATGCTGCCTCAACTATCGTGATCCATAGGAAAACCCTGCCCGATCCTAAATCAGAAAACACCCATGTCCAGTCCCTGATGCATCATAGTAAACTACATACCCTACTCCCTCCTCCGGTAGACTTAAGATAGGTGCGCTGGTCAATCTCTATCTCAGCTCTTGGATGCTCTGCTGAAATCTATCTGACCACACGAAGGGTTTCCCCTTCATCATCAAAGCTGAAAGTGGTGCCGCAACTCTAGAGAAGTCTGACCCGAATCTCCGGTAGTACCCAGCCAAACCTAGGAAACTCCTTACCTCCGGCACACTCCTTGGTGGATCCCAAGCTAGCACTGCTTCGATCTTCGCAGGATCCAACGAAACATCCACCTCAGAGATGACGTTTCCCAAGAAGTGGACCTCACGTATCCAGAAATGACACTTTGAGAGCTTACCATAAATTTGGTGCCCTCAGAGTGTGTCCAGTACAACCCACAAGTGGTAGGCTTTCTCCTCCTCAGTGGTCGAGTATATAAATATGTCGTCGATGAAGAAAATGAAAAATCGATTGAGGTAAGGCTAGAATATCCTGATCATGAGACTCATGAACACTGCTGAAGCATTGGTTATGCTGAAAGGCATAAATAAGAACTCATAGTGGACATACCGACACCTGAAAGCCGTCTTCTGCACATCCTTGTCTCGAACTCTGAGCTGATGATAGCCTGACCTAATGTCTATCTTCGAGAACCACCATGCTCCCTTGAGCTGATCGTAGAGGTCTTCAATCCTCAGTAGTGGATACTTGTTCTTCACAGTCACCTGGTTTAGGAGACGGTAATCAACACACAGTCATAAGCTCCCTTCCTCCTTCTTGGTGAACAATATCGGGGAAGCCCAGGGTGAAACACTAGGTCGGATGAATCCCTAGCCCTACAAGTCCTCCAACTGTACTCGTAGCTCTCGAAGCTTAGCAGGAGCCATCTGATATGCTGGAGTAGATATCAGGGTTGTCCTGGGGTACATGTCAATATATAAGTCTACATCTCTGTGAGAATGTAGTCCTGGAACATCGTCAGGGAAAACGTCCGTATACTGATCCACCACTACAGGCATAATCGGACTCTGCATGTCAACTGCTCTTAGGATGAGGCTAGCCAACTGATGAGTGATCAACTGTCCTCTCCTCTGCGTGAGTCTATCCTGCACTGCAAAGGCTCCCTTCTCACCGGTGAAGGTGGAACTGCTCCCATCGGTGTGAACACACCGCACCTTGTGCCTAATACAGTCGATCTAAGCATGGACTGTAGATAACCAATCCATGCCCAAGATAACATCATAATTCCTCAACACTGCTACAAGAAGATCCCAGCCGAAGAACTTGCCTCTTAGAGTAAGCTCACACTACCGGAACCAGTGCGTGATCATCGAGTCTGCTCTCGTAGGAGTCTCTAGCTGTAAGGATCGAGCCAACGGCTCCGTCGGAATCTCCGAGCTCCGAACAAGGGCAACAACAATGAAATAATGACTCGCTACTGTGTCTATAAGAACTTCAGCAAGGGTAGATTAGACACAGATAATACCTCAAATCATCTCTGGTGCACCGTGGTCGTAGGCCTCCGCTGCCTGAAGCTGAGCATACCTCTGTCCGCCAGCTCGCTGTGGTCAGGGTGGACCTCCTGGTGGTGGTGGTGGTAGAGCCTCAAAGCGTCACACACCACCTGCTGCTCGACTAGCTCCTCTGCCTCGTCCACCTGCTCCCTGCGGACCGCCACGGTCGATCCTCTGCCTCTACCTGGGTGGTCCCTCAACCATCTACTGCTCCTTTGCATGGCGGGTCGGGCAGTCACGAGCCATGTGGCCCTTCCCGCCGCATGCATTGCACTGTCTACCCCTCGTAAGACTGGCTCTGCGCCGTTTGCCCCGCACCTCTGATCCAGTGTCCTGAGGTCGTCTGCCTGATGGTCTGGTCTGCTTGGATCCCTGTGACATCCGTTGACTGCCAGCTGTAGAAGACTCCGCTACATGCCCCCCTGCGGTAGGTCTCACTGATGGTGTAGGCTCAGCAAGGAATCTCTCAACGAGAAGGGATCCCTCTAGTACTCCTGACTGTGTCGGAATACTAAGGGAGATCATCGAATCCCTGATCTCATGCCTCGGTCCTTGATTGAAGGTCCGGGCCTAGAAGAATGGGTCCCGTACATGTCGGTGGAATATCACGAGAGATCGGTAAATCTTGCCGAGTACTGGTCTACCGTCATGCTGCCCTACAGCAGATGTAGTAGCTACTGAATGCGCATCGCATGGAGGGTGGCTCAGACGAAGTCTGAGCGAAAAAGGCTCTCGAAGTCCAACCAAAGAAGGGATGCCTCATCATGTACCTGGAGCATCAATCTCCACCATCTGCATATTTTCGCGTGCAAGAGACTCACTGCAAGGATCACCATGAGGTTAGCTAGTGTCCCTACTAACCCGAAAACTCGTAAAATAGCCTCCAGCCAATCCTCGGCTGCCTGAGGGTCCGTCTCCCCATGGAACCTGGGCGGTCTCTGATGCTGAAACTCATACAGTGCACTAAGGTGATGTTCACTCTCCGCAGCTTGGGCTGGTGGCATCGGTGGCTCGGCGGGTAGAGGTACCGTCGGTGCCTCCACTGTAATAGGGCCCTGCACTGAGGCCTCGTCGCTCAGTGTGCTGTCGTCTCGCACACAGCTCGGAACCCTAGCTGGCTACCGTCGTGGGGCCATCCTGAAAAGAGACAGGTGCGCCACGATCAATATAATATACCTGGTGAGATGACACAAAGAAATCACAAAGAAAACCTTGAAACACACATGCAATCAATGTTTTTGTGCACTGAGTCGGAAATCAAAAGTCAGGGTCCTGGTGTATGGATACGTCGGCCGCCGCACCAACACTGGACTCCCTGGACTGATAACCACACTCAATACCCTTAACATTATTTCTTGACATAGAAGGAAGATCAGAGTCCTGAGTTCTGCGGTAGAACCGAACTCCTCTTATACCAATTTGTCACGACCCGTCCTCGGGGCCCGTACCGTGACTACCCCAAGCCCGCCTCCCATAGGCCAGGGGCTGGAGACTAGCACCAAAGGCATAAATACTGATAAAAGGGAAGGCATATACTTTATAATGTAAAAAATCACAATAGAGTATGCAAACTGAAGTAAACACTAAGTAAACTGAGCTACAAAAGTAAGTTCTAGAAAAGTAAATGGGTCAGAATACAAACCCAACTGAAGTAAATTACAACTGAAAAGAAAGTACAACAGCAGAAAAGTAAAGCAGCAACTTCGAGCCATCCTCAGGTAATCCCACCAGATGGGTGGGTAATGATAGTCTCCTCAGCTCCTCAGCTCCAGCCATCCACCCCGTGTACGTCTCGTCCAGTGATCCACCTCCAGGTATCGTGCAGATCCACGAGCTCCCACCTTGATCTGTGCTGTCCGTCGTCTATATCCAACACAACGTAGTGCGGGCATAGCCCATGCAGGGGTGAGTATACGCTACTCAGTAGGGACCCCGAGACCCCCGTAGGTCTCCCAGAATCCATGAAGAATAAACCACAAAGGAATGATACAATCACGAAGTAACAACTAACTCTACTTAGTTATATGCCCATACATATACCTAAGTCATCAATTCTAGTCCGACTCCAACATCCGAGCCCAAGTTCGATCAAGTCCACACACGATAGCACAATCCAATCCACACAGGATAACACAACCCAATCCACACAGGAAAGCATGACAATCATATCGAAGATAATGATTGAAATTCAAGACTCAACTCACATAGGTATACTTCTTCGTAAGATGATAGAGATGATCAGATGTATCCACTGATTCATCTATGCTGTTGGACCCACGTAGGACACAAGACCAAATAAGCTGTCGGACCCACAAAGGATAAGAGACTAGCTACTCTACCGGACCCACATATGATACAAGTACAGAGTCAAATACTGCCAGACCCACATAGGATACAAGAACAGTAGTCAGGTACTGCCAGAACCACAAAGGATACAAGAATAGTAGTCATTGCCGTCTAACCCAAGGAGGATTTCAGTATGGTCGTCATCGCTGTCAGACCCACAGAGGATCCTAGTACAGTCGTCATCGTCGTCGCAGTCGCAGCCAGCACTAGGGTTCCGGCACACAACATGCTCGATTCCGAGAGGGTCCGCTCCACGATCCAAGTGGTTTGATAAATCAACTGACACTAAGTCAAGATTTTATGTATCCCAAAGTTCCATCTCATCAAAAGTAACTCAACGTGACAGACGGCGTGTCAATCAGACGCCCAGTCTGAGAGTTATTGGCTTTTTCGTCCCCGGGGCCTGGTTGATTTTTAAGTCAAAACCAACCCTACTGTACTCTAGCTATGTCCAAACCTCGAGCGGAGTAATCCAAAAGAACCGTATCACTACGAGAAATCCAAAAAAGTTTATGACACGTCAATCAGACTTCCGGAACTCAAGTTATAAGCGTTTCCGCTTTGAGGGCCCGGTTGGTTTCGTGTTCGAACCAACCCGACCATACCCAAAGTTCACCAAATCCTTGAGTGTAATATACAAAAATGACCGTCTTGATCCAAGGATCTCTATTCAACTGACAGTGCATTGATCAAATATCCGTAGCCCATGTTATGGGCATTTGAATGGTTCTATCTGGAAAACAAGGGGTTCGGGCCCGGTCCGACCCGAACCGATACCCATGGGTCGGCCAAACCCGGTGGGTGTGGCCCGTATCGGGGCGGGGTCCGACCCGGCACGGTCGGCACAACCCGGCGTGGGATGCCCGACCCAGTGCGGCAGGTCCGACCTGGGCGGCTCAGCACTGGCCGGGCGGGGCATGGAACGGGGGGGGGGGGGGGGGGGGGCGCTTCCCCCCTTGTTTGAAATAACACCCCCCACATTGGGGCCTGCCCCTTTTCCAGTCGCCGGGGGTTATAAACCCTCGTCCCTCCCAATTCCGGCCGGCCATGATGGTCGGCCGGTGAGCCGCTGTGGGACCCACATGGGTCCCGCATTCTCTTGCGCTGACGGTCGGATTTCCGGCCGCCCTTCCCTACACTGCCGCGGCCCGCCCTGACCACGACCCTCCATGGTACTCCAGCGCGGCACGAAGATGCTGCGACCCTCCGCCATGACCCGACTCTGGTTGCGTCTTCTTTTGGCCTCAATGGCACGACGCGACGGCACCGCGCTCCTTCACCGCGTGTTATTCCTCATTCCCGTGCGGTGCCCTTGCACCGCGCCGCCTCTGTTCCATGCCACAAAATATTCAACAACAAAAGGGGAGGAGGTTCGGATGTGTTCGTGCGGTCCGACCTCCTCCATTATTTTGATGACATGCATCTGAATTATTTAACAACAAAATTCGTTAAATAATACCGAAACGAAGGGCAACCCCTACCTCAAAGTGATCCGCGGAAACTTGTGTCGTGAAAGACGACGTCGTGGGGTGAGGCTCCGTAAACATCATCGGTGTAAGTATGAAGAAGGATTGACGTCTCACACCGGCTGCAGAGAGAAGAAGAATGGCACATCGATCTCTCCTCGCCGTGACGCCGTTCTTCATCGAAGTCTCGACATTCTTCGCGAAGAAGATGAAGTTCTTCATGAAAACCCCCAACAGTTCTCTCCTCTATTCCACACACAACAACCAACCCAAATAAAATAAGGTTTATCCTTATTTTATTAACTCACGACATGAATTAAAAAATATAAAATTCAAACTCTTATTCACTTAATTTAATTAAGTGAATTGGTATGTAATTTATGAGGGTGAGAGGGTGTTTAATGGAGAGTTAGGGAATTTGAAAAGGTGGGAGATCGTGTGGGCCCTACCCCAACTCCCTCACATGGATGTTAAACCACAATGTAGAGAGGAATTAAGTTGTGAAATAGCTTAATTTCACTTAACACTTAAACCACCAAGTAAAGAAATAAAAATAAAATTTGTAAAACAATTATATTTTTGTTCCTCAATTTTTTTAACATCTCCTTCCGAGAAAACGCAAATTCGGAACAGGTGTTCCTAGGAAATTACTGGCACTACGGTTTCATCGATGCCCTCAGATTTCGATTCTGAGCACCGGTTCAAAAGTTAGGAAAACCCGCTCGATTGTTTACAGAACGTACCCAAGCTAAACATCGGACATTGATTCCGGGCACACCGGTCCTCAGAATCAGGTTCCGTCTGAAACTTCGCACTCCTAAAATCACAAAGAAATTAAGAAAAATTTTCTTCGAAATTTATGGGTCTTTACAGATCTAATATCTCATAAATGGAAGCCTAATCATAAAAAATATCAATAAATGATGAGATGGAAGCTAATAATGGTTACCACTATGGTAACATTAAATAAAAAAAATAATTGAATTAATGAAATTAAATTAACCATAACATAACATAATAAAAAATAAATTCTTTCTTTTATATGTGAAATGTTAATTTATACACCTCATTGAACAATATAGTTGTGTAACATGGCATGTTTCTAAACAAATGCAAATTGAGAAAAACATTTCTTTACAAATTTGGAATCTTTTAAAAAATAAAACCTATTAAATAAATATCATAAAATGGATATGTATATACCAATAATTTTAATTATATTTATAATATAAAACATCAATATTTAGTAATCAAACCACACAAATGAATTGTGTAGTGAATAAGGAATGTATCTTACAAAAATAAAAAGTTAGATGAAAATATCTTACATTAAGTTTTGAATTTATTTATATTCATTAAATCCACATGTATAATGATTATAAGAAGATTATAAATCTAAAAAACTATATTATTATATCTAATTCTATATATGATTTAATTATGACATTATATTAACTGTTTATTAAAAATTCTTTTTTAATGTAATGTTTTGGGTAACAACTACATTTTTTATCATATATTTTGGGACTTGTTATACATGATCAACTTACATAGATCATGATTTAATTATTTCCAAAATGTAAAAAAAATTATATATCATATATAATATGTATATAAATATTTATATTAATCTATAAATAATATAAATATTAAACTAAACACATCGTTTAAAGAAATAGTTGGTCGTACATACATAAGAACACTGCAACCGTTTTATTGTCGTTTGGAAAGAAATAAAGTAAATGGAATATTTGAATGTATATATGTAAATAATATCATCCTAATAGAATTATTACTTCAAATATATCATATTATTTTCTTAACAAATCCATAAAACATTCCTTGTTATTTGTGAACAAATCACATCACTTTGAGGGGGTGGTAGCCCACACTTCTATAAAAGAAGTTATCCTAGTTACATGAAATGAAATGAATGAATTTATGTTTTCTAAAAAACATAAATAAGAATAAATAAATCTTAAATATCATAAATATCATATATAAATAATGTGTCCCTCATAATTCCCATCCATGAGAAGTGGTAAAGGAAAAAAACATCATTTCGTGTGGCATATGTTTATTGTACAAGAAAATGGAAAACTCCATTCGCATTAGATGGAAGTGCATGTAATAGTAGGTTTGAACCATAATATAAAAACCTATTTGTAAATTTTGGAAACTGGGGTTATTATTTAATCATGTTATAAGAATAATTTATGTGGTGGAGAAATAAAATAATGGTAAGGATCATGAGGATGATTCTTACCTCTTCTTTGGGTAACTCATTTTGGTTTAATGAAAAGGATTAGTTGTATAGATTTATGACCAAAGGGAGGATAAAAATAATAAGGGTTTTATTTTCAGAATTTAATTGAAAAGATATTGGAATATCCTATGTGGTCTGAGAGGTGTGACGAAGGGGGTGGGTGAGGGCCTTTTTATAGTGGTCGAGGAGTAGAATTCTTGTATATATTAAAAGGTAAGAACTAATGTGAGGTCTCTATTACCTAATGTTTATCCAAAATGGAAAAATATATCTTCAAATTGAACTTATTGTAGGAAGAAATCTCCACCAAAAAAAATATCATTTTCAAAAATTTATTCCTTAATCATTATGGTTCCTTATATTTTTCATTTTGGTTTTTCTTTAAGGTAACTAGTTTTCCATCTAATGATATTTAAGCATTAAGAACAAATTAATTTTTAATTTTTAATAAGATATAGTACCACATAATTATATATATTATATATAATTTAAAAAATAATAATCTTAGATGTTTTCAATATTAATTTTAAATTAAGCCCATATAACGTACAAAAAAATGACCTTAACCAACACCGTGCTAGAAATTTTTTACATTATTGGGGTCAGTATTTTATTTATAAAAGAAAATTAGGTAAATTAATTAAAAAATATTTTTTTATTAAAACTAAAAAAATAATGAGGTAGAATTTTTATTAATTTTAAATCATTCAATAAAATATAATTTATTTTAAAATAACAGCAATTTCAATATTTACATTAATTTTTAAATTTTATTTTTAAAACTGTGAAAATATTATTGTGATTTAAATATAATAATTTCACTTATGTGTAACATGAAATAGTAAAAAAAATATTGGAACACAATAATACTTTAAATTAAATTTACTTTTAATGTTGTTAGCATCATTTATATTTTTTATTTTTTATCTGACTAATCCATGTCTTAGTGTTTGGTAAGTTCTTCTGTACCTTAATCACCTCTAAAATTTAAATATAAATCATATTGACAATAATAATTCATTATATTCAAAAGGAAAATTATAACCTGTAATATGTTTTTATCTAATCTCAAATTTTATATATGATAAAAGTAAGGAATGTTACTTTTTTTCTTTTTCATTACTTAATGTACAAAATAGTGACATTTTATTGAATAATATCCCAATAACTCATAATATTTGATCCATGAAGGTATATATTTTAAATATTGTCATCAAGTTGATTTTGGAAAATTTCCAAGGTCATTCTGGCCCTTATGTTTATAGATTAGTCCATTGTAAAACATATTTTTACCGTAATCAGTGTCAAGACCCATCCCCCGGGGCCCATATCGTGACTACCCCAAGCCCGCCTTCCATAGGCCAGGGCCTGGCGACTAGCACCAAAGGCGTAACTCCCTAAAAACTAGGAAGGCATTTCCTTTATAAATTATAAACAAACACAACCAGATTACAAGAGGAAGAAAACACTATGTAAAGCAGTAACAAGTGTGCTGAAAGTACAAAGGGTCTGGGAATACAATCCCAACAGAAAGGTATAGCTACAACTGAATGAAAGTATAACTGAAAAGACAAAAGCTGAATGGTGAAACAACTTCTGGATTATTCTCCAGGTTCCTACCTGAAGGGTAGGTACAGATGTCCTCCTCAACACTCCACATCTATCGGTCCACTCCGTGTGCCGTCACGCCGAGTGTCCACCTCCGGGTATCGTCCAGTCCTCATACACTCTGCCTCGGTTAGCACTTTCTGTCGAATACATCCAACACAACGAGGTGCAGGCATAGCCCGTGTAGGGGTGAGTATAACGTTACTCAGTAGGGACCCCGAGACCCTCAAGGTCCCACTAAATCCAACAAGGATAAACCACAATGAAATATCTCAACAAATTACTTTTACTTAGGTACATTCCCATATATATACCTAAGTTATCAAGTAACACATCTCAATCATGAGGAAAATTCAAAGGTCATTGACTCAGCTCAAACTAAGATTTTATGCATGATGTGAAAATCAAGGCTGCTGGAGAACTCCTCCTCTATCGAGAACAGTAGTCCTGTCATGACTCCGAGGTGCTACTCCCCAACCTTAGACTGCTGATGTACTCCTCCTATCGAGTATCGAGTGTCTACCGCCTCGCACGGTAGAGCTCCCCGCCATGGGTCTGCCACCTCACACAGTAGTTCTCCCCCTGATAGCCTACAAAGGTACTCCTTCTGTCGAGTACCACGGGTCTGCCGCCTCACAAATTAGCGCTCCTCCACCGTGGGTCTTCCACCTCATAGAGTAGTGCTCCCCACTAGGCTAGTCAAGTCACTCCGAAACGTATCGGACAAGCAGTCATCAGGTCTCAGCTAGCTACTAGGTCTCTGTACTCTATATGCTTGTCTCTAGAAGGAACCGCTCCACGAGCTACTGGATGATACACCAAGTGTCATGAAGTCCCATGAACAAGTATCTCAAAGGTCCGCCACGTCATAGGGGTCTCAACGCAATAGACGACGCATCAATCGGACACCTGGTCTGTGAGTTATTAGCCTTTTTGTCCCAGGGGCCCGGTTGGTTTCGTGTATGAACCAACCCAACCATATCTCAACTATACCTTGAACTCCCATGGGGTATACTCAAAGGGACTGTTTATCAATGAGATTACTAACGCCATTGACAGGTCATCAAATAGACGTCTAGTCTGAGAGTTATTGGCTTTTCCATTTCAGGGGCCCAGGTGATTTTTAATCCAAAACCAACCCAACCATACTCTAACTGTGTCCAAACCTCAGGCGGAGTATACCAAAATAACTTTATCATCTAAAGGAAACCAACGTAGTTGAAGACACATCAATCGGATGTCCGGTCCTTTAGTTATTAGCGTTTCTGCTCTGAGGGCCCGGTTGGTTTTGGGTTCGAACCAACCCGGCCATATGAAAACTTTGAAAAACCTTAAGTTTAATATACCGAAATGACCATCTTGATCGAAGTAATCCTACACATCTGACAGTGCATCGATCAGATATCTGTAGGTCAAGTTATGAGCATTTTACCGAAAAAGGTCCCAAAAGGGGGGTCTGGTCCCGGTCCGACCTGGCCCAACCCACCCTGGGACAACCCGACCTGGGTCCGGCCCAGCCCGGCCAGGCCTGCCGAGCAGGGGGGATTTGCTGAACGGAGGTGCCAGGCTAGGGCTGCCCGATCATCCCAGATCCCACGCAGTGCGGGATCCCCTCCATCGCCACCGCAGCTGCTGCCGCGACAGTCTTTCACCGGCGGCGCACTGGGGTGCCACCATCGCCTCTGATCGCCGGTGCCGCTGTGCTGGTGGCCTGCACTGGTGTGGCCTTCCGCGGGCCACCTGAATCATTCCGGTGGTCCTTTTTAGCTCCTGTTTGCACCTATTTCCTTCTCGGGTCCCACTCTACACTACGACGACCTCAAAATGTCATTGCCCTTCTGTTCACCCATCACCAAGCAATCTTCGCATCAATAATGATTTTTCAGTGGGTCCGGACTTGTTTTTTAGCCTGTACCCACCGCATTAGTGTTTTAAATAATCATCTAACAAATAAACTCCCATCCTCGAGGGTATAAATCACATATATTAAAATATAAAAAATCCCCCTACCTCGAAATGACATCACACATCGTCGAACTGCGGAAGACGAACGTCGCGGTGGTCGGGCGTTCGTTCATCATGGGGCTAGAAAATGTTGTCATTGTTCACCATACACTTCCACTTCCGAGCTTGTGCGTTGGTCCGTTGATGACGAAGAGGAAGATAGAAGAGTCGTCAGTGAAGTCCTGTGTCGGAAGGGGGTTCCGAGTAAGAAACTAAGGAAGAAGTGTCGTCACTGGCGTCTCCATATTCTTCATCGGAGTTGTTCTTCATTGAAGAACGATGTTCTTCGTCGGAGAGTAACACCTTCTTCTAATTCTCTAGAGCCTCCCCCACCAAAAAATATTTGCTATGAAAATATTAAATTAGACTTCTCCAATTTGAAAGAAAATCCAACCATTTCAAAATAACTCAAAAAGAAGAGTTTTTTCCAATTAATTAATAGGGATATTAATTAATTGAGTTGGAAAACTTAATGAGTGGGAGGTGGAGTGTTTAAATTTTAAAGAGAGGAGTTAAAAAATTAATGAAGGGGAGCGTTAATGGGGTTAATGGGAGTTATGGTGAGATGAATGGTTTAGGGCACATGTGGGCCCCACCTCACAAATATCCTCTCATGGGAGGTTATGTGTGTGTGGGCCCCACTTCCAACTCCCCTTGGGAGGAAATAACCACCACCCATAAATAAAATTTTATGATACAATTTTATTTATTTTATTCAAAATCCCCTAAAATTAACTCTCAACCTACACAAAGCACAACTGCGGTAAAGGTCCCCTTAAGCAAATACCTATGCTGCGAGTTCATCGGTGCCCCCAGATTTTGATTCGAAGCACCGGTTCAAAAGATAGGAAAACCCACACATACATTTACTCCTGAAAAAAACTTCATAAATTGATTCTGGCCACACCGGGCCTCGAAATCAAGTGCCATCAGAAACTACGGACTCGTAAAATTCCAAAGAAATTAAGAAAAAAATTTCCATGAAATTTACAGGTCATTATATTCCTCTAACCTCAGGGATTTACGTCCCCGTAAAGCTACAACATACACTAGGGAAACAAAAGAGGGTACTGAGAACGTATCTGAGCCTGCCACTCCCATGTGCTCTCCTATAGGTTCCCGTGCTACCATCGAATGCACACTAGAGGAATCGACCATCCATGTAGGACCCTCTCCTGTCGATCCTCGATCTCCACCGGGACCTCCAAGAAAATCACCTCATCATCGATGTCCATCTCCAAGTGGTTGATGTTGTGGGATAAGTTGTGCACGCATCAACTCAGCTGAGATACGTGGAAGATGTCATGGACCTGGTGAAACTGAGGTGGAAGGGCCAAGAGGTAAGCCACCTATCCTACTTTGCTGAAGAATTGGAGGAGTGACTGTTAGAGACTGAAGATAGGATGCATCATCACTATCCACAAAGGATTTATGCAAGGCAGCCAGCTGATCTGTCGCCTCTCCATGCAGCTAAATAGCAGTCCTCCTACTGAGCTCATCTGGTACTACGTTCCCCTTAACAGAAGTATAGACTATCTCGAAGTCATAGTCCTGGAGGAACTAAAGCCATCACCACTATCTCAGGTTCATATTCTTCTAAAAGAAGACACACTTGAGACTATTGATATTGGAGTGATCCGTAAACCGTTCACTCAATGGACAATGGGTGAGACTAGCCAATTGTAAGAATTCATCTTCACCCTTCTTCTCCAACGTTCTACAAGAGATGCTAAGATTTCTCCTTTGCAGAAAAGGGAAATCCAGTCTCATCCTGAGGATGAACCATGTACTTTGCCTAATACAGTCAATCCTAACATGAATGGTAGAATTCATGTCATAGATGACGTCTTAAGGCCTCGACGCTACTACCAAGAGATCCAACCGTTACTCTCGCCTCCAAGGGTTGAGTCACATTGTCAGCATCAGTGTGTGGTCACTGGGTCTCCTCCTGTAGGAATATTGAATGTGAGGTTCAATTCAACAGTTTTAAACTAGAACCACTTAGTATTAACCACACAAAAGGAAGGAAAGAAAACATCACAAAGAAAAGTGTCTTTTAATACTGCATCTCAAAGTACAAAGACACACAACAAACAAAAACAACAACAAAAAGAAATCTAGAAGCACCAAGAACAAAGACCTCCATGCCTGGAACTATTCCTACTCTTGTCCACCTACATCTGGAGCTCCAGAGTCATATGATTCATCTTCCTAAAGATGCTCTCTCCCATCTACACCTATTCCCTGTGGTCAGGGTGGACCTCCTAGTGGTGGTGGTGGAAACACCTCGAAGCGTCATCCACCACCAGCTAAACGACCAACTCCTCTGCCTTGGTCTCCTGCTCCTTACGGTCTACCTCAATCAAACCTATGCCTTTGCTTGGGAGGTACTTCTTCTATCTTCTGATCATTTGTATGGTGGGTCGGACAACCATGAGCCATGTGACCCTATCCACCACATGAGTAACACAACCTGGAAGGTCTTGCTCTGTCTCCACCCTGGGTGCCCGGCACTACCGACCCGATTCATGCAGTTGACCACCTATAGTTCTGGTCCTCTTGGAACTTTGTGTAATCTGTCTACTTCTAGCTGTAGAAGAATCTGCTGCATGTCGGCTAGTGGTGGGTCCCGCTGCTGGAGGCTGCTCAACAAGGAAACTCTCCACTAAGAGGGCTCGCTCCAAAACCCCTGTCTGCGTCGGGATGCTGTGGGAGACAACTGAAGCTCTAATCTCTCGCCTGAGTCCCTGCTCAAAGGTCCGGGCCCTAAAGAATGGGTCCCGTACCATATCGGTGGAGTAGCGCGAGAGGTCGGTGAACCTCTCTGAGTATTGCGCCACCATCATGCTACCCTACTGAAGATGCAGTAGCTCCTATATATGCACCGCTTGAAGGGTGGCTGGTACAAACTCCGCCCGGAACAGGCACTCGAATGTTGCCCATAGAAGTGTCGCCTCATCATGAATCTGGAGCATCAGGCTCCACGATCTGCCTAATGCTTTCTGAATGCGACTGGTAGCAAGGATCACGATAAAGTCTACTGGCATCCTTACTAGCCTGAAGACTCTCACCACAACCTCCATCTAATCCTGAGCCGCCTGTGGGTCTATCTCTCCCCGGAACCTGGGTGGCCTCTGGAACTGGAACTCGTGTAGTGTGCTCAAGTGGTGTGCATCACCTGCTGCTGGGGTTGGTGGCATCGATGGCCCAACGGGTGGTAGTACCGCTGGTGCCTTAAATGGATGAGGGCCCTGTACTGAGGCCTCGTCGCTCGACGACTTGTCAGTACGTACAACTCTTGGGGCTCTAGCTGGTCGTCCGCGGGGAGGCATCCTGAAAGAATCAGATGAGACACAGTCAAAGACTCTACCTGGTGAGCTGACCTTGTTTGAGAGGTATTAATAAAAACTTTTGAAAACACACACTTAATCAGTGTTTTCGTGCACTTAGTTGAAAATCAGAAGTCATGGTCCTGGTGTATGATTACATCGGCCAACCGCACCAACACTGGATTACCTGAACTGAAACCACACTTAGTACCCTTAACACTATTTCTCCATAGAAATGAAAGATCAGAGTTCTGAGTTCTGCGGTAGAATCGATGTCCACTGATACCAATTTTTCATGACCTTTCCCCCAGAGCCCGTATCGTGACTACCCCATGTCTGCCTTCCATAGGCCAGGGGCTGGCGACTAGCACCAAAGGCGTAACTCCCTAAAAACTGGGAAGGCATTGCCTTTATAAAATATAAAGACACAAAACCAGAGTAAAAGTAAAATAAAAACTAAGTAAAGTAGAAAAAAGTGTGATGAAAGTACAAAGGGGAAGGAAATACAAGCCCAACGGAAAGGCACAACTACAACTAAAAGAAAGTAAAACTGAAAAGACAACAGCTGAATGGTGAAGCAGCTCTTAGATCGTCCACCAGGTTCCTACCTGAAGGGTTGGTATAGATTTTCTCCTCAACACTCCACATCTATCGATCTTCTAGGTGTGCCATCATGCTGAGTGTCCACCTCCGGGTACCGTTTAGTCTTCATACACTCTGCCTTGGTCAGCGTTGTCCATCGTCTGCATCCAACACAATGAGGTGTGGGCATAGCTCGTGCATGGGTGCATATAACAATACTTAGTAGGGACCTTGAGACCCTCATGGTCTCACTAAATCCAACAAGGATAAACCAAAAATAAAGATCTCAAAAAATTACCATTACTTAGGTATATGCCCATAAATATACCTAAGTAATCAAGTAACCCATCTCAATCATGAGGAAAACACAAAGGTCATTGACTCAGCTCAAAATAGGATTTTATGCATGATGTCAAAATCACGACTGCTGGAGAACTCTTCCTCTCTTGAGTGCAGTAGTCCTGTCACAACTACGAGGTGATACTCCCTAACCTTGGACTGCTGAGGTACTCCTCCTATTGAGTACCGCGAGTCTACCGCCTCACACAGTAGCGCTCCCCACCATGGGTCTGCCGCCTCACATAGTAGCACTCCCCCTGATAGCCTACAGAGGTACTCCTTTTGTCTAGTACTGCTGGTATGCCGCCTCACAATGTAGCGCTCCTCCTCTATGGTTCTTCCACATCACACAGTAGTGCTCCCCACTGGGCTAGTCAAGTCCCTCCGAAACGTATCAGACTAGCAGTCACCCGGTCTCAGCCATCTACTAGGTCTTTGTACTCCATATGCTTGTCTCCAGGAGGATCCAATCCACGAGCTACTAGACAATACTCAAAGTGTCACGAATTCCCATGAAAAAGTATCTTAAAGTTCCACCATGTCATAGGGGTCTCAACACAATAGATGTTGCATCAATCAGACACCCGGTCTGTGAGTTTTTAGCCTTTTTGTCCATGGGGCCCGATTGGTTTTGTGTACGAACCAAACCTACCATGTCTCAATCATACCCAGAACTCCCATGGGGTATACTCAAAGGGACCATTTGTCATGGAGATTACCAACTCCATCGACGGTTCATCAAATGGACGTCCGATCTGAGAGTTATTGGATTTTCCGTTCCAGGGACTAGTTGGTTTTTAAGCTAAAACCAACCAGACCGTACTCCAACTGCGTCCAAAACTCAAGTGGAGTATTCCAAAATAACCGTATCATCAAAAGGAAACCAATGTAGTTGACGACACATCAATCTGACGTCCGATCCTTAAGTTATTACCATTTCTGCTCCGAGGGCCCGATTGGTTTTGGGTTCGAACCAACCCGACCATACCCAAACTTCAACAAAACCTTGAGTGTAATATACCACAATGACCATCTCGATCCAAGGAACCCTATGCAACTGATGATGTGTTGATCGGAGGTCTGTAGCTCATGTTATAGGAATTTTACCAAAGAAGGTCCCAAAATGGGGGTCTGGACCCGATCCGACCCGGCCCAACCCACCCTGGGTCGGCCCGAACTGGGTCAACCCGACCCGGGTCCCGTTCCAGCCCTTGGATGGCTGTGGATCAACCAGGATGGCCGAGTTGTAGGGGGGGGGGGTTTCACAGAACGGCGACGCCAGCCTGGCGCCACTCGGTCATCACGGATCCCACGCGGCGCGGGATCCCCTCCATCGCCGCTGTGACCAGTGCCATGGCGGTCTTCCGCCAGCGGTGTGCTGGGGTGCCATAGCCGCGCCGACGACCTGCACCGGCGCGCCTTTCTCCAGGCCACCAGAATCATTCTGGTTGTCCTCTTTAGCACCCGTTTGGGCCTACAACCTTCTTGGATCCCGCTCTACACTGTAACGACCTCAAAACGTCATTTCCCTTTTGTTCACCCATCACCAAGCAATCCGCGCATCAAGAACGATATGGCGGTGGTTTCAGACTTGTTCGTTAGGACTTACCCACCACGTTAGTGGTTCAAATAATCATCCAACAAATAAAAGTCCATGATTGAGGGTATAAATCCTATATATGGAAATATACTAAATTCCAATACCTCGAAAAGACGTCGCACGTCGTCGAATTGTGGAAGACAAACATCGCAGTGGTCAGGTGTTCGTTCATCACGGGGGAAGATGATGTTGTCATCGTTCGCTGTACGCTTCCACTTACGATCTCGTGCGTCAGTCCGTTGACAAAGAAGTGGAAGATAGAAGAGTCGTTGGTGAAGTACCGCGTTAGAAGGGGGTTCCGAGGAAGAATCCGAGGAAGAAAAGTCGTTGCAGGTGTCTCCGCATTCTTCATCGGAGTTGTTCTATGTTGGAGAATGATGTTCTTCATCAGAGAGGAACACCTTCTTCTAATTCTCCAGAGCCTCCCACACCAAAAATATTTGCTATGAAAATATTAAATTAGACTTCTCCAATTTTAAAGAAAAGCAAACCAATTCAAACTAATTAAAAAAGAAGAGTTGTGCCAATTAATTAATAGGGATATTAATTAATTGAGTTAGCAAACTTAATGAGAGGTAGATGGAGAGTTTAAATTTGAAAGAGAGGAGTTAACAAATTAATGAAGGGGAGCGTTGGGGAGATGAATGATTTAGGGCACGTGTGGGACCCACCTCACAAATATCCCCTCATTGGAGATTATGTGGGTGTGGGACCCACTTCCAACTCCCCTTGGGAGGAAATAAACACCACCCATAAATAACATTTTGTGCTACAATTTTATTTATTTTATTCAATATTTCCCAAAATTAACTCTCAACCCGCACAAAACACAACTGCGGTAAAGGTCCCCTTAAGCGAATACCGGCGCTGCGGGTTCCTCAGTTCCGTTGGATTTCAATTCCAAGCACCGGTTCAAAAGATAGAAAAACCCGCACGTACGTTTACTGAATGTTCCCGAACAAAACTTCAGAAATTGATTCTGGGAACACCGACCCTCATAATCATGTGCCATCAGAAACTGAAGATTCGTAAAATTCCAATGAAATTAAGAAAAACTTTTCCTTGAAATTTCCAGGTCTTTACAATCAAGGTAATTAATTTTAATAAATTTAACTAATATATTAGGGAAGAAATTAATTTTAATTCATAATATTATAAATATCACACTTATTATAAATATTTGTGGCCATTTTTTAAAATTTAATTCACTTTAATGAGAAAATTTAGTTTAATGCGAATCCGGTAGATGTGTTGAGAAAGCCAGTTTATATAGCAAGAACATTTAAAAGTTCATTAAAAATTTATATATTTATTTAAAATTAAAATGAATCCAATGACCTAGAAATTTTTAATACATGTATTGTTTACATATTTTATATAAATAAAAACATTACATATAATTTAACTATATAAAAAATTACACCAAAAAGGGGTTTTGAATTGAAATTCAGCATTTTCACCGTTAATCCAAAAATGATGATCCTCAAATTAATCCCAAAAAATCCAAATAAGACAATTTTAAAATTATTAATTAAAAATAAATTTATTTTCATCACATTTAATTTATATTTGTTTCTAAAATTAATTCTTTTATTTTTTATAGAACCTCATAAAAGGTATTTTCTTAAAAAATAATTTGTTAAAAAATATAAAAACATTTTACAAAAAAGTATATATTTACTCATAAATATGTTATATTTATAGGAAACCATTATAAATATAAATTAAAATGAAGTTATCACTATTAAAATTAGTATTTTTAATATCTATGTTATAACAATCTCCTTTTAATAATTAAAATTATATAGTGATACATCGTAAAAACTCAGTGTTGCATGTAAGAAAAGCCATGTCAATGTTGTGTGAAGCACATGATAATTTTTTTTGCATTTAGTGCATGATGAAGTTAGTTATATATATAATCGGAGCCCACCATTTTTATTTAATAAAACCCAATTTTCTTAATTGATTGAAATAAAAAATATCAAAAAGATTAAATTAATTTGAAAGAAAAATATTTCATAAAATCTCATAATGTTACATTCTTCTCCCATAAAATGAATTTTTCTCTCAAAATTGATTTAGTTTGTAAAAGTTTTATTACTTGAGAGTTCCTTTTATAAACACCCACATCATAAATATGGAAACTATAATATCCATTAAAAATTGAAATTTGGAAACATAATTGTCACCCAAAGTAATTTATGACTAGGATTCCACAGAAGAGAAAATAGAAGGAATACGAAAACATTGACATGAAGTATATATATAACTATTATGTTGTGATGGAGATTGAGAGAGAAATTTTATTATTAGAATTTTTTTTATCATTAATCTATAAATCAACTACAATCTAAGGGACCATCTGATTCATAAAAAATAATGGTTTTAGGCTAAATCTTTTTCAATATCCATTTCCAAGATCGATGAAATATTTTACTATCTACGAACAAAAGTAAATATACATATATAACAACGTTCAATTATTTTATACAATATCACCCTTTTGTTTTTCCATTATCAATTTCCACATCATATTTTACACAACAGAATGATGTTGAATTTTTCATTACTAATGAACTAGTATATCATGAGATCCAAAAATTGAATTATAAGTCAATCCATCTTCCCTAATATAACATCATAATGAAATAGTTTGTAAAGGTTATCCATCACGCATAAATCCAGATGTGGTTAGATATTATTTTAAACTCATAAAAATAATTTGGAGATTAACTTATGACCTTCCATAAATGGTTAAATTTGTATCTCTTATAGAAGATGAAAATCTAATAAAATATAATGAATTTACCAAAACGTATTATATTTTATCCCCATTATATCACAAATTTTATCAAGGTTATCAGATTCCAAACATGTTAATAACTTCATCATATATTGAATTGAAACATAGAAATATTCTAATTTAAAATAAATCCTTTTCAAAAACATGCATGATTCTTTATTCCAAAGATTATAGGATATATTACATAAATAAATGGAGTTGTGAACATCATCCATGATGGAATTGACTACTTTTTAAACAAATCCATAATTAATTCTAAGGTAATTTATACTATAAAATTTTCATTTTCCAAATCAATCATCCCTTTATCCAATTTCAAGACAATTTTATCAACATCTTGAACACATTTGGGGTTAACTTCCCTTAATCAAAAAATAATTTTCTATTTATTCATCACAATTAAACATATCCTTTTCAATCATTTATAAAAAATTATACTGAAAATAATTATATATTTTATTATTCATATTACATAATCATTTAATTCCAAAAAATATTAAATTCAATTATCCAACATTATTCTTAAACCAATACTTATGATTCATCATATTATTCCTAAATAACTCTCTCTTATAATATTAGATATGACTAACATCTTATGGTTTCTTATACAAAATCAAATAATTATTATTACATTTTATATAAACAATATTGGAAGAACAACCCATAACAGTTAAATGTTTTTTACATTATTCTTATCTTCTAAACTATATCAAATAGGAATACCACCATCCTAATTCTATTCCTGAGGTTTTAACTTAGGATATCTTTTTTTATAATTCCCATAATTTCCAAATATGAAACAGTTACTGTTAACCCTATTCCTTCTAGTTACTACTATTGACTAAGACCCAAAAGCATAGTGTGAGAAATAGTTATCAATTTAAGAAACCATATAATCAAGAATATTTACATATATGATGTCTAAATAATTAAAAATAATTATTTTATCTAAGTCACATTAGGTTTAACCAAGTTTATTCATACTCATATTCTTTTTCAGCCCTTCATGGTGGTTCTAAAGGTGTCTGTATATTCCTTATGCATATCTCCCAGGAGTGTTAAACATAGTGAGCAGCAATTCCCATTATCGTGTACAATGTTATGCTTTAGTGAGGTCGGACAAACCATGTAAGAGTTTATATACCTTAGTAAATCTATTAAATAACTACATAAAATTGTAGTATCTAGATAGGGATATATTTCTAGAAAACTCTTGGTTTATCATTTATCAAATCTCAATAAATTTTTTTATATGTTTCCTCAACCTTAATCTAATCATTAGAGGAATCCCCAGATATATCTTTATAATTTTTTCTTGAGATATCAATAATATTTTCTCAACATAGTTTCTAATGGATGACTAAACCTTCACTTAGATACGAACGATAACAACCCATTAAATAATTTACATAGGCATTACATCAATTTTTTTGAATATATAAAACATTACACATGTAGATGACCAAAGACCAAATTAGTTTAGTGAAATTTGAAACATGGAATTAAAATATTCTATCTCATCAAAATAACATTAATGATTCCAAAATTATCTCCTCCTTATAAATTATAATTAAAAAACATATTCATAACTTAGGGAAAGGAATAATAGGAAATGTATGCGGTTAAAATCCCAGTAATGGTAAATAAGAGAATTACGTTATATTAACATGAACTTAATCATATTTGGACATGAGCATGACATTTGAAGATAATGCATTATAAATGAAATATCCAAATGATGAGACCTAAAATAAATATTTTTAGTTCATAATATATGAATCATAAGATAATCTAGAATATAATCTATGAAACCATAACATTTGAACAAGACATGGAAATATTTTAAACACCGTAACTTATAACATTATAAACATGTATAAGTATAAACAAGTTCACTCATTAAGTTAAGGAAAAGAAATTAGTCCTTCCAATTAATTTATGTATATGAAACAAGTTCCACACATAATTATAATTAGGTTTACACATAACATTGTGAACATGTAATAATGTTTGTTTATAAACTAAATAACATGAAAACAGCTCAATGAATAACAATGTGGACATGTAATAAGGTTCGTGAATTCCATTGTGAACATTTAAATAGGATCATTCATAACTTTGTGAAGATGTAATAAGGATCACTCATATAATAATGAAGATTTAATATGGTTCCTACATGTACTTATGAACATGTAACTTGGTCCATTAATAACATTATTAACATGTAATTGGGTACATGCATAACATTGTTAAAAATTAATCTGGTTCACTCAAAGACCTTATACTCCCGAGTCATCCATCATTAACCAATGTATTTTAGTAATATATAAGTCCCACCATAACATAATAAATGGTTAACAAGATTATAAAAAATCATCATTTCATAACCCATTAAAAGAAATGAGTATCATTAAAATTTCATCATATCATAACTGATGGAAAATATATATGGTTAATAATTAATATGTCATAGAATAACCCTTGAATGAAAGTGGGGTTCATAATAATTTATCATGATATAACCCATTGAATTGAAATGGGTTTCATATGGATATAACACAAAGAATAGTAATAGTTCTATATAAACAACAAGATATCCCAACATAAACCATTTATAGAAAGGATATGAATGGAACCATTGGATCATTTCCCATTAAGACTTGAGTAACATAAAAATATTTCATCTTATATGGAAAATAATTCTGAAGTATCCTTTTAAAAATTTTAGTGTAGAAAATATCATTTCTTATGATTTTTTTTAAAAAATAAAAACTTTTAAGAACTATATTCTTTGAAACTACATTGAAAACCTATAAAAATGTATTCATACCATTTTGAAATCCAATTTTTTTAAAAACATATAAAATAAGAATTATTCATTAAAAAATATTTCTCCGAAAATACTATAAATACATGTAGATGAATCTTTGATATCATTGAAATATAATTCATTGAAAATAACATTTTGAAAACAAATAAAGGATGTTTTGAAAATCATTTAGAACATGTTTTTGATATAAAATATTTTGATGACCCTTTTTGCTTGAAAAACATTTTATAGTGAAAAAATTTCTAGAATATGAGGAAAAAATTTTATTTAAAAATATAACCTTATAAACTTATGATGTAAGAATCATGAAAATGGAGGGCAATACAGTGGGTTGGTTTAAATTTGATGAACATTCCATTTTCACCTGAAAATTTCATAAAAGTTATTTGATAGGAAAAAAACCAAATGATTAAAAAAATAAAGTTAATACATGGGTAAAAATATAAGTTTAACATTATATGATAATATTAAAACATTTTTGAATTTTTTTTGATAAAATATGATTTTTAAAGAACAAAGATTCTGGCTGATATGATAAATAAAGATATATTTTTATAAAAATATTTTCTCTATTTTCACAATTACAAAAGGGTTTAAAAATGGTACCATCACTTTTATAAAACCTGAATATCTATATAGTAATAAATATAATTGTATTTCATGAGATATGGATCATATTATCTCCTTAATGAATGCAAAATCATATTCAATCTTGATAAATTTTGAGATTGAAGCTATAAAATGGTACCACTTTTGTAACTTTAAATCATAATAAATGGAAATAATAATATTAAATTTTGATCAAACAATAATTAAATTACTTAAATTGAGTATATATCATGTTAGACAGTATTATATATACTTCAAGGAAAAATATTGGTGTATAAAATGTCATTCGTCTCAAAGACGTTAAATGTTTCAAAATTACATTATCGAATTTCTATCTTTTGAAACAAAGAACAATTGAAATAATTATAATAAAAAAGATTTGTAAATACCACAATATTTATTTATAATAATCATATAAAACATGTTTGGGAAGTAAATACACTTCACAAAGGAAATATGTGGTGGATAAGAAATGTATCTTACAGAAAAAAATGATTGATGAAACCCTCTTAAATTTTATATCGAATTTATTTTTACATGATTAATCCTCCAATATAATAAATATATAGTTTATTACAAATATAAAATAACTAAATTATTATATATAATACAATATATGTTTCAATTATATCTTTATATTACCCATTTATTAAAAATGTTTTGTTAATGTAATGTTTTGGGTTGTAACTACTTTGTTTGTCACTAGTCACTTGACATGTTTTTATTGAACCTATTACATAGATAATTATTAACATATTTAAATAATTTAAAACAAAATTTATATATAATATATATTCAGTATATACAAATTTTTAGTAATATATAAAATATATAAATACTAAATGAAATACCCCATTTATGGAGACGGTAGGCCGTACGTATGCATGAACGCTGCTTCCGTTTTACTATCGCATTAAAAGAAATAAAATAGATGAAATATATATATAATATAATTTAATAAATATTTTTATGTCATATATGTTGTATAATTTTACTAAAAACATTCTTAATTCATTACATGTAATGGGTGAGTTAATCACATCACTTCGAGGAGGTGGTAGTCCATACTTCCCCAAAAGAAGTTATTGCAGTTTCAGAAAATAGAAATCAAAAAGTTATGATTTATATTTTTATTTAAGAATTACATATAAATCATAAATATTATATATATCATATGAAAACATATTTTCAAGAATAATGGCCATCCGTGGGAGGTGATGAAGGGAAAACAAGAATACCGTTTCATGAGGTGGTAGTCTGTTGTACACAAAAATGTTTTGTTTGTTATCCATTACATAGAAGTGTGTGTATGTTAATTTAAAACACATAATATAAAACAATTTCAGTAAATTTTGGAATCATTTTATTTTATTTTATTAATTTATAATAATAATTTATCTTGTGGGGAAAGATAATAATTGAATGAAGCTTGAGCAATGATTTCACCTCTTCTTTGGGTAACACCTTTGGGTTTGCAGCAAAGGGATTACATGGATAGAATTTCACCCAAAGATAATATTCAAGGAGGATGGTATCATTGTTTTATATTGAATTTATACGATATTTTATGAACCTATCTTTTTGAGAGTTGGGAATATGGGGGAGGGTGGAGTTTCTTTTTTATAGTAGAGGAGGAGTGACATTCTTGTAAATACAAACTGCTAATAACTAGTGGGATGTCTAACATACCACATGTGCTTAAAAAATAGAAACATAATTAATTAAATATAATTTATGATTGAAAAAAATATTCACCACTCAAAAAATAAGTGCATTTTTATAATTTTGTTCCTTACCCTTTATGCTTCCTTATATTTCATATTTTGGTTTATCATTTGGGTAACAACTTTTCTACCCTATGTAATTTAACCATTAAGAATAAATTAATGTTTGATTTATTATAAAATTTAAAACTAAAGAATTATTAATTTTATATACAATTTACAAAAACAATATAATGTGTGTTGGAAATTATTTTTAAAACTAGTGCATGTATGGTGCAAAAAAACACTACCTTAACCTGAAATTTGCTAACAATGTTTTTAAATTTTAGGGTTCAATATGTTCATTATAAAATATTATTTAGTATATTAATAGAAAATATTTTATATTTATTAACATATGAAAATCACTTTTCAGAAGGTAGAATTTTTATCAGTTTTATATCTTTTAATAAAATAAAATATATTCTAAAATAAAATTATGTTTAATTATCAAATTATTTATTTAATAATAATTAAAAAAATTAAAAACATCAATGGGTTTTATATCAATTAATTTTAAATATTCCTGAAATGATTTATTAATCTAATAAATTAACAAAACAAAATAATTCAATAAATTTAATTTACATTTTAATTTTTAGCATTTTTTATTTTATGTAAATATTCAGTAAATAATCCATGTATTAGTGTTTGTCAAGTATTTAAGGTAAGTAATTAATATATAAAATTTATTTATAAAACATTATGATTACAATAACTCATTTATCTTTAAAAATTATATGTATAACCGAAATTATTTTATTTTTTCCACATCACATTCCTTTATAAATGATAACATTATGAAATTCCCTTTTTGGTATTTTTTCTACCTTACCATATAAAATAGGAACCTTTACATTCTATTAGCCCAATAACACATATAATTAGATACAAAAATGGATATAAATTATATATGGGCATAAAATGGTTTTTTACATCTTTATAGGTCATTTTGGCACTAATGTTTAACATTTAGTTCCTTGGGAACTTAAATTTACATTAATAACTATAATTAATTTTAATCAGTTTTTCGAATATTTTATCCAAAAAAACCGGTATTATTATGTTATAAATATAATAATTATTTAATCCTTATGTGTTAGTTTTTCAAAATTAAAGTCATATGTTGAAAAATAATGTTTAATGCTACCGCCACAAACATGTAAAACTATGTTTTTAAATTGAGAATGTTCAAAAGTTCATTAATATTTTTTTATAAATTAATTATAAAATTGATTAAAATTACCTAAATTGGATTAATATTTGTATAATTTATCTATTATTAATTTAAAATAAATTTAAAATATAAATTATCTTTATAAAATATTTACATAAAAAAACATGTTTGAAATAAAATTCAATAGTTTTCACTATTCATATGAAAATTTAGTTCCTCAAAAAAGACCAAAATTCACTATAATATAATTTTTTAATTATGAATTCGAAAATGAATTTTTTTATCACATTAAATTTAAAATAGTGTTTAAAATTAATTTATTAAATTTTCACAATACAAAACTATGAGTTCCTTTGATAAAATTGTATTTTTAAACATAAAAATACATTACCAAAAAAATTATATATTTAATTATCAATAAATTTTATTTATATTAAACTATTATAAAAACAATTAATAAATTATTTATTTGTATTTATATTACTATGTTTAATTTCTAGGTTATATTTATATCATTTAAATTTTTATAATAACAATGTGATGATTCACAAAAAAATAGTATTTCATGTAACACATGACAATCTGTTGTTATGTGCAGTGAAAGACAAACATTATGTTTCATGTATTGCACGATTAACAAGTTATTTAATATAAATAAATAAAAAATTAGTTTTTTAACATAAATAATTATATTAAGTATCTTGTGAAATGAAAAATACCAAATAAATTAAATTAATACAAAAAATAAATTTCACATGATATCAAGGTGTTACAATCCACCCATTATATATTATTTTCTACAGAATAATATAAATTTTTGAAAGAAAATGGGTAATTATAATATTAAAATTATTTATCGAAACATAATTTTAAATTCATTAGCCCTCATTTGAAGGGATTTTCTAAGAGATAAATTTGATATGAGTGGGAATATTTTATGTTTTGATTTGAAATGAAGGAGGTTGACTTTATTAAGAGGTCGAGAATGGAAACATGATAGATGTAATAAAAATTGAAATAATAGAAAAATAAATTCCACATATGGTCTAGAAATTAATTTCAACTATCTTTAATATAATTATCAATGTGAATAGTCATCATCTGATTTGATTTTTAACGGTCTTGATAACAAATATCTTGAAACAAAATAATAATAAATACAAGTTAATTTATGTTATAAAATAAATTTTACTTTAAATAAATTAAAATATTAATTATAACAAGTTGGTTGATCATCAATATTGATCAACTGTTTTTATAACTGTTGATTTTGTATCTATACATTGGAGAAATTTTTATTGAAATAAGTTTCTATATATGATCATTTACATTGAAAAATTATGACATATTTTTCATTAAAATTTCGTTTTTTCTACATCATTAAATTTATTCCCAATTCATATTTATAGGATTTTTCCTATATGATTTATCAAGAGTAATACCTACATGTAAGTTAAAGATTTATTGACCATGTTTATAAAGTGTTGGGAAAATAATACAATGAGTTTATTATATATCAAATCCAATTTCAACTATATATAAATATTCATCTCATTAAATTTCATAAGATAAGACTCATAATAATGTGTATATTAATATAACATTTAGATATTAGATCATGAGTTTTCATCATGTCACTATTAAAAGGAAGAGACTTGTACATATTACTTAAAAAATTGATTATTACATAATTGAATATTAAAATAAATATATTCAATAAAACATTTAAAATCCCATTTTGATTAAGAATATTTTAGGTCACAATATTTTTAAAGGTCTTCATCTTCATAATTTAATTGAATGGATGACCATTTTTCCACTAAACAAAGTGATTTGATTGATATATCATCTCCTATATCAATAATCATCCATTAATATTATGAATGGAACGTTGATAAGAATTATTGATTTATAAAATTTCTATTTTTATCATTATTTTATTTATTTTTATGAGATATTATTCATTATTATCATTAATTTTTCATTTTCTATGATTGTTAACTATAAATATGTTTCACAAGATGTATACCATTTTTCATGTCTTAGGTAGAGGATTCTAAATAAAATAAGACATGATAAGTATTACTTACCCCTAGTTTATTACATTCAATGGTTACATAAATTTTTTATATGCCATATGTAATTTCAAATAATGATATATTTTTTACACATCACAATTAAAATAAAGGTATATGAAAATTATGAATCAAGATATTTAAATCAAACATTAATATTTAGTCATGATAAAATAATTTCAACTTGTTCATTGGAATGTAATGTGATTTAATAATGTCAATGAAACTTAGTAGAATTATTAAGATAATGTAATATTTTTTTCATATATGTATATTTAGAACAATGAGTTACATAGAAAAATTGGTATTATAATAGGATCAAAAACAAGAATATCTATATGAAAAATCTATATTACTAGGTTTTGTGTATCTTAAAGATATTACAGAATACCAATTAGATATTTAATCTATATCTAATTAAATACGAGATTAAATAATCTCTTATTTTGTTATATCACACAAGGTGTTATCATAAATGGGAAATTATATTGTATATAATATAGAACCACTCAATAAGGAACTAAAAAAATTGACCTCAAGAGTATACCAGACAATGAGTTTCAATGATATGATTTTAAAGATAAATACATTCCACTTGATTATATAAGTATCATTTAAAAATATCTCGAAGTGATATTAGGGATTAAATAATATATTTTTATAGTGAATAATAATAGGATAATGAGAATTTATTATAGGATATCACTCCAAGATTCATAATTTTATAGAAATTATATATAATTAATTTAAATAAACAAGGCAACAAGCTGGTATTTTATGAAAATTTCCCTTCAAATATATTTATATTCTTTGATATCTTGTGTGACATGAAAACACATATTTATACAAACCATGATATACTATTTAAAATATTATTATTATTTTATTACCTTTCTATTAAATTAGATGTTACGAATAGGATTAAATACATTATGAGGTATATAAAAATTTCATACTGAATAAAAATAAATATTAATTAATCACTCAATATTGAGTAATTTTATTTTATTCTTCAAAACTATGTGTTCCTGAAAATTGATTTTTTAATTATTTTAAGATAAAATGTTATATTTAATATTTGAATCTGTAAGATTTTATATCTGATAAGATTAAATTCATTTTTTCAATCCACATATCAAAATAATGTTTGGGGGTGAAATTCATGTATATTTATAAAAACATTGATTATTAAAATAAATAGTAAAAATACATATTTTTATAAAACTATCAAGTTTCATTTCATATAATGTATCGTTATGATTTATATATTACCAAATAAAAAAATATGTATTATTTAATTATATATAATATAATTTGATTCATAATCAAAAATTATTTAATTATAAGTACGATTTTTTTCTTAAAAACACAGATTTCTAAAAACAGTTTTTTCTTCGAGTTTTACAAATTTAAAAAACAAGTAATTTATACCACTTATATAAATTTAATAATTCAAATATATTATTTATTTAGAAACAGTTTTTTCAAATTTTTAAAATTGTCACCTTTTATTTTTTGTTACAATGAATTGTAACCGTAGTAAAATTGATAACCATTATAATTGGTATATCAAGGAAATCGAGGATTAATATTACTGATAAGTCCATGGTTAATTATCACAATTATTATTTGATGAATTTAATTATAACCTTCTCACCATAGGCAGAAATATTTGATTCTTAATGTGGACATTTCCATGAAAATGTATTATATATTAATTAAAACATTAGATGTGAGAAAATGTCACTCTCTTTGTTATAAACATCATTTTTTGTGAAAATAGGGATAAATATTTTTCATGTGTGAGTATTATCAATAATTGTGTTCCTAATAAAAGTATTTTAATGATGTTAATTTATTTATGATTTTTAGGAATTAATTATTTAGCATAAATACTTTTACAACAATGATGGAATAATTATTAAATTTATAGGAAAATTAATTAAATGCTATTTAAAATTTTAAATGTTTTATAATTATAGATATTTAAGCTGATATAGTAATTTCATAGATGAATTTTTTTGGGTATGTGTTAAATTATTTTTTAACTTTTTTTTATTTTAATAATATTATTAATGTAAATAGAATGAATAGTGTGAAAATTTTCAATAATGAAATTTTATAAAAACAATATCATAAAAATATAGAATATATAAAATGGGATATGGTATGGTTTAAATTTAATCCCTTGATTATTTATGAGTTAGTAGTTAACTCATATGTAAAATTATATCCTTTAAAGGGTCAATAATATGTCATAACAATTAATGAAAAAATATGTTAATAAATGTGTTAAACTAATAGACAAGGTCTAAATAGAACATAAACCTATCCACATTTAACAGTTGATGACATTTCAACCATTAAATTACATAGTTTCTAATTCAGGACTATTTTTATGTATTTTTACAAGAATTTTATTGTTATTTATTATATTATATGAAATTCCATAAGTTCCCCTTAGGGAAATTATAAAAGGAAACTTCATCTATCACATCACTAAAACAAAATTTTCATCTAGCATAATCAACCACATAAAATTTATCTTCTCCATTTCACTAGAAAAATTATTTATGTTCTAACCTTCCCAAAAAACAAACAATGGATCCCTTTAGAAGAGATCTAATGGATTACTTTTGAAAAAAAATGTATTCTCTCAAACCGATCAATTAATTTTTCAACTCTTCTATACCTCATTTCAATATATTATATTTATAAAAAAATAAAAACAATTTTTACCTCATTTTTATGAAATGTTATTATTATTATTATTATAACACAATTATATATCATAATTCCCATAAAAAAGAAGTGAATGTATCACTTGTGCATACGTGGAACGTATCATCTCCACATTGAGATACAACAAATTTTTCTTCACCATATTTTACAGAAAATAATCATGATTGTTTAATTTTTATATTATATAATTATTTTATAATAAATATTATAAAATTATAATACCATTTATAACTTATTATCATTAAGTCATTTTAGGACTGATAACATCACTGATGCGTACGTATGGACTACCATGTCCACAATGTGTTTTGATTAATTATTTATTTATATTTAAATAAAAAATTGATAAGGATGATTTTTAAGAAAAAACATTAAATTTAAAAGATATTAATAATCTATAGAAGTTATTTTTTTTACATTTCTCTTTTTATAAAATAGAATCGATATTTATATGTAGCTATAACCTACCATCTCCATGATTGGTGTAATTTATTTTTCAATCTCTACATTTTATGTGGAATTTTAAATATTATTATAATTAATATAAAATATCTTTTTATAATGATAAAAATTCTATAAATGGTTTTAATTTGATCAAAGTATACAGATAAGGACCATAGAACTAAAACATGCTAGGAAAATGATACATTTATCACATAGAACCATGATATTGATAACAAATTCGTAATAAATGGGTGGTAAAATTATAAATATTACACATAAATGGCACAATGAATATATGTTTATGGAACAATCATTTAATATTTTTTTATTTATTTTATACTATTTTTTTAAATGAATAAGGAACGATAAGAGTTGAGGTTTGTGTTTATATCACAAACTCATCATTTTTTAGGATTTTTTATGTTTAAGTCCACAATGGGGAATATTTATCTTCCATGGATATTTTTTTATAAAAATTATTTCAAAAATTTTATTAATATTATAGATAAAAGTTTTGGAGTCATTGTTACCCATATATTACTCAATTAAAATTAGTATGAAAGGAATCTTTGTGTTGTTTTCCAATTGAGTTACTTTGTGTCATTTCAAAAAACAATAAAGAGGGATTTTTTTTTAAAAATGATATAGCATGATAATATTTTCCAAGTGTCATGAAAGTATAATTATTTGATGAATTATTTATATGAATATATTTTTATTTTCAATTTACACATGTTAGTTGATAAGGATGTGGGTTTTTAATAATATATTTTATTTTAAAATTGAAAATATATTTACCTCAAGAATTATTCCAGGAAATTATTCTATATAATTTTTCTATATAAGATGAAATTATTTGATTTTAATTTTTTTAATGGGGTTATGATCCATGGATACCATCCTTATTAATTTTAGTTATACTGGATTTATTATAGTGATAATATGTTTATAAAAACCTTACCATTTTTCATGAGTTATACATTGATGAAATTAAATTATTTTATCCTTTAAGAGATTATGAATGTTTTTTTAACATTTAAAACATGTATTAATGATGTTCATTTAGTGGTGGGTGAGATCTATATCATGATCCAATTAATTTTGTAAATATGGATAACTCATGAGGTTAATATTTGTATTCATAAACCCAATTTCATTTTCACAATTTCTTATGTGGACATGGTTTTCATGTCTATATGTTTATGTGAAACATTCATTAATATACATAAATTTAGGTTTAGACCTGTATTTAATTATTATATGGTTATGCATGGAACAAGTATCATGTCCATATGTTTATTCTATGACCAAATTTATTGTCCTTAATAAAATATGTGGACTAGTTTCTATTTATAAAAGTTCACAAATACATGTGTTTATGCATATTTCACAATTCCACATTTTCTATCAATAGTACACACTCGCAGACTATTTTATTTTATTCGTTTTTGATACATGTCTCATAAATATCCAATCATTATTCCATGGATCATAGTTATGATATCTGATATGAAAGGTTTAGATATAAAATGATTATTTCATGTTATTACACCCATATTCTCATGTTATCCTTTTGTGATTACTGATATATCCCTCATTTATGCTTAATATTATTCTATGATCATCTATTATAATGTTTTAATTACCATGTATATGAATGTTGGTTTTAAAAATGACATGTTTATGAATGTTCTTTTTTGTGATGTACTTATTGGGATTTGATATAGATAATTTCTGATGTAGTTGTTTGTGTGTTAATGTTATTAAATTCACTTGACCAATAAGATTCTAGGGTGGATACAAATGTTTTGTAAATAATTTTCATGTTCATAGATATAATAACATTATATGAAATTTCAGGGCCATTATAGTTGGAATCATAGATTGGTTTATTTAAAAATTGGAAAATAGGATGAAAAAATAATAAAAATAACCCTAAAGATTTGTCTATGAATGGGAGCACATCAAATTTTTTTTGACCATGGATGACCAAGATTAGACATATGGTGTTGTAGAATGAAAATAATTTTAAATAATTTAATAATTTAATGAATTAGGTTTCATGATAATGTTTTTTTTCAATGATTATCATTCCTCGTAGTATGATTTTTGATTTTAATTAGTGGATAAAACAAGAAGGAATATTGTTCACAAAGAATTTGATAGCAATTATAATGATATTTATCATGAAAATTGAATTTCATAAGGGATTTAATGAAATAACTTATTCATATTCTCACTCAACCATCTTACGATATTATTGGACACACATATCATATTGAATATCTTAATCCACTAAAGAGGGGGAAACAAGTTATTGAAATATTTTTACAGCAACGACCACCATAATTCTTTGGGTCATGTGATCCAATAGATTCTATAAAATGGATCAGTGTGATGAAAGGGGTTATTTTGAGAACATTATCATATCATGAACATAAGGGTACGAGAACATGATTATATCATTAGAATATCATATCCTATATCAGAAAAATCATAAACATGAATGATATCATAAATGTTATCACTTCATAAGTTATAAATCATAATATAATCATAATCATAAGAAATTAAATCATAATATATGAATATGTCATGGAATTGTGTCATACACATCAAATTATAACATTATTAACATGTATGCGTAGAAACAAGTTCAGTCATTATGGTAAGGTCATGAAATCAGGCACTTATGTAGACTTATAGATATGCATTCAGGTGTAAATATAAGGTTGTAATAATTTAATAAGGTTTATTCATAACATTCTAAAAATGTAATTAGTTTCATAAATATCATATATATAATCAACCAAGTCAATTCATAACATAGTGGACTTATAATCAAGTTCACACATATCATTTGTAACCCATAATAAGGCTCACTAATGTCACGAACCAGACTGGGTACCTTAGTAAACTGATAACTGAGCTGGCCCTAACATAGAATGAATGGATTTTCTAATTCCCATGGGCCAGATACAATCACTTATCCTCAAACAATTTTCATGTTGGAATGATTTTTTCCACAGTATATAGCTGAAGTAATAAATGAAATTTAATATGTATATAAAAGAAACTCCATTAGGAGTAATTTACCAAAATATAACAATGTATAAAAATCCCAATTTTCTACAACCCAAGTACTAAAAAAAATGGAAATATCCCCAAGGTCCCTAAGGAAATGACTCAAAACATCACAAAATCAACCGCTCAGTCCACCACTAAGAGTACTTTTTTCTTTACTTGGATCTGGAAAAAGAAATTCTACAAACACCCAAAGGTAAAAGATTGATTTGAGCCTAAACCTAGTAGGATGCCACCAATTATTCCATAAAATATTCCAAATATATAGTATATAAATAAATTATTTCAATTTATACAATAAAAGGGGTTGGTAATTCAAGATCTTATTTAAAAAAGCATGCAATACTGTTACAAAATGATGGAAAATCCATTTAAATCATAAGATTTTCAAAAAAATGATTGAGTTTTTCTAAAAAAATGGCGTAAATAAGAATGTTAAATGAAAAATTTTATTTAAATCCATCAATGAAATGTAATGGAGTTTTACATCATTAGAATTGATTTATATCTAATATATAAATCAAAAACTGAGAGACATTGTTATCTTCAAAGAAGGTATGATGGTATTTCCTAGCTATAGGATTTCACACTCTCTATGTGATCTCAGTAAAATGAGTATACTCATATACCCATGACACAGGAAAAAGGCGTCTCATCACCCTCCCAACAAGGATGTTACCATCCACATGTATGTTTTATAATGTTATAATAGCATATGGTGTATCCAAATTACTCAGAAACTACCTAAGGATTTCATATTCTATTACATGATGGAAAATTTATTTTAAGACTTTTTAAAATCCAATTAAATCCCATTCATATTTTTCAAAATTCCAATTTTTTCATATTAAACCAAAATGGATTTTAATTTAAAAAATTCCCTTTTCACAAGAAAAAACCACTGGTTTTATTTCAATCCATTTTAATACAATTTCATAAGATTGAAATCCATTAAACAAATTCCATACATTTCAGAAATTCATTTTGCACAATTATATTCAACAATTTAATTGAAATAATTTCCATTAAATCCACAATTTAAATTATCCAAATACCATATGCAAACCTCAATTCAATGGAATTGGTGTATTTCCATATTTTCATTCCAAAACTTTTTAAATCTCCTGATTCACTAGAATCAGGTTTGATAAGTATAATTGATTGAAAATTTGTGTAATTGAATTTAAATCAGCACTTGAAATAAATCAAGAAATTTTGGAATAATCAATTTGGATAATCAGGATGGAACCACCTACCTTTCGCCAAAACTCAAATTCACAACGACACCCATCAATAAGAATGAAGGTAAAGAAGAAAATGAATATCAACTCAGAAAAAAGATCCAAAACCACATGGAATAGATCCAAAAAATTCAAGGTGATCCATTTAAAACCCATGATATGAGAAAGACAGAAGCACAAAGAACAAAGGAGAACACATACTCAAAAAGAAAACTGCATGCGTAATGATGACCCTAAGCCAAACAAAAGGATTCTGAAGGCCTAGATACGATTGAGTTTACCTGGGGATTGAATCAGTTCAAGGAAGATGAGTTTGGAGTGGATGGAAACTAAATAACCAGCCACACAACCTTTGTAAAGAAATAGTGTTGGGGTATTACACGATGTTTAATCCCAATACGCCTTGTGAACCCTTTAAATCTTGCAACTACTAAAAATTGCATCACCTCGACTTAAATTCCGACGCTTTGAATTAAAAAAAAATCATTAATTCCATTGCGACGTATTGTGATAACTCATGATGTCTACCCATCATGGAATGAAGCTGATCATGGCCTATTTTAAGGACCATTACACGTTGTGTAACCCTCTAGCAGTCATACAGATTACATTATCTTGAGGTTAGAATCCAAAAAATCTCTAAATTCACTATTATAAGAATCCTCCCAATCCAAAAAAACACAATTACCTATCATAGAAATTGGAAAACTAAGATTATTTTTAAGGAATACCTATCAAAATGGTAACATGATGTTAAAACCACCCCACCAAAAGAATGATATTCCCCCAGAAAGAGTAGGTAGAAGATTCCATTCCAAAAAATTGATGCCACTAATTTCTCATTAGTTCCTCACATTTCTACATCTTGTGATTATCAAAACCATGATTCAATTACAGTTGAACCAATCTATCATCCTCCCATGGAGTGCCTCATTCTCTATATCAACTACCATGAGTGTCTGCTCATTCAGAGATAAATTAGGTCCAATCTCAATATTACTCCAGACGAAAACATTAAATGGATCAAATAGATAAATTAGTAGTTTCAATACATGGAATATGTTATGTGTTAATGTTAGTGGAAGTTCTAAATGGTATGAAACATTCTATAATAGGTAAAAATCCTCAAAAGGTCCCACGAAACTAAGAGTAAGCACCCCTTTCTTCCAAAGCCATCGATGCCCAACCGGGGTGAAAAATTCAAGAACACATGATCACTAAATGAATACTAAAAATGTATATGACATTGATCGTCATAAGACATATATCAGCTCTGTATTGTCAACATTTTTTGAAAAAACATCTAAATATTAGCTGTCATCTCCTACACCAAGATGGGTACATACAAGGAACATTCACGAACCTCCGACTAGCACAACAGAGATATAAAAGGCTAACCATACAAGGCCTTCAAATGAGACATCCTTATCATGGAAAGGTAACTATTTATATAAGAGAACTCAACTATCCCCATGTGAAAATACCAATCCCCATCGAAGTCGACCACATAGGTGTGAATCATATCCTTAAGAATCTATATAGCTCTCAGTTTCTAACCATCTCACTATGGATGGAAGGTCATGCTCAATCAAACATGAGATCCCAGTGCCTCCTGAAGGCCTCTCTGAAAGTGATAGGTAATACTAGGCTCATTATCAGAGACTATAGTAGGTGGAATTCCATTCAAATAAATAATCTCCCTCACATAGTGAATTCCCAACACCATAACTTTTTTTGTATCATGAACATGTATAAAGTAATCTGACATGGTAAGTCTATCGATCAATACCATTATCAAATTATTCTTTCTCTATGTATGATTCAACCAATGAAAAATCCCACAGAGATGTCATCCCACTTCCATGTAGGGACTGAAAGTTGCTGTAGAAAACACTAAGGTTTTTAGTCCCCATCCTTAACCTGGTGGAATGTATAACAATAAGAGACAAACTCACTAATATCTCGCCTCATCCCTAGAAACCAGAACTATCGCTGGATATCATAGACCAATTTAGTAGTTCAAGGCTATACATCTCTCTAGGAATTATGACAATCCCCAAGCATGACCTTATTTTCATCTAAATGGACAATAAAGCAATTTTGATTGCATTCAACACACTTATTGGAGAAAAAACAGTGGAAAACTATCTCCCCACTATAAAGAGTGTCCCAAAGTCTACAAAATTCATCATCAATATATTGATCTTGAAGAATAATCTATAAAAGAGTGTATGATAAATGAATGATATCTAATGAATCTTCATCCCATTTCTCTTAAACTCTAATACAAAACTGTGCAAAAAAGTGAAATCAAATTATACTCTTATAAATATTCTTTCATTGAATGGTTTGGAAGGTTTATACTTAATGAGTCTACAATGAAATTCCCTTTCCCTGAGATATAGTAGGCTTCAAAGTTGAATGACTTTAGGTACCCCTCCCAACGCCACTGGGGAAAGATAAAATATTTTTGAGAAAAGATATAACTCAAGATTTTGGGGTATGAAAACCTAGTAAACCATTATACATAAAAGAGAATACCACAAATTCATAAGATCGTGCATCATATATACGTGATCAAGATCGTGGGTAGGATAATTCTTTTCACGTGGGATAATCTATAAAGATCCATAAGAGAATCCATGGTCTCCCTGAATAATAAGACAACCCAATCCTAAACTCGATGCATCAAAAAATACCACATTACCCTAACCAGCCTCGGAAAATTCAACAATGGGGAAGTAGTAAAAGGACATTTCATCTCAACTAAATAATTCAGAAATTAATCATCCCAAGAAAACTTCACCACCTTTTGGGAGAGGAAATTCATCAAATAATCCAACATTGAGAAGTCCTTCATGAACCTTCGGTAATATTTAGTTAATCCCAAGATTCCCTGGATCATATAGACATTCCATGGTCTCTCCCAAGACATGACAACCTTCAGCTTCTCAGGATCAACTAATATACCCGGTTCAAACACCACATGACCCATAAATTTCATTTCATGAATCTAGAAATAACATTTTGAGATCATGTTGTAGTGTCGGTGACTTCTCCGTAAAATCAAAATTGTTCGTAGATGATATACATTTTCTTACTAAGATTTATAGTAAACAAGTATGTTATCCACAAGGACAACTACATAATTATCTAGATACTCTTGGAATATCCTTTTCATCAAATGCATGAAAACTAAAGGATAATTATTCAATCCAAATGGAATAAAAAATTTATCATAATGGTCGTACCTTCTTTGATAGGGGGTTTTCTAAATGTCAAATTCCATTATCACCAGTTGAATTTTACCATATCAATGACCGGTCTTTGAAAACCACAAACACCCTTTTAACTAATAAAAAAGATCATCAATTTGTGGTAACACAATTGTTTTATTCACCAAACTCAATTGAACATTAAATAATCCACACAAATGAGAAGGTTACCATCATCCTTCATTATAATGAGAACTATCGATGCCCAAGTTTAATTGGTCGAGTGTATAAATCCTTTCTCAGGAACATCTTCCAACATGTAATTAAATAGTTTTATTTCAATTGGTGCAATATGGTAAGAGGGAATTGATATTGGTTGAGTACCTAGTATTATGTTTATATAAAACTCAACCTATCCCACCAGTGGAAAATAATATAAATACAAAGGAAACAATTCAGGATGCTCGACGATTAATGGAGGGAGATCCTCACTCATCGAATCCCACTCCAAATCAAATGAAAAAACTGACATCACATTCAACAACTCTGTATATGAAGGTCCATCTCTCCTCAACCTCTCCTCCCAATCTCCATGAAATACAAGAGAATCAACACTAGTCATAGTAATGTATACCTGTCAAATATAAAAAACAATCCAAGATTTTTTAGAAAAGGGATAATCAATAGAAAATATAATGTTGAGATATTTTATATCAAGAACCAGAAATCTTCTTGAAATCTTGACATCTGAAAGAGAGAAGAAACAAGAGCGACTACGAATACCCTACCCTATTTACACAACAAGGTGTGTAGTAATATCCATTGAAAAAATTAGTTTGTCCCTAGAAATATTAAGAGGATTAATAATATAGGATGAAATAAATGTATGAAATTAACTGGTATGAAATAGACAAATCAATAATGATTATTCTATAGTAATGGTACCTCTCATGGTCAATGATCCCATGTCTGATTCCTCTATAAAATCTTCCACTATGTGATGAAGATTTGTTCTGGATGTCTGTGGTAGGAACCCTTTCCTTCTTGATGCAACTGGTTTCCCCTAGTTATAAGAGGATATAATGATCCAATACCACTATGTGGAGTACAGAAATAATGAAGGAAGCATTGTAAGTTCCCTAAACATGCACAAAAGTTATATTTCTTTCCTGCCTCAGTGAAACCCCTCTTAGAATGTACCTTATTTCCACACTGATAGAATGTGAAAAAACTTCCTCTCAAAATTTTAGGAGATATGGAAAGAATATTCAGTCGAGATACATTATGTTAACTTTTTTTTCTTTGAAGAATCTAATGTTTCCACTACGGGAAAAAAGATATCCTATCAAGCCTGAAATTCCAACTAGTTGCATTTAATCCATCATATCCTTATATAACACCTTATCATAATTGGAAAAAAATAGCAAGAAAAAAGGATAATAGATATGTGATTGTTTTCCATCCTCAAAGATACTAGCCTTCATCCTTTCATTAGATACAATATCTGGAAAAAAATCCACTAGATTAGGAAAGAGATTTGAATACTCAATCAATGTTCTATTGTACTGCTCGAGCATGAAAATTTCTATGTTCTTAGCCAACACCATGGAATCTGGATTGAATGGGTTGGTGAAAAGAACCTTGATGTCTTTCACTCTATTCCCTAATTATTTCTTTTAATCACAATTGAAGCCCACCATCTTCTTCTTGGTCCTACCAGTATGAAGGTACAACCCTTTACCAGCATCATGCCTCATGTTTCAATAAACACAAACAAACATTCTATCTTTCTCAACCATTCCTAAACATGTTGAGTATTAGTTTATCCTTTGAAAAATAGTTGATTATTATAAAGAAAATCTTGAGAATTATCCTTAAGAACATCCCCCAAAGGATCCAAAACTGCTGCCTAAACAGGAAGTGGAGATAGTTCCTGTCCCGGAGCATGGAAAGTGAAAACCCTCACCTTAACTAGATTTTATTCTACTAGATAATTTTCTCCCTAAAATTAAGTAGAATATTATTCCCGGACCTGATTTTTATGTCTTCTCAAAGGCATGATGCCACACAACATAAACAGATCAAATAAAGACATTATATTAACACACAAATAGAGAAAAAATATAATTTACAATAGATTGAATGACTATATTTAGATTCTAATCTATCCAAAATAGAATAGGGAAAAGACTAGAACTATGTAGAAATACATCTTTCCTAAGAACCCCTATTGACATAAGTTTAGTTGTTGTAAGATATGGATAGGTACTAATATTAACTACCTTTTAATTATTAATATGATTTCAAAAATGTATTATGATTTCAAGGAAAAAGATCCACAACCTTATCATATACCACTTTGACGCAAACCATCCCTGATACCTTAGTAACATGATAACAGAGATAGACCTGACATAGCCCAAAGAAAATTATTGATCCCCATAGGTCATAAAATTACACCAATAATTATAAAATGTTTAAGTGGGAATTGTTTTTTCCATAATACATGGCATATGTAAGATAAGAAAATCAATATTAATATAAAATAAACTCCACTAGGAGTAATTTACTAGAATATTACAATGCATAAAAAGCCCAATGTACTAAAAAATGTACTACAAACAAGGAAAGTAGACCAAAGGTCCCTATAACCTTGAATCACCATGTTCCATGCTCAACAACAAGATCCACATCCATGATATCCAATTCCATTTCATTGACCTAGTTGAAGAATTTCTACAAACACCTATAGGAGAAGTAGGATGTGAGCTTAAGACTAGTAGGATACCAACTGAGATTCCATAATAGATACCAAATATATATAATCCCAGTAAAATATTTTAATTTTAAAAATAAATAGATTCATAAAATCCAAATAATATTGAAATAGAACATGATATACAGTTTCAAAATGATGGAAAATAATTTTAAAGATAAGGCCTTACATTAAAAGGGATGAGATATTTCTAAAAAAATCCTAAAATAATAGTTATATAATACATATTATATAAATTAAAAAATTTCATGTGAATCTATTGTACAAAATTTTAATACATTTATATCTCATATATAAATTAAGAACCAAGAAACATGGTCATATTTCATATAGGTACAATAGTATTAACCGACTATATGATTTTGTACTCTATGTGATCTTAGAAATACAGGTATACTCACATCCCCCAGACATTGTCTAGTGATGACTCCTCACCCTCCAATTGAGGATGTGGATTTCCGTAGGAATGTTTTAGAATGTTGTAATATTGTAGAGTGTATCCAAATAAATAACGGACTACCTACATCTTTCATGTTCTCTTCCATGATGGGAAATTTTTTTTAGGACTGATTGAAATATAATTAAATACCATTCTTCCAATTCAAAATGAAATTTTTTCCATTTAAAACCAAAAGAGGATTTAATAAAAAACATTCCCTTTTTACAAGACAAAATCATTGGGTATATATCAAACCATTTTAAACCATTTTCAAAAGGTTAAAATCCCTTCAAAACCAATTCAATATGTTTAAGAATTTAATTTCCCACATTTAATTATATAGTTTAATTGAAATAATTTCCATGAAATCCATAATTTAAATTCAACAATTTATGTCATAAAACTTCCATAAACACACACCAATTTAATTGAATTAAGTATTTTCCAAATTCTTATTCCAAAAACATTTGAAACATATTAATTAAATGGAATCAATATTGATAAATGTAATTGAAAAATGTGAGATATTGAATCTAAATCATAAATTGAAATAAATCAATTAATTTAGGAATACTCAGTTTTATAAATGGTGATAGAACCACCTACCTCTTTCCAAAACTCAAAACTCATAATGGAAACTCTCATTGAGAATGAAATTGAAGAAGACCTCAAAAATCATCCTAAAAGTAATATACAATAATAAAGTGAATATATCCATAAATTCCAAGATGATCCATTGAAAACCCAAGAAAGGATAATAATTGAAACATAACTAATGAGGGATAAAATTAATCTTTAAAGTAGACCACAAGTGTATTGAGGAACCAAAACCAAATTAAAGGATATCGAAGGGTTGGAAAGGTTCATTTTCGCTTAAAAAATGAATTATTTTGTTGAACTTGAGTCTAGTGTGGAAGGAGAAGAAATAACCAGCTACACTGTATGTTTAAAAAAAACACAGTCGAGGTATTACATGACCTATAATCCAAATACACATTGTGAAATCCTTAAATCTAAAAACCACTAAAAAAATCACCTCAAATTGAAATATGATTCTTTGAATTAATAAATGATAATAATTTCCATCATGATGTGTAGTGAAAACATAAGATTTGTACCCATCATAGCGTTAAGCCAATGAAGACCTATTTGTAGGAATATTAAATGACATGTAATCCTATTACACGTCATGTTACCATTTGGTAGTCTTCATAAAATGTTTATTTGAAGGTAATAATCCAAAATATATCTGACATCACCATTATAGGTATCCTCCCAATCCAAACACAACCCTACACCTTCAAAGTCAAGTAGAAACTATGATAATATTTATGGAGTACCTGTCAAAATGAAAACGAAATGTTTCAACTCATAACATTTTTATCAAGAAATCAGGTTCACATATAAACATATGTACATGTTATGAGGTCCATAAATAACATTGTTAAAATATAATAAGGTTATCACTAAGAAATTTATACTCATGGGTCGTATATAGTTATCCAATTTATTAGAGGGAGATACAGGCCCACTCGTCACATAATAAACTCATACATACATGTTCCACAATATAATAAAACTTGCATCATGTCATAACCCGTAATAGAATGTCGTATCACAACCCATTAAATGAAGTGTGTATCATAAATTTTTTATCATAAAATATCTTATGGAAAATATATAGGTATCGTAATTTTTTCATCCTTGAATAACTGGTGATGGGAAGGGGGTTTCATAATCATTTATCTTGGGATAACATATTAAATAGAAATATTTCTCATAATAATATAACATATGGATGTAGAATAGGATTAAAAAAATATATAAACCATTGAAGATGAATGTTTTTTTAGAAATATAACCCATAAAATAGAAATGGGTTTTAATAAACAAGATTCCATAAAAAAATAATCTATTCAGATAAAGAATATGAATGTATCTTTGGATCATTTAGTAGAAATCATGAGTAACATAAATGGATGTCATATTAGAAGAAAAATAATTTTTAGATATATTTAAAAAACATTTCCTTATCAAAATATCCCTTATTATTTGAAATTTTTTTTAAAAAAAAACTTTTTAAAAACCATTTTCATTAAAAATTATTTGAAAGATTATAAAATAATCACAAAAAAATGTGAAATCTATTTTCATTGAAATTTTAATATAGAATCTTGAAAAATTTTGAGAACTATTTTCCATGAAAACTCATAAAAGAAGATTGAAATCATTTTGAAAACCCTTTTCCTTGAAGATACATAAAAAACATATAAAATATTCTTTGGGATCATTAAAATAGTTTTCTTTGAAAACACCCATTTTTAAAACATAAAAAGGAATATTTGAAAAGCAGTCAAAACATTTCAGAACATAAATTTTTTAAGAATCCCTTTTTCTTCCAATTTTTTTAAAATTCCATAATACGAGGGAAGAAAATTATTTTTTAATTAAAGTTGTAATATTATGAAGAAAGAATAAAGGAAATGAAGATCATTATAGTGGGTATGTTAGTATATGACAAATATTCATTTTTCCACTTAAATGTTCAGTGAACTTCTTTGATAGGAAAATGAAAATAGGTTTCCATTTATTTTTTTTCGTAAAAAGTAAATACGTGGGTAAAAAATAATTTTACCATCATAGAAAAATAGTAAATGAATTTTCAATTTTTTTAGAAAACATGGGTTGGAATGAAAATATATTTCCATATAAATGCAAAAATAAACAAATATTTTCATAATTTTTTTTTGTTAATTATATTATGTACCAAATTGATGAAAAATGGTACAAATACATATATATAATAGGAGTGCCCATATAATGAGAAACACCATGAGATATTTTGAGATATGTATCATAAGATTTCATAATATAAAGCATAAAAATAAACAATAATTATAAAAAATGAGATTGAATATAATCTATTTCCACTTTGGTAACATTAAGTCATAAAACAATTGAATGAATAACATTACATAAAGATTTAAATATAATAAAAAGAATTAGTTTCAAGATATAATCATTTAAAATGATGAATATATGCATCGTAGAAAAATATATTTATATAGAATGTCATGCACGTCAGAGAAATGAAAATTAAGTCAAACATAATTTACCAATTTGGAATATTTTGAAACATAAACCCCAATAAACAATGATCATAAAATGGATACTTTAATTCCCATAAATTTATGAATAAAAATAATTGAATACATAATTTTTACTGTACAGACCATGAAAAATAAATTAGTAGTGAAGAAGACAATTATATCATAGAAATACAATGTGATATTAAATTTTCCTTACTCTAGGTATTGACTATCATCATACAGGTTCAAACGTCCTTTAATCCGAGAACTCCTTTTGGTTTTCACGAAAGGGATCCCTTGGATGGTTTTAGTCCCATGGTGAGGATTATATATTGAGGATAAGGATATAGACAGATCTATTTGGATATATAATGGTTTATCTAATGTTTCCTAATAGGTGTGAAGACGTAGGAGGGGTGATTGTCATTATATTAGAGTGAGGGGAAAAACATTGAATTTTTTAAAACAGGTTTAGTGTACCCATGATTTTACCTTACATAAGACATCAAAAACACAAAAAAACTCCATAATTAAAGGTGTATGGATTAAATATGGCCATCTAATGTGTTTTGGACAAGTTTATTTTTCATTTTGGACCTTATCATATAGTTTATTCCCCTGTTAATCTTATGTTTACCATAACTTCTATAATTAATTTTAATCACATCCACTAATTTTTTTGGTCAATTTTTTTTTTATGATTTTGTTAGATTATAAATACTTTATATATTATAACCATGTATGTATATTTTTCAAAATAATATTTTTAGAATTGGAATAATTATATTTAATGTTAATCCCATAGTCGTTCTATGAAAGCAGGGTTTTAACATGAGAAAGTTGAAATGATCATTAAGATTTTATATGTTAATTAAATAAGAAATGAATAAAATGAAAAACATTTCTTTAATAGATGCATAACTGATCCATTTTTACATTATAACAAATTTAATATATAATTATAATATATAAATAAATTATAAAAAAAATCTGTTTTAGGTTAATATTTATTATTTTTCATTATTCATCAAAAAATGATGTTTCTCAAAAAAATAAAAAAAATTCACCATCAGATAATTTTGATATTAATAATTCAAAAATAAAGTTTATTTTATGAAATTAAATTTTTATGAATATATAGATTTAATTTTATTATTATTCCTAAAAGGACATAAAAATCAGTTCCCTTAATAAAAAACATTTTTAAAAATATAAAGACATTAATTAAAAATAAATAGATTATGATGAATATGTTTTATTTAAATAAATCCATTATAAAAATCATTTTAAAATTATTTATTACTATTCACATGACTATGTTTAATGTCTATGCAATAAATATACTATTTAAATAATTATATTAATAAAATGTGGTTTCATTGAAATTCAGTGTTCCTTGTAATGTAAGCTACATTGTTGTTATGTTTAGTGAAATATTTACATAGTATAGAATTTAATGAATGTTTTACTTAGTTCATTTATATATAAAAAATATATATTGATTTTTTTAAAATAAAAAATACTAAAAGGATTAAATTAATTTGAAAAAATATTTTATAATATGTTAGGGTGTTACAGGGATCCTTGAACAGTAAGTAATATAAGAATTATATATAGGATCATCTAGTGATACATATGAAGGTGAATCCTATAAGGGACCCTAAAAATGTATTATGAAGCATATACATCCTAAATGGGATCCCTAGAAAGGGTAATAAAATAGATATATCGTATAAGGGATCTTCTCTCTAAAAACGTAAGCAGAAGCATCCTCTGTGGGATCCTCAGAAATAAAAAAACACATTACCTTCTCGGGCAGAATTCTATATCTGAAAATGGTTACATCCTAAAAGGGATGATATTAAGTATTTTTTATAGAATATGGATCATGTATTATATTTGATCAATGTTCTAAAACTAGGTTGTTTTGAACACCCAATACATAATTCTCATTTGAGGTCTCCCTCAAGAGGTGAATGAATTCAAAAACTAGAGGAAGACATATTAAATTTCGAGAAATGCTTGTAATTACTCCCACCAGTCCTAAAAACATTTAGGGTTTCACCATCATGATCTAATTGAAATTATAATTAGAGTGTAACACTTTTGGGACCAATTAAACTCATAGGGAAAATGATAGGAAAACCCCATGAATGCATGCAAGGGGATGGGTACACGACATGTGTATCTTGTTACAGAGAGTATACCCTACAAGCCCCAACTATGAATGTACATATTCTTTTACTTTTCTTGTAAAATCCTAGGTATAAGACATGTAGAATAGGTACACATCATGTATCCCAAATAAGTTAACTACCAGTGGAGCTCACATGGTCTGATCAAGTGTATCAGCTAAAAATGTATTGATATATGGCTTGTGACCCACATGTTTTCTGGCCATGTACTTTACGTGGAATATTCCTCTCAAATATGCATCTTGACAAGAAACTTGTCTATATAGTTGAGTCCTAGTACATGTAGTGTTAGGTCCATAAATGGAAAATACATCAAAAAATTAATCCTTCCTGACCATGAAGAATACACAGTAAGTGTTGCCTGAACAATTAAATGTATAGATTGCTTTTTAGAACTAAAAACCCTTCAAAATACCTTACACACCCATTTTATACCCATAAACATTCGATTAGATCAATAGGTTACATATGTGAGCAAAAAAGGTAATTTAAACCTGAAATTGGAGAATATAAGGGGTTATACTTGAAAAACACAAAAAAGACATACCTTTGGGAATAATCCACCAAAGCATCACATTTTTCTATAGTCCATGATTATCACATGATGATTCGCTATGTCCCACAATCCACTATGGTATGGATATTACCTTATCTCTTCCCCCTCTCCCCATATATCATTATTATCTCCCCTACATGAAGTAGGAACCTACATTGGGTATTTATATAGAATCCATAGAAAATAATGAATGTAAATAAAATTAAAAGAAGAAAATAAAATTTAAACATCAAGAAAAAGAAAAAAAGGGTCCCCGACCATACACTGTGCCCAACGCGAGTTTATGTCCCACCTAGAAAATTATTCTCATTCCGGAATCAATTATCAAGAACGAATCACAATACAAAAATCCACTATAAATATATAACAAAAACAAATTTTGGGAGTAATTTAATATTTAATATATTAAATATTAGATACTAATTATTCCTATAAAATTCAAATGGCTCAGAATTCTGCAAGAATTCAGTCCTATGGTAATCACCATATTCTATTACTAATATATCCATCAAAAAAAATTAGAGGATCATATTCTAGGATTTAATTACCATTTTATAAAATATAATCATCTCAAATAAAAATATCAAATTTATCTTCAACATTATAGTCATGAAAGACCTTGCTTCATGTAGATATAATGACATAGGGGTCTTATAATTATGTTAAAAGTGATTCATGGATGATAAATTCGTCTCATATATATATTTTTCGGAGTAAGATGTTATGTGTAAATGGATTGATTCAAAACTAATGGTTGTTGTTGTTCTTATGAAGTAGAAAGTATTCATGATTTTTTATTTGTTAATTTTTTTAAATTGTAAAATAATCCCTTGAAATTTAGAAAATACATTAAAATAAAATCATTATTTATTTTTTTATTACTAAGAAATCTCTTTACTTTTAACCATTCAAATATTTATAGTTTTTTAATGGTTAAAATTACTCTGACCAATATCTTTTTCTCTTCCTATTTGTCATTGGGAATTGTTTTTCTTTATTTCTATGTCGTTATTTCCCATATATGTTCTTCTAATTGGAATCCTAATTATGTGTTATTTTAGATTACCTTAATACATAACATTTCTATATTTTCAATATAATGTATTAATAACTCCTTTTATGATTTTGGATTCAACAATGGAATTGTAAATGAAAATAATTTAAAAAATCACTTGTAACCAATTTATCAGGGTGGTGAATATAACACACCAAATTTTGATGCAAATTTTCATAGAAACATATATAAAATTGTTCATGGATACCATTACATGAAACCATGAGTTTAAGAAAACTACTATATACAATTTAAAATATTATTATTTATTATTATAGGGTTAAAATAAGAATTGAATAACCACCTATTATATTTAACTCCCTCTCTCTACCTCTCTCAACGTGTAACATGTTCTTACTCCCAAACTGTTTTTAAATTTTACCAAATGAATAATGAGGATCATATACCCAGTTCTAATTAACTTTGAGTATAATATGTTCCCACTTTCTAACAACTTTTTTAAAAAAATTACTAATTAAATTATTCAATTTTATATTTGATATATAGTAAGCCTCTTCCCTGTTACTTTTTCCATAAATATATATGTAGAATAAAAATCATTATTCATATGGGTATAACATTCATGGAAATTATATGTTGACATGGAGATACGGTAAAAATATATGGTTCCTATAGTATTTTATAATTAATATAAATTAGGATATATAAATAATAAGATATTGAAGATTAAGATAATAAATTGATAAATAGAATAGAATTGTATTCTGTGAAGGGTCACGAAAAAGAATTAATGGAGGTTTCATGATACAAGAACTATACTTAACTATAATAAGATCCTTTTACATTACTTATCTATAATATTGATCCATACTTCAAATAATCTCTCCATAAGGAATTACATATAGTAAAAAATCATAGCATTATAAATACAACTATTAGGGATGATTTGGATGCTTTTTTTATTATCACATATTTTACAGTCATAACCATGGTCTATTCCTTAATAAACCGTGATAATTAATAAAAAAATTAATTATTTAATTTATAATATTTGATATATTATAATTGGAGCATATTACCATTGGGAGATTCTATAGAGATGATAAAATATATCTACTACACATTTTTGTCCAATCAACAATTCCTAGGGATGGTGAATCTTCAAATAGAAGTATCTCTAGATAAATTTTGAATAACATAAATTCAGAAAAATTATTAAATTCTATGTTTAACACATTATTATTATATTTTATGTGAGTAATAGATGATGAGGTTTATTCCATAGAAGCCTTGACTTTTAATTTAATTATTATTTTATCTATGTCAATAATTTTATTAATGGGTTATTGGAAAGTCAACATATATTGATATGTTATGTCCCCATCCTCTGTGTTTTCAAAAAATTATATTATATATATATTAATTTAACTCTAATAAACTTATATAAATTTACTATAATACATTATGAATGAATTTTTATCACTAAAAAAATTTTATTCTAGAGGTTGAGAATTGTGATATTTTGAGGATTACCCAGTATCTAAGATATCCTTTGTCTGAACAATCATAAGCCCTGAAATGATAAGCATCATATTGGTATACTATCATCATAAAAATTAGAATACCAATAGTAAATTAGTAACCTAAATTATACTTAATCTTCATATGAATTAATATAAAACTCCATAATAAAAATAATTATAAAATAAAATATCCCATGTGAGTACTGTACGATTTCAGTGAACAATTATAAAATAAAAAATGAATATATGTATTTTCCTTGAATCCATTATAACGTGAATGTTGTATATTATTGAGTCTAAATAATGGGAGAGTATCATAGATAAAAGTTAATACCACATCAAAAATTACTAAAATAACAAACTATATATTGATATACTCATAATAAACACACCATTGACTCTTATATCATTACTATTATAAATATTCAATTCCTATTCAAGGTCATGCGACATGTTAAATTAAATTAACCATCAGATAATATTAATTTTAGTATTTAATGATTTCTATAAACCCAATATAAATTTCCTATCAATTCACTACAAGTTTCAATAAATTATGTAAATGTTTACATGATATCATTACAAATTTCCATGAGTTTACTTCACATTTCAGTACTGAGGGCCATTTAAAAACACTCTTCAATGAAATAACTACTTCAATATTAATTCAAAATAATTATGACTACATCCCACATATAATAACAAAATCAACCCATATATCATAATCACTAAAATGAATATTTCTTACCAAATATTATAGAATAATATTTTGGACAACATCTTATCATATCCATTTTAATCATAATTTTTAGAATACAATATTCATAACCTCTCCATATTTAAAAAAATCATTATCATTAATAAAATGTTATTATTAACATATTAAAATAAAAAAATATATTATCCCCCTTTAGTATATAGTATTTTAATACACTTAATAATTAAATTAACATATAATAAATATTGAATACCACAAACATACACTTCTCTTGGAGTAAAACCACAAAGAAATAATACTCCTTATCTCTATAAACTTACTTGGAATACCAATTCCATTTACTTTTTTCGATACAATATTGATGATATTAAAATCGAATATAATATCCATTATTTATTTCCTTATCAAATGCATATATTTCTATACCAAAATGAAAATAATAATATTTATAATAATTAAACAACACTTTGTCCACAATCAACCATAATAATATTTAATCATATTACAAAACATCTTAAATACGTAATCATGTTAATATATATAACCAAAATAACAAAATCATGTTCATCCAAAGTGAATAAATAAAATAATATATAAGTTATTAAAACAAAAAAATGACATTAGATATAGAATTCATTTATTCAATGTTCCATAATATCACTCCTATGACTCATAGAAAAGTAACCACCAGAATCAATCTTCATAGTACATTAATACACATAAAATTACAATATAATAAGAAATAAGTATAGTTAATTATGGATACCATAAGACTAAATTAATTTCTTAACATATCAATGATCCAAGATTCTATATGATCACTCAGATTGAGAAATACATTAATGGGTTCCCAAAAAATAAATAAATTCTTCCACAATAAACCATTTCTCCAAATATTAGATGAATTGAAGTCTCATTTTCAATGGTGAAGGGTTCATATTAGTTATCTTTCTAAATAAACATTCCAAATGAATATTATCTATACATGAAACATAACATGTTTCTTTCGATCAAAGACTGATACAGAAATCATGACATGCTTTAATTTTTATATTTATAATAAATAACTATTTCTATATCAAATTTAGATATATTATATCTCAAACATGTTATGTTTTATTAAACTAGTTAAATTCTAATAAATTCCATCAAAACCCGGATAAATAACCATATCGTGTTCACGTCCTCACATAGATAAAAAATATTAATTAAAATTTAACAAAATCATGATAGGGTTTTTATATATTGTTCAATTTTTTCATATATATTTCTATTATATTTTAAAATATTATCCTCAAATCAAATCAATTTAATAGGTTATATTCACTAAAACATGGAATATTATAAAAAACTGTGATGTTTTATTCAAGTTATGAAACCCAATAAAACAGTAAAACTTTATACAATCTAAACCACAATCATTTTACCACAATCATTCAACATTTGAACTAACCATGTTATGTTTTTATGAAATAAGATGTGGTTTTTGTGTTACACAAAATTATAGAGAAATAAAAATCTTTAATCATCCCATGAATTTTCATACATATATAAACATAATAATTTAATGAAACAAAAAAACATATCACCTACAACTGATTGGGGTTTAGTTGTATAATTTTCGATAAAAAGATATAGAGGAAAAAATCCAATATCATTCAAAATAAGTTTGGAATGAATCAATGGAAAATTGGATAAAAATTAAAAAAAACATGCTTATTAATATTATTATCATGTGTTTTTGGGAAAAAACCAATTTATAATAATATGAATCTTTCATAGTTTGTTTATCTTTAGGATATATATTATTTCATCAAATATAATGAATTAATAATTTCTTCATGGACTTCTAGAAACATATAAATAAGAATTTTAGGGGAGGTTATTATTTTATGACCAAGGGATTTTCAAGAAACATATATATTGGACTGAGGCTCCAATACTCAATTTGTAGAACATATATTAATGAATTATCCAATTAATGTTCTTTATTGTTTCTCAAATATTAATTTATTATGTAAGTCAAATGTATCACACCCTTTATACATCATCTAACGATGTACAATTTTTTTTTGATTAAGTTGATGTAAAACGTGAGATACCCAACGTAAGCATCACATAAAACCATTTAATAACATAATTATATAATATCATTATATATATTTCATACCATATTACATTGTGAAACACATTTTTCTAACCACGATTTTGGGAATAACTATGAAAATATCTTACTTTAATCAAATCATCACTGACTTTATTTGATTTCACTATAAGATACATCATAAGAAATAATATTTTCAACCATAATGAAAATTATATTAATAAAAATATCACATGTCATTTTTTCAATTTTTTATAAATACGTTGTACTAAAATTAATATCATTTTTATAACCTCATTTTAGGCATGTAAATTCATCATTATTTTAAAAATTATTATGATATTCAAATTAAAAATCATAAGAAAAATATGGTATATTGTAACAAATCATTATTATTCATTATAAAAGGGGTTTCAAGATATCTTCATCAATAAAATTTATATTTATACAATAATAGGTATACACATACACTCTATTTAATAATGAAATAGATTGCATCCTTATGAAATACAATGTTTAAATTTCATATTCTATAACTCATTATTTTTTTAATTATTTATGTATAATGATCAAATAGAATATTACAATACATGAATCTCATCATTTCATGACCATAAATTTTTTAGTATTACATATGTGAATATATAAAATTTCAAAAAAATTTATATAAGAAATAAAATTAAAATTTCTTTAATAAAATATCTCTACATTATTTTCTTCAAATCCAACAACCCTTTGGTTGCTCATTCATGTAAATAACATAAGAAGATTATAATAAAAAGTTATTCACATGTGTGAAAATTTATATTTATATTTGAAAGGACACTTATATATTATACATCAAAAACATTAAAATAAAATGCATGTGTATATACATAAATACATAAATGCACATACACACGCTATGATATATATATATATATATGATTTATGTTGTTAATTTAAATTTGATCAATCTAGATAACAATTATATCTCCAATCCTATTAGTAAACTCTGTATCTATATTTGGTTTACTACTCATGATAATAATAATATATCAACAAAACCACAAATTCTATATGATAATCATTGATTAAAAATAAATCATATATTCACGTTAAAGAGGTTAATTATCATGTTTATTTTTAGAAAACATATATGAACACTAGTTTATTTTATTATTTGAATACAAATAATGATACAATTTTTGTTCACAAACTTTACTTCTTATGAATTTATTTATAAAATATAAATTGGATAAGTACATTCACAATAATGTGATTTTTCAACATATTTGAAACCTAATAGCATTAAATTATGTTCATGTTTTTCATACTTCAGTTATTTTATCAAAATATTTTTTACATTTTCATTTATAACTGAACAGAATATTTTTTATCACCCATATAGGATTGACTCCATTTTTATAATATTCAATATAAATACATTATAGTTACGTAATAACCTTTACATAAAAAAACCACAAAAATAACCCACAAAAAAAAAACAAAGCATCAAAAGAAAATTTATTACAACTTCTCCATTATAGGACACACATGTTGTTTACAATACAAATATATTAAGACCAATATGCAAAATTTCAGTAAAGACAACACTCTTTATCCATAAATAAATTAATAGAACTGATCATGAATAGTATTTTCAACAATGTTTTCCGTTAAAATTAACCATTAACATGCTATCATGGTACATCACTATTGATATAAACATATATCCCTAGAATAGACCAAAAAATATATTTTAGGAATTCAATTCCCATATGACTTAAATCACATTTCCAAAACCAATCCCCAAACACTACATAAAAATTTATACTATAAACATTTTGGATGTTGGACATTAAAGGCTTCTTGATGGGTGATAATATATGGTTTTGTTGTTATGTTTAGACTCCATCCATAGTAATAATGAAATTTTTTTCTTCGAAAATAAACTTTTCTTTATAATACTTATTTTTTCTATGTTTTGAAAACAAAACCATGTATTGGTATTTGTTACTAGAATCCTGATACATTGAAAGAGATTTGAGACTAGGTGACTACCCTTCCCATTTTGATGAATGAAAAAAGGATACATTATTTGGATCCATTGATAATATATTACTCAAATCACACTCCAAATACAGGTTAAACCTCTTTTTTTCAGAGTGTATAGTAGCCTTACCACACCTAGACATCACTTGGATTGCCTGTGTTTGGAATTTCACTAAAGTATATGATGAAGGATCCTCAATAGTGACCTAATAATGGGTGATGATAGGTAAGGATAGTGTCTTACAGAGTCAAGCAATTCCATGTATAGATCTTATGGACGTACACATTCCTTATAATTTGACTAAGGGACCCTACTATGTTAAAAGACACACCAAAGAATAACCCATCCTTTCATGACCATGAAAATCACATAACTAGGTTATTTTTGGATATTTTGGCCTCAAATTATGTCTGTTATAAGAGTGTACCCTCTATTCCTAGTGAATTTTGTCTATCAAGTGGCCCTGAAAATGGCCAAAACTAGAGAATCCAAGATTGTAATCCTACTAGTTACACTACTAGAAACCATTGAATAAAACCATCAATTAGATATACTTGGTTAATGATAAGACATTATCTATGTTGACACATGTACGTGCATAGGATGGATCTTTCAGGCTCAACGGGGAATCATAAGCCTGTAAAAAATTAAAAATATGATTTGGAATGTGGAAAGAAAATAAAAGGATATGAAAAGGGATATGTACACTAAATTATTGAATCTATATGGAATCATGAATACATTCATAATGACTATTGAAATTCATGATCCACAAGAAGAGGGGTAATAGTTAATTATCAAACTGGGTAATCTAGTTCGAGTATGAGTGAATGAAATAAAAGAATTAAGAGAGATGAATTAAAAAAGGTAAAAAAAATTTAGAGGAAAAACCACCTAAAAGAAAATAATTTTACTAGAATGTTTATGAAAACTTTGACAATGACAATAATTTCCCCATAAATGAAAAACATCACTATGAGGGTGCGAGAGTGAAGCGAAACAACATCGTAGATCATTGAGGGTGAAAACATCAAGGACGAAAAATGTATAATTAAGAAGGTTAATTTAGATAAAAATAAATCAAGGGAATAATATGAGAATAGTCCCAAAATCAAGGGATCTCATCCTCCTCCTAATAATATGCAACCACCATTGAGACATTAGAAACCATCAAAATGGGAGAATTCCACTTGAGATCAAGTGACATAACCTTTACCTTACTATATCATCCATATTAATAATCCTCTAATGAAATGATAGGATACTTAAAGTTAAAAATACATGTTTAGAAATAAAAATTTATATTCAAATGACTTTCTTAGATAAATTTTATTTTTATGTTATATAATCACCCATATTGAACCCTTATAATTCTTGTATCTCACTACTCTATTGTAAGTTAAAAATCAGAACATTACTTGATATCTTGAATCATCTTTATTAGTTTTTAAACTAATATCAGTGTAACTATATACATGGACTTCTTCCTCACTGTAAAATACCAAGAATAGATCCTTGTATCTTATCACATAACTAAAGATGATCTTCACGGTGAACACATTATTCTCACTAAATGATGTATAATAATAAATCTTTATATTCAAAACATAGTAGAAATCAAGAATAATACACAAGATGATTTAAATGATAGATTTTATTACTAGAATATTTGTAATATTTCATATTTATTCATTCTTTATGACTATATAAGGCCACTTTTCCATTGAATAAATTTTTATAGGAATTACTATCAACAATTCTTTATAAAAAGACTCTATGATAATTCATTTAAAAAATTATTGATATATTTTTTTAAATACAACTAAGATAATTATTTAGTATTTTGTACGATTATTTACACCTAGTATGTTGGGGATTTCCATGAAATGTTTCATTAAAAAACATTTTTCTAACCAATATGTAACTAATTAAAATGTTGGAATTACATTTTCAATGAAAAGTATTCCATCCATATATAATGACTATAATAAGGACACTCTCAACTTCAATTAACTATAATCAAGGAAAAATATATGAGGATCTAAAATCACTAAATAGGGTGAATCATTTCTCTTACCCATTTTGATGATTTTTTCGCTCTAAATTCACTACGATCAGCATAAATAATTGAAAATAAACACAATGTTTCCAATCTCATTATGAAATTCAATATCAAATAAAATAAATTAAGCATTGATAAATACTTAGACTCTTGAAAAGTTTCACCACAAAGTATGATTTACTATTCCATTCGATAGATTATGTGATATTACACTTCACATAGAATAAATTTCTGTTGTTAAATACAATAAAAATTAGAATTAATTGAATAACATAAAAAATTGAATATAATTGGGTATTTTAAAAAGAAATTATTACTCACATAAAACTATAAAAAAACTAGATTATTATAAGAATAATTTAAATAATATAGCTCAAATATAACTATTAATAGCATTAGATTATTTAAACTTTTTTTGAGTAACATATAATATTTTTTCTTGAATCATGGAATTTATAAAAGAATTTACATATAGGGATATTCTCTAGAGTATAATAGATTACTCCAAAAAAAATTCTATTTTATCCTAAAATGGTGAAACAAATATTATTTTCAATATATATTAAGGATTGAACTACCAAACTTAATTTAATATGTCCATGATGGTTTAATTTAATAACCATAATTTCTGAATCCTCTATACCGATCTACAGAAAACCCACTTCAAAAAATATTTATCACCACCCCTTAATAATCCATAAAAATTGGGAACCTATAACATATAGATAATAATAACCCAAAAAATCAATATATTCACACAATCTTTTCTTTTATATGATTGGTGATTTTAAATCCCAATAAAATATGGCTACAAAAAATAGATATTGTCCATTTGGAGTTTTTTATTTGATGAAAATACAATTGGCTCATTGTAATACTCCCAGTCTATTATTTTATTCAAAATGATTGATGTAGGTTTAATATTTTATATTTTATTATACATTGATGTGGAGTTTTATAACATGTTATATTAATCTTTATATGTGCTTCCGTATTTCAGTAATCATAAACTAAATTACATGTAAGTAATATATCCGAAGATGGTTTTTATTTATCAATTCTTTTTTCTCTGTCAAACAATCTAAAAATATTCCATATAAAATAAAAAATGTAATAATTTTTTATGATTTTTTAAACAAAATTCTACATGTAGACAAATTTATCTATTTTCAATCCTTATGATATGAATTTAGAAGTGATATAAATTATTATCACTTATTTAGTTTACTATTAAAAATTAATATATTTATATAAAATATTAAAAAAATTATAACAAAATATATCAATTAAATTACAAATAAAACATACAGAGACAATATATCCAGATTTATCCTTTCCAAAATTCCACTATAGTTAGTAATAAAGAAAATTTCGAACCTCAAACACATTCCCAAATAGTATATGGGTATATTATTAGGAAAATTATATAAATCATGAACAATGGAGTCATTAAATTATAGTATCACAAGAATAAGAATAAACCACCAATGAATTCCATCACATAATTTAAAAAACCTATAATAACAATAATGTATGTGTTGTTATATATAACAAGAGTCTCTAAAATATACATAAAAACCAAATTCAATGAATTGGACTCCAACATCAAACAACATTATGGCACATGTTTTTAATATCCATCATTACCCCCAAACATGACATTTAAATCTTGAAAATGTTATAAAGATGATTTTATGATAATACAAGTATCCTAAGTTGTTCATATCATTAATATTTAACAAATATACATTAGATTCATACTAATTTTCCAATGAATTCTTAATTATTCCTATTTAATTCCTATGCCAGAGAAACTACAACCCATCCTCACTAAGGCTCACTCTCTAAATCTGTAGACAATTAATATTATACAATAATCATGAAAAATATATAATATACGATACCTTTCAAATAATACCCAAATGAAATACTGGCACTATCACCCTAAAACAATATATCATGATGTTATTATCCCATATATATCAACATAACACAACCTCAAACCACTCGAAAAAATCACTTACTACTAGAAAAAACAATATTTTTATAGTGAAGTATCATAGAGTCCATAAAACTGATGATATACTACACTTTGAAATCTTAACTATATATATCTACATTATAACCATATTTATCCACATTTCCTATCACAACCACAAAACCATGTATAACAACTACAATCCATCAAAGAAAGTGATATACCTGTTAGAATGATAATGGAGGAGGAGTAATCATCCATATATATCCACAATGTCTAATATATTGAAGGGTATACCTACATTCCAAAACCCCAAAAGGTAATAAGAATAGATACATGACATGAGGGTGGTCTGAAAGAAATTTAAAACAATATTTGAATATATATATATATATGGATATATATGAAAAATAATATGTCATAGGTTTCACTTCCAATTCAACATATTATATAACCATTGTCATCACCGTACCATCACAACCACAAATATGTTACTATTACAACCTCTAGAAACACCATAAGCAACCACACACATACACACAACAATGAAACACTGTCATCCTATTTTATATTCTATTATCACATTTGAATTAATAAACTTATTAAAAATTTAAACTGTTTAACCATATTAAACACTAGGAAGCATAATCTCATATAATGACTTATTTTTTTACATTTATATTCATTTGTTATAAAAATTCAATTTCCATATTTTAAGCCACAACTTTATTTCACCACATTACATTTTTATCGGAAGACTTATGTTTACATCATAAACCATTCACCCTCCAATGTTTTAAAAATAATAAATTAATTCAGTATCATCCATATCCCATGGAAACTATCACAAAAATATTAATCCTCCTCATATTAAAACTTCATAATTTATATATAAATCATCATTTAATCCTCACAAAACATTTAAAATTGGACATCACAATGTTACTGAATATACTAAAATAATAATTAAAAACACATTTCTATAAAAATAATTTTTCATTGTGTTTTACATATTTATGGTAAAAATAATTTAATCCACTTATCTAAATTGAATTTTGAAAAATGGATTCCATATTTAGAAATATGAGGATCCATTTTTTTAAATAGGAACTTCTTTTTGTTTAAAATAATAGTAACAATGATAAAACTTCTCAAGTTGTTAAAGGGTGAATCCTTTAAATCGAGGATAAAAATAATTGATAAGGACATAATTATTCATCTTAATTATTAATAAATGATGAAAATATGAACCTCATTACCTTCTTTAGTTATTTTAAATTTTTTATTGACCCTTGTATAGGAAAAGGACTTATATATTTTTTAAACCAAAAGAAGTGACAAAATGTCACAAACATTGGTGTAAATATAATTTGTGTGTTCACACAGGGATGAAAATTAGTTATGAACAAATATCAATATTACTTTTCATCATAATATTATGTGAATCATGATTATAATTTATTTATACTATTTTTGAACTAAATAATTACACTATATAATTACACAACACTGATGTACCAATTATTCAATTTATATAAAAGTAAAATAAATAAATTAGAAATATTAAAGGATTTATAATTTGAGATAATTAAGGTGATACATAAAATTTATATATGAACATGGAATGTTATGTACATTTTAAAATAATTGCTTCTAATGATAAGTGTTTTCTATATGTTATTAAATTCAATGCAATGAATAATATTAAAATATTAAATGATGATATTTTATTAAAATAGTAAATTTTATATTATTTAAAACAACATAAAAATATTAAATGTAACGTCCCGACCCTAGTTACCCAGAGTCGGTGCATTATTACATAACATTGGAATGATATAGGGAATCATGTCCAGAAAGACCGATCAGTTTAGTAGCCTATGAAGTACTAGATACATTCATAAGTTTTACAGTACATCATGAAATAAAAACATCAAAAACAATTTGTCCCCTTTGAACACAATTTTATCCTTATACTATCCCTATAGGTCAACCATTAAATACTTCTTCACATCCTAGGAAAAATTAAACATAGAAAGGGATGAGCTCAGATGCTCAGTAAGGATAACAATATAGTAGAAACTTTGATAAATAAGAATAAAAATTTAAGGAAATGTATAAGAGTAAAACAAAAGCCTTTTAAACTTAAACATCAACATTGTATGGAAAAGATAAAAAAAATAATTCCATTTACCTATTCAGATGGATATTCTACTAGTTGAATAATCACATGCAATATTAATATCCACTTTCATAATGATGAAATGCATAATGTTAGATTTCATAACCACATAGTCCAGGCCTTGTGCCAAGACTACAAATAAGATTTTGTCAAGGCCTTATGCCAATACACCAGTTTGTCTCATGAGACATACCGATGCATAGAGGAGCTATATAGGGCTCTACCCATAACTTACTAAGACAAATGCATTCCTCATATGAAAAGGTTAAAACATAACATAAACATTCTTATAAAAACTAGAATTTGAAATTTTAATACTTTATCCATAAACCATGAATGGTATAAGAATAACCCATCGACAGTCAAACATATCACAAAACCCTCAATACAACATGGAATATTTGTATCATAATAAATCAACTTCAAACATGCTAAAAATCCATCAAAAGGAGGTTGACATTCATGAAATCAAAACTTTTTAAAGAGAAACGTCTCTTTATATTTTGAAATCATTTAGAAGTCATATAATTATGAAAGAAAACATTTATTTTGAAAATATTGTTATAAGATTCAATTGGAATCTTCAACGATATTATAATGGTGGAAAATATCCGCGCCTGCCGTATAAGATAAAAAATATTCTTACCTTATTTTTTTCGAAAAGGCCATAAAGTACCTTGTTTGGAAAATGACGGAAAGTTTCATTTCAAAACATATAATGTCAAATAAGGGTATAAATGACTTTAAAGAATTGTCTAGTTAATAGTAATAATGTTTTGAAATATATTTTTAAGAAAACATGGATGTGGATGATAGAGAGGTCCCTGTGAATACTTACGTAAAAGAAACCTCGGATAATAAAGAGATTGTGGAATTAAACCTTACCTTGTAATTTTCATTAGTAGATGGTATGTTAACCTCTATTATAATAGTTAAAACATTATTATTAAATTATAAAATAATCATATACGAAAATATGATATCATATATGATTTTATAACATTGATTTGTTAATATTATTTTAGTAGTATCATCGTTTCGGGTGTTACCTTATTTGTTTTCCTTTATATGCTAAGTTAGGTATGCCATGTTTTTTACAGATAGGATGCATTTAATTCATATAAATAAGGATATTATGTTAAGAAAAATTATTTTTAATCATAAAATGAAAATTATTTTTTAATTATTACGATGGGGAATGAATCTCATCGCATTCGTGGAGACAGTAATCTGTACGTACGAACGATCGACAATATCATTATATTAATGGTGAAATCATATATAATTGGATGGTATATCATATATAAAATATAAGTAACATTTTATATTTATTATTTAATTTATTTATACTCATTATTATTCCAATCCAAATAATGAAGTGTTTGAATAACAAACTACACCACGACGTGGAGAAGGTAAGTCGTACTTACACACATATGGTGACTTTTTCATTAATATGATGGATATAATAGATAATATGGTTGTACCATTATTATAAAAACATCAAATTATTTATAAGATAATGGATTTATTTTTATAGAATGGAAACAACAAAGAATGAAGAAGTGGAATAAGAAAAGAACTTGAAAGAGGTGATGAAATATTTACCTCTTCTTCGAGTTATTCCTTTAGATTTGATCAAAAGGGCTCCATAGGTTGGTTTTCTGACCAAATTAAGTCCTATAAGACGAAGGGAGGAAAGTTGGGACAATATTTGGGTAGGGGTTGGCCAAGCCAAAAGGTTTAGAGGTGTGAAATTAAGAGAACGAGAAGTGCCCTTTTATAAGAGAGGTGAGGGTCACTTTTGGAAAATCTTGAAATATTATTTTTTAATAAATTAATTTTAGGTTTATAATGGCTCAAAAATTAATTATTTCAAGGATATGATGGGTATGGGTCAAAACCCACCCAACTAATAGGTTTTTGACATTTTTAGGTAACTATATTAACCTTATCTTTTAGATTAAACTCTTAGTTAATCGTAACAGCATGATTACTTCAAAAAAAATAATTTAATCCACTCTAAGATGTCATATTAAACTATAAAATTTTTGGAATTCATAAATAGTCTGAAATTACATTTATTTGGATATTTATAATATCAATTATTTTAATCTTTCATTGATAAGATAATTACTACATCATCATTGTGTCATAAATAAATTAAATTATTTAATGTCAAAAGATTATTAATAAAACAAATTATGTAGGAAATATTTTAATATTTATAATAAATATTTATAGTTGAATTTATATTGTGTGTAACCTTATATTAAAAACACTTTAGTTATTAAACACTGAATTTAACTCTTTTTACTCTTCTTTAAATAAAATAATAATAAATGTCCTAATCTAATCAAAGTGGACTGAAGGGGATCATATTTTTTTCCTAAAGTTTTCTTTGGTCAAATTACACTTATCCAATAGAATTAGGACATGTGTTAAGGTGATTATGATATCATTTTTACCCATAATTACCCTATTTACTTTTAACCGTGGTAAATAAAAGTAAAAAGACACTATTCACTGAATTTTTTTTATCTTATTGAACCTCATTTTATGTACTAATATTAACTTTGTCTCTATGATTTTTGAAATTCAATTCCCAAAACTGGTAAAGTTATGTTTTATGAAAAATTTCAATTGCTTCTAGGAGGTGGGTAAAAGACTGTAAAAAGTTCAATAGAATTTTTATAGATCTAAACATATTATGAAATGGCACCAATGAATTAAATTGAACTTATATAGGTATTATGTATCTATTTTGACCTAAAATAAATTTTAATAAAATAAATATTTATTTAAAAAAATTAGTTTTAACCAAAAACGCTGTGTTTTTCACTATTCATCCAAAATTGAATGATTTCAGAAAAATACCAAAAATTCACCCTAAGCTAATATATATATATTCCAAATTCAAAAATTAGATCCGTTTTGAAAAATAAAATTTATGAAATTTTTAAAAGTGGGTTTTACTATTCATAATGACTAGTTTGACTGGTCACAGTGTGTTAGAATCTTGAAGTTGCGTACGATGCAAGCTATTTCATTATTCAGATGGAAACATACCGTAAAATTTTGGGGTGTTATATTCATACCACCTTAAAATAATTTCTTCCCTAAAATTTCTAGAATACTACCGTACAAAAATATTTGGGTGGTTCATCATAAGTTCATTGGATTCCCATGTTGCCTCTTCCATCTTATGATTTCTCCATAGAATCGACGAGTCGTCCGGTTTCTTAGCACTAGTTCTCTGGTATCAAGAATTTTGACAGTATCTTCACAATATGACAAATCATGCTCCAGTTCGATTTCCTCATAGGTGATTACATGTGTTGGGTCAGGCATGTATTTTCTCAATAATGATATGTGGAACACATCATAATATTTGGAGAGAATTGGTGGAATTTCCAAATGGTATGCTATAACCCCAATTCATTATAGAATTTTTAAAGGTCTAATGTACTTGGGACATAATTTACGCTTCTTAGCGAATCGTATAACTCTCTTCCATGGAGATACCTTCAAGAAAACATGATCTCTTACATGAATTTCCAAATCCTTCTTTCAGTTATCATCTTAGCTCTTCTTACTACATTGAGTTTCTTTGATGTAAGTTTGGATAAACATCACCTTTTCCATTATTTCTTTAATACGTTATAAGCCTATGAGTTTTCTTTCACCAACATCATCCCAACAAGTTGGTGTGGAACATATCTTTCCAAATAATGCTTCAAAAGGTGTCATCTGAATACTTGAATAAAAGCTATTGTTGTAGGAAAATTCTACGAGAGGTAAATATTGACCCTATATACCTTTAAAGTCACGTGAGAAAGATCTAAATAGGTATTCTAAGGTTTGAATTGTCCATTCTGATTGTCCATCAGTTTGAGGGTGGAAAGAAGTGCTTAAAAAAAGTTCAGTATCAATGGATTTCTAAAGATTTTTCTAGAATCGTGATGTAAAACAGCGATCATGATTAGAAACAATCGATAGGGGTACTCTATGAAGTCTTAAAACTTTATTAATATATAGTATTGCTAAATGTTCAAGTGGTAAATCTTTTCTTATAGAAAGAAAATGTGCTGACTTGGTAAGTTGATCCAAAATGACTCGTATTGCATCATTCTTTTTAGGAGTTTTTGTTAGCCCCATGACAAAGTCCATCGTAATATTATCTCATTTCCACTCAGTTATGGGAATAGGTTGCATGAATCCTCCAGGTTGGTGCCTTTTGTATTTAACATGTTGAAAATCCATACATCTTGACAAAAAATCAGCAGTCTCCCTCTTAATGTTGTCCCACCAAAAATGTTTTTCAAATCTCTATATATCTTAGTGCTACCAGGGTGTATAGAGAAATTGGATCTATGAGAATCATCCAAAAATTACATTTTTAGATCAGGTATATCTGGAACACAAAGTCTGTTCATAAATTTGAAAATTCCATCTTTATATAAGAAGTCGATCAATCTCCCATTGTTTACAACTTTAATTTTTTTTGAAATTTCTCGTCACCAGTCTAATAACTTTTAATCCTTTTTAGTAATGATGGTTTGGAAACCATTTTAAAAAGAATTTATGATTCACCTTCCAAGGTTATTCCCATATCCATCTTTACTAGATCCATCAAAATAAGATCCTTTTCAACTCTCATCTTATTCAAAACACCATGATTTTTTCTGTTCAAAGCATCTTCCACCTTATTTGACTACCCCGGGTGGTAGTGTATAGTGAAATCATAATCCTTGAGTAGTTTAAGCCATCTCCTTTACCTCATGTTGAGTACTTTTTGTGAGAATATATACTTCAAACTATTGTGATTAGTATAAATCTCACATTTTTCACCATAGATATAGTGTCTCCATATTTTCAAAGAAAATTTTATAGCTGCTAACTCAAGATCATGAGTAGGATAGTTTGTCTCATGAAGTTTTAGCTATCATGATGCATATGAAATAACTATAACATTCTTCATAAGGACACAACCATGTCCTTTCTGTGAAGTTTCAGAGTAAATAAGAAACCCATCATTCCCCGATGGTAGAGTCAAGATAGGTTCATTAACTAATCTTCTATCCAGTTCATCAAAAAAAAAAAAAATTCACACCCTTTTGTCCAAACAAAGTTAAACTCTTTACGAGTGAGCTTGTTTAATGGGTTATCCAATCATGAAAAATTCCGAAAAAACAACGATAATAACTTACCAAATCAATAAAACCGCATACCTCATTTATACACATTGGTGATGGAAATTCTTGGATAGCCATGGTCTTTGAAGGATCAATAGAGATTCCATACTTAGAGACAATATGGCCAAGAAAAGAAAGATCCTAAATCCAGAATTAACAGTTGCTAAAATTCCCATATAATTCATTTTTTATGAGTCCTTAGGATAATGTGCATGTTATTTTCATGATGTTCATATCTTTTTTAGTATAAAAAAATATCATGAATAAATACCAATAAAAATTCCTCCAAATATTCCTTGAAAACACAATTCATTAGATCCATGAAGACAAAGGGTACATTAGTCAAAACAAAAGGCATTACTGTAAACTCTTAATGACCATACATGGTTCAAAATGTTATTTTTGGAATGTCTTCCTTCTTCACACACAACTAATGATATCCAGATCAAAGGCCAAGCATTTAAAAATATTGAGCTCCATGAATTTGGTCGAATAAATCATCAATGCGAGGTAGGGGATACTTGTTATTTATCATTATAGAATTAATCTCCCTATAGTAAATTCACAAACTCATAGATCTATCATTATTTTTCACAAAACGGATAGGGTATCCCCATAGAGAAACACTTGGGTGAACAAATCCCCTATTACTTGATTCCTCTAGTTGTTTCTTTAGTTCCACTAATTACAATGTGGTTATTCTATAAGGGGTCATTGATATGGGCCTTGAACCTGGAATTAAATCAATGGAAAAATCAATTTCTCATTATAGAGGATGTCCAAGTAAATCCTATGAAAACACATCAACATATTCTTTCACAATAGGTATGTCCTTTATTTGAAAATTATTTTACTCACCCATAGTTATTTCATTCTCTTCTTCCCCAATAATTGAATTTAGTAGAGCTACTGGTGGCATATCTAGATAAGAATCAGGTGGTATTGTTTGTACTCTAAAGATAAGGTACTCTTTATCATCATCGAAAATTGTAACCTCCTTCTTCTTAAAATAAATTTACACATCATGGTATGAAAGCCAATACATTCTGAGGATTATATCAAATTCAACCATGTATTTGACAATGTGATCAACAGATAAATTACATTTATATACCATAATGGGAACTGATTCACAAAAAATTGTTGCAATGATACTTACCTTAAGTGTTTTGACTGACAAATTCCTTGTTAAATTAAATTGGAAATATCTAATCTTCTTATCAAAATGGGATGATATGAAACAATGCGACAATCTAGAATCAAATATAGAATTTGATAAACATGAGGAAACCATAAATTACCTACCACCACATCTTTCAGAGCTTCAACATCAGTAGTAGTGATCTCATAAGCGTGGACTTTCTCCCTTGTCATTTTTTGAGGTAATTTACCATGGACCTTAGGACATTCATTTGCATAATGTCTATTTTTTTTATAATTGTAGCATTAAACATTGCCATCCTCTTTCTTTCCCTTACAATCACAAGATTGGTGCCCTTTTTCACCACACTTGAAACTGACTCCCATTCCCTTCAGGCAAGTACTGGGGTGTTTCTTCCCACATTTAAAGCAGTATTGATATTCAAATTTTCCCTTCTTCCCTTAATTTCCATTTCCTGAGTGTTCAGTAGATCTCTTTTTCTCTTGATTTTATTTAAAGTCGCAAGACTTTGAGAATTCCTTTTCTTTCTTGATAGCGCATGAGACTGCATCTTCATATGATGAGAAGGATTTTGAGACTAATTCTCAATGGATAAATTGTTTTAACCCATCAAATAATCAATCATTATTAATTCATGGGTTACATATATAATCTGCTGCATGCCTTACTATCGTTGTAAAGTTAGCCTCATACTTTGCCACCTTCTCATCCTCCTTTTTCCTCAGACTCAAAAATTGTATTTCCATATCCACTCGATGGTCATAAGGAAAGTATTTGTCTAATAAAATATCTTTAAACCCCCTCCATTCCATGTTTGATACTTTTTCATCTTCCTTTGTGTTTTGGATTAATGACCACCAATGATATGTATCTCCCCTGAGGCGATAAACTTCCCTGACGACTTTTTCCATTTTGATACACCCCAAAGTATGAAATATTTTCTCTAAGGATTTTATCCATTGCTCAGATACTAATGAATTATTACTCCCATTTAATGTTGGTGGTTTTTTCCTCATGAAGTGGTCTAACATTGATCTTTCGCGTTGTGGATCAAGGTATTCCATACGGGTAAGGTTATTATTCATAACCTGAGTGAGTTGTCCCAGTATGGTGATAATATGACCAGCCCCAGTTGCTTCACCACCTCCACTATAATTATATTGAGTAGGAGGAAAATACCTACATGGATTATGTGCATTGATACAGTTTCCATTCCTTCCACTAGGCTCCATTTCTAAACAATGTCATACACTAGATTAGTTTATGAATCACAATCCATAATTTCAAACCTGTAAAACACTTAACATAAATTGAAGAGTTTATAGATATAATAAATAATCATAAAAATATTTTCTTTGAGGAATTATATACTCATAAACCCTTAATAATTTTTTGTAAAGAAAATGGTAATTATCCTAAGCATATCCCCCGGGAATGTTGTAACCAAGAGTGCAGAAAGGCGCACTGTTGTGCACTAGTTCTCATTCCAGTCTAGCACAATGTGGTGTTTTTAGGTTTTACCCAAAGGTACATCTTTACTAGGGCCGCCTCTACCTGCTCGTATTTAGGCCGGGATGTATTTCTTCTAAAACTCACAAAATCACTACAGTACCAAAATTTTAGGAAGTTCTTCGACAGTAATCCTCAAAGTCAATCTTACGGTAGTGTTCTCTAATCAGAGTTTTTTTTTAAATTTAGTTTTCAATGTTTGTACTAAACTTTCTCTGATACCAACTATAATGGCCTTAACCCAGTTCCCCATAGTTGTTGCATTATTACATAACATTGGAATGATACAAGGAATCTTGTCCCGAATGACTGATCAATTTAATAGCCTCGGACGTACTAGATACATTGCTAATATTTACATTACATCATGAAATAAAAACATCAACAACATTTTGTCCACTTTTAACACACTTATATCCTTAGACTATCCATATAGGCCAAAAAATATATAATTATTCACATCCTAGGAAAAATAAAACATAGAAAGGGGTGAGCTTAAATTCTCAGTAAGGATAACAATATAGAAAAAACATTAATAAATAAGCATAAACATTTAAGGCAATGTATAAGACTAAAACAAAATTCCATTAAACATAAAATTCATCATAATATAGATAAGATAAAATGAAATAATTCAATTTACTTATTAACATGGATATTCTATTATTCTGATAATCACATACAATATCAATATCTACTTTCATAATGATGGAATGCATAATACCAGTCTTTATAACCACACATTCAAGGCCATGTGATAAGAATACAGATAAGATTTTGTCAAGGTGTTGTTCTAAGACACTAGTTTGTCTAATGAGACCTAATGATGTATTGAAGAGCTATAGGAGGCTCAAACTGTCACATACTAAATCCAATGTATTCCTCAAATGAAAAAGTTTAAACATAACATAATCATTCATATTAAAACAAGCAAATGAAATGTCAATACTTTATCCATATACCATGAATGGTATAATAATAACACATACAAATATAAACATATCACAAAACCTTCAATACAATATGGAGTATTTTTATCATAATAAATCAACTTCATACAAGCTTAAAATCCATTAAAAGAACGTTGACATAGATAAAATCAAAACTTTTTTTAGAGAAATATCTATTTCTATTTTGAGATAATTTAATATTCATATAATTATAAAAGAAAACATTTATTTTGAAAATATTCATATAATCTTATAAGGGAATCTTTGATGATGTTATAATGGTGAAAAATATCCCCACCTACCGTATATGTTAAAAAAACATTCTTACCTTAATTTTGTTGAAAAAGTCATAAAGTACCTTGTTTAGAAAACGACGGAAAGATTCATTTAAAAACATATAAGGCCATATAAGGGTATAAATGAATTTAACCCATTGTATATTAAACATTAATTTTTTTGAAATACATTTTTATGAAAACACGGATGAGGATGAAAAAGTTGTCCCAATAGATACTTACGTAAAAATAACCTCAGATAATAAAGATATTGTGTAATTAACCCTTACCTTGTACTTTTACATAGTCGATGGTATGTTAAAATCCTGTATAATAGTAAAAAAATTGTAATTAAATTATATAAGAATCATATACATAAATATGATATCATATATGATCTTATAATATTTCTCTGTTAACAATATTTTTGTAATATCATCATTTCGGGTGTTAATTGGTTCATTTTACTTTATATACTTGGTTACGTAATCCATGTTTGTTATGGATAAGATGTATTGGATTTATATACAGAATTATATTATGTTCATAAACATTATCTTTAATCATAAAATGGAAATTATTCTTGAATAATTATGTTGGGGAATGAATCTCATTGCGTTCATGGAGATGGTAATCCGTACGTACGCACGATCTAAAATACCATTATATTGATGGTGAAATAGTATGTAATTTTATTGTATATAATATATAAAGAATCATAAAAATGTTATATTTATTATTTACATTAGTTTTACTCATTATTATACCCATCCAAATAATTAAGTGTTTGAATAACAAACTACACTGCGACTAGGAGACGGTAAGCCATACGTACGCACACATGGTGACATTGTAATTTATATGATGGATATAACAATGAATATGTTTGTACCATTTTTATAGTAACATCATATTATTAATATTAAAAATGAGTTATTATTTTAGAATGGAAACAACAAAGAAAGAAGAAGTGGAAGAAGAAAAGAACTTGAAAGTGGTGATGAAATATTTACCTCTTCTTCAGGTTCTTCCTTTTGATTTGATAAAAAGGACTTCTTAAGTCATCTTTCTAACCAAAGGAAGGCCTTTATTATGAAGGGAGGAATGTTGGGAGGATATTTGGGAAGGGTTTGGCCGAGCCAAAAGGCTTTGGAGGTGTGAATTTAGGGAAGGATAAGTGCCCTTTTATAAGAGAGGTGAGGGTCACTTTAGGAAAATATTGAAATATTATTTTATAATAAGATCATTTTCGATTTATAATGATTCCAAAATGAATTTATTATATTGTATTTGTTTTAAAACATCAATTATATCAATATTGACACTATTTAGTATTTGGTTTTTTGTGAAAATCATAACAGCTTGATTACTTCCCAAAAAAAATAATTAAATCAACCCTAACATGTCTTATTAACCTATAAAATTAGTTTAATTCATCAAAAGTCTCAAATTACATTTATTTGGATATTTATAATTTCAATTATTTTAATCTTTCATTAATACGGTAATTACTGCATCATCATTGTGTCATAAATAAATTAAATTATTTAATGAATAAAAATTATAAATAAAATACCATTATATAGGAAATATTTTTAGCTTTCTAATTAATATGTATAGTCGAATTTATATTGTGTGTATCCCTATATTAAAAATCAATTAGTTATTAATCATTGAATTTAACTCTTTTAAATCTTCTTTAAATAAAATAATAATAAATGTCCTAATCTAATCCATGTGGACCAAAGTGGATCGTATTTTATTCTTGAGGTTTTTTCAGTCGAATTACACTTATCAAATAGAATTAAGACATGTGTTAGGGTAATTATGATATCATTTTTACCCTTAGTCACCCTATTTACTTTTAATCGTGGTTAATAAAAGTAAAAAGATACTAATCACAAAAAATTATTTTCATTTTATTTAACAACATTTTACTTTCTAATATCAACCACGTCTATCGGATTTTTAAAATTCAATTCACAAAAGTATTAAAATTATGTTTTATTCAAATTTGCAAATTCTCCTAAGAGGTGGGTGAAAGATGGTAAAAAGTTAAATAAAATTTTTATATATCGAAACTTATTATAAAATGACCCCAAGGAATTACATTGAAATTTTATAGGTTTTATGTATCTATTATGACCAAAAATAAATTTAAATAAAATAAATAATTATTTTAAAAAATTCGGTTTTAACTAATAACGTACTGTTTTTCATTATTTATCAAAAATTGAAAGTTTTTAGAAAAATAACAGAAATTATCCCTAAACTAATTTCAATATTCGGAATTCAAAAATAAATCCCCTTTTGAAAAATTAAATTTATAAAATTTCAAAAAGTGGGTATTACTATTCATAACGGCTTGTTTTGATTGGTCGTGGTTTGTTTGAATCTAAAAGATGTGTACAATGCAAGCTTTTTAATTATTCAAAGGGAAACATAACATGGACGTTTTGGGTGTTAAATTAAATAAGGGGAAATGTGATTAAATATTGCCAAAAATTTCATACCTTACCTATTTATGTGTGAATAGTTAAAATATTTTTAAAATAATGAACTTTTATGAGTAAAACATTTTTTACCATAATTTATGTTAAAATAGTTATTAAGGGGTTAAAAAAATATTTGTTTATAATAGCACATAGACCAAACAAAATTTTACAGGATTATGGTATTTGAACAATAACATGACCTATTTTCTATTTCATGTCCAATTCAACATGTTTTATTCTAAAATAGTGTTATTATAATTTATTTCATTTTTCAATAATTTTAAAATTACCCCACCCATAAATTATAAAACACCACCACTCTCACATCAGTACATCAAATTGGCCTTTCTATTTCAAAACTAATCTAAATATTCTATTTTCAAATTCCTTATACACACTATATTGGATCATTCCTTACCAAAAAACATTATAAACCATTAGAGGAGATCTAGATAGGTCATTTTGAAGAAGAGGATATCACTCTTACCAAACACTTCATTTTTCTACTCAGATTTACCTCCATTAAAAAAATTAAATTTATAATAAAAAATAAAACAATTATACTCAATAAGATTTATGTATATTATGATTATGAAAAAACCATTATACACCATATTTCACATCAAATAAGAAGATAAAGTATCGCTCGTGCTTACATAAGGGCCACGATCTCCACATATGGATACAATTTCTTTTTCATCAGAACATTTTATGGATTATAATTACTATTGATTAATTTATATATTTGATAATTAATATATTAATATAGTGATTTAGTGATAATATAATTTATAACGTATTATAATCTAATAATTTAGGAAATGATAAAAAAAATCTTCAAATGTATTGTCTACCATCTCCATGACGTGATGTGATTCATTTTATGATTAAATTTAAAATGGTTAGTGATTATGATTATTTTAATAAATATAAATCATATATATTATATATTAATAATTCTATAATGGTGAATTATTATTCACATTTACTTCATGACATTATTCGAAAAATTGATTTATCATTTATACATACGTATGACCCACCATCTCTATGAATGATTTAATTAAATTTTATATATCTATGTTTTATAAATTATTATAAATATATATAATTAATATTTATTATTTATATAATTTTACACACATATATAAATGATGGAAATATGATCAATGTATAAGGACTTGGACTACTAAACTGAAACAAGATTGGAAAATGATGTGGTTATCACCTCGAAGAGTTATTTTAATATAAAATTATAACAAAATGGATGATAAAATGTAATACGAAAATAATATATGTAATCATTGATATATAGTTATATAATAAATATTATATATATATATAAATAATTTTTTTTAATGTGAATGAGAAAATATGATGCTTAAGGAATGTGTTTATTTCACAATCTCATCATTATTCAGGATTTTTTATATTCGAGTCCCCACTGGTAAATATTTCTCTTCCATATGAATGGTTTATAAAAAAAATCAACATGTTTTTTTACTCTTCTAAAAAAAATTTCATTCATTTTTATCCTTTTTTTACCCTCAAATAATGATATTTAAAATTTACTTACTCGGTTAGATTAATGATACATAAAAAATCCTTATCCCATGACATATTGAATCAAAATATATATCAAAGAACAATAATTATCCCTAAGAATCTATCATTCATAGAAATTGGAGAATTTTATGATTGTAGCTAGAAAAGATAGGGTCCTTTGACTATTTTGAGATAAATATTAAATAAGGATAGATAAAGTATAAATGATTGATGTTGAAGAAAAAATTGGATAAATAGAAGATTATTTTATTCTATGATGGATCAAGAAAAGAACAACTAGAGGTATAAAAATACATGACCTATAATGTTATATAATATTATATTTTTACATTAAAATATCTATTATGTTGATCCATAATTAAATAAATATATTTTTAGTGGATTTATTTATAGTAAAAATCAAACCATTGAGAAACAAAATAGTTATAGATAATGTGGATTATTTTTTTATTATAAAATATTTTACCATACTTGGTAATGTCAATTTTTTAATGTGGGAAAATTATATCTTCTACAATTTTTTGTCAAATCAATAAATTCTAGTGTGGAATAATCATCAAATAAAAGTACCTAAATAGAATTTCTGAATAGAATAAATGGTGAATGATTATTCCATTATACATTTTAGTCATTCATATTTTAAATTTAGTAAAGAATAAATGAAGAATTTGATTTTATATAAGCCTTCACTCTTTTTTTTATAAAACATTTAAAAATTTCAACCATTTTATTGAAGATATAGTGAAAATTTATCAAATATTGACATGTTAAATCCCCAACCTATTTCTTTTTTTTCAATTTATTTTCTATTTATGAATTTAAAACTAAAAATGAATCGATGGATTTTTTATATAAAAATATAAATTACTTGTGATCATTCTTATTTGTTATTTGAGTGGGTGATAATTGTAATATTTGGATGATTACCCAATATATAACACATCCCATGAATCCAAAATCATATACTCGGATATAATAATCATCATATACATATAATATGATCATCCAAATAACAATATATCTAGGCCCTTCACAACCCACTACCTACTAAATATTCCTTTGAAAAAAATAAAAATACCAAAATAAAATGAATTATAAAAATAAAAATTCCTTGTGAATAATGTCAGATGTTGGAAAATAGTTATCAAATTCATCATGGATGTTGGGATTCCATGAAAATAAATTATAACATGATTTCTGGATCACATAGAGTCACTCAAGTGATTGTCCCATAAATGATAGACAATACTGCATCAACTAAGATTGAAAAAGGAAATATTCAATGATATTATCACTATTGACACATCATTTACGACTATATAATTACTCTTATAGTTATAAAATCCACATCAAATGATATTATACATGTTCAATTCAATACCTCATTACATAATAGTCATTTTATGGTTTAAATATTTCTATAATACCAATATATTTTTTCATTCAATTCCCTATATTTTGCAATCTATTAACTAAATTTTTCTATCCGCTCATTACTAGATCCCAAAAGTTAACTAGAAATGTTATTATCTTGGTCTTATAAAAACCATTAAATTTGAATAATTAAATCATTTTTTATAAAAAATCATTTTTACCTTTCACAAATTTCTTAAAAAAAATCACCCCACATAACCTAATCACTCATATACATTTTTATTCCCCAAAATCCTAAAATAATAATTTTGAGAACATTGTTTTGTAAACATGTCAATAATGTTTTTAGAATACTATATCCATATCCTTTACTTATTTCCATAATAATAAATATCATAATAAAAATAAAATAATTTACATATTCAAATACTAATTATATTCTTTTATATTAGAATACATTATTTGAATACTCCTAATAATTTAATTAACATCAAAATAATATGGAATGCCAAAACTGTATACTTATCATAGGGTGAAGAAAAATAAACCTACAAATCCTTATCCCTATCGATTTAATAGGATTACAATATACATTTACTATATGAGATTCAATATAAAAGAATTTAAAATGTAATACATAATTCAATGTCTATTTCATTTTAAAATACATATAGATCTACGCCAAAATAGTAAAATAATGAGTATAGTTGTTTAATAAAAATGTATTAATAGTCCACTAAAATACCATTAAAACATGTACCAAAAAATCCTAAATATATAAATATCCAAATGTATTTAAAATTAAAAAAAATACAGCAAGATAAACCCACATGAATAAGAAAATTTGTTCTAAATTACAAACAACCATATATGAGTAATTATTTTAAGGAATGTTCAATAATTTTATTTTTATGATTCACAAACCACTAAGCATTATAAAATATCATCATTATATAATAAGTCTAATCCAATTCTGAGATAGAAAAATTAGAAGAGTTATATACAGTCACCAAAATAGAAAATTGATGATTTAACTTATCAACGATTAAATATTTGATCTTATCACTCATATAAAGAAATTCATTTTGGGATTCATTAAATATCTTCAAATTCCACCATAATAAATAATTTATCTGTATCCATAATTAATACCAATTTTAACTTTAACAGTGAAGGGTTCATATGTTTTATATTATACATAACTATTTTTTCCAAAAAAATACCATGTTTAAATGAAACTCAACATATTTCCTTTGATTAATGAATTATATGGAATTCATGACATGTTTTAATTTTATTCATTAATATTTAAAATTCCTACTATATAAAATAAATACATATTACATCACAAAAATATGATGTTTTTCAATGAGTTTAATTTTCAATAAATTCCCTGTGAACCATAATACAAAACCATGTCATCTTCACTTCATCACATTTAATAATAGAATGAAAACATTTCCACAAAAGGTTTTCATCAAATGTTTTTTTATAAATACATCATATTTTTCTATCTTGAATTTGAGTAGCTCTACCAAAATTTTCTTCTAACCACATCTAAAAACTATTTTATTTATAGCAAAACATGAAATATTTTCAGAAACCATATTGTGTTTTTAATGTTTTCTAAAATATTAAAATCATAAATGTTAACATAAACTAAACCATATTTTTTTTCAATAATCACCCATCTATACAACTAGCCATATCATGTGTTCATGAAACACAATATGGTTTTTTTGTTATACCATATTCATAGAAAATGAAACTCATTAATCATAGACTTCATTTTCCAAAAAATATATAAAAATTATTGAAAAAATACATTTCCACTACAATTTATGGGGTTTTAGAGGAATAAGATACTATAAATATAGAGGACTAATATTCTATAAAAATTGCGAAATATAATATAATATCATGAAAAATATGTTTTCTATAAATCAATTGAATAATTATTTATAAAAAATACAAACTATAATGATTATAAATCATTTCATTTATATTTTTAAAAACACTTTTTAAAAATAAAATTATTAATGGATACTTAGGTAGTCCTATAGATATAAAATATTGGATCACAAATGAATAATTTATTTTTTCTTCATATACTTCTAGAACCATTTGAAACAAAATTTAAAGGGAGATGATACTTTTGTGACCAAGGGATTCATTAGATACATATATCTTGGATTCTAGATCTAATCAACCCGGTATAGAACTTATATTAATGACATAATCTATTAAGGATCTATAATGATTCTAAAATATTAATTTATTAATTAATCCAAACATATCACATCTTTTATAAAATATATGATGATGTAAAAATAAATTTATTTATCAATTAGATGTATTTATTTAGAAATACAATGTAACAATACCATACTATTGTTAATTACATAATTATATAATATGATGAAATAGATTTCATACCATATAACATAATCAAACCAAATTAAAAACCATTACTTAGGGAATAACTATAACAATGTCACACTATCATAAAAACCTCACTAAACTTATCTCCTTATTGAATTTATTAATATCTTATGAAATAATATTTTTAATCAAAACAAATGTTATAAAAATAATAACGTCATGTAATATGTTACAAATTTTAGAGAAACACATTATCCTAAAAGAAATCCCATATCATAACCTTTTTTTTGAAAATTTATTCATTTATATATTTTAAAATGATCAAGATATTTAAATTCAAAATAATAAAAAATGTATTATATACTAACACATCATTTTTAATAATTTGAAAAGGAATTATAATGCTATCTTCATCAACCACATTTATATCTTTGAAATCACATGTGTACCCATACAATCTAATTATCTAGGACATAGAGTGTATCCATAAGACATATAACAAGTAAATATCATATTATATAAATAAATAATTATTTCTTGTATATTACTAATAAAAAATTAGTAAATTACATGTTTCTCAAATAACCATGATCGTACATGTTATAGGATTACTCAGTGGATGTTTTGAATGTCATACATAATATACAAGAAATAAAATTAACTATTATTTCAGTAATTCTCTCCACAGTACTATCTTAAAACCCAATAACCCTTTGTGTAACTTTTTCATGTGAAAATCATAAGATGTGTATCAAACTATTTTGATTCACATATAAGATCATTTATAACTATGGTTTTATTGATTATTATATATTATAAATTTTTTTTATTATAATGACATGAATATATTCAAGAATGTATGCATGAATATAAAAATACATACATAAATACATACATATAGATATATATATAAATAATATTTTATGTGGTAAATATAAAATTGACCAATAAAGAAAAAAATATATCTTCTTTTCTATGATAAAACTCTATATCTCTTTTGGGGTTCCTACTTGTGATAGTCTTAATATATCATCACAACCACTTGTTTAACATGATTTTAGTTTATTAAAAATAACTCAAAGATTTACCTTCAAGATGTTAATTTTCATTTAAATTATAATAAAACATGTATATAAAATAGTTTAAAAATTTTCATTAATAGTCAAACAATGATACAATTCAATTTCATATACTTTAGATATTATGATTAGTATTATGGAAAATATCTTTGGTAAACCCATAAAAAAATTTGGATCATCCATGAATATAATACATAAAAATATTACATAGACATAATGTTTTTCATACAATACTTATTTTATCAATATATTTGTTACATTATCATTTATAATTGAACACATTTTTTTACATCACCCCTATACCATGGACTCATTTTCAAGAATCTAAAAAATAACCACATTATGTTTATATGAAAAATACATCAATAAATCACCACAAAAAAATTTCCAAACCAAAACAATGAATCTAATAATAATTGATTCCATCTTCTCCTTAATTCGACATACATTAAATTTACATTTATAATATATTGATACCCTCAAGGATCATTTTAGAAAATTGAGCACTCTTTATCCATCAATCAAGTATTATAACCTAACCTAATTACCTTTTAAAACATCCTTTTGTCATAAAAAGTAACAATAAACATGATAAAATGATATAAGACTATTTCAATAAACCATCATAATTGAAATAAACAACAACATAACTATTATAGATCATCAATTATATAATTTCATGAATAAGTATTCCCAAACCACAACAAAAACCCAAATTAAATAATTATTCTATAGAAGGGATTTATTTTGGAGATTTAATTCCTCTATTGGGGGTAATAGATGTATTATAGGTGCTATAAATGCATTGTGAAATATAGGAGTGATATTTCTATTCGTTAAATAAATAATAATCTTTTTTATCCTTATTTTATATATTTTAAAAAAACATGAGTTGTAATTTTTTTTCTCAAAATTTGAAGAATTTGAAATATATTTGAGACAAGTTTTATAACTTTCCTTGTTTTAGGAATGGGGAAAAAGCTAGTTTCTTTGGATCCCATTTTATGGATTTATCTTAGCTCGATTAATGGAATGGTATGACTCTCCATATTTTCACAGATTGATGTAGCCTAACCATATACAAATATATCATGGATTGATAGTGAGTAAACATTTACCAAAGTGGATGATGAATTATCCTCAATATTCAAATGATAATTGTTGACAAATCATGAGGAAAGTCTCTTATAGACATGATGAGTGCCATTTCATGCCCTCAAGGAAGTGCACATACCTAGTGAATTGACCAAGGGACCCCTATTTTAATGGAAACACCATAGAAAACCCCATACCTATCCTTTAAATTCACATAACTATATTTCACAAGGAGAATCCGGATTCAAATCTAGTTTTTCACATGAGTGATTCCTGTTAGCACATTGAATTTCAAAAATCATGTGACCCTAAAAATGACCATATTGGGAGAATCTAAAATTGGGATCATACTAGTTTCACTACTAGAATCCTTTTAGGTTGATCATATATTAGATATTATTTGTCAGGGGAATTTCTTTTTTCATTCCAACACATATACATGTACAATATAGATCTTTCAGGCTCAATGTAGAATAATCAGGTTATAAAAAATTACAAATATTATATTCAATGATCTCATGTATGGAATGGTTATAATATAAGAGTTTTATCCCCAATAAATGAACCCACTAGGCCACATGTACACATTAATGAACCTTGATAAAAGTATTGATCCACTAAAATAGGAAGAATAATTGATTATCACATAAGTGAATCTTGTTTGACTAGGAGTGAGTGAAATAAACCTGAGAATATTGATGAATTAAAAATCTATCAGTGATTGAGAGGGAAAATAACCACCAATGAGAGAAGGTTATAGGTTGTGTTAATGGACTTATTAAAGATGATAAAAATTGGATTATCCTTTCCAAACATTACAGTGTGGGTGTCTGAGTGAAGCAAAAAATACATCAGGGAATACTGAAGGTGGAAAATAAAGGGTTATAAGTATCTAGATTTATGATAGTTCCATTATATCAATAGTAATAAAGGGAATCATCATAGTAGACCCGAAAAAATATGCGTTATAACCACAACAAAAATAATCAGTGCCGCCATTATTTTTCAGAAACCCAAGAACGGAGGGAAGGCCTCTCATGAATAGGTGATAAAACATACACATTATTGTACCACCCATATAAAAACCCCCTAGTGAAATGAAATATAAAAAAATTAATTGAGATATTTAGTGATATCATAGTTCCATAGCTTGAATAAAAACATGGATTTTACCCCAATAATTTTTTTTTTAGTTTTCATTATGGTAAAAATAACTCCTACTTTAGAAATTAACATCATTATCCCGATGTCTTTATTTGTTTAATATTACTTTTATGTTATTTATTCATCCAAACTTGAACCCTTGTAATTAATAAAGAATATACTCCACAAATATGGGGAAAATAGTTACTCTAATTTAAATCTATAAAAATCTTCAATATTTTAAAAAATAATATCAATCTTCCAATTTTATAGAGACCGTCCTCATAATAAAAATCTATAAATATATCCTAATATATTATAACCTAACTAAGGAATATTTATAATATAATTTTTTTTTCAACATAGTATGTATAATATTTATTGGTTATTCTCAAAATATATGTGAAATGTAAGAACTTAGTTTTTCACTCAAGAAATGTTCCATTAAATTCCAGTCTAGATAATTAATTAGGACCTATCATGGATTATTAAGTGGTTAGAAAAGGTCGTAGAGGTTTCTAGTGAATATTTGGAGCCCTAAAACCCTCTTTTTGGGAAAACAGGCTTGGCACATGGTTTAAAATAACCCATGTAGGAATTCCACATAGTCTGGAAAACTCTGAAGATTGTGTTTTTTCAAATAGAGCCACCTCACACGGATGGTTCATGGCATTGTTGTATAACCATGTAGGTTCCCCTTCAACCCAGGTATCCATTTGGACAAACCGTGAACATGCTAATTTTTGGGTAAATTTTTTGTTTGTTCATTTATTATATGTTAGTCCTCATTCTTATTCAAAATATGAGAACCAGTGGGATTAATCCCTTTTCCTCTTTATTTTGAGATTTCTGAAGCCCAAAGCCGGGGATTCAAAGATATCATTATCCCAAGATATGATCAAGCATCTTTTCATCACGTTGGATTTGAAACGGTAAGTACCCGAGTCCTCTTGATCCGTTATCCATCTCATTTGTTATCGATTAAGATATCAAGGTTAGAGGATTGTTCTTCTTTTCTTAGATATACTCAAATTTATGTCAAATCAAGGGCCAATATTTGATAAAAAGGATCATAATACCCTACGGTGGGTGGTATATAACTCTTCCATAAAATTCATTGATTTGGGATTTGTTTTGTGGGGCCCACTGATTTCATTGGGTATTGTTTACTGAATTTATATTCCATCAATATAATCATTATAACCATATGGATATGCAATTTTAATATATTTTATTAATTATTTTGGGTTATGACCACAAATATATCCCTCCCATGATGTAGATAATGTCGTAATTGTGTTTTTAGTGTTTTATATGTTTGAGCTACCATTTAAGTGTTTCTTGGATTGAACAATATAAAGGTAATATTTTACATATTAAATGGAATTTTTATATTATGATTTTTTTAATGGAAAGTACCATTTATTCTTACCACTTGACCCTCCTAATGTAATTTATCCAATAAATTATTAAATTTCAAATGGAAATTGGTAGGTATAATGAATATATGACATGACTGTATTGAATTTGAATGAATAGTAGGTCACATATACATAACACCCATTAAACCATTAATGGAAGGTATCATATTGATCCTTGAATATACAATATTCCTTAAATTGATTAAATGGTTTCATACTACTCTGTCTTATCACACTAGTTAAAGGTAAGGATTAAACAAATAACTTGACTAAAAGGTTTCATGCGACTTGACCTTATCACACTAATGAAAGGAAAGGAATGAAACAACTGAAATATTACATAAAATTAATATGTAAATAGAAATGTCATGACTCAATATATTATTGGATTCTGATTGTAGAATTCCATGAGCACTCGAGAACCCCATTTAGATACAATGAAATAGATAACATAGGTTGATACCCACCTAGATGTTTTTCCTTTTCTGTTCTTGGATGCCCAATATGATACGATTGGATCCCTCATGAAGTAATATAGGATTACATGGATACACTCATTCTATTTATTAAATATAATTACATGATGCCGCAGATACACTCTTTGGATCGAGCTATCACAAGTAGGTGTCGTAGGAAAATCCCATCGGGACCAGTCATTGCTTAGCCTCATTTTACCTTGGTTGATCACCTAGGACATGGAAGGTGCCTCATTATGGAATTACATGGATTAGGCTCCTTATATTTCATCCTTACCCAATTCTAGGTTACCTTTATTACTGAGTTGGTTACCCTTGAGGTCAACATCTCCATGGATATTACCTTGACACCAAAATATTTAATATCATAAATCATGGTTTCCTTGTTACATCATGAAAGCATCACTATTTATAATATAATGAGGTGATGTTAGTGTTTTATATTCCAAATGATACCTATAATTATGTAATAGGAAATTACATAATTAAATTAACTGGTAACATGTTTAGAAATCATCTGTAGTCTTAAGCAGGTACTTGGGTATTTAATTACATTATATTGATTTACATTATTTATACATTACTGCACACTGTTACATTTTCATTACATGAGCCGAATGTTATAGAAAATATTGGTGGTGGCCGACTAATATTTCTCTCTCACCCTCTCCAAGATCCGTTTGTTACCCCAAGTAGATTATATAATTGTAGGTTGTGGCAAAGAGAAACATATGGTTTAAAAAACTTGATTGATTGCTGTTTATAATGAATCTTAATAGAAGATGATATATCAAGAGCTCAGTATGCTAGAGATAATTTTTTGATTTCTTTATACTTTTTTAAACATGTTATTCATACTATTTTGTATCCATGTTTTCATCTTTCTAGTGACGTGGAAAACCATCATTTTTCGAATGCTATTTGAGTTGTTTAATTTATTCTAACTATTGTATCTATTTTTGGTTGTGACCTATGTTACTTATATTTTATCCTCTATCTACCTATGTTTACTGTCATATATTATGATACACTTTGTTAATGAAGGAATATTCTACCAATGGACACACCCTAGTCCCTCATTTCTAGTTGGAAGCCTCTGTCGTTCGGTGTGATATGCATGAGGACATGTGGCCCACTGGACTTGGGTCACCCATTTTGTGGTATATGGGTCCGAGATATGACAAAGTGGTATCATAGGCTCATATTTTTTCATTATTTTATTACTATTTAGATACTGTAGATTATAGATTAGGAACACTTGGGACATGGTCATAAGTTGTGCCTGGGTGTCACGAACCCATGTTCAGTGTAAAACCAAGTTTCCAAAATTATAATAATTTTTCTACATTTTCCTATTACAGTTGAAATCATTTCACTTTTGGTTGATTCACATGATGTGTGGTGTTGTTGATTATTAGTTAGTTTAAGGATTTTCTTTCATCATTATTTTGATGATATGAGGGTAAGTAGAATTGGTACATGAGTCATTATAGGAACCTAAAATTCACGTGTCATGAATATTTCCTTTCCACATAGGTTTATTTAACTGCTTTTCATTGCATGTTATGTTTATCATTACTATGTGATGTTGTGATTGTTAGATTATTCTTATTTTACCCTTAGATGCGATTGTGTGATTTTATGTCTCAATTCCTGAGGTGTATGGGCCCTCATGTGTTTTAATGAGCAATTTACAAATTTGATCCACTATGATATAAATAAATGGGTTTTGCTTCTTGTGATAGGATTATGGGAACTGATTCACTGGAAATGACTATTAGTTATGAAGTGAATCCTAACATCTAAAATAAATTGGTTTCACATCCTTACCCCTCCTTGTAATTTTTAATAAATATAAAGGGGTGAAAATAGAAATTAAATGAAAAATTTAATGAAACTTATTCTTTAGCACTTACCAATTCCTTTTATTCTATGTGGGAAGTTTTGTTATTATAACTTGGGTAGTGTGTTTTCTTATGTTCAACTTCTACTAGTGGTGTTATATATCATGAAAATCTTGTGTTGAGGTTTGTCCTTGGAATTTTTAGAACAATCACACCCCAAAAACCTTATATCATATGCTAGGAAGGTGGAAAGGTCCATGCTCCAGACATAGTGGGCCTTATGCTTCATGCCATATCTCCAGGAGTGCCATTTGATGCATCACCTACTATACCAGATTTGGGAACTGAAGACCATTTTCATGATAGTTTTCTACATCTAATGCGGTCCATGTAAGGTTCACTGCAGCTTGCACCTATGATGGATGATCTAGCTCATGGTTTTCAATAGTATCATCCTCTTACCTTTTCAGGTGATGGAAGCCCACTAGCTATTGAGTCTTGGATAAAATCCACCCTATCTATCATTGAACATTTGAAGACACCTCCAAAACATAGGTCCAAGCTTGAAACATAAATGCTTCGAGATTTGGCCACGAATTGGTGGGACATCGTTACCTAGGCCGGTCTTCATCATGAATTTTTATGGGTTGATTTGTACACATCCTTCTATGATATGTTCTTTCTTAAGAAACTTAAAACTGATATTTTTGGAGAGTTTGTGCATATAGAACTATATTATAGGTCAATTATGGAATATTTATCATGTTTCACAGAGTTGAAGGGCTTTGCACCACTTCTAGCTGGTGATAAGAATTCACGTGCTAGAATCGTTGAAAATGGGATCTAGTACACCATCCATATGAATATAAATTTCACTCACCTTGAAAACTTTTCTAAAATATTTTATCAATCTCTTATCACAGAGCACAACCTGAGGGATATAAATAGTACTAGGTATAGTCGACCAGTTTCGTGTTAGGCTAGTAGTTCTTCCGGTGTTAGGAAGCATTCTCTCAATGCTTCTAATTAGTGCATTGAAATCCAATTTTTATGTTTCGATAGCTATAATGTGTGTCATTATTGCGAAAAATAGGGTAATTCTAAGACAAAGTGTGATAGAGACCCATTGGTGTTCCTGTCTTGCGTCTGTATGAGGAATCTCTAGCATTTCTATAGGTACTTTCCATTAGCTTCGTGGGGAAATGGATTTTAACCATCAATACCTTTAGGAGTGAGTTCTTTTATGATGCATCATGGGGGGGAGTTGGAATATCACTTGTAGGTCTGGATGAGTGGAATTTCGAGGTCATGGTAGCAATATAACTGATTTCTAGTAGCACCAGCATAGTTGTAATGATTATGGTAGTCCATTTGATTCACAGGGTCATGGATTTGGATAGATACATGCACAACATCCATTACACAAGGATCAGGCTACAAGACATTCTACTACATGGGGAAATATTCTAGTAGCCTATAATATATTATACACTTTATTCGATACAGGTGATTCAAACTATTTTATCTCTGTATCTATATTGGAATGTATTTGAATGGAGATACAATATCACTATGGTGTAAGGACCACAGATATGCCATTAGGGCTACAAACAAACGACATATTTTATTTTTGGGATTGTCTCCTTGACATAATAAGTAAACATTTCATATGGAACCTCTTCATTCCTAAGATGATAGGATTCAATTTCATTCATAGAATGGTTTGGTTGGTTCACATTCATGCTTTTGTAGACTACTATCTCCACAAACTATCTTTTACATCAATAGAGGAAAGTAGTTATCTATATAAGGAATAGTGGGATTTACAGGCTGGTAGAGTTGGACTATTAAATCTTGGGCCAGTTAGAGTGACCGACCATATTGAAATTCTATTAATGTAGGATCAATGTTTACATCAAGATGATTTCCCACTAATAGTTGATCATTTTAGGGATGTCTTCCCTAATGTTTTTATGGATTACCTCCTGAAAGAGAGGTATAGTTTCGATTGGGAATATTACAAGAGCAGCTCCAGGGTCCATTCCTCCATAAAGTATGGTACCGACATAACTTTAGGTGATCTAGAGGCTATTTGATGATTTAGAGGCCAATGGTTTTATACAGCCCAATACATCATCTTCGGGTTTGCTAGTGATTTTTCCAAGAAGGATGATGGAAACTTATTTCTATGAAAGTATTATTGATGGTTTAACTTGCATTAAATTGTGAATTTGTATCCACTGCCACAAATAGATGATCTCTTTGAACAACTCCTAGGAGTAAAGATCCTCTCCAAGATCTAACTGAGATTGGGTTATCATCAGGTATGAGTCAAGCTATCAGACTTACCACGTACAACATTCTATAGTAGGTATTATCTATATGAGTACCTTATTATTACATTTTATCTTACAAATTTGCTCACCATTTATATAGATTTGATGAATATGGTTTCCACCCCTATTAGGATTCTTTTGCCCCGGTGTTTTTGAACGACATCTTGGTGTATTCACATACCCGTAATGATCATGCCAATCATCTTGAGATCATTCATAGTACACTGAGAGAATATCAAATTTTTTTCTAGTAATGGAAAATAACACTCTTGGATCGACAAAGTTCACATTTTGGTTCATATTATCTCATAATTAAGAGTATCAATTGACCATGAAAAGGTTAGTGTTATGGTTTCATTGGAACATCCCAAGAACCTGTTTAATATTATGAGTTTATTTGCGATTATAGGATATTATAGATGATTCATAAATAAATTTAAACATCATTCAACACCTAATTATGGTCTTACAAAGAATGTTTTCATGTTTGTGTGTTATTAAGTATGCGATAAAGTCTTTCAAGAGTTGAAAGTTATACTTATCTCTACACCGATTACGATTCTTCTAGATCCAGGAATAGGATATACATTATTTGGTTATGAATAAATAATTGGCCTAGGATTAGTTATGATGTAGGTGGACAAGTTCATTGCGTGTGGATCTCAATAGTTGAGGCCACATGGGAGAAACTACTCGATGCATGACCTTGATCTAGAAGCTGTTTTGCATTCCTTACATTGTAGGAGACATTATCTGTTGGTTGAGTGATTTGTTTTATAAATGGACCACATGAGCCAAAAATATATATATTCTTAGTGGGAAATTAACCTAAGATAGATAATATGGGTCAAATATCTAAAATCCTTCAATTTTGAGCATACTTATGCACCTGGTAAAGGTAGAATGGCTACAGATGCACTAAGTCGAAAAACTCATGAACACGTCATATAGGAAGCCAATGATGAATTGAAATTAATGGCCCTATTTTTTGAGCTTCATCTAGAGTTTCATTACATTCATGAGCAGTCATTACTCTCATCCATTACAGTTACATCTTCTGTCCTTGAGATGGTGATTTGTATACAATTTTCATATCCCCAAGGTTTGGCACTCCATGAAAGTATATCAGGAGATAACCCACCTTTGGATTGGTATATGGACAAAGATGATTCCTACTACTAAATGGACGTATCAGGGTCCCTATGGATATGAGAGAATAATTCATGAATGTGTACCATGCCTCTCAATGGTTAGTTTATCTAGGAATCATGAAGGTGTATCTAGACATGCGATTATAGTATTGGTGGCCTATCATGAAACGTTATATAAAATTTTCTATCATTAGGTCTTCCACCTATCAGTAGATGAAAGAGGAGAACTATAGACCATAAGGTTTGTTACTACTTATTCTTGTCTAGGAATGGAAATGGGAATATGCTTCCATGAATTTCATAGTCAACTTATCTTGGTCACTGAGTGGTTGAGATTCTATTTGGGTAGTCATTGTATGAATAAAAAAATCATCCAACTTAATTCATATATGGCAGACTATCTCAGTTGGTGATCGGGGAAGATAGATTTCTTATGAGATAATATGACTAAATGGGGTCCGTCATAATATTGTTTTATACATATATTCTCATTTTACTTCATGATTCAGGAAGGGTTTATAGAAAGATATGGGAACTCAAGTGGTTATGAGCACATCATTTCACACTCAGACCAATGGACTATAGGAATGAATGATGCAGGTTCTAGAGGATATAATCCATGAATGTGTCCTTAATGTTTGTGATTCATTGAAGGAGAATACCCCCCATTGAGTTATTCTATAATAATAGCTTTTATGTGGCAATTCAGATGGATCTTATTGAGGACATTAATGGTAGGCCATGCTGTTCACCCCTTTTCTGGATAGAGGCATGTGAGGTGACCGTACAAGGGCCTCATCTTGTTTAGGAAACATCAAAGCATGTTCAGTTGATTAGAAAGCATATGAATACTACCCATTCCAGACTAAAATCTTATTTCAATTCCCATTTGACGACCTCTTGAGTTTGATTTCAGTTATCACCCAGGCTTGGGCATAGATTGTAAAAAAAGTTGGGAAAGTTGGCGACTCATTTTGTAGGGCCTTTTGAAATTATAGAGTGTTAGGTTTGTTTCCTTTCAGTTTATTTTACCTCAGAGGTACCATTCCAAGAACGATGTATTTAATGTTTAAATGCTTCACCAATATGATTCCGAAACGTCTCATACTTTTTATCCCTAGTAAGATGAGTTATATGCTAATTCTACCATTGAGGAGTATCCAATACGCATCGTTGACTTGAGTACCAAGGATCTCTGTGTCCAGTTTGTCCCTCTAGTATGGGTGATATGGTTACATGGCTAGGTACAAGATGAGACAGTGGAGAGGGAAGCCAATGTACATTCCCAATGGCCAGATTTATTCTCAAACAATGTTTCTCTAACTTTGGATGGTGAACTCGAGTAATAGTTCTTTTAGGGGGGGGGGGGATATTGTAAGAACCTGGTCTTCAACCTAGATTCTTATCCCTTGTATTTTATTCGAAATCATAACTTTGGATGTATTATGGATTTATAAGTGGTTAGAAAAGGTCTCAAGGGTGTTTGGGTCATGTTCAGATCTCGAACCCCATCTTTTTAAGGAAAATAGACTTAGAGAACAGTTTATAGTAAACTATGCAAGAATTCCTCATGGATTGGAAAACTGCATGTAATGTGTTTTTACAGACATAGCCAACTTGCTTAGTTGGTGCATGTCTATGTGGCCTAACCCTGACTATGCCCCTTCTTCATAGGTAACCATGCATGGTTTTTTAAACCGTGCAATGAAACCATGCATAGGTTAATTTTATGGTAAATTTCTTGTTTCCCCTTAATTATCTATTAATCCTCCTTGTCCTTCCTAATACAAGAATCAACAATATTATGCCTTTTTTACTATCAATTTGTACCTTTTTGGTAAAATATATGGATTCAAATATATACCTTTTCAGGTATCCGATTGAGCTTTCGTTGTTCATGTTTGATGAACAACAGTATGTACTCAAGTCCTCTGGAGTCATTCTCGTTCTCTATTAGTCTTGACCAATATATTAGGGTTTGATTATTTTTATATTTCTCTTATCTCTATTATAATTCAAGCCAAATAAATGGACAATACGAGATGATAAGAATTTTACAATTATAAGGTGGGTGTCCTATAACCCATACCTAAAATTTGTTGTTTTTTATTTGTCACGTGGGGCCCATTGATTTCATTGGGTGCCATTTAATGAATTTATATTCCATTATTATAATCATTATAAATATATGGATATGATCTTTTTATATATGTTATTAATATTTTGTAGTTATCACCACAAATCCATCACTTCCATGTCGAAGGCTATGCCATAATTAGGTTTTTAGTGTCTTGACAAGTTTGGGCCACCATTCATGTGTGTCATGGATTGAACACTCTAAAGGAGAGTTTATCTATTTAAAATGTAATGTTTATATTGTTAATTGAATAATTTAATGTACCATGTATTATAACCACATAAACATCCTAAGGTAAGTGCTTCAATTGATTATTAAATGTGAAATGGAAATTTTAAAGTATATTGATTAAATGAATTGACTTTATTGAATGTGAATGAATAGTAGGTTGCATATCTGTAGCACCCCCTAACACATTAATGAAAGGTAGACAAATGAACCTTGAATATGGAATATGCAATAAATGGAATATATGGTTGCACGCTACATGTAATTTTCACACTAATTAAAGGCAAGGCTTGATCAAAATGAATTAATTAAAAAAGTTGCATTCTACTTTACCTTATCAAACTAATGAATGGAATGGATTGAATTGATTGAAATATTATGTGGATTCATAATTAAACAAAAATGGAATGACTCGATATTGATTTGGATTCTTATCATATAATTCCATGAGCACTCGGGAACCCCATTTTTATTTAAGGATACGTCATTCAATGGTTGAATCTCACTGAGATCCTAATCCTTGTCTGTTATTGGAAGACTGGTGTGATACCATAGGATCCATCATGTTGTACTATAAGATTACATGGATACAATCCTTGGATCTCTTCAATTTCATTATAGGATTCCTTCTATACACTTCTTGGATCTATCACTGACAAGTTGGTGCAAAGGTTTAAGCCCATCAAGTCCAGCCATTGATTATCCCTTTTTTACCTTGGTTGATAAGCTTAGACTAGGTAGGCACCTCATTTTTGAATTCCGTGGAGTATGCTCCAGGGATTATATGCATACCTCAATCTAGGATATAATTATTACTGAGTTAGTGACCCATGAGGTCTACGTATCCTTGGATATTACCTAATGACTACATTATTAAATATCATAAATCATGGTTTCCTTATTACATCATGGAACCATCACTATTTATATTATCATGAGGTGTTGTATGTGTTGGATATGCCTCAAGAGACCTAACAATATAAAATTTGTAATTAATTAATTAAATGAACTGGTTACATGTTCAGAAATCGACCAAGGGATGAAGTAGGTACTTGGGTATTTAGTTACATTGCACTTATTTACTTTATATATACATGCATAAACATTGTTAAATTTCCATTACATAGTATGGATGTTATAGAAACTATTGGTGGTTTCCTGCTAAGATTTATCTCACACTCTCCCCCATGTTCTATTTTGCACTTGGTCCAGATAACATGGTTATAGTTGTTGATAAAGAGACGAATATGGCTTCAAAAATTTGATAGAATTATGTTAAATGTGGAGCTTGATATTAGATGACTAAGCTAGAGCTCAGAATTATTGGGTAAGTCCATTGATTTATTTATGCGTTTTGAAACATGTTGTACCTGTTATTTTATATCCACGGTTTCATGTTTTCTAGTGACATGACATAACATTAGTTATCGAATGCTAATTCAGTTAATTCAGTTATTGTTTCTATGATATCTATTTTCCACATTAACTTCCATTACTTATATCGATTATTCAATTTACCTATGTTTACTTTCATCTGTTGTGGTAAACTTTTGTATTGAAGTCATTGTCTCCCCCACAAACACCTTAGTCCCCTGTAGCTAGTCGGAAGCCTCTAGCATTCCAGGAGTTGCGTTTGAGACCATGTGGCCCACCCATCTCAGGTCACCCATTTAGTAGCATCTGAGTCCGAGACATCACCCAAAATCAATCCAGATATGAATGATTAGTTAAATGATATATATTATTATAAGAATACATCTAATCATACTTACTTATTCATTCTTTATTTTCAAATAAGTCACTATGCCTATGATTAAATATTTAAATGAAATATTATAAAAAATATATAATGAAAATATTCCAAGATAATTATTTAAAAAAATTTGGTATCAATATTCTGACAGCAGTTGTGAATATTATTGAACAAAAACTTAATTATTTATACCTTGTATGTATGTTATTCGTTTATCTTATTTCATTATGATCCATTTTTTTACCAATGCATAAATAAATTCAATGATGGAATTCCATTTTCAATTGAAAATATTCCATCCCATTACAATTCCAATAATATAATAATTTTCTAACAGAATTATTCTATACAAATAATAATCCTTTAGGATCATAGATCACTAACAATGGTTTATAATTTTTCTTAAAAATTTTGAAACTTTTTTCAAAATTAAATTCACTATAATCATAATAAATTATTTATAATAGACCCATTCTTGTTCCATTCATTTAGAAATTTTCTCTAAATTGAAATAATTTAAGCAGTGATCAATACTAAGACTCATGAAAAGGTTCACCACATAGTTTGGTCAACTATTCATGGGTGTGAATTAGGTGATATTCCATTTCACAAAGATGGAATCCCTTTTATCAAATCCAATGACAATTAAAATTAATGGAACAAAATCAAACTAATATTAAATTTGGTTTGTTTATAAATTTATTTACCTAACACACATGTATAATAAAATATTATCTTCTTTATAGAATAAGGTGAATAATACTGATCAAATTCTACAATTATGAGTCTCACCATATTATAAATTTTTTATATACATCTAGAATTTTTTAATTGAATCTTGTAATTTATAAAATATTTTAAATATATGAATGTACAATAGATTATAATAGGTAACTCAAATATATCTACCTAATATAATATTGGATAAACAACCATTATTGTCAATATTTCTTCATGAATGAACTTTCATACCAAATTTAATTTGACGATGAATGTTTAATATAATAGCCAGATATTTTCAAGATTCCACACTAATCTAAAAAACATTCACATCAACAAATATTTACCAACACACCATAAAAAACATGATAAGAGGGAACATCAAATATATATACAATTATGACATAAAAATATAATAATTCACTATATTCAATTAATATTTTTATTTGATAGATCAATCATTTTATAATCCAATAAAATATTCCTTCCAAATACTAATATGGTCCACTAATAGGTTTTTATCATAGGAAAATAAATGTGGCTCAATGTAATACTCTCTAACTATTATTTGTTTTTTCCAAAATCTCGATGTTCATTAAATTTTATTGATTTTCATATACCTTGTTGTGGAGTTTTATACCTTTTTATGTATCTCTTTATTAGTTCATCCAAAATTATTTCATAATGTAATCAATAACATGTATTTTATACACCATTCGATGTATTTAATTTATCAATTATTTTTATCAATCAAATGCTCAGAAAACCTTCCATATACAATCCAACATTTTTAATGTATTTTTTATAATTTTTTTTAAAAAATAAAATTTTTAAAATAATATAACAACATTTATTTTTGTTGATAAGAATAGTTAGTTGATTTAAATTATTATCAATTTTATATTTAATCATTTTAAATTAAAATTTTTATATAAAATATTAACACATGTTTAACAAAATATATTATATTAATAGACAATAACACATAAAGAGAAAATATATCTTGATCCATCCTCACTAGAGACCCTCTATTGTTGATGATGAAGCTATGTGTGAACCTATAAGTCCTCCTCTAATAGTACCTATGATTATGATTAGTCACAAGTATATAAATCATGCATAATGGAGTTATTAACTGAAAATATTCATAGAATACAAATAATCAACCAATCAATTCCACCACATAATATACAACAACCAATAATTCCAATAATGTATGTGACATTATATATAACCAATGTCTAAAAAATATAAAAATGGAAAACATTATATAGATATAACACTAACATCAACAAAACCTATGCCACATACTAGTAAAATATACCATGATCTCCAAACCCATTTTTAAAATCTATAAAATAGAATATAGAAATAGGAGTGAGAATACAAGTATAATAAGTAGTTACTATATCTAATATATAATGAAAATATGTAATATTTATACCAAATTAATAATGAATTAATAATCAATGCAACTACAAGCATATACCAGGCCAAATACCTCCCAACGTCACTAAGGGCCCCATACGAAATATATATACAAGGAATCTAATATAAGAATAAATAAAATATATAATTCAAGGTATCTCATAACCACTTCCCATTGGAAAATCATCCATATCACCCTAAAAACATTTTTCATGGTGTTATCATCCCTTACATTTTAGCATAAAAAACATAATACAAAAAACACGTATCAAATACTGCTTCCATATAACAAATCATTGTAGAGGTATACCATGGAGTCTATCAAACTCATTATCTAACCCCATGATAATTTTAACTATATATCCAAATACCAACAATATCTAAAAATAGATCCTTATCACTACATAAAATCCACTTATCACAACCATGATCAATCATAAAATATAATATTCTTTGCAGGTATTCCAGATAATTCTAAAGTCCATGTTTTCATTTTAATTATATATTATATCCAGAAAAATTAATCTCATGTATTTTTTATTTTTTAATTTTTCTCTCCCAATAAACATTCCAAGATATACCTCATAGAATAAATATGTTTTTATAGAGTACCACTTTGAAATTATATCTGATAAAGAAATGAGCTTTACCTTAATATTATTAGAAGTCATAAATAAGAATTAGATATTGAGAGGAATGTTAACAATGATTATTATCATCCAAAGGATAATCAATATAACATAACCATTTAAACCTGAAAGATATTTTGAGATCAGGATCAGTGTATTTAAATGTATTTTAGGATTAAATTATCCTTTTGGTATATTTCTCATACACAAAAATTTTCCATTCAATTATTCAAATGGCACCATATAAGGCTCTGTATGGTATGAGGCATAAAACTCTAACTTTTTTTGGATAAAGTAAAAGATAAAAATACCTTACTACTATATCTATAACACCCTAGGTTTTACGATTAATTTTATTTAATGAATCTATATTTATATAATTATTAAACATGGATTCTATTAATTTAAAATAATTGGAGTATATTTAAAATTTTTTCAAAAATGATATGGATAAAACTAACACATTATGGAAAATTATAATAAATGTAGAAAATAAGTATTAAATACTACCGATTATTATGAACTAAGAATATTTACATCTACTTAAAATAAATAAATTTATATTTGATAATAAATAGTGGATAATATTATCATTACATCTAGAAAATCACTTTGGTAATCATCAACCTTGGGAATCACGACTAGTGGAACTAAATCTATAATGAAAAAATTATCATAATGATAATCCACATTATAAAATAAAAAAATGAAAACTATATGATTGAGAACTTTCCTTTTATATTATAGAACATAATTATTTTATTGGATATAATGGGGGAAACATTACTGTTATAAATCAGTATATACACATTGGGTACCACATCAGTAAACATGTTTCCAATTTGGGAGTTACAGATATTTTGTAAATTTAAATAATGTATTTAAAATATAGAAAATAAATATATTTATTTTATATAACTTATATTAAATAAATATATGTCTTATTATATAATTTAATGATTCTAATTATATTTTTGAAATACCTTTTTTCTGACAATATTTTTTTTATAAATAATGCATTTTGTTATATTTAAGGAATGATATCAATAAAAATAAATAAAAAATTAAAAGGAAGTTTTAGTTAAATAAATGAATTATGTCCCATAAATAATTTATGAATAATAAATAATAATAATTTAATTATTTGTGGCTAAACAAATAAGATCTTCTAAAGGTAGTTTTCTAGTAAATATTTTTTAATAAATATTTTTCACATTTGGGAAAATAAATTAAATATTCAATATATATATATAGATTATTAATCACCAATTAATTTATTATCAACTAGTAATAAGTGATGATGAAATCATTTAATGGTAAAAAGTTATGTTTTTTAAAAATTGTTTTTCTATGTGTAATTGATTTTATACTTTATGAATTAAATCAATCAATAATGAATAATTATTTTAATGAAACATATTCATAATATAGAAATTTAAGTTTCATATATAGTTAACTAAATAAACTTTAATATAACGAATTTTTTTTATAAATTTCTCAAAAAAATTAAATATTATTGGGTGTTTATATTGAAATTATATTTTATCACATATATGAATTAAATCAATAAAATTCATTACATACATGGAGTCAAAATATGAAAATTGTATAATATGATTAATTTAATTTTTAGGAATAAAAACAAGTTACCGAGGAAAAATTTAGCTTTCACTATAAAGGTAAAAAGTTACTTTCCTAGATTTTGTTTTTATTTGTTTTGTATTTTAATTTTTATAAATTTCAGTGAAATATTTTAAATGATGAAAATAATGTGATTTATATACAAATAAATAAATATTTTATATCTCATTAAATTTACTGTTGGATTTCGTTCCTTATATTATAAATAAGAAAATAATTACCATGGTAAAGAATATTAATACGGTGAAAAGGTATAAAAATAGTCTATTTATAATGGCTCAAAATCTGTTTCATTAACTAGACATATGGAAATTATATAAGACCATTTTTATATGTGGTGTTAAATAATATATTCCACACAAGCAGTTTCTTATCTAACTCACCTTACTATGATGCGATTCCATCTTCTCATGAAACTTAGCACATGTTTCTAATGAAATGTACCTCATTTTCTCCCATTAAATGATCCTCCATCAACTAATTTCAAACAAATATATTGCATAAAATCGATCATGATTAACTACCAATTTAGAATCTTTTAGAGACATCTCCCTTGTTTGTAATCCTCTAGTCATAAAAATGAGGTCTTAGTCCTTCATTTTGAGGGAATTAAAAATAAGGATTATAGATTTCATTAATCTAGGTTATAAAATCCTCCCAATTATTTAAAATTTCTTTCTAACAATAACTATTCTAGAAATACATTCAAAATCCAATTATTTGTAATTAAAATCATCATTATTCTCTAAAAATGATACAATCATGATATAACTGTTCTTTCTCATTCATTAAATTGGTATAAAATTTTCTCAATTTGGTCTGTTCTACCAGCTATATGATGGATTCTATAATTATTATATTATGAATGATAATGAAAAAATCAATTCAGTTAATATAATGTTATTATGGCAAATTTATGTTTTTTTATTAAATATATAATATTTATATTTATATTTATTTCAATATAGTTATATTATATTTTATTCTTTTGAAATTACCAGAACAAGTGCTTTATAGATTTCATCTTGGAGAAAAATTACAAAATATTCAATTAAATGGACCTATAACATGAAAAATATTTACATAAATAATATTCATATACATTGAATACTTTTAATATGTTTAAATCAAGAACATGGAATGATGAATGAATTTATTACACAGATGACAGAAAATGAATGATTGAAACTATTAATAACAAATTATAAATTTTAACAAAAAAGAATTAATAAATATATAATAAATTGAAATAAAATATTCATCTAAATGATAATGAAAATTAATTATTTTCCAAAATAAATGATTGATAGGTCATTTTTAATAATATCGGAAGACAGAATGCATCTAAGAATATGAGAATCCATAGTTAGGGAAGTTCGCTCAATTTTCCATCATTTGGACATGTTTTATAATATGCACATATTCAAATTTATATGATGTATATAATAAATATTTCAAATATCATTTAATGATTCTCATTAATTTTTTTTCTATTTAATTTATCTTTTTATGTCATATCATTAATTTGAATTTTAATAAAATGTTACCAAATCCAAAAGGGGTTTATTCAAAAACAACTTCATTTCATTAATTTATGATTTCTCTTCTTAAACTATTTTTTATATTCTAATTTATTATTCCTTATTGATTAATTATATTTTATTTCCTATTTATATTTTTTTATTATTTTAATTTTTTACTCATTGACTCATTTTAAAATTATTATATATCCACATATTATGATATTCATATGATATTTTCTTTACTTGATGTCTTTTCCATGACTCATTATATCTCTTATTATATTATAATATTTAATAATTAATATATTTTATCATATATATATTTAAATTTTTATTTCTTATGTCTCTCTCAAGATGGTGAATTTCTATAACAAAATATTTTTATTTTTTGGGTTATAATTTGGATAAAATATGATGTCATTAAGAACTATTACCATCATATTGAATGGATCATTTATTTCTATTTTTTATATTCATTCATTCCACAATTTTTCTAAATTTTTTGTTCCAATGATAAGACTTCATTTTTAGAAATTGAATTGGCTGTGTGTATTAGTAAAACATTAGTTATAATTAGACCAATTATATTTATTTATTGCGATATGTATAGGAATCACAAGTGAACACAATTAAAAACAACCTTTCTAAACTGAAATATATATAAGATAAACCCAAAATGACATAGGTCAAAATGATGGTTTCAATATTTTGAAAATATTTGGAATTATTTTCCTTAATATTTAATTTATTTTTTTAGTTATTATTTCTTGATACTGACACTATCCTTTTTTGATTTAGTCAATATATAGTTCTAAGAAGAACTGAGTTAACAAAAATTGTGATGGAATATAAAATTACATTCCTAAAAAACAAAATGGGATAGTATATAGATTAAAAAACAATATTGAAATTTTATATTATTTTATGAATAATAACATTAACAACATTGATATCTAAGAAATAAAAAACAATTATGAATTTTTTTTATGAATCAACATTCACAATAATTTAATGTGTGTTATTTTCTTCCTGTTTCAAAATAATGAATCTAAACAATTTATATGGCATGTTCCATTTTTTTAGATCACAATCCATGAAAAGGTTTTTTTATAAATTAATATTTTAGAAGGTGATTCATATCAATATAGTAATTATATTTAGAAAAAAACAAGAGAAAATTTTTCTATAGGATTTTAGTGTATTTTATGATGAAATTTAAAATAAATATTTTTCGCAAACTGTTAGTAATAAAATACAGAGATATTTAATTGAGATTAAACAAAATAAGGATGAATATATTGTAAAATATGATTATAACTTTATAATAAATTTATTTTAGACTTATTTTTTTAACATTGACCATGATCATTAGACCGTATATTTATATAGTGGCCGAAAACCATGGCTTTAAATGGAATTAACAATAAGGGAATGTGGTATCTATGAATAAATTATTAAATTTACACATGATGTTAAAACATAAACTATGGACGCATTATTATCATGGATTTTATGATATGAATTGGAAAATGATGTTTAATTGATAATAAAATAATAAATCACATAGATGAAATAAATGTAATCTTTATAAAAACCATAAATATGGGAATAATAAAAAAGGTAATTACTTTAAAGGAATAAATAAATGTTTCAAGTGTGGTATTATAGACCCTTGATATATTTATTGTAAAAAATATGTGAAGTGAGTGACTAATACTATAGTGGAAAATATTTTTGAAACTAAAACACCGCCCACACTAGAATTTCTAAAATAAAAGACAGTTTTTCATTATGCCAACTAGTACAATAACTTAATGTGTAATGATGACACTCAACATCGGTAACGCCAAAAGTAATGGGATAAAGGGAATGAATTTGTGATAACAACTAAAAAAGTGGGCCATTAAAATTTAGTGTTGTAAGATAATATCATTTTCAACTCAATAACATCATATTTTTCATTTGATTATTATTTTAAATTATCTTTCACATCTATAAGTTTTTATATGTCAAACAATTATTCAGAAAAATGATTAGATTAAAGATGAAAACATCTTCTGGTATGATTATTTAATCCATATTCCACAATTCCTCACAAATACATACTTATGGAAATATGATTACTCTAAACCACATTACCACCCCTTTAGATAAATTTGATTTGATTTTGGGAATGGAATGGTTATGTAGACTGAGACGAAAAATTATTTTCTAGAACATGGAAAACAATATATTAAATCCAAAATTAACAAATAATTTCCCATAAATATAAGAATATCCATAAGATTATTCATTAAATTACATCTATTATAAGGGTATTTTCACCCAATGATGTGGGATATTTTATATATATGTTCATAGAAGAGACTGTTTTTATACTTTTCCATAATATAGTGAGGATTATATAATAATAAATTATATCTGGATCCATTTTTGTCTTATATATACATTTAACTTATTCTATTAGTGAAAAATAATATAGATTATAAGGATGTAATTTATTTAATCATTGGGGATAAAATTCCCCCAATTTTAAGACTCATTTACATTCCTTAATGTGTATCTATATCATTCATATAATTTATTTATATTCAATGGAAATAATTTAACTAATTTTGAAAATATTAAGTAAAATATATGAATCAAACCAACAAAACATTATGAATCATTATAAAAAATTTACATGAATATTTGTATTTCCAGTTATGGATTATAAAATACCACATCAGATTATAGAGGGATTAAATTAAATGAGGGAAAAAAGTAAAAATGTGAAATATATTTACACATATGAAATCCCTTATATCAACTTATCCCATGAGGATAAACATTAGGATAACTAAACCTACAATAACATAAAACATCATGAAAAGTGAATGTATGTTGTAAATCCAAAAACTAAAATTATTTCAATGAGAAGTTTCCTATGAAAAGACAGAATGAAATAGATTTATAGGACGTAATGGGGGTAATATATATATTATAATCTTTATAATAAGATATATAGTTGTTTCTTATAATACTAGTAAAAACAATTCTAGTTTGGGATTATTGAAAGCTATTAATATATAAAATCCTTTTATAAATTTCAAAAACATAAATTGTCATTACATATAATTTATGTCAAATGAAATAATTTATTTATTATTACTAATCGATGTATTTTCATTTTCAAAAATACAATTTATTTAAATGATTTTTTTTATAAATTATTAATTTTATTAATTATAATTAATGATGCAAAAACTATTAGTGATAAATATTAATGAATTATTTTTAAAATAGACTAATAACATCCCCCAAATTATGAATTAATTGTCTAATGGTAAAAGATGTGTTTTAAAAGAATTATTTTTGGATGTGTAATGTATTATATTAATTATAAATTATATTAATCACTACAAAATTATTATTTTAATTTATTTTATTGAAAAAATAATATGTTAAAATTATCTTAATATTTATAAAAATAATGGTAATAAAAATAAAATCATTTTTCATACATTTCTATAAAAAATGTATTTTATGTGTTTGGTTTTCTTATATTAAAATTAATTTTTATGACTTTTTTCAAATTTACACAATAAATTAATTCTATTTATAGATAAACCATTATAAAATTATTTTAAATGGGGAATATAAATTTGAGACATAAAAATATGTTACCAAGGTAAAATTCAATTTCCTATATAGAGGTAAAAGGATTATTATCATTGATTTATTTTTTAATTGTTTTTTATATTAATTTAAATAATTTAAATTGATATATTTTAAATAATACAAATATATATATATATATATTAAAATATGAAAATTTTAAATTTATAGGAAAAAGAGAAAATATATATTTTGTTTAAAAAGTTAGTTTTCTACATGAATATGTTTTCTATGTATCATATATTTAAATTTAAAATTTATTTTTCTCTTATTTATAAGTTGAATTAGATAAAATAGATTAAAAATATGGAACTGTTATTAAAAATAGGGTAAGAAGAGTAATATTATTTTTGAAGAAAATAATAATTAACTTGGTAAAAATTTTAAACCAGGTAACAAGGGGTAAAAAGAGGTAATTTATCATGGATCGAATTTTGTTTAATTTATATTATATATAGAAAATCATGAATACCATTAATAGGATTAGGATAAAATTATATAATTTATTTCAATATTTCCTCTCTTATCTCACCAAATTCCATTGCGATTTCCTCTTTTCCCTTAAAATAACTCATGTTTCCCATAAAATTTCCATAATTTTCATCTATAATTATGGAATATATATATATATATTAATATAGAATGGATATACTTTTTTAACTAGTTTTAAATACCTTCTCATTTATATCTTCCTTGAGTCTTATCCAATGATTTGATTCCTTTAGTAAAAAGAATAAGGCCTAAGTCAATCATTATTAGGGATTTACTCATAAGAACTGATTTCATCAATGTATTTAATGAGTTCTTATTCATTATTTTCATTCAATTTATCCCATTAAAAATTAATAAAATTTATTAAATAATCCAATTAGGTATAATTAATTCCATTTTTTTATTTTAAAATTAACTTTTCAATACTAATTAATTTATTATAACATATTCTCATTTGGGTTAGTTTTTCCTCTCAAATAAACAACTATGTAGTTATTATATATTGAATGATAATGAAAATTTATTTTATTTAATATAATATAATAATGATGATTTTTTCTGGATTATTTCTTCTAATATTATAAATTTATCATATAAATCTATATTAATATACCACCTTTTATTTGATGAAAATTATAAATAAAAAGTACATTATGGATTTTTTCTTTAAGAACCATACATAACACATCCATTGAATTAACCCACATATTTCTAAATAAAAAATAATGTAACTTATATTACATTCACTCTTATAGATATTATGAACTATAAAACCAATAATAACTAGCAAAACCATTATACCGAATATTCAAAAGGAACTATTGAAACTATTAATAACTGATGAATCATAATAACTAAAAATAATAAGTAACATTGTAATAAATGGATATAAAATATAAATTTTAATGGCCATATAAATAAATAATTTTCTAATGTAAGTGATTAATGAGTCTTAGTTTATTATACAAATTTTTAGGGAACATCCAATTAACATGGAATCCCTGCCTCCCTGAAGGACCCATGTGAGTCACTGAGAGTGAGATAAAGATAATACACCATATCATAATCCTATTATTGGCCATGATATCATTGTTTTTTTATGATGAACATTAAAATATTAGATTATGAAGTTTTTTGAGATCAATATCGAGTGTTTTATTTTTCTCATATTTTTACTAAGAAAATTCGACTTGTTGTGTGTGTAAAGAAATCATCATAAGAACCCAAAGAATTAATGGAAGATGTTGAGATTATCATTAGGATTCTTATCACCCATGATGCTATTATGGTAAATTTTTAGGATTATACACTAGAAATATGGAGAATTAGATATCACGATTACATCATCTATGTAATGTTTCATGGGGATCTCGTATGAGATATGTCATAGGAAAATATAAACTAGTTGTTTTACCTAGTGACAATGGGGGTGATGAAGGCCAGAGATTTTGTGGAATTGGATATGGAGAATAATTAATTTATTGAGTATGAATTTTATTTTTCTAATTTGTTTAACCTTCACCATTTTTCCAATCGAATGACTATTCATAAGTTCAATGTTCTGATATGGGGTTCATATTATAGATAATATTAAATTTTTTTATTTTCATTAACACCTGGATGTTTTTATGAAATATTTTCTCTAAATAATTTTAGTTCATTAATAGCTTTCAATGAATGAAATCATGAGTTTAAATGAACTAAAATATTTCATTATTTTAAAATTACCATTTTAACCTATCCATTATGTTAGCGTGAATAAATATAACATACATATGAAAATTATTGGTGAACTCATTTGCAAGTAATTATTTATGGAAAATATAAATCAATTATATATTTATATTTCTTTATTAATAAATTGAGTGAATTATAATTAGTAAATTAAATTAATGATATAAATTTTCTACAAACATAATAATTTTTTTTGATATTCATCAAATAGATATTTTTGTCATAGGTTATGAATATACCCTATTAGTTGTACAAAAACCTATATTTTTCAAACAGAAAATTTCTATCCATTTAACAGGGAACACATTTTAAATTAATAAATTAATACATTATTAAATTTTATATGATAATCTAAACAATTTTTTTGTCTTCAGGATATAAAAATTAAATTTGGATTAATTATTTATATTTTTCTGATAGTGTCTTGTTTTGATAAATAATATAAATACACTAAATGTAACATCCCAGGTAAATAAAGAATATGACATTTTCATATTTATCAATATTTATAAATTAATTATTAATTTTACTTTATAGGGGAATCTACGTTTGATGGCGTACCTGATACACAACAACCAGATTCTTTGAAATCATATTTTTCACACAATGATGAGTCATATTGAAAAATAATAAAATAATAATATTGTAAATGGTAGTTAAAGCCTAGCCATTGTATTGGCGGGAAGGGACTAAAATAACTAAAATATGAATATACATGTTTGTTAAATTTTTTTACATTTATCCAATGAATTTTAGAGGCTTAAAATAAGAAAGAATATGATTTTAAGCATAAATATTCTAATATTCTCTAAAAGGACGATTTACCGCATTTTGATGGAGAACCATCTTTAAATATAGTTTTGTCCAATTTTATATGTTCTATTTGACAAAATAAAATTCTTCTTTAGATTCGGGACATCAAAATTTAATTGGAAAATTCTTTGGTATTTTTTCTGATAAAATTCATTTTTTATGAATAATGAAAAATATTGTATTTTCATTCAAAACTGAATTTTAATATAACTTATTTATATAGTTATATTATATTTTTAAATGGTTATCAAGTTCAATTAGATTATATTTTCACCATTTAAACCAATTTTTGTGATTGTAATTAATTTCCCTTTGGAATTGGACATAAAGAAGTATCAATTTTTTGATAGTTATTATTTCTTAAAACCACACTATTTGTTTTGACACCAGGAATTAATTTTAAATTAATTAATAAAAAATATAAGTTTTTAATTTGGTAAAATAATAATCTTTTCTTTAATTTTTAATTTAAAATATATCTTATAATGAATTTTTGGTATTTTTCTTGAAAAACGTCAATTTGTGATGAATAGTGAAACCACTAAGTAGTAGTTAAAAAACAGACTTTTTCATTTAAATGAAATTTTACTACTTCTGTGAATTGGATTTTGAAAATTACACATAAATGGTATTTATTAGTAAGTAAAATATGGTTCAATAAGATGAAAATAATTTTTGGTGAATGATAACTTTTTTACTTTTATTTACCGCAGTTAATGGTAAATAGGGTAATTCAGGGTAAAAAGAATATTATAATAAGTAAAAATTACCTTAACTCTTGTACTAACCTTATTTTATGAGTCATGGCTGACCATGGTCATCTTGGGGTCGATTGTGGGACCCCATGGAGCCACTTGGGAGAGAAAATGACACATTAGATTAATTAATTTAAAGTAAAAAAATGACACAAACAAATATCTTTTAGTAAATTAATTTTTACATGGGTTTATATAAGTTATAATTTCAACTATAAATATTAATTTTAAATATAAAAATATTTCCTACATCATTTTACTTTTTTTTTAATTTTTAGACATCAAATAAATAAAATTATTTATGACACAAAAAATGATGCAGTATTTAACTCATTAAAAAATGATTTAAATAAATAAGATTATAAATATTAAAATAACTTCCCAAACCTATCCAATTATTATTGGTGGAATTTATTTTTACTATGAGTCATATTATCTTCTACATTAATGAGTTTTGGACCTTTAGAAACCGAAAATCATTATATAATAAAATAGTACTTTCACGGTTTCCTAAAGAACCACTCCTCCCCTTTATAAAAAGCCCTCACTTCTAACCCATTACTCACACCTCTCAAGTCTCTTGTCTCATCCAAAACCTGCCCAAACAAGCATTAACTATCCCCCTCTTCCTTATAGAAGCCTTACATTATGTAGAAGGCACTTCAAGATACCCTTTTGGTTCAAACAAAATGGAGTTACCCTAATTAATGGTAATAATTTCTCTTAACTTATTTTCTTTTATTCTACTTCTACAAACCCTAAAATTTCATTATTAATTTATTTTATAAAAAAAATTTATCCTCAATATACTAGGATGGTGTTTTTATAAGGATTCAAACTACACTTATACACAGCTTCATGAAATGGGTAAAGAACATACTATTTCTGTGGATGACAAACTAACGCCTCACAAAACGATGATTGTACAATTGTCTTATACCACCGTTCATGGTGGCCATTGTGATGGAAATGTATTTATATATGATATATATTATGTTTATGTTTTTTTATTCTTCTGTATTTTTTATTTATAGAATACCTTTATTGTTTCCATTATGGGTAAACTCGATAATTTCATTTGAGAAAGTGTGGACTACCGCCCCCTCAAAGTAATATGTCTCGTTAATGACATATGTGGGATGTATAAAGGATGAATATAATGATATTAAATATTTTATTATATGGGAATTATAATATACCTATGTATCATTATGTTTTTATTCCATTAAAATAATAAATAGAAATAAAAGTTGCGTTCAAGCGTACCTACAGGTTACCGTCTCCATGAACGGTGCATTTCATTTCTTACCTCTAAATGTAATGTAATATTATAGATACATGTCTATACTGGATATCTATTATATATATGATATCTAAATCATGAATATAATTCTATATATAATGAACTTTTGACCATGTGAACCACTTGTAATTATAAGAAGTCTGTTTTTACTCAAGTACCAAATATCGAAAAAACAACCGTTATTAACTTAAATGATTACATAATGTTTATAACATTGTAATAAGTGATATAAAAGGAATAATAAAATTAAAAAGGTTATTAATCAAGTATAAATTAACTTATATTTATTATTCAGGAAGAACAAGTAACAAATGAGTCAATTCAGACACAAGGTAAGGGGCTATTTATCTCACATTTAATTCTTTGATATTTCCATTGTCGCCACTAATTTGTTGCATATGGTGTATTGTGTACTGCCATTTGACATATATTATCATGATACCCTTTATATTCATGTTTTTTTTGTAAATCATCTGGTTTTTATTAACTTTTGGTCATATGACTCGATTGATTAGAACGTGGTAAGAGGTTTTCATCTCACTCTTTATTCTCGTGAGATTCATACTATATTTGCCACTATTTCCTTTTGTGTGGTGTATTTACTACCCATTATTTTATTCATTGTGTAATATAATTCAATTTATGGGTATTTACATCTTAATTTTATGATCTTTCTTTCATGGGTTGTATGTTTCGTATGTTACCAAATCGGTACGGGAACTTTTTAACCCAATTTCCATTCCTAGGGTTAATATTTTAATTCTAAATTATGTCATGCTATGATTATGAGTGGAATGACTATTTATTTATTTATGTTTAAATTTCCACTCACCTTTTTCTGGATATACTTTTGATATAAATAATCACTCCATTTATAAATTCTCAAGTCATCGATAGGAACTTGATAACAATAATTTTAACTTAATTTTCATTAATTGAGTTAAACATCCAAGTCATTGGTTTTTCATTAAAAACAACATGTGTGAATTTCATATGATTTATTTACACTGAATATGAAATCATATTTAGTGTATCTATATTTTTCACACATTATTATGTGATTTATTTATCCATAATATATGAATTCCATTTTTATATTGGATTTCATCTCAATTTACATTCAATTGAGACTTCATTATCGTTATGCACCAATTCACTTTAATATGGTGTATAAAATATCCTTCGGCATATTATATCATTAATCCCTTTATTCATAGGATATTATAAAGTTCTGATTAATTTTTATTCCTTAATTATTTGTATTCAAGCATCTCTCATTTTGTTAAAAAGTCTTAAAAGAAAATTTTATTTTAAATTTTAAAGCTTTATTCATCTAAATATTTATAACCAGTGTCCATGTTTTAAAAATGGTTTTCAGGATTTATTTATATGGACATTAATGTTTTCAAATGAAAATTGATTAAAAGCTTCAAAGTGTTGTGGTCCTCTTTGATCCAAAAATCTCTTTATTAAATGTTTTAAAGGGTTTTGAAAATGGTTTGATAAAGCATTGTTTATTTCAATATCATGATATGATATATTGGAATTTGGAAATGTTATATTTCCTTTATTATTGTGTTATGTGTTATGATTATACTATGGTTATTGGGAATTGTTTATGTATACAGGTGGTTCTGTGATAAACCTAGTGCAGGTGATCCCGAGATAGCTCTCCAATGCAATGGGTAATGTGACAGAGGTAAATGTTAATTTTTATGTTAAGTGATTTAAAGAATATATTGTGATGGGTATTCCAAATTTGATTACCTATGTACCAGTGATAGATACAATGTATGAATTTTATCAATGCCCTAGGTTACCTTTATGATTTAGGATTTCTTCATGTTAATCATAAATCTTATGATTTCATGTGGTATGTTATGATTGGAAAGTATGGTTTCATTGATTTGTATTTATTGATGGACTAATGTTTCTTTTCATTATTTTATAACCATTACTGAGATTCTTATGCACATCCCATGTTTTGAAATGTTTCTCATAGGACATATAGATGAATAGGGTCAAGGATGAGATCATGGAAAATCCATGCTGTCTAAAACATAGAGCTTGACATGTCCCTATTTTTTTCCAGAGTTTTTTTTATGAAACATGGATACAAGGTAGTAGTGTATACATGTAATATTCAAGTTGTTATGCAATAGTTATGGCCTAATTTTCTAAAACTCTAAACCTGAAAGTATCCTCAATGTGAATTCATGATGTAAGTTAGTATTATTTAATGTTTAAGGCCGACTCTTTATAGTTGGTATCATAGTGAGGATTAGAATACTTTAGAGATTATGAATTTTCATTAAACACATGGTTAATCCCTATGTGTATTGTTTCAGTTAAATCCTTGTTGTATATCTTTTTCAGATCAAGGGAAGTTAGATTCAAATTGATGGAGGAGGATCTAAAATGAAATTCTTATCTATTCCTGATGACATGCTTGAAATAATTATAGCAATGTCATGTTTGAATGATTGTGAAACGTTTTATAACATAAAACTCACTTGCAAGAAGTTTTTTGAGATATGAAACACCTCTACTATAACTCGTTATCATCATGGATCATTGGTTGTATGTAGAGATATCTTATTTTTACAATATTATCATATTTTCAAGAATGGTAAATATTTTCAAGGCAATTTAAAATATTTTACCTTACCATAAGATTTTGAAGCATATTATGATTTTGAAAAAGGTGCTGAAGAAAGATAACCTTGAACAACCTATTTTTATTTGTTTTTATAATATAGTCTCTCAGTACATTCCTATGATATTCTAAAAGGACCATTAATTTAATGTTTCAACTCAAATTCGGTTTGACTGTTTTATAGAAATCATGTTTTATTTGATGATCTGAAATTATATGTCATACATGATTATTTTCCAAAATTGTTTTTCTGTGAACAACCATATGACCCATGGTGTACAAGGTGTATTTGGATGGAGGAATAAAATGATTTTGAAGGATATATAAATCATTATTGAAATGCATGGACCTTATACCAATGTGAACAAGATGATGATGAAACAAAATGGACACCATGATCAAGGTGTGATGTTCTTTATTTTGGGGATTGTTTTATTTTGTCATATGGTGGTGAAATAAAAAAAAGACAATATATACAAGACATAAAGAATTAAGATGTTGAGATAATAATGAATTGGGATTAAAATGAGAGGTATAATGAAACCATTGAGGTTAAAACATGTTAGGTTTATTGTTGAGTTTCTTAAAAAGGACAACAGGCAGACCGTGTGACAACCCGTCATGTCAGAAAAAGATGCGGGAATCGAACCCACAACCAAAGAGGGATTGGAATTTATTGCCTACCTCTGACTATGTGGAGTCCCCGGTTAGTATGATTTATAATTTTTTGTTAATTGATTTTATTGGTAAAAAATAAGTTGATTTGTGAACTTATGTTTATCAAATGGAAATCCTTAGTATATGAAAATGATTTGGTGATTAAGTGATAAAAGTGATTTTGGAATATGTTCTATCTTTTAGGAACACTATATGCTTAAGAAAAATAAAATACTATGAGATTACATTTTTGGAGTATTGGTTAAAAGTTTATTTTGGAAGAATATCTGTTATTATTGTGGACATATAGCGATTTGGGTTATTTATGGAAATGATTAACCTATCATAAGGAATATGTGATTTGATTAATTATGCTTTAGTATGAGACTTTAAGAGTAGTCTATGTTTTTGTAGTCAAATGTTAAGATTTAATATAAAAGACTATGTGACTAAATCCTTCTGAGTTTTTCGTTTCAATCTCAGTTTGGATTATTTTGAAGAATTTTTAGGAAAATTGTGTATTTAATGGTCTTTCTTGTTCTTTGGGTACTTTTTGATCAATTTTGGAAATTAGTAGTAGTATTTATTTTTATAAAGGATTATGCTTTTTTGGGGATTATATGATCTCGTACTAACCATTTTGGTTTTAGTTGATGTCTAAAGACAAGGGAAATATATAGTTCTTCTTTTTTGGATTAAGTGATTCTCTAGAAGATGATTCATGAGCTTTTTATGTGGCCAAGCATTTTTGAATGCTCATTTTTTGGGGAGAATATTTTTTTGTAGAAACTTATTTAAGGATGAAACTCTAATTAAAGGTATGCATATTTCCTTATGTTCTTATTCTATGTAGTAAATTAATTCCTAATTTTATTGAAAAGGAATGTAAAACAAAAACGTTTTTGGTTTAAATTTCTTAATGGGTAATAAAATACCATTTAACACATCATAAGTTTGTGATTTTATGGTTGTTAACTTTCTCCTAATCATGTTTTCTATCACTCTCCATAAAAACTTGATGGATTATTTTATCTTCCATATCCATGTTTTCCTACATGGAATCATAGTATGGGTTATGTCATGTGACCTTTTTATGTCTCTTTATTTATTTTAATGTAATAGTTTTATTGATTTTTTTTCCAATTTGGGGCATTCAATGATGTTTTCGAGCCTAATTTTAAAATTGTGAGGACACAATTCCCAAAAGTGGGAGAAGGATGTAACATCCCATGTAAATAAAGAAGATGACCATTTCATATTTATTAATATTTGTAAATTAATTAATAATTTTACTTTAAAGGGGATGATATGTTCGATGGCGTACCTGATAAACAACAAAGGGTTTCTAAAAATCTTATGTTGCACACAATGCTGAGTCATACTGAATAATAATAATATAATATTATTTTAAATGGTAGTTAACGCCTAGCCATTGTATTGGATGTAATGGACCTAACTAACTAAAATATGAATATACATGTTTGTTAAATGTTTTTACATTTATCCAAAACATTTTAGAGGCTTAAAATTAGAATGAATCTAATTTTAAGCATAAATACTATAATATTCTTTAAAAGGTCGATTTACCACCTTTTGATAAATAAACCTCTTTAAATAAGTTTTGGTCACTTTTATATATTCTATTTGAGAAAATAATTTTTTTTTAATTGGGATAACAAAATTTAATTTGGGAATTTGTTTTTGTATTTTTCTTATAAAATTCAATTTTTTTTACAAATAGTGAAAAATACTGTATTTTAATTCAAAATTGTCTTTTAATCTAACTTATTTATATATTTAGATTATCTTTTAAATAGTTTTCAATATTAATTAGATTATATTTTTACCTTTTAATCCAATTCTGGTAATTGGAATTAATTTCACTTTGAAAATGGACAGAAACAAGTACCAATCTTTTGAAAGTTATTGTTTATTAAAAACACGCTATTTGTTTTGACAAGGGGAATTAATATTAAATTAATTAATGCAACATCTATGTTTTTAATTTTGTAAAATAGGCCTCATTTTTTAATTTTGAATATAAAATATAGCTTAGGGTGAATTTTTGGTAATTTTTTTGAAGAACATCAATTTTTGATGAATAGTGAAACCACTAAGTAATAGTTAAAAAACTAAAATTTTCATTTAAATAAAATTTTACTACTTCTGTGAATTGGATTTAGATAAACCAAAATACATGGATATTATTAGTAAATAAAATATGGTTCAATAAGATGAGAATACTTTTTGGTGTATAGTAACTTTTTAATTTTATTTACCGTGGTTAAAGGTAAATAAGGTAATTCAAGGTAAAAGGAATATTATAATAAATACAAAATTAACTTAACACTTGTACTAACCATATTTAATGTGTCATTTCTAAATATGGTCATCATTGAGTCGATTTATGGACCCCATGGAGCAACATGGGAGTGATAATGACGCTATAGATAAATTAATATAAAGTAAAAACAAAAATGACACAAACAAATATCTTTTATTAAATTATTTTTTACATGGGGTTATATAATTTATCTTTTAGAAAATAAATATTAATTATAAATATAAATTTATTTTCTACATAATTTAATTTTTAATTTTTATACATAAAATTAATAAAATTATTTATGGCACAAAAATGAAGCAGTATTTACCACATTAATAAATGATTTAAATAAATAAGATTATAAATATTAAAATAACATCCAAAAACTATCCAATTATTATTGGATGATTTTATTTGGATAATGAGTCATTTTATCTTTGACCTTAATGAGTATTGGACCTTTAGAAATAGAGAATAATTTTTTAATAAAATAATATTTTCACACTATCCTAAAGAACCCCTCCCCCCTTATAAAAAAACCTCATTTCTAACCCATTCCTCACACCTCTCAAGCCCCTTTTCTCATCCAAAACCTACCCAAATAATCTATCAATATCCCCATATTCCTTCTAGAAGCCTTACCTTAGGCAGAACGCACATCAAGATGTCCTTTTGGGTCAAACTGAAGAGCGTTACTCGAAATAAAGGTAATGATTTCTCTAAACTTTTTTATTTTATTTTACTTCTAAAAACCCTAAACAATTTTTATTCAATTTTTTGAAAACAAAAAAAGTATCCTAAATATAATAATATTTTTTTTATGAGAAGTATTCTGACTACAATTACACACACCGCCATTTAATGGGTAAAGAACATACTGTTTCTGTGGATGGAAAACTAACGCCTGACAAAACAATGATTGTCCCATTATCTCATACTGCCTCTCATGGTGGACATTAAGATGACACAATATTTAGAAATGATATATATTATGTTTATTTTTTCTTTATGATTATCTATTTATCATTTATATCAAACCTTTATGGTTTCCATTATGGGTAGGGGCGATAATTTTATTTGAGGAAGTGTGGACTACAGCCCCCTCAAAGTGATATGAATCGTTAATGCCATATGGGAGTCATATAAAGGATTAAATTAATAATATTATATATGATATTATTATGGGATTATAATATACCTATGTATCATTATGTTTTAATTCCATTAAAATAAGAAATAGAAATGAAATTAGCGTTCATTTGTACGTACGACTTACCGTCTCCATGAACAGTGCATTTCATTTCATACCTCCAAATTTTATGTATTATTATAAATAAATGTATATACTGGATATATATGATATATATGATATCTAAATCATGAATATTATTCTGGATATAACAAAAGTTTGACCATGTGAACAACTTGTAATTAAAAGAAGTCCATTTTTACTCAAGTACCAAATATTGACAAAACAACCGTTATTAACCTAAATTATAACATAAAGTTTAAAATATGGTAATATGTGATATAAAAGGAATAATAAAATTTAAAAAGGTTTCTAATCAAGTATAAATAAATTTAACTTTATTATTCAGGAAGAACAAGGAACTAATGAGTCTCGTTGGACATGAGGTAAGGGGTTTCTTATCTCACTTTTAATTCTGTGAGATTTCCATTGTTCGCCACTAATTTATTGCATGTGGTGTATTGAGTAATTACATTAGATATATAATATCAATATCCTCTTTATATTAATTTTATTTTTTAAATCATTTGATGTATATTAACTTTTGGTCATATGTATCGATTGATTGCAACATGGTAAGAGGTTTTCATATCACTTTTTATTCCTGTGAAATTTATGTTATATTTGACACTATTTCCTTTTTTTGGTGTATTTACTACCCCAGATTTTATTCATTGGGTAATATACTTCAATTTATGGGAATTTACATCTTCATTTTATGATCTTTCTTTCATGGTTTGTATGTTTCGTATGTTACCAAATCGGTACAGGAACCTTTTAACCCAATTTCTATTACTTGGGTTAATCTTATAATTCTTAATTATGTCCTGATATGATTATGTGTGTAATCACTATTTATTTATTTATGTTGAAATTTGCACTACCCTTTGTGTGGATATACTTTTGATACACATAATCCCTCTATTTATAAATTCTGAAGTCATCAATAGGAACTCAAAAATAGTAATTTTAACTTAATTTCCATTCATTGAGTTAAACATCCAATTCATTGGTTTTGTATTAAAAAGAACATGTGAGAATTTAATATATTTTATTTACACTGAATATCCAATCATATTCAGTGTATATATATTTTTCACACATTATTATGTAATTTATTTATCCTTAATCTAAGGATACCATTTTTATAAGGGATTTCGTCTCAATTTACATTCCATTGAGACTTCATTATTGTTATACACTAATTCACTTTTATACGGTGTATATACTGTCCTTTGGAATATTATATCATTAATACCTTTATTCTCATGATATTATAAATTTCTGATTAAATGTTATTCCTAAGTTATTTGTATTCAAGCGTCTCTAATTTTATTAAAAACTCTTTAAATAAAATATTGTTTTAAATGTTTTAAAGATTTATTCTTCAAAATATTTATCATTAGTATCCATAATTTAAAAATGGGTTTTAGGATTTATTTATATAGACATTAATGTTTTCAAATGATAATTATTTAAAAGATTCAAAGTGGTATGGGACACATTGATTCAAAAATACCTTTACTAAATGTTTTCAATGGTTTTGAAAATGGATTGATAAAGCATTGTTTATTTCAATATGTTGATTTGATATATTGGAATTTTGAAATGTTATATTTCCTTTATACTTGTTTTAGGTGTTATTATTATGTTATGGTTATTGGGGATTTTTTATGTATATGGGTGGTTCTGTGATAAACCTAGGGCGGGTGAGCCCGAGATAGCTCTCCAATGCATTGGGTAACGTGATAGAGGTAAACATTATTGTTTCTCCTATGAGATTTAAGGAATTTACTATTATGGGTATTCAAAATGTGATTCCCTATGTAGCTTTGATAGCTAAAATTTATGTATTTTATGAATTCCATATGTTACCTTTATGATTTATGATTTCTGCATGTTATTCATAAATCATATGATTTCATGAGATATGTTATATTTGAAAAGTATGGTTTCATTGATTTATATTTATTGATGGAATAATGTTTATTTTCATTATATTATAACCCTTTTTTGATATTTTCATGCTCCTCCCATGTTTGAAATGTTTTTCACAGGACATAATGTTGAATAGGGTCAAGGATGAGATCAAGGAAAAGTCATGCTGTCTAAAACATGGAATAAGATATGTATCTTTTTTTTCAAGAGATTTTTATGAAAAATGGATACTAGGTAGTAGTGTCTACATGTAATATTCAAGTTTTTATGTAATCGTAATGGTCTAATTCTCTAAAACTATAAACCTAAAAAGATACTTAATGTGAATTATTAACATAATTCATGATTATGTAATGTTTAAGGTTGGGTCCTTATACTAAATTATAATTAAAAACTCATTTTTTTCATTGAAATAATATATATGGTTTAATTATTATGTTTGATGGTTTTCATGTATAAATATAATATATTTTTATTATTCAAAAAAGTTTATTTCATTAGGAATAGTTTTCCAATGAATTTATATGTACAAACATTTCATTCATTTGTAATGTTTTAACTTTTAAAAAGTGCTCTCTTTTTCCAACAATGGGAATAATGTTTAAATAATTACTCCAACATCTGGTTTTTGAATTTTTTAAAATTGATTCAAAATTTTTAATCATTAGTTATACATTTTTTAAATAGATATGTTTTATTTTTAGGCCTTTGGAATATTATAATGGAAATTTTTTATTAATACGTTAAAAGGGTAAACTAGGTAATTAAGGGTATGAATACTATTACAAAATTATGCTAACATTTGTCTTAATATCCATGGATGAGTCTGTTTTGATGATAATCATATTTGGGTCTAAATTGTGTACTTTGGAGGCCACTTGGATGGGATTAGTACGTTTAATTTACTTTATTTAATGGAATGATAAATATGTTTCTCTCAAAATTTAATAAACATATCATTTTTATATATGGTAATAAATAAGATAAATTCAATTATAAATACTCAATGAAAATATGAAATATTACTAATTATTATGTTAATTAATTACTATTATTTAGAAAATATTTATTTACCTTAAATACTTATGCATTAATGATGTAAAAATTAATTATTTATTGAGAAATCAATAAAACAATATTTTTTAAAATATTAATAACATAAAAGGACCCAAAAACATAATCAAATATTATTAGTCATGTATATCTATACCATAAAAATCGAGAGGTAGAGTTAGTGACAATTCAAATCCTTATAAAATATATTGTGACACTTATGTTATTTTATTTAAAGTGATTTCAAAGTTATCACATTCATAATTTACATATTATATAATTTTAAATGATGGATTTTCCACAAGCCGGATTCAAATACATATATTCTTCTGAAATATAGTATATTTATCGTCATAATAGTATTTTATTTTTACTTTTTATCCAACATATATGTATCTTGAATAATTACACAAAATTGATGTAGTAATTATTTTATTAATAGATATAAAAAATAAATATTATTAAAAATATTTAAATAAATATAAATTTTTATAACTAATATGTTTTATAAATATTAGTGATGACCTTGAACTTTTAGAAATATAATCAAATAGTTGTTTTGATGTTAAAATGTTATCATAATATTTTTAAAATCTATGAATTAAATTGTGTCAATGTTGAAATAATTGATTTTTTATCAACATTATTTTTTATTAAATTAGTTAAAAATCATCTGACATTTCCTATAAATATATAATACTTATTTAATTGTTTAAAATGTTCGATGTTATTTTTTTTCTAATTTTCATCAAATAAGTAAAAATTTCATCCTACTAATATTGAAATATTTGTTACCATATTTAAAAATTAAATAGAATAACAATATGTTATTTAAAATAATAAGGACAAAATTATCATAAAAAATTGTATAAATTTTTTGGTTGATGGTGTTACAACTATATCTCATTTAATTATTGTAATTGGGATATTTTTGAGGTTTTTCATCAGGGTTTAAGTTTAATATAAATTAATTATTTGGAGATCCCAAAAGTGTCCCTCACATAAATTATAAAAGGACACATCCTCCCTCACCTCTTCAGTTCACTTTAAGAATTCATGATTATCCATACCATACCCTTTTACCTTAATAACATATATATTCACATTCTACAGCTTATGTTCTTCTAATAATACCATTCTAGTTCTCTAAGAAGAGATTTAGAGGAAGCACGTCAAAGGAGAGATAATCACCTCTGCCAATTATTTCAAACTTAATTACTCTTCTACATCCACTTCATGAGTTGTTTCATAATATTGTAATAAACAATGTATCAATTATATTAGTATATGTTTTTATGATTATTTAATAATAATATTCTACTTTCCATACATTACATGAAAAACTAAATCACTACACTTGTGTACATATGTGTTACAATCTCCACATCGTGGTGTAATGTGTTTTTAAAAACCACCTTATTTGGATGGGTGTAATCATTTAAATAATAACTATATATGATTATTTTAACATTATAGTGATTTTGAAATATTATACACCATAAAATTTAACACCATTCAATAATTATGGGAATGATAGCATCACTCATGCGTACATATAACCTACCGTCTCGACAATGTGATGCAATTCATTCTACATGATCGTCATTAAATAATTATTACATAAATGTATTCAATGAATGAAAATGATATATATTTTTACAACATCATTCTGTATATTATATAACTATAACCTAAGAATAGTAACTTATCTGACAATACATGCATAAGACAATGGAGTAGTTAATATCTGAATAACAAGTAATAATGAAATATTATTAACAAACATATGATAATATGATAATATATGATATCATAATATTGACTATGACTCATGAATAAGTTAATAATTTTTTTACAAAATTATATATGAGATTCAGGTACCTCCAAAGAAAATTGAAACTCCTTGAATGAATGATTTCACAATCCCATTATTATTTGAGATTATTTATACAGAAGTATTTACTAAGAAATATTTATCATCCACGTCCATGTTTCCTAAATATGTTATGTTATTTTTAATCTTATAAAGTTGTTTAAAAGTAAATTTTACCCATTGGTGAATTTTTATAAAATATAATGAAAAGAATTTTTCATTATTTGATACAATATACTTTTTTAATTTTCCAAAAAAACATGAGAAGGCTATTTTTTAACTTATAATGAATTAAAAGATTTTTACATCTTCACGAATCTTTATTTACAAAAGGCTTCCTATGCTCATTTTCATGTTTATTTTGAAAATAATTATTTTATTTTAAAATTTCATGACATTCTGGGAAAATAAAATATTTCAGAAGAAGAAGTGATATTTTCCTCAGGATTTATTTTCTCGTGTTATATATAAAATATTTTTGATCTATGATGGAGTTATTTATTAGGGTTATGTTACTATTATAATATCTTTATAGTTCCTATTATTTAATTCTATTTATGATTGAATTATATTTATTAAATCTTTTTATTATACATGGATAATTATATGGTGGAATGATGTATGATGAGACCCATTTTATTTATTAGGTTATGATGAATGATTTATAATATTATGGATCACATAAGAATGATTTCATTTTGATATGGCTGGGATCTATATCTCCATCTAATTCATTGGGTAAGGATTTATATATCATGAGATATACATGGATGTACCAAGGAATGATCTTGGTTCAGTAATACAGGGCTGGAATGAGGAGTGAACTCGTTTAAGTAATGGACTTTTTACACTATAATCATCAACATCATCATGAATATTTTTATTCAATGTGAAGAAATGGAACATAGAAGGGCTGCTAAAGAATGCCGAGGGAAACAAGACTACGAGGGTCTAAAATGGTGGAGACCGAGGGAATAAATTCTATGAATATTGATACCCATTGGTTTCCGATTTTGAGGGGTGTTAAAAATAAAGTCTTCTAGTTCAGAACTATTTATGGAGGATAGATAATCCATAGATTTATTTCCCTCTCACCAGGTATGGGAAACATTGGGGATGATTCCAAGGATACCAAAAAACATTATAATGACATACTCAAAGGACCAAGGAATAATGTCATGGCCCTGAATTGTGTTAGAAATGAGCAATGGAATCAGTTTCCACCTCCATAAGTTCCAATCCCCTTTTGATGCACACATGGAGACTTACAGCATGCTCTTCTCCACTATAAGGAGTGAGGTATCATGACCCAACTGGTTAGAAAATTCTAGGAAAACCGAGTCATTGAAATCAGTAATGAGACCCCCACCATGCATGATTCCCTAAACACAAGAACCGTTGGTGTTGAGTTTCAAGTTGTGAAGGGGGATTTCCATGGAACCCATATACTATTGAAAGATATTGTTACAGGAGGGGGATTATGCAAATTAGGATGAAGCCACTGAAGGGTAGAAGCCACCATCCAGGGGTGAGAACCCATAGCATATCATAGCACATAGTTTTAGAAAGAATAATGATTAAACTTTTAGATGAGGCCACCAATTCATGAAGATACCCATTCCATGCCTACCATAGGCACCAACACCTCGCATGTAACACCCAAGAGCATCCTCTTCTCTCTGATCCCTCAGTGCCAGATCCATGGAAAAAACAGACTTGGAAGGATTTTTCTGCCATGGCTTGAATATAAAATCTAGTGAAATCACCAAAAAAACATCCAACCATCATTTTCTCATTTACTCTCGATGAACAAATCATATGAGGTTTTCTCCATAGGATTATTAAAACAAACACATTTAGAGTCCATGATCACACTAACATTCTTGATATTCTCATATGTAGGTATTTATCAATGAATTATTCTTAATGTGAGGAAGTAAAACATTGTTGGGGTGACCATATTCAACAAATCATCTCTCCATTTATCCAGAACTACTTTAATGACAGACAAACAATGTTACTCTTTGGATGTGAATAAGCCTGAATAAGATGGGGCAAACATGCAATTATCGAAGGTAGTAATTTGTAAGATGGGTTGGAATAAACCCATTTTGTTCATATCAAGGACATCATTGATTAAAGGCATAGGATTTATGGCCTACTTGAATAAACTATTGTTGACAGGGAATCCTGGGTAACCAGTGGTCTCCCCACGCCAGTTCTCAATCTGGAAAGGGGAATCCCCAATTCCAATGATCCATTGAGCCTGAGGTTTGAGTGAGTTTATCATAGTACTGATAAAACGCTAAAGGGGGGATGCATTCATGTCCCTGATAACCCCATTCCTAACATAACATGTGTAAATGGTCAGGCCTCATAACGTCTGCTTCTCTGGCACTTCCATTCCATTTTCCAATGCATGCAGTTAAGGTAAGTATAGAACCACTAGAAATGTTTCAGTGAATGATACAACTAATAACTTCCTTATAGATAATAAATATGCTTCGTGATATTGGATTTCCTTGAATAATCCAACATGCTCCTTTGAAGAAACCGAACATTTTTCCCATGAACAAGATTGAAAACCAAGCTAAACAAAAAAAATGAAAGATGATATCAATGTGTCATGGATAGAGACCCATACCTATAATAAAATTATTTATGAATCTCCACTCCACATGATTTTAGGCCTTTCCCATATATAGTTTAATTTCAATGTTGGAGCCATGAGTTTTAATGATGATATCCTTGATCATTTCCTATGCTAAACCGATCTCCCCTGGATAGAACACCCTTTGAAAAATACATGATTTTCCTTGAAGATTCACTTGGGAAGATGGATGGATAACCTTGCATTAATGAAACTTGTGAGGATTTGGTAAAGAGCGTTGCATATTTTGATCTGTCTACAATGCTCGATGGATGTGGGAGAATCGGATTTTGGGAAGAAAACTATAGTTGTATCACAATCCACTATAGGCAAAGGGACACCCCAATAGAAGCATTGGATAGACACAATTAAATACACTTTCATGATGTCCCACGAAGCTCTATAAAACCCTATGGGGAAACCACCAAGACCCACCACACTATCAAGATCTAGATTCATCATGGCTCTGTGAATATAATCCTCTTGGAGAATAAAACTCACGACCTCATTGTCAAAGGCCAAGAAGATTGGATGAAGGGTGTCTAGGATCATTATGTTTCCTCTTTTATACCCATTTAGAAAGGTTTTTCTTGGACGAACAAGCATGTCAGGGATGTGAGAGTTAACAAGAGCCCCTACCACATCCCTATCTTCTGTGTAGTAGCCATCCCCTAGATTAATATTCAACTTGATCCACTAATTATTTTCCATGATGCAATCCTGAAAAAATGTTGTATCTTATCACCCTTTGTAAGATAAATTATCCTATAATCCTCTCTATCATATCGTTAATTACTCAAAATCATGTCATAAATTAGATCCTTTTTACTAGCACGCTCCTAAAATAGCCTATAATTTTAATCCTCTACATGAAACCATTAATGCCAATAAACATCCTGCATGACCACGTGTAGGTCTCTGTTTGATGATGGAAAATACTTCTATCAAGACTGATGCCTATTCTTGATCCTTCTTAATTTTTTGTAGAAGGAACACATTGTATGACCCTAAATAAGGGAATCCTCAGAGTCTTGAACTAGATTTATATATCCTGAAATAATTTTCAAGTGTGGATAAAAAAGTAATCACGTGCGATTATCCTGAACAGAAAATAATGAGATAAGATGTGGGGAGTGATCGGATATATAGAACTCTAAGTGGGTATCCCGATTAAAGGCATAAGAAGATAATGGAAACATGATATCTAGTCAAATATCCAAGTGGCTAAAGGACCTATAGGGACCCCGTTGGTTGTTGCACCATGTGAAGTAGTCACTAGAGAATCTGAGGTCCATGAGATCATTACCAAACATGAATTTAGAAAAGGTTAGACTGACTTTCCTATAAAATTGATATCTTCCCCTTCATTCCTCTAGATCAGTAATGACATCTAAATACCCCCCTAGGATCCAAGGAAGAGTACTTGGGTCGAAGGAGTTAAGATCACTCCCCATGGAAACCCGAAGGTGGGATTTAAATTTTCCATAAATAGTAGAGATGAAGAAGGTGTGTGGGTCTTGAGAAACCTTAACAGTGATGAATTGGTCCCTCTCCTAGTTTAGAGTCACTGAGAAATTTTGGTTCTAGAATATCCATATGTTTTTGTTGGTCAGTTCCATATGCATGTAGCCATGCAGCTTATGTTTTTTGGAGAACTCAATTATCATGATTTATTATTGCTTGTCCTCAAGGATGGATACCACTAAGGCATTGTTTTTGGGATTCTCTAAAGACTTTAAATATGTTTTAACATGATATATGATAAATTGATAATTTCATAAGTGTAAATGAATAATTGGAAACAGAGGGAACTATGACTGGCCCCAGACTGCATGGGCAGTGAAAAGTGGGAGGATGTATGACCCCTGAGTTTCCTAGAATGTGATCTTGTGTGAACCCAAATACCATTAGGATTAGGAGGTATTGATGGATAACCAATGTAATGGAGAGGGTCTTGAGGTTTCCCTTTTTTTTGTGGGAGGGATTGCGACACCCTCTTTGGTCCATCAGCATCCCAATGTAAAATTATCATGTGGTGATCCAAGGTGGAACTCAATGCTTTAAGAGGAGTAGAACCTTTGAAAACGAAACCCAAATGAACTATCACCAGAGATGGATCCTCCTCTCTAGGACCACTGCGAGACGAAGCTAAGGCATAAGGGGAAAGGGAAGGGATACCCATGGTAAGAACTGGAGAGGAATGATGGAAACCAACAAGAACTTGGGGAATGCACCGCAAAACTCAAAGCACAGAGTCCCAAAAAGCCTCTCTCCCAGCCTCCTAAACTCACCTAGGATGATTCACAGAGGCTTTGTCAACCGGAAGAGGCACCACATCCAATCTAGGGGCTAGGGATAAATCTGAAATAACCCCAGGAATGTCTCCATTTGATAGAGATGGGCCATCACCTCTGATCTTTTTTAGAGGAAACATGTGATGTCTCACAGCCTGACAAAGGCAATGACACATCTATATAGAGTTATACTGAATAAGGCAATGAGAAAAGAATCACGAGAACACTATATATAAAATGTCTTGAGCCCAAAAAAATTAGTCCTTCAATATGTGGTTGTTATTTTCTTCCACAAGAATGGAACAATCCATTTCAACACAAATATGAGCCACAGAGGCTTCCATGAAGTAGCCAGTTTAGGGATCCGAGCATAGGAAGCCACCCTAGGAGTCACATATAGAATTAAGAAAACCATCATTATGAAAGGGAAGTGGGATCCACAAGATCTCAATCCACACATCAAGAAGAGATATTCCCTTCCCCCATTGTGTGTCCATCTTACTTCTAGACAAAGTAAAACTTCATCGAACCCTGGAGTGAGGGGCCCAGAAGTCAAAGGCCCCAAGTGGCCATGAAATGATGAAAGGCCATGAGAGAAGGTTTATCAGTGCCAAAGTGAGATAAAATAGTGATATGAAATTATTTTCGATGATTATATATATTTTAAAAAAAGTCATGCCATATGTTCTGATTTTTTGTATTATGTTCATTAATTCTTATGACCTTTTATGATTTATCCCATGGAATGATATCACATTATTCCATATATTGTATAAGATTTTCAAATGTTATGTTCTTATATCTTATGATTATGATATTTTTGATATATTAATTTTTTTACACTATTGAGTATCTGGTCTAACCCATTCATATGTTTTATTTCCCATGTCATGGGAAAGGGTATTATGTAAGATATGTCAAAAAGGTATCTAGTTATGATGAATTATATGGGAGACAATGAATTCGTATTATAAACCAGTTGTTTATGTTTCCCAATTTTCAAATACACTATATCTATATAGTCCTGTCAGAGATTTTTTATATTTTTTAATGAATATTATTCAACATTGAAGTAATATCAATGTCTATAATGTATGGTTTGTTATAGTTGGTATCAGAGGAAAGGTGTAGTTATCTTTTAGAAACAAGAATAAGAAAACCATTTTAAGAACCCAAATCATATGTTTAGTTATAGGTTACAATAATAGTGATTCTAAAATTATCATGAATAACCTAGGATAACACCTAAAGTGTCCTAAATTGTTATTTTATTCTTAATTATTTGGTTTTCACATTATGATTAATGATTCTCACACTATGCTCTTTTTTTCAATGGATGGATCCTGAAGGAATTGCAATAATGCTGATTATGATGGGAAATGAAATGATTTCCCTTCCACGGTACTAAAAGCTATAGGATCTGGAATATGAAGTCTTGTAGTTATGTTAACACAACAATATGAAGATATGAATCATGTATTACTTCCAAATGAGTATATAAGGGAAGAAAATTATGTGAATTCATTCATACATCAATGTCCACCTTCTTTTAGTGGTCCATCTCGTACATTATCGGCTAAAAATGGATCAGTACCACTGAAAAAATATTTTTTACTTATCTAATGTTTAGTACATGATAAATTCAACTTATCAGTCTATTGTTTGGTCGGTGAAGAAAATCAATGATGAAACCTTATCAAGAAGAATAAGAAAATATGTGTTATTGAATCGATGGAATTGGAAAAGTTCAAGAACATATATTTCAATAATTAATTTTCTCATATTCTTCGATAAATGATGGAGAAGGGGTTCCATCAGTATAAGAAAAAGAATTATGAATCTGTTGGTACCTATAAAAAATTTTAAAAGATGTGAAACATATGATTTTGGAATTATTATCCCACTAGAGAGTAAAATTGATCTATTTATTAGTGGATTAAACCCATGTTTCCAAGGGAATTTTCTATAAGGGACATAAATAACTATGAAGAAATCAATCGATGTTATATAGAGTTTTAGATGGGGATTGAACTAACCCTTCGTTATTATGAGTTTCATAAGAAGATACAAATGGAATTTAAAGGAAAATCTAATGACCACACGGAATATAAGATGAGTTTTCCATTATGATAAATGTGCAGAAATAAGAATCATGGAATTTGTATAAAATTGAATAGAAATTATTTTAAGTGTGGAAAGGATGTTCATTATGTAGTTGAATGGTCATGTAATATGAAAAATATATATAATGAAGCGAGTAGAGAAAATGATTCACATAATGATCCTCCTACACAATAATGTTACAAGTTCAAGGAAATGTGGATTTATTCCCATCAATGCCCTAATCCAAGGAGAATTAATGATGATCCACATCAGATAACTCTTAAGGATTATAGAAAAAGGTAATTCACATTCCATCACTATCGAGGATGTGTATTATGATAATAAAGTTGTGAAAGTTACACTCACCACTCACTCATATATAGAAATTTTATATTTCACTCAGGTTCCACCCACCACTGTTATTTATAATGAATTTACTAAAGGTATCTCCATATTACCTCAATAATTAGTTGTTGAGTTATCTGTGAAAAATCTTAATTGAACTATAGTCAAATAAAAATATTATAATTCTTCTCCGATTGATGGTTTTGGTAAAGCTCTTCCTGTAAATATTGTGATCCTTCCTATAGTAGAATTTGATTTCATTTTTGGAATGGAATTTCATTCTATATATAGATCTCATATCAATATCCAAGGAAGAGATGTTATATTTCATATTATATATCATTATATGATCATATATCAATGCAAGGATTAATATATCCTTGAAGTAGAAATTGAATCCATCATATAGGTCTTGATCCCAATAAAGGAAGGTCATCTATATAAAATGGTTGGGAGAAACTCACAATTATGAATACACCCATTGTATGGGAGTTTGATGATGTTTTTCCAAAAGATTTTCTAGGTTTCCTATGTTATTGTGAGGATGTGTTTTCAATAGAACTCACACCAGATACAATTACTATTTCAAAGAGACCTTATAGAACGAACCCAAATCAGATACAACAATTGAACATGTAACTCCAAGTGAATATTGAAAAGGGATTCATACAACCTAGTACATCACCTTGGCAGGAACCAATTCTATTTTTTCATAAGAAATATGGATCAACGATGCTCTAAATTTATTATTGTGAACATAAATAGATCACTATCAAGAATGAATACTCTCTTCCCCACAGAGAAGATTTATTTGAAAAAATATGTTGAGCTCAATACATTTCCAAGATTGATCTTTGTTCCAGATAAAATCAATTAAGGGTTATAAAGGAGGATTTAATAAAGTTGATATTTCATAATACATATAAACATTATGAATTTATAGTGATGCCTATTTGCCTATCTAATTCACCCACTATATTTATAGATCTAATGAATATAGTCTTTAGAGACTGTTTGGATAAGTTTATGGTAGTCTTTATAGACAATATTCTTTTATATTCAAAGAGAAAGGAAGAACAATTTGATCAATTGATAATTTTACTGAAGACCCTGAAAAATGAGTAATATTCTGATAAAATTTATTAATGTAAATGTTTGAATTATAATGTTTAATTTTTGGGTCACATAATATCCATAGAGGGTATATATATAGATCCGGAAAAAAAAGAATTCATTGAAAGATAGTCAAGACCTGCAATGGTAACTATTATCCAAATATTTCTAGGTTTGGATGGATTCTAATTTTATTTGTGAAATATATGCCAAAATTATCTAATCTACTAACCATGTTGACTCGAAAAGGATATAATTTCATGTTGATGGGGGAATGTGAAGAGAATTTCAAAACTCTCAACAGAAGATTATCTAGTGCACCGATGATCAAACATCCTTGTAGTGATGAATGGTTTTTGAAATATAGTTATGCATTTAAAAAGAGGCTAGGATGTGTTGTCATGAAAAATGATATTCTGATAGCGTATTCCTTGTGACAATTTATACTGATCATAAAACATTAATGTAAATTTTCACAAAATATTAGATGAATATGCACCAAATTTGACAGTTGAACTAGATTAAAATTATGAATGTTCAATACATTATAGCCATTGAAATGGAAACAAGGTGGAAGATTATATTAGTTGAAAGGACTATGATAGCCTATCCCTGATGAGGAGAAAAAAATACAAAATATATATGGATTTTCAATGGATGGGTCATGAAATTATAAAGGAAGGGGGGAAATCTTATCTTTCTCAAATGATTGTTCAACCACCTATAGAAGTAAAGATTACGTAGGTGTAGAATAAATATGTATAGATACAAAAAAAGATGATAAATGTTCCGAAATTCAACCTTTATTATAAGGTAATAATAAGTTTTAGGAATTGGGTTTGTATTCCACCTATATCAGAATTTGAAAAAAGGAGATATTGGATGAGGATCATAGTTATTCATTCTTTATTCACCATGGATGCACAATGATGTACAATTACTTGAGAGAGTATTTCTAGTGGGATGAGATGAAAATAGATGTGATTGAATATTTCCATCGATGCTTGGTTTATCAAGAAGTTAAGGCTGTGAGATAGAAGACTAATGGGATTTTATAACCCCTACCCCTACCATAATAGAAATGGAAAAACATCACAATGGACTTCATTGAAGGACTTCCCAAAATATCTAAAATTGGGTTTTTTTATTAATTTAGAAAAACTTATTTTTCTATATAGAAAAATAATTTTCATAGAAAAATAATTTAATTAATTTAAAACAGTTCTTACATTCACTTACACTAGTTTATAAACAAAGGATTCATTTTATACACATGTGTAAATACTATTTTATAATTTTAATTAATCTTATACATAACATAAATTTCAATGGAAGTGTCTTAGATATAATAATATTTTAATAATCAAATTTATATCATATTTCTGTAAGGTAATAACTTAGTCTCACATGTAAAAAAATCTATTTTAGGGACTCAATTTTTGTTAAAAAAATAATAAAAAAGATTAAATTAATTCAAAAAATATATTTTAAAAATATATCAGGGTGTTACATTCAAAAACACTTAAAATAAATATCTACAATGAAATTTATCAGGTTTATAAATTGATTAACACATGAAATTTACTTTAATAGAAACCCATATAATTTTAAAAAAACTAAAATTTCCTTCAAAATACGACGAAAACATGAAAATTACCTAATGTAAGCCAAAACTAGGTTTCCACATGGGAAAAAAAATTTGGGATGTGAAAACATGGGCATAAAAGAGAAATATAACTAATTTATTCTAATGGAGTACAATTGTGAACATTGTTAGATTATTGTTAACAATCGGAAAACCATAACCAAAATAGGATTATAAAATTTCATTGAAATCATAAAAAATATTGATAACTTTGAAAAAATTATTTCAATACACATTATGTAAATATTGTTAAATTTGGATGAAAAAATATACATACATTCTTTCACAATAACCATACCCTTTGATATACCTTGATAGATATCCACATCATCTAATATTCCATAAAATGAATGTCAATTTGGCCATCCTCAAGAATTAATTTTTTTTGATATCCTTAAATTGAATAATATTTCATTCCATCATCCTTTATGAAAAAAATGATAAAACATGTTATCACTAATGTAAAAATCCTTATAAGGAGATATAATACTTTAATATCATCTGATGTTTAACATAAACCATTCCATAAATGTCTAACCTTATAACCCAAATGAAAGATTAAAATATATATATTTATATGTAAGATCACTAAATTTATCAAAATAATAATAGCATTGATCCCATTTATGTCATAATGGAAATCATATTTTTCACATTACAAATATGTGAATACCTTCATCATGTATACACTTGAATCATGGGAATAACCTAAATAAAAAAAGAACCTTATTGAAAACATTCACATTACTTTATTCCGATGTTTGTTGGATATATTCCTTAAGACCATTTTTTTGAATTCATTAATGATTACATAACCCACATGTGAAAAATATTTATTCAGTTCCATGGTTATCTGTACTATCTAATTTACATAATCATATCCAACAAATCTTTATCCAAAAATTATTATCATTTCATAAAGAACATATTAAGTATTATATTACTAGTAATAATGTCTTTCACATGAACATAACCATTATATTAAATAATTTTTCCATCCCATTAGAACCATTCAAAATCTTTGTGTAAATCCATAAATAAACAACATAAACTAAAAAACCTTAAATATTTCCCCATACATATAACATAATTCATGAATACAAATACTAAAAATCATATATAATCCCACTTCATCATTAATCCATTAATAATGGAAACTCATATTATTGCTTGTTTAATATTTTCATTTTTATTTCACCTATAGTCTCATCATCATCAACAATATTGTTAGGTCTACAAGGCTGAATACACTGAGAGGGGGGGTGAATCGGGGTATGACTAGTTTAAAATTAAAGCCTATTCTGATCTTGTATCACTGTTAAGAAAAACACTCTTCTCTCTCTTTCCTATTGCACAATGTAAATATAATGTAAAGCATGCAAATGACACAACAATTTTACTTGGTTAACCGCAAAGGGCTACGTCCAAGGAGAATATGCCAACATGTTTTCGGTCGTACCAAATTCCACTAAACATCATTAGATGTGGATTACAAGGTTTGGGCTAGATCACTTCTATGCCCAGGCTCACTATGTTTACAAAGTTTAGGGTCAGCTCACTGCTTTCCCAAGGGTTACTCCCTGTTTTTCTCTCTCTGGTTCACTGCCGGTGGAGAGGATCACCTTCTTCCTCTTCCTTTTCTCACTGCTCCAGAGAGGATCCACTCACAGTTTATAGACCTATAGGTATCTTCACATGAATGAAGGAATACATCTTTCTCTTCATGTAGATTCTCTATTGAAGCTCAAATTTCACCTGCAGATGAATTTCTATTTTCACCGAAGGTATCAGGAAATCTTTCTAGCTTCCAAGCGACCCGAAAATATGGCTGGAGACTCAACCTTACTTGGCGCGCAAGTCTATATCGGCGTGCAAGTATCGGTGCAGAAGTCACAACGGGCGCGCAAGTCTTCCTAGACCACTTACGTGACTCAATCTTCTATAACTCCAAACCTGTGCAACTCACTTCCTTCCTCTCCTAAACCAACTCAAGCATGCAACTAATACTTGGCGCGCAACTTCAACACCGGCGAGCAAGTCCCATCTGCACGACACACCACCACTTGCGCGACCACCACACATGCATGTCAGGAGCTCTGAATCTTCAAAGTTTTCAACTTTTGTGAGAAATAAGGAGGGGTGGTCCATTATTTAAAGGAAAATTGACCACCCTACGCGACGGCGCGCAAGTCACCTGTGCGACCCAGTCTCAGTATGCAAGTCTTCTGTCCTCCTAGACACTTGCGCGACCAACTCCCAAACTTGTGTGAACCTATTTTCTTTTCCATATTTTGATCTTCTGATCTGGAAAAACATATGGCGCGCAAGTTTCCTGTACTCTAGGTCCTTGGCGCGCAAGTCCCTTTGCCAAAAAAACTTTTCTTCATTTGTCGATTTTCAGGCCCAAACATTTGGAAAACACTAGAAAACGGTTCCACCTTGTATCTGTTCTTTTTGTACCACCTCCAGATCATCCATTCCATTATCGACGTTCTTGATTCAAACATGAATCATTTACCACATCTCTTGAACTCGACATTTCACCATGAAATCCCATTTGTCAAAAAATTTGCATGTAATGGTTTGCATTGTCAACAATCACAACACAGATGATCACTTTGTCAACAAACACAATCACCTCAAAAATACTTCAATGATTCCTTGAGTGATTTTTTCCCAAAAATATAATCATGACTGGTACCACCTTTCTTATTCTCTTTAGGATCATTCAACATGGGAAATTGATTTTCATAATGACCAATCTTTACACCCATAAATCATTTAAGCATTTAAGTTGTCTTATAGATGAAAATATTCCCATTGATTATGTTAAGAAAATACTTCATATATCTTTTGGTACTGCTTACATTGTGTCATTCTTTTCCATAGTAAAAACATCCTTTCCTCTAAGACACACACTTAGTTTTTTCTTTCTATAATATGGGAATAAAGGAAACTGGATCTTCTTTATTCCATGGTATAAATTACTCAAACCCTTAGTGAACCCCTTCCTTGTATTCTTTTTTGAGTCCAAGAGTTGGTAAATGTATATCTTTTCAATCGTGTTCCATGAAAATTACATAGGCATGATCACAACATCATTTACTCCCATGACCGTCCCATTTTATTTCATATCAGAAGCTTTTCAATAACATTAGTAATTAACCAATTTCATTCTAGATTCTTAAATCAACTAAAACCACATATAATTGTGTGATAATCACCTATAATATCTGGAAACCACATTATAATGACAAATTACTTCAAATATATGAAAATTATGATAGATTCTCATCACACTATAGGCATATCTTTAGAGACATCCCAATACATTTTTTAATAATATGTCTCGGGATATCACATCGGTTTTTTCAACCTATATTCAAACAATTTACTAAAACATTACTTTGACACAAGCTATAACAAAAAATGCATTAAATACGTGGATATTATGTCATTTTAGATGCAAATAAATGTTTTGGCGAAAATATTTAAATGAGGTCTATAATAGTATAGTGTCTTTGAAAACATTGAAAATAAATTTCTAACATTGAGAATGAACCTCAATATTTACAATACAATTATTTTAATTAATTAAACCTATATAAAACGATTATTCATAAAATGAGGAAAGGAAAAATAATTAAGGGGTGATCTTAGATGCCCAGTAAGGGTACAAAATTATATACATAAGTATAAAAAGAGCATAAGTGTATGAGAACATGAGAATAACTTTTTAAGATCTTATAATGTATATAAATATTCATATACCTGAATAATGGCATAAATATTGGAGTTTCATAAGACATGAATCATAACAGAATCAAGGGAATAATCAATGAATGCACAACATTTGAGTAAGACATAGATTTTTTGGAGGAAACATAAGAATAAAAAATTACTTCTATAGTATTTAATTCATAGATTCCAATGAAATATTTATAGTATGAGTTTACTACCCATAACATCATGGTAGTCATGGATCAGGCCATTGACAATAACAGTAGTCATGGAACACTCCCAAGACCATCTTAGTATATATTGTCTTTTACTAAACCGATTTAACTCCTCATTCTACCCATGTCTATCTCTATAGATGTAAATCACTATCCAATGAATTGGGGTAGATATAGGTCCCCCCATATCATTATGAAATCATAAATACACATTCCACAAGATCATAATTAATCATATCATAACCCATTAAATTAATTGGATATCATAGACTTGTAATCATATCATGTCCTATGAAAATTATAAAGGTATCATAATCATTTCATCAGTGAATAAACTATGAAATTAAGTGGGTTTTATAAAAATATAACTCACTAATGTTAATTGGGTTTCATAATCAAATAACACATGAATGATAAATGGGTTTCATAAATATATATCTTGTGAAAAATAAATGTGTTTCATAATCTTAATACTATAAAAACATAGACCATATGGAGATATAATTTGAAAGGAAAAATTGGGTATTTTTCCTATAAAATAATTAGTAACTCCAACCAAGGACATATTAGGTGGAAAATAATTTTTAATCTTATTCTAAGAAATATCCTATGGAATATAAACTTTCTTCATTGAGAAATACTTTTTAAAACATATTAGAATTTGAAAAAAATTTATTTTAAAATCATATTGAAAACATAAAAAAGGAGTCTTGAAAACATTTTGAAAACAAATTTTAGTGAACATATATATAATATTATTAAAACATTTTCAAGAAACTTTTTCCATGAAAAATAATAAATTAAATTTTAAAGACAATTTAAAACATTTTCCTTAAAAACATATAAAAGAAACATGAAATCATTTTTGAATATCATTTTCCCTGAAAAAATATAAAAGATGCCTAAAAAATAGTTTGGAAATATTTTTCTGTAAAAAATTTTCAAATAAGTATGAAAACATATTTAAAACGCTTTTTTTCGTGTAAAAATATAGAAGAATATTGATAACATTTCGAGGAACTATTTTGTTTAAAATACATTAAAATGTTTTAAAATAATCTTAGAAATTATTGAAATAATTTTATTTAAAAATAGACTTGTCAAACATATTAAGGGTGATTTGAAAAACATTTAAAATAATTTATAAACATAAAACTATTTTTTGATTATACATTTTATTGAAAATACCTTAAAAAAATGAATTTCTAGTATATTAGGAAACAAAATTCATAAAAATGAATATTTTCAACATATAAAGGAAGCTTAATTGGTTTGTTGTTCACAATGGTAGATAAATCCACACATTCCAACCAATTTTTTACTGTATAAATATTTTAAAAGTATCTCAATCGTAAAAAAGGAAATAATATTCCATTTTAAAAAACAAGTTTTTGTTTAAAAGTAAAAACATGGGTAAAAATGACTTTACATTAAAAAAGAGTAGTAGAACATTTTTTAAAACATTTTTGGAATCTTTTTTGATTTAAAAAATATGAAATAATATTGAAAACCTTTTAAAATCCTTTATCCAATAAAAAAGTTGAAAACTAATAAAATAATCTTTAATTTTATTAAAGTCATTTTCTTAGAAAACAATCTTTTTAAATCATATAAATGTAGCTTTAAAATCATTTAATACACTTTTAAAATTTATGTATTGTTTAAAAATTTAGGAATATAACATTAAAAAAATGAATATATATAATATTAAAAACAATATTTTTCACAAAAATGACTATTTTAAATAATACAATGGAGATTTATTGCAAGGGTTGTCATGATGGTGGAAAAATCCACACATGTAGATCATTTTAGTTTATCTCCATTATTTTTTTAGAAAAGTTCCTCATTCAGAAAATGAAAAGGAGATTAAACTTTTTAAAACAAAATTATTATTTAAAAATATAAAACATGGTTAAAAAGTACATTAATTATCATAGGATAATAATAGATCATTTTTAAAACATTTTTTACAATAATATTTTGATGGAAAACTGATTTCCGACCGAAGAGGGAGATATATTATAATTTTTTAAAAAACAATTTCATAATTATATTATAAAAAAACAAGTGAAACAATTGTACTAACACATGAAAAAACGTGGATTAATAATGGAAAAAAGACATTAGATTTCATGAAATATGTATCATAATATTTTATCAATGAATTATTAATAAAAAACAATCCAGATAAATGGGGATATTATTGTAATAAAATCCTACCACATAGAAACATTGAATCATACTACCCAAGTAATAAAATGAAATTAAATGATGATTAAAATTTGTTTACATGACGTGGATTCATGTGACAAAATTTCTAATGGAACTATACACACCTCATTGAAGAATATATGTTCCTAACATGGCTAGTGACACAGTGAAAAAAGTTGATAAAAAATTACTTTACCGATTTGGTACCTTCTAAAACCTAAACACTAAAAAGGTAATATCATAAAATAGATATATAAATAAGAATAAATTTATGTATAATTAAAATAAAATACATCAGTTGGAAGTAAAAAAGTTCACATATAAGAAATAGGTGGTGAACATGGATCATGTCTCATAGAATATAAAAGTGGAATGACAAAACCGTACCCTATTTAATGACATTCTTCATGTAACAACCTTATCCTGAATGCCACTAAACCAGTTTCTGAAGTTGGATCACCACATGTTCTATGTAACTACTCCACGCACACGAGATGATGCTAACTATAAGGATGTAATAAATAATGTGAATAGGATATACACTATTTTCTATAATAATCTATCATAGATATTATATAAATTAAAATAAACAATAAATAATAAAATAAGAACATAAATTATCTAACAATTAACAAATTGGGTAAAAAAAATGAACAATAAGATTTCTATGTTAGGGTAATAGTGCCAAAGTGAAGAAAACCCAAAATAAAGTATAATTGAATCACCCTCAAATAGATTTGGTAACAAAGTCCACATCATAATATATAAACATCCCAAGGCCTACTCAAATCCCTAGCATTGTTCCTTTTCCCTTGTCTATACTTTCATCCATGAAATCCTTTCAGGTACAAAATGGTAGACCAGGAAGTGTATGAATACAACTCAGTGGGCCACCACCAATGATGTCTACAAAATATCCATTCAAAATAGATAGTGAATGTAACTACTATATAAATTTAAAGAAAAAAAAAGGAATCTCCAGTGTAATTAGTTAATAATATTCACTTTGAACAATAGACTCATTATTTCTATTTAAATAACTTAATTCATTTTCATCACTTAATGAATGGGTCAAGTATTTACATCATTCTCATCATGATCTAAGATAGTAAATTACGACACATTATGGAATAAGTCAAGTTTCCTATCTCACTGGGGAGAAACAATTCATAATAAAATACATCAGATGTACCATGGAGCCTCAGACTAGCTAGTCTCATCAAATAAAACTGTTATGGGAATAAAGCCTCATCACCCTTCCCTTGCCCATGAATTATAGGGATGGGGTTTATAGACTTAGTCTAACCTGACCAGATGGTATCAATCCTCAAATCCAATACATCACAACTACCAATCCATTTGCACATGATTATTTATTCATTTACAACATATATCATATCACAACCATTGTCAACCGATATACATAAATTTACAATACAAATTTCATACATCATATGAGTCATCATCAATCCAAAACCCATCAGAACATTTCCTCCTAAACTATACATATCCAATTTAACCCATTTCAATTTATACACCTTTAACCATTTAAGATAATCAACAATAATCATATATTATCCCATTTAACATGTTTATAAATTCCTATTAATTAATCCATGTATGCATTTACATTAGAAAATAATAATCCATTTAACACATTCACATTAATCTATTTAAACATTTCTCACATCCTGACAAATAATCCCTAATTTTATTGACAGCAACTAGACACAAATACAATTAGTTACTCTTTATAACTAAACCTTCATACCAACATATTCTTTATGGAATATATCTCAACAAAAATAAATGAAATTCAAATCCTTTCCATTTTACATGCTCGAGAATAATTCCTTACCCCATGAGTGGTGCTGAACTAGTCAAATAAATCTCAACACTTACAATGGAGATCATGAGAGGTCCAATTCTCCAATTAGTCATCAAAATTAGAAAATATTACTAATGTAATCAAATATAGAAGAAGATGGAATCAAAATAAGAAACACACTTGCGTAAATTAACAATAAGACAATGGTATATAAGTTGTAGACCACCTACCTCGATTCCAAATATGAAGGTACGCTTAACCTCAACCTTTGACTTAGATTCAACCACCCATTGATGACCCAAAATTATATCATCGAGAAAATTGTTTTTAGGGATCTAGAAGATGAAAAACGAAACCATAATCCGTAATATAGAAAAGAAACCAATGTGAAGCATTAGACATACCCAAAGCTTCGATTTTTAGACAATGAAACTATAAACAGTCTAGAAATGAAGTATATCAATCCATGGGATGGTTTTTCACTATGGTTCATCAGTATGTTTTCTAGAGATGAAATGGGGGAGAAAATAGAGTGACACAGACAAAACCCTAAGGGAAGAAATTATGAAATCTAACATTTTATTAGGTGCACAGTTTGACTGCACTATTTTCGAAAACATGTGACAACCTCCATCTAAGTGGGGTCTAAGTCACATGGTTCTCAATGGATACTTCAATGTTTGTAAAATCATATTTCAACCTCTATCCAAGAGGGTTCCTTGTAAAATAGTTACTCAGCTATCCCCCATGGTTTGATAAACCATGCATCAACCATGTAAAATGGCTCTATCCTTCTATACGTAGTTTGGACTTCCCCATTCATAGTTTAATCATACCGTGAATCCCTCATCATAGCTAGCATTGTTTGGGTGTATGGTTAATACTAAAATTTTTCCAACTCTACAACATGAACATGAAGGAAACTTTCTCCTTCATTTATTTCTTCTACCATCGAAAGACCCTCATTCCTCCACATATATCCGATACAAATTTTATTAGGAATACTTAAGGGATTTAAACCCAAATTTAAGTAAGAACATACATCCATGAAGTTCAGGATTTTCAACCTCTATACATTATAATAAATCTTCCACAAGCTGCATTCTCAAGCATCACTGGGCTTTAGCGTCAAAGTTTTGGGGCCACTGGGCCTTAATATTCATATCCCTCTCCAAATTTTCTGAACATTACCATGTTGCCCCAAAATAGGAACCAAATACATAAAAATTCCTCAAAAATCATTTTCACAACTATCCATGATAGAAACCAAATTCTTCTCATCGGGAGAATCATCCTCAAGATCAAAATCATCAATATCAATCACATGTGATGTGTTGGGGTGATATAACCAATGATATGATAAATTATTACATAAGCATTCAACTAAACCCCTTGAAAAATCCAATCGGTATTCCACTGGTCTAATTCTCTCCATAATAACAAATGGTCTAATAAAAAATCTCTCAACATTCCCTCTAATACCAGAATAGTAAGGTTTGATTTCCCATCCTCTTCCTTTTGGAAATCCATACTCAGAAACCCCAGGGTAACAAGAGATTTCTATAACCCCTCCTAGATGCAAGATGTGAAATGAAGATCATGATCTAAATATATAGTATGTGTAACCCATTGTAGCAACATTTTTTCTGTAACATAAAATTCACACAAATGATCTATGGTTAAATTATCTCAAATTGGTAACCATTTAGTCACCTTAGTTAACCATTCCATAACATACCTGATCTCATCATTTTTCTAAGATATCCTTATGAGACCTAAAGAATATTCCACTGTCACATCATCACATTTATATTATAAAATTAGAAATTGATTTAACAAACCACCTAGATACTGATGCTTAACCTTCACCTACTGGATGAAAATTAATCATTCCATGAAACCGGCCAACAATTTCTTCACCCATGGCCATCAATACTACCTAAAAAGATAAAAAACAATTTTGTAAAACTAGGGTGAACCACTTACGTTGATGTGGGATAATAAATCATCGATGATTCTCACATATACAATTTAAGAAACTAACGACCATATATATAAATTATCCCATCATATCATACGATCCAACCAAAAGTTGACTTCCCACCATTAAAAACATCCCTAAAAGCAAAAAAATCGGGATCCTCCTACTTCCTCTCCTTCATCTAGATCAGAATAATAGACTCAACTTAAGGATACAAGGTTCATCTCTCCTTGGTAATCTCACACTTGTAGATATATTTCAATAAAAAAGGCCATCATCATCCACTCAATGAGGGATTCTTAAACTTATTGATTTTGAGACTTTCTACTCAAGGAAACTATAGAATTATTTCCCTTTCTTGGTTTATAAATGTGATCAATGAAAAAGGAAAGCATGTACTCGAACCATTTTGAGGTCTATGATTCAAATCATACTACGATAAGAAATAACTAAGGATTTTTTGATCATTATAAAAAGTAAACCACTCTCCCACCATGTTGTGCCTCTAAAACATTAATGAACTACCCACAGTGGTGAACCCTGGATAATGAGTAGTGTAATTTAATTTTATATTCCTCAACAATCATGACCCATATTCTACAACTCTACAATCATACATCAATAATACCCTATACCCAAAACTCAGCCAGGATTATTCATAGCAGCCTTGTCAATCGGAAGAGGTACCACATCTGATCCAGGGGATGGGGATACCTCCAAATTCGCCCCAGAAATGTCACCATTTGAAAGAGATGGGTGATCCCCTCAAATATTTTTTAGAGGAAATTGGCGATGTCACCTAACTTGATAGAGGCGACAACACATAAATTTGAAGTTCCGCTGAATAATACATTGTGAACATAATCACGAGAACACCAGATCAGAAATTTCTTGAGCCCAACAAATAGAGTCCTTCATCATGATGTCGATCTTTTTTGGAACAAGAAGAGAAAGGTTTAGTTCGACACAAATATGAGCCACAGAGGCCTCCATGCAAGAGCTGGTTCAGGGATCCGAGCATAGGAAGCCACCCAAGGAGTCACTGATAGCCTTAAGAAAACGTTCATTCTAAAAGGGAAGTGGGAGACCCAAGAGATTTCTCCACACCTGATCAAGATATATTTATTTCCCCTTATGTGTGTTCATCGACCATCTTGACAAAACATTACTTCATCGAACCCTTGAGTGAGGGGCCTGGATGTTGAAGGCCCCAAGTGGCCACAAAGTGCTGGAATGACGCAAGACAAGGTTTATCGGTGCCAAAGTGAGACAACATGATGATATGAAACTATTTTCTATTGTTATGTGTATTCTAAAAACATCCATGCCATATGATATGAATTTCTGGATTATGTTCATTAACTCTTAAGACATTTTCTAATTTATCCCATGGAATGATATCACAATACTTCATATGCAGTATAAGGATTCCAAATGTAATGTTCTTATATCTTATGATTATGATATGATTGATATCTCAATTTTTTACCCTTATTGAGAATATAGTATCATCCATTCATATGTTTCTTTTCCTATGTCATGAAGAATTATATTAAGTAAGATATGTTAAAAAGGGATCTAGTTGTGACGAAATATGGGGGAGACAATGAAGGCGTATTATAAACCAGTGGTTTACATTTCTTAGTTTCTAGAGACACTATACCTATACATTCCTATCATGGCATTGTTATTTTTTTTAATGAATATTATTCAACATTGAAGTAATATCAATGTATATAATGTATGGTCTGTTATAGTTGGTATGGGAGGAAAGGGATATTTATCCTTTGGAAATAAGAATTAGAAAGCCATAGTAAGAACTCAAATTATTTTTTGATGTATAGGTTACAATAATAGTGATTTCTAAATGATCATGAATAACCTAATATTACACCTAATGTGTCCTAAACTGTTATTTTATTCTTAATTATTTGGTTTCCCATTATGATTAATGTTTCTCACATTACTCTTCTTTGTTTTTTTAATGGATGGAACCCAAAAGAATTGTGTTGATGCTGAATGTTATGGGAAATGAAATGATTTTACTCCCAAGGGAATAATTTTTATGGGATCTATAATATGAAATCTTGTAGTTATGTTCACACAAAAATATGAAGATATGAATCCTGCATTAATTCCAAATGAGAAAAGAAAAAAACAAAATTCTGTTAAGTTATTCAAAAAGCAACGTCCACCTTTTATAGTGGGTCTTCTGGTCCATTATTGGCTAAAAATGGATTAATACCACTGAAAAATATTTTTACTTCTATAATGTTTACTACATGATAAATACAACATATTATTCTATTGTTTTGTGGGTGAAGATGATAAATCATGAAACCTTATCAAGAATAAGAGGAAAAGATGTGTTATTTAAACAATGGAATCAGACAAGTTCAAGAACATATATTTCAAATGTTACTTTCATTGCATTCTTCGACAAAATATAGAGAAGGGATTCCATTAGTATAAAAATCTTTATGATGAATCTGTTGGTACCTATAAAGTTTATTTACAAGACATTCAATATATTCTTTTGGAATTATTATCTAACTTGAGAGTAAAATTGATCTATTCATTAGTGGATTAAACCCATGTTTCCACAGGAATTATCCATAAGGGACATAATTAGCAATGATTAAATCATTAGATGTTCACTAATGGTTTAGATGGGGATTGGACTAACCCATCATTCTAATTGGTTTGATAAGAAGATAAAAATGGAATTCAAAGGGAAATCTAATGACCACACTGAATATAGTATGTGTTTTACCTTATGAGAAATGTGTATAAATAAACATCATGGAAGTTATATAAAATGGAATAGTAAATATTTTAAGTGTCAAAAATATGTTAATTAGGTAGTTTAATGATGATGTATTATAAAAAATATATATAATTATGCAAGTAGAAAAAATGATTCGCATAATTCTCCTCCTACATATTAATGTTACAAGTTCAAGGAAATAGAGATTTATTCCCCTCAATGCCCTAATCCAAGTGGAATTAATGATGATCTATGTCAGAAAACTCTTAAGGATAAATAAAAAGGTTATTCAAATTCCATAACTATTGGGGATGTGTAGTATGATAATAAATTTGTGAAATATACACTCACTATCCACTCAAATTTAAAAAATTTTATATTTGACTCTGGTTCCACCCTCCCCTTTTATTTATAATGAATTTACTAAGGGTATCTCCACATTACCTCAAAATTAGATGTTGATTAATCTGTGAAAACTCTTAATTGAACTACAGTCAAATCAAAAGATTATAATTCTTCTCTGATTGATGGTTGTGGTGAAGTTCTTCCTGTAAATATAGTGATCCTTCCCATAGTGGAATTTGATTTGATTCTTAGAATGACCCACCTTTCTATATAAAGTGATAAAATTAATATCCAAGGAAGGGATGTTGTATTTCATATTCTAGATCAATCTATGAACATATATCAATTCAAGGATTAATATAACCTTCAAGTTGAAATTGCATCCATCATATGGGTCTTGATCCCAATAAATGAAGATGATCTATATAAAATAGTTGAGAGAAACTCACAATTAAGAATACACCCATTTTATGGGGCACTGATAAAGTCTTTCCAAAATAATATATAAGTTTCCCATTTTATTGTGAAGATTATTTTTCAATTAAACTCATACCGGATGCAATTACAATTTCAAAAACACCTTATAGAATGAACCCAATTCAGATACATGAATTTAAGAAGAAACTCCAAGAGAATCATAAAAAGGGATTTATACGGCCCAGTGTGTCACCATGGCATGAACCTATTCTATTTGTTAATAAGAAAGATTGGACAATGAGGATCTACATTTATTATTGAGAACATAACCAGATCACTATCAAGAATTAATACTCTCTTCCCCATAGGGATGATTTATTATAAAAACAATGTGGATCTCAATACATTTCCAAGATATATCTTCGTTCCAGATAAAATCAATTAAGTGTTTTGAATGAGGATTTACTAAATTTGATATTTAATAATATGTATGAACACTGTGGTTGTTTAGTGATGCCTATTGGTATTACTAATGCTCCACTTTCTTCATGGATCTAATTAATAAAGTCTTTATAAACTATCTTTACATGTCTATGGTAGTCTTTATAGAAAATATTCTTTTATATTCGAAGATAAAGGAAGAAAATTTTTATCAATTGATAATTTTTCTGAAGACCCTAAGAAAGGATTAGTATTCTGATAAATTTACCAAATGTTAATACTTTATTTCCAATGCTTCATTTCTGGGTCACATAATCTCAAAAAAGTGTATAAATGTAGATCCATCAAAAAACAAACACATTGAAAGATAGTAAAGACCAACAATGGTAACTAATATCCAAAATTTTCTTTGTTTGGACATATACAAACATTTTTTTTGAAATATATGCCATAATTATCTAATATACTCACCATGTAGACTCTAAAAGGATTTAATTTCATGTCGATGGAATAATGTGAAGAGAATTTCCAAAAACTCAATAGAAGATTAATAAGTGAACTAGTGCTCACACAACCTTGTAGTGGTGAATGTTCATGATCTATAGTGATGCATTAAAAAAGAGGTGTGGATGTGTTGTCATGAAAAATGATTTGCTGATAGAGTATTCCTTGTGAAAATTGATACTGATCCTAAAATGTCAATGTATGTTTTCACAAAATAGGAACTGAATATGCATTAAATATAATGTTTGTACTATATTAAAATTATGAATGGTCAATACATTACAACCTTGGGTAAGGAAACAAGGTGGAAGATGGTTTGAGTCTAAAGGACCTTTCTAGCCTATCCCTGATGAGGAGAAAAAAACACACACAATATTAATGGATATTCAATGGATGGATCATGGAATTTTAATAGAAGGGGGAAATCTTATCTTTCTCAAATGAATGTTCAACCATCTATAGAAGTAAATATTAAGTAGGTGTATAATAAATATGTAGAGATACACTATAGGTTCAGAAATGTTCCTGAATTCAACCTTGATTATGAGGTAAAAATATTTTTTAAGAATGGGGTTCGTATTCCTCCCATATCAGAATTAAAGAAGGATATATTGGATGGGGATTATAGTTCTTCATTATCTATTAACATTGGATTCACAATGACATACAATGAAATGAATGAGTATTTCTAGTGGGATGACATGAAAATATATGTTACCAAATATTTCCCTCAACTCTTGGTTTGTCAGGAAGCTAAGGCTGAGAGATAGATGACTAAGGGGATTTTATATCCATTACCCATACCATAATGGAAATGAAAAAACCTCAATATATAATTCATTTAAGGACTTACCAAAACATTAAAAATTCGGTCTTTTTATTAATTGAGATTTTTTTGTATATAGAAAAATACATTTCATAGAAAATAAATTTATTTAATTTAAAATAGTTCATAAATTCACTTATAGTAGTTTATAAAAAAGTATTCATTTTATATAAATGTGTAAATACTATTTTAAAATTTTAATTAATCTTATTCATAACATTAATTTCAATGGCTATGCCAAAGATATAATAATATTTTAATACTCTAATTTATATTATATTTCTGTAGTGTAATAAATCAGACTCGCATGTACAGAAATCTATCGAAGGGACACATTATTTTTTTATAATATCAAAAAGATAAAATTAAGTCAAAAATTTTATTTGACAAAAATATTGGGGTATTACATTCTATACCACTTAAAATAAATATCTAAAATTAAATTCATTAGGTATATCAATTGTTTAATAGTTTAATGTTCCTTTAATAATAACCCATATAGTTTTAAAAAATACTAAAATTTACTTTAATATAGAAATGTTAGAAACATGGTAATTACCTAATGTAACTCGCAACTTGTTTTCCACATGGGATAACATTTTTGGGATGTGAAAAAATGGAGATAAAAGAGAAATGTAACTATTTTTTTCTAATAGAGAGTGATTGTGAAAATGGTTGGATTTTTTTAACAATTAGAAACATATAATCTAAATAGGATTAGATAATGTCATTGAAATCATAAAAAAATTGATAACTTGGAAAAAATTATTTCAATACACATTATGTAAATATTATTACATTTGGATGAAAAAATATACATACATTATTTCACGATAACCATACCCTTTGATATACGTTGATAGACATCCACTTCATCTAATATTCCATGATATGAATGTCAATTTGGCCATCCTAAAGAATTAAATTTTTTTGATATCATTAAATTTAATAATATTTCATTCCATCATCCTTTATGAAAAAAATTATATAACATGTTATCACTAATGTAAAAATCATTTATATGTAGATATAATACTTTAATATCATCTGATGTTTAACATAAACCATTCCATAAAATGTCTAACCATATAACCCTACCGAAAGATAAAAATACATATATTTATATGTAAGGTAACTAAATTTATCAAACGAATATTTTCATTGATCACATCATTGTCATAAAGGAAATATTATTTTTCACATTCCAAACATGTGAATACCTTCATCATTTATACACTTGAATCATGGTAATAACCTAAATAAGAAAAAATACTTACTGAAAACATTCATGTTTCTTTATTATGATGTTTATTGGATATATTTTGTATGCCAAAATTATTTTTAAACTCCATCAATGATTAAATAACCCACATGTCAACAAAACCTTAGTTAGTTCCATAGTTATCTGTGTTGTATAATTTACATAATCATATCCAACATATCTTTCTCCAAACATTATTATCTTTTTATAAAGAATATATTAAGTATTATACTACCTATAATTATGTTTTTTCACATGAACATCACCATTATATTAAATAACTTTTCCTTCCCATGAGAACCATTCAAAACATTTGTGTGAATCCATAAATAAACAACATAAACTAAAAAAACTCAAATATTTCACCTTTCATATAACATAATTCATAAATACAATTACTTATAATCATATATTATCCCACTTCATCATTAATCCATTATCAATGGAAAATCATATTCTTTCTTATTAACGGTTTTCATTCTTATTTCACCTATAGTCTCATCATCAACAACAATATAACCCTGACTTGTATCACCTTTCTAATTATATTCATGATTACTCAACATGGGAAATCAATTTTTATAATGTCCAATTTTTACACACATAAATCATCCAAACATTGAAGATTTTTTATAGAGGAAAATATTACCATCGATTGTGACAACAAAACATTTCATATATATTTTGGTACGACTTACTTTGTGTCATTCTTTCCCTCAGTTAAAACATCTTGTTGTTCCTCTAAGACACACACTTAGATTGTTCTTTCCATATTTTGGGAACAAAGGAAACTGAATCTTTTTCCTTCCATGGTCTCAATTACCCAAACCCTCAGTGAACTCATTCCTTGTATTATTTTTTGAGTCCGAGAGTTGATAAAGGTACATCTTGTCAATTGTGTTCTGTGAAAATTTCTTAGGCATGATCACAATATTATTCACTACCATGACTATCCCTTTTGATTTTATATCAGAATATTTTAAATCACATTAATAATTAATCATGTTTATTCTATATTCTTACATCTACTAAAAACATAATTCATTGTGTGAAAATCACTTCTTATAGATGAAAACCACATAACATTGAAAAATCGCTTCAAATATGTCAAAATTATTACATATTCCCATTACACTATTTGAATATCTTTAGAGACATCCCTAAACATATTTCAAAAATTTCCCTAGGGTTATCACAAAGGTTTTTTTCATCCTATAATAAAACGGTTTATTAAATCATTCCTTTTATTCCATCTATAAAAAAACATGCGTAACATACAAGGATATTAAATCATTTTAGATGCAAATTAATGAATTTTCAAGAATATTTACATGAGGACTATGATAGTATTGTTTCTTTGGAAACATTGAAAATAATTTCCTAACATGGAGAATTATCCTCAATGTTTAAAAACTAATATTTTAATGAATTAAACATACATAAAATGATTCTTTATTAACTGAGGAATGGAAATATAAGTAAGGGGTAAGATTAGATGCACAGTAAGGGTAAACGATTATATAAATATTTATAACATGAGGATAAGAGTACGAGTACATGATAATAACCTTTTAGGATCATACCATGTATATAAATGTTCATATACTTGAGTGATTACATAAATATTGGCAGTTCATAAGACAAGAATCATAATTTAATCAAAGGCATAATCCATAAATGCACAACATTTGATCAAGACATGGAATTATTGGAGGAAACATAAGAATATAATGTTATTTCTATATTGTTTAATTCATAGATTCCAATGAAATATTACTTTTATGAGTTTACTACCTATAACGTCATGGTAGTCATGGTTCGCAGGATTGATAATAACAGTATTCATAGAACACTCCCAGGACAGTAGTAGTAGAACAAGTCTTTTGCTGAACCAATTTAACACCTCATTCCACCCATGTCAATCTCCGTAGATATAAATCATTATCTAATGAATTGGAGGAGATATAGGTCCCCCTATTTCATTATGAAATCTTAAATACACATTCCACAGGATCATAATTAATCATATCATATCCCATTAAATGAATTGGATAACATACACTTGTTATCATATTATGACTAATGAAAATTATAAAGGTCTCAAAATTATTTCATCAATGAATAAACCATGAAATTAAGTAGGTTTCATTAAAATATAACCCACTAATGTTAATTGGGTTTTATAAAAATAAAACACATGAATGAGAAATGGGTTTCATAAAAATATATCTTATGAAAATGAAATGGGTTTCATAAACATAATACCATAAAAAGATAGAACATATGGAGATATAATATGATAGGAACCATTAGGTATTTTTCCAAAAAAATCATTAGTAACACTAACCGATGTCATATTTTGTGGAAAATAATTTTGAATATTCTTCTAAAAAAATATCATATGGAATATAAATTTTTTCATTGAGAAATACTTTTTAAAATATTTTCTAATTTGAAAAAAAAAATTATTTCAAAACCATATTGAAAACATAAAAAAGGAGTCTTGATAAAATTTTGATAAACAATATTCAGTGAATATATATATAATATTATTGAAACCCTTTTAAGAAATTTTACCATGAAAAATAATAAATGAAGATTCAAATACAATTTAAAACATTTTTCTTTGAAATCTTGTAAATGAAACATGGAATCATTTTCGAATAAAATTTTCCAAGAAAACATATAAAAGATTCCTGAAAAATAGTTTGGAAATATTTTTCCTTAAAAAAATTTAAAATAAGTATGAAAAACTCTTTATAAATCTTTTTTCCTCTAATAGTATAGAAGAATATTTATAATATATTAAGACAAATGTTTTTTGAAAATACTTTGAAATGCTTTAAAATAATTTGTGAAATTATTGAAATAATTTTAATTATAAATATCCTTTTAAAAACATATTAATGGAGATTGAAAATACATTTAAATTTTTTTTAAACATAAAATAATTTTTTGATTATATTCTTTATTGAAAATACCATTATAAAAAGGAATTTCTAGTATATAAGGAAAAAATTCAAAATAATGAATATTTTCAATGTATAAATCAAGATTAATTGGATTGTTTTTCGTCATGGTAGATAAATACACACATTCCAAACAATTTTTTAATGTATAAATATTATAAAAATCTCTCAATCATAAAAAAATGAAGATTCTATTTAAAAAAACGTTTTTTTAAATTAAAAACATGGGTAAAAATGTTTTTACATTAAAAGGAGAATAGTAAAACATTTTTGAAAGCATTTTAGGAATTTTTTTTTGATTTAAAACATATAAAATAATATTGGAAACCTTTTAAAATCATTTATCTTATAAAATAAGTTTAAAACTCATAAAATAATATTTTAAGTCATTGAAATCATTTTCTCTAAAAAGAACCTTTTTAAATCATAGGAATGGATCTTTAAAACCATTTAATACACTTGTAAATTTTTTGTATTTTTTAAAAATATTTGAATTTAACATTAAAAAATGAATATAGAGAATATTAAAAAAATTAATTTTTACAAAATGATTATTTTAAACATTAAAAAGAAGATTCTTTAGAAGGGTTGTCATGATGGTGGATAATTTCACATGTGCAGATCATTTTAGTTTACCACCATAAACTTTTTAGAAAAGTGCTTCATTCAGAAAATTAGAAAGAGATTATTTAAAAAAAAATATTATTATAAAAGATAAAACATGGTTAAAACGTCTTTTAATGATCATAGGATAATATTAGATCATTTTTTAAAACATTTTGTAAAATAAGATTTTGCCAGAAGATTGATTTCCGACCGAAGAGGGAGATATACTCAAATTATTTTTAAAAACAATTTATTAATTATCTTATGAAAAAATGAGTGGAAAATGGTACTAACACATTAACAAAACGTGGATAAATAATGGAAAAAAGACAGTAGTTTTCATGAAATGTGTATCATATTGTTTTATCAATGAAATATTAATAATAAATAATACTAATAAATAGGGATATTGTTGTAATAAAATCATACCACATGGAAACATTGAATCACAATCCCCAGGTAATAAAATGAAATTACATGATTATTAAAATATTTTTACGTGACATGAATTCATATGACAACATTTCTAATGGAACTATTTACATCTCATAGAAGAATATATGTTCCTACCATGGCCAGTGACTCAATGAATGAAAATTGAGAAAAAATTACTTTACATATTCAGTAGCTTCTAAAACCTACAACATAAAAAGGTAAAAACATAAAATTGATATATAAAAAAGAATAAACATAAGTATAAGAAAAATAAAATACATATATTGGATGTAAAAAAGTTCAAATATAGGAAATAGGTGGTGAACATGGTTTATGTCTCATAGAATATAAAAGGGAAACGACAAAAACATTACCTTATTTCATTATATTTTTCATGTAACACCCCTAACCTGACTACCACTAAACTGGTTGTTAGGGCTGGATCACCACATGATATCGTTAATGCCTGCACATACATGAGAGGATGCTGAATAGAATTATGAATGTAATAAATAATTTTAGAAGGCTATACACTCCATGTGATAATAATCCATAATATATATTATATTAATTAAGAGAAACAATAAATAAAAACAATATGAACTTGAATTGTTGAAAAATTACCAAATGGGGTACAAACAAAAAACGAACAACAAAACATCCATGTCAGGGTAACAATTCCAAAGTGAAGAATACCCAAATTAAAGTATAATGGAAGAACCCCAAAATATATTTGGTGACGAAGTCTAAATCATAATATATTAACATCCCAACCCCAACTCAAATCCCAATCATTGAGCCTTTTCCCTTGTCTAGAATTGCATCCATGAAATCCTTTTGGGTAACAAATGGAGGACCTGGAAGTGTGTGAATACAACTTAGTGGTCCACCACTAATTATGTCTACAAAATATCCAATCAAAATAGATAGTGCATAGAATTACTAAATAAATGACAAGAAAAAAAGGCAGCTCATGTGTAATTAGTTAATAATATTCACTTTAACCATTTACCTCAATATTTCAATTTAAATCACCTAATTCATTTTCATCGCTTAATACATGGGTCTGTTATTTACTTCACTCTCACAATGATCTATGCTACTCAATTACCACACATAATGAAAGAATTCATGTTACCTATCTCACTGGGGAGAAACAATTAATAATAAAATACATCAGATGTACCATGGAGCCTTGGACTAGCTAGTCTCATCAAATAAAACACTTATGGGGATAAATACTCATCCCCCTTCCCTTTCCCCTGAATTATAGGGATGGGGTTTATAAACGTATTCTATCCTGACCTGAAGGGATCAATCCTCAAATCAAATACCTCAAAACTACAACTCCATTTGAACATGAATATTTATCCATTTACCACTTATACCATATCACAACCATTATCAAGAGATACACATTACATTTACAATAAAAATTTCATAAATCATATGAGTCATCATCAGTCCATAACCCATCAAAAAGTTTTCCACTAAACTATTCATTTCCTATTTAACACATTTTAATTTCTATACCTTTAACCATTTAACATAATAAACAATTATCATTCATTATCCTATTTTACAAGTTCATCAATTCCCATTAATTAATCCATGTATGCGTTTCTATTACAAAATAATAATCCATTTAACACTTTCACATTAATCTATTTAACCATTTCTCACATCATGACAAATAATCCCTAATTGAATTGATAGAATCTAGATAGAAATACCATTAGTCCCACATTAAAACTAAACCTTTATACCAAAAAATTCTTTATGGGATATATCTCAACAAATATAAATGAAATTCAAATCGTTTCCATTTTACATGTTCGGGAATATTTCTGCACCCCATGGGTGGCCCTAAACTGGTCTAATAAATCTCAACATATCCGAAGGGGATCCTGAGAAGTCCAATTCCTCAATTAGTAATCCACATTTGAAAATATTATTAAAGGAATAAAATCTAGAAGAAGAGGGAATCAAAAAAAAAAGAAACACACTTGCATAAATTAACATCAATACAATTGTATCTAACTTGTAGACCTCCTACCTAGATTCCAAAGATGAAGGAACGCTTAACCTCACACTCTTTCTTAGATTCAACCACCCATTGAAGTCCCAACATTATATCATCTAGAAATTTTTTTAGGGATCCAGAAGATGAAAAATGAAACCAAAATCCCGAATATAGAAAAGAGACCAATGTAGAGCATTCGACATACCCAGAGCGTCGATTTTCAGACAACAAAAATCCAAATAGCCTAAAAATAAAGGATAGCAATCCATGGGAATATTTTTTCACTATGGTTTGTCTATATGTTTGCTAGAGATGAAATGGGGTAGAAAATGAAGTGACACACACAAAACCCTAAGGGGAAAAACTATAAAAACCAGCTTTTTGTTGGGTGCACTGTTTGATTGCACTATATTCCAAACCGTGAGACAACCTCCATCTTTGTGGGGCCTAAGTCACATGGTTCCCTAGGGATCCTTCAATGTTTGAAAAACCCTATTCCATTCTATACCGAATATGGTTCCATGTAAAATAGTTACCTAGCTATCCCCCATGTGTTGAAAAAATGTGCGTCAAACAAGTAAAATGGATATATACTTTTCTACATAGTTTGGAATTCCCCATTCAGAGTTTACTCTAACTATGAACCCCTCACCCTAGATAGCATGGTTTGGGTGTATGTTTAATACTAAAAATTTTCCAATACTACAACATGAACATGATAGAAATTTCCCCCTTATTTTATTTCTTGTACCCCCGAAACACCCCCATGCCTCCACAAACATCCGATCAACATTTAATTAAGAATCATTGAGGTATTAAAACCATAATTTAAGCGAAAAAATACATCCCTGATGTTCAGGATTTACAACCTATATATATTATAATCAATCTTCCTCGAGCGGCATTCTCAAGCATCATTGGGCTTTAGCGTCAAATGTTCTGGGCCACTGGGACTTAATATTCATATCCCTCGACAAAGTCTCTTCCGGAACACTACCATGCTGGCAAAAAATTGGAACCAAAGACATAAAAACTCCTCAAAAACCATTTTCACAAATATCCATGATACAAAACAAATTATCCTCTTAGGAATAATTGTCCTCAAGATCAACATCATCAATATCAATCACATGTGATGTGTTGGGGTGATACAACCAAGGATACGATACTTGAATACATCAGCATTCCACTAAAAACCTTGAAAAAAGCCAATCGGTTTTCCACTTGTCTGATCCTCTCCATAATTTCAAATGGACCCCTGAAACTGGGTGCCAAATTACAAGGCAATAGACTCTGATGGTTACCCAACCTTTCTGAACCATAAAAATATAGATGAAAACCCAAAATAATTGAATTGGTAAAGAATGATGATCTTTATATGTCTTTTTCAAACATGAAGAAATTTAAATATTTTTTCAAATCAAATAAACTCATTTCTAACTCTCTCACTTGAGACTCATCCCCTAAAATTATGATTCCCCAAATATCTAACTAGAACAACAGACACCTACAAAGTTTACCGTAGAGTTCCGCAACCAGTTCCATATAGATCATAGCCTATTAACTATTGTTGTAAGAGGAATCAAAAAAATCCAATTTGATATTCCACATTCCACCAATGTCAAGTAAACAAGATCTCAATGTGTCCTCTAATACCATAATAGTATCCTTTGATAGACCATCCTTTTCTTATAAGAAATACATACTCATAAACACCTAGGTAACATGAGATTTCTATAACCCATCCTAGATGCATGATGTGAAATGAAGATCATTATCTGAATATATAGTATGCAGAACCCATTTTAGCCACATTTTTTCTGTAACATACATCTCACACAACTGATCCACGGTTAAAGTATCTCAAATTGGAAACAATTTATCCTCCTTGGTTAACCATTCCATAAATTACCCGATCACATCATTCTTATGAGATATCCCTATGAGACCTAAAAAAATACATTGTCACTTCATAAAATTTATATTATGAAATGGGAATTAGATTCAACAAACCACTAGGATACTGATTATTATCCTTCACTTACTAGAATATAATTAATCATTCCATGAAACCTACCACCAATTTCTTCATCCATGGACATCAATAGTACCTATACAAATAAAAAACTATTTTGTAAAATTAGGGTGCCCCAATTATATTCATGTGGGATAATCAATCATTGACGCTTCTCACAAACATGGTGGAAGAATAACATGACCATATACAAAAATGTTCCCATAATCTCATATGATCCAACCAAAAGGTGACTTCCCACAATTTAAAACATACTAAAAACCAAAAAAACAGGATCCTCATACTGCCTCTCCTTCATCAAGATCAGAAGAATTAACTAAACTACTAAGTAGAAAAGGTTCATCTCTCCTTCATAATATCACACTTCTAGATATATTTCAATAAAAAAGGCCATAATCCTCTAATCAAGGAGGTATTTTAGAACCTATTGATTTAAATCCTTTCCACTCAAGGAAACTATAGAACTATTTCCCTTTCTTGGGTTATAAACATGATCAATGTAAAAGGAAGGCATGCAATGAACCCATTTTTGATGTCGAAGATTCAAATCATACTGGGGCAAGATATAGCTAAGGCTTTTATGATCAGTATAAAAAGTAAAACATTCTCCCACCATGTTGTTCCTCTAACACTTTAATTAATTACCCGTAGTGGTGAACCCCAGATAATGATAAGGGTAATTGTATTTTATATTACTCAAATATCATGACCCATATTCTATAACTCTATATTCATACATCAACAATAACCAATACCCAACAACGGATACATCACAAAACTAGGTATACCCATTTCCTAGATCATGTAAGATCGGAATTGGTGGAGTTATCAACTTCTTAATTGACTATTGGAATGAATCATAACATGCCCTAGACCATTCAGACATGATGTTCATATTGTTGGAACAAAAATAGGGTGCTTATAGTTGGGAAAAGTCTTTAGTGAATCATTGGTAATAACCCTCAAATACCTGATAAAATCACACCTCAGAATAAATATTGGGATGCTCCAATGACATGACTACAGGTACATTCTTTAAGTCTACTGACATTCCCTCCAATGATGTGATGGTACCTATAAAATGCACCCTGTTAATCCAGAAATTAAAAATGAACATATTAGTTTATAAATGATTATCTCCCTATATACTCAGGACAATTTCATGACACTCGGCATGATTATGATGAGCCTTAGAGTACACCAATATTCTATTAGCAAAAAAAAACTACTTATTAATCTATCTAATGATGAAATACTTCTCTCATTAGGGCTATAAACATTGTTGACACATTGGTTTACCTGAATGACATCAAAACAAACTCATGCATCCTATAAATACATCTTAAGGTAGTTCACAGTATATAATAACATCTCATGTTTAACTAATGATACTCTGATCTCGGGTCACTCATAAAGGACACTGCTGCACCCATCAACTAGTCAAAAATGATCATTGAGTCAATGTATCATGTATCAGTTCCCAACCGACAACTGATTCAACTACTTATATTTGAAATATAATTTAAATAACTAATCCAAAATCTTGGAAAATACATTGGGGATCCCCAAGGTGATATACTGGATGAATAAACCCTTTATTATTAAACTCATCAAATAGTGTTTTGTGTTCATGGAGTTACGTAGGTTCTATTGTATATGATGGAACATAAACTAGTTTTCTATTACTATAAATACTATTGTGAACTTAACATCTATCTCATATGGTATCCTCAAGAAGTCCTCATGAAACACATCGTGAATATCATACACTATGGTAAGAAGGAAAAGATATTGTACACCTTCATCATTAAGCCCATAATAGGCCATATGGGCTATGATGTCACCTAAATAATAAAAAATAGCCCTAAACATCCAACATGAACATCTCTTTCACCTAAATGGATATATATTTCTCCCTTAGTAGATGATAAAGATACCCTATGATGGAAATTTCCATATGGTATTATTATGACACTAGACTTCCCATTCCCAAAATCAGATCAAAAGTTAACATCTAAAGAACAAGAAAGCCCCCCATAAAAGAGTACTCAACAAACTCAAGATCACACCCCTTAAATTGCTATATATGTCTTCCTCATTCCCCTAATTATGTATCAGTTGAAAAAACCTCAAAAAAACTTTCCTCTTCTAGAACCCATTCAACTAAAACATTAGCATACATAAATGTGTGTGTAACACTTATATCAAAATAAAGCACTAGAATGTGTGTAAGATATAAGGAGCATACAATGAATATTCGATGGTTTTTCTTCACCACCTCTAGGTGTAGAAATAACTGCCTGAAGCTGATATGAACCTCTAACCTAAGATCTGATATGGGTTCTTAGAACTACACTAACGTACTAATATGGACACTCTCTCACCGAAGTGCCATGTCCCACAACTAGACTAGTACAATAATTCAATATTAAACTACATTCCTAATAATGGTTAACTGACCCCCTTCATGGGATAGAAAATAGAGTCAATAATCTATTCATTTTCAATAGTTTAGGGTTCCTATAGACCTTATTCACATGAAAAACTATGCTGCACACTCCATACATGGTCAGTTGTCAGGGGAACTACACCTGTCTGTGCCCCAACCTACCACACTAATAGAAAACCCCATTGTCACCACTATGAGAGGATGGTCCCCACCTCTGACCACTATACACACTACAATCCTGGTAATTTTTTTCAAAATGATGCTTCTTGGACTCGAAATTCAAAACACTTGATCATTAAATTATAAACACAAACCCACTTCCAGAATCCTCACTTACGATCCCCTCCAAAATAAGGACCTGCTCCACCACTTCTCCTAAATTATTTAAATGAAATAGGAAAAAATGAGACTTAATATCATGTCTACGTCCATCCTGGTATCTTCTTGATGTAGTGTTATCATACCCTACCAACTATAGAACAACTAATTTCATGTTTTTGAAATGAAACACATAATGAATCACTGAAATGGTTCCCTGTTCCATCCCCATAAACTCGACATACCACTCCTTCCTCATGTTCCTTAGATAGAAATGCTCTAGAAACATTTTAGAAAAGTATTTCCATAACATACCATAATCTTTCTGAGTCTAAACCAAAATGTCTCACCACCAATTTGACAGTTACCACAATATATAAGAATCCAACTAGACTCAATTCTCTATAGGAGTCACCAACTAATCCAAAATTATGTTGATGGACTCCATCCAGATCATTTTTGCCTCTGGTTGACCCTATTTAGTGATCATTGGTTGGATATGTAACTAATCATCTCTGGTTAGATCAAACATACAAGGAATGAAATGACCTATGTATCTTTCCATAATTTGAATAAAATCATCAATGTTATCATAGAACATCTCCTATCATCAGTTATCTTGAACCATCTTGTTTTCTTTCCCAACTAGTAGTGGAGAATTATCAATGATATAATATTTTTGACCAATTACAATATTCTATCACGATGAAATTCCACTACAAATTCAAACATGATTTTTGGAACACATAACATATGGCTTCCACAATTAAATATTATAATCCCTTACAGTAGCCATAAAAAACATATTTTTTCTTAAACTATCCCAATGGAAATCCTCACACCTGGATTACTACCCCCAACTATCCCTACCACAGGTCATGGTCCACATGCGTTAAAAAATCATACATAGTCACGAGTCTTTGTCTTATACCTTTTTTCATACTGTCTTACTTTCACAACATGAATCTTCCCCGCCAGCCACTATTATATCATTATAAATCAAGATAACCAATGTTTTAAATCACTCAAAGAATTTCATTTGGCACTAATTTTTATTCATTCTATAACATTATATAAAATTATATATTTGTATCACATTTATTAGGAATTAAATATTTATTATTTTCAAGAATTTGACATGCATTCTACCCTTCATGTCTCACATACCCTTCCCGTGGGTCTCTGTCTTGATGTGTGCCTCCTATATCCCTTGGTTCCATTAATTATGGATGATTGAACAACCGCATTATATTCTAGACAAGGAAAAATTATCATAAAATAATCACATCACACAACTAGTGAATCACCCATTGGTGTAATATAATTCAACATTAACAACACACATCAGGAACAACAATTACCACCATAGGTAATTGGGGTTTCCCTCTTACTTGCGTTATCTACTCCCATGTAAAAGCTCATTACCAAGTCCTGACACCTCCTAATCTCATATCTACCATTAAAATATAGTAATTCATTGAAAAGAACCACTCTAATACCATATTATAATTTACACATCCGAGAATCCACTAAGCTAGTGGCCAAGTTGGGTTTCCACATGACATCAATCATGCATCCTCATATTCTAGAGGATTTAGACTATCAGTAAGGGTCTGATGGATCGTTTCAAGAGACTATATCACCATTACAAGACTAATTCACAATATATATAATATTAAATAAAAGATATGAAAAACAATAATCTAGGAAGATGATTTTCTAAACAATTCAATAACATCATACAAGCCAAACCCAAACCATTAATATTCCATGTCATTCTAACAATGATAAATTAAAGAAAATCAAAAAATAAAGACTAATGGAAGAACACCAAAATAGCTCATGAATCCATGTCTAGATCCTTGTCCATGAATGACCTAGGACAAGCCAAAATCCCTACCATAGGGAAATTTCCCTTATCCTGACCTGAAACCCTGAAATCTACTCAGGAACCAAATAGTGGCCAGAGCAGAGTTTGAGTATAACTCAGTATGAAACAACCAAAAATGTCAAAAAATATATATTCTTATAATATATTTTAGGAAAGAACTAAATAAATGATAAGATAAATAAAAGAAAACTCTGGAACCATTATTTAACAATATTTACATTAACCATTAGCCTCATTATTATCCTTTTCCCCACTTAATAAATTTTTATCCTTTAATCCAGCAGTTATGCATTTACATCATTATCACTATAGCCTGACCAGGTCAATTATCAAGCATAAGTAAATAATTCATGTTCCATATCCCACTAGGGATAATCATTTCATAAATAAATACTTCACCGTTACCTGGGAAGCTCACTCTAGGAAGACTCAGGTAATACAACCATTTGGGGTATAGAACCTCAGACCTTTTACCAAACACATTCTTTATTGGTGTTGGGTTTAGAGTCTCAGTCTGACCCAACTTGGGGGCATAGATCCTTAGGTCCAATAACCCCAATATTCTATGACAGGCGTACCTAATTATTTATCCATTTATCAAATACACATTATCACAACCATACTATAATGATACACATAACATTTAAAAATCACATTTCACACAACATATGATCCATCATCAATACATATCCCATTAGTATATTTATAACTTACATATCATTTCCCATTTATCATAATTTTCTATTTATACCTTAACTAAGTTTTTAGAATCACCAATCATTATACAATATCCCATTTTACATATTGATCAATTCACAGACGTTAATCCACATACACACTTCCACTATAAAATCATATGGCATTTTAGACATTAATATCAATCCATTAAATGAGTTCTCACAACATTCTAAACTAATCCTTATGTAATTAACAACATCTCAATAAAAGTATAATTAGTTCCCTTTTATAACTAATCCAATATATCAACAAATTAAACATTTTTTATGTCTCATCATAAATCAATACTATGATTAACATTAGTATTTTACATGATCTAGAATATTGGAAGAACCAAGGGTGGCCCTAATGTAATCTATTCAATCTTGGTTAATCACATAGGAATCATGACAGGTTTAATTCATCATCAAGCCATCATTTTTACCAACTATTACTAAAGGAATCATATTCAGAACATGATGGAATAAAATTTATAACCATACATTCACATATCGACTAAAATAATATTGGATATAACTATTATACAACATCCTTGATTTTGAATATGAATACACAGTTAACAGTGGCCTTTCAATTAGATTCAACAACTATTTGACGCTCTAACCTACAATCTGCTAGAAAAATAAGGTTTTAGGTATTATGTAGTAGAAGAACATAGCCACATGACCTAATACCAAAAATAGAATTTAGATGAGCATTATACATAACCAAATCATTGTTCCCCACAAAACAACACTCCAAATGGTCTAAAATCGATATAGATCGATCATTCAGTATATTTTGTCACATTGGTTCATCACAAAGGTTGTTGGAGAAGAAATGGGGGAGAAAATCATGTGAAACAATAAAATTACAGAAGGGGATAATTGTAAAAACCCAAATATAATGTGGACCATGATTTTAAAACCTATCTCGAACCATGATCCAACCTCTATCCCAGAGGTTTCCATTACACATTGTTATATGGGGTTCCTGCACAGTTTGACAAAATGTGTGCTAGCCGTGCATTAGCCTCTAAAAAATAGGGGTCCAAGTGCCATGATTACATGGAGATTTAATACAATTTGATAAGCTATGCACCATCCATATTGAATGGATCTATATAGGTCCTCATGGTTTGTATTCCCCCCATACATGGTTTACTTCAATGGTGAACCCCTCCTCCGAGATATCATAGTTGGACTGCATGATCATTTTTAATCATGTACCAACCGTGAAACATGCACTAGATGGTAATTTACCCCCTTATATTATTTGAAAAACACCAAGAACAACCCCAATCCTCTCCAAACATCTGGAAATTTGTTTGTTTTCCAACATTTTGAGATTCAAACCAAAATTTGAGTATGACTGTACCTCCACAAATTTGTGGATCTAACACTGCATACATGTGCAATCCTCATATATAGTAAATATATTTTTATTATGCATAAAACATTAAAAAGTATTATTATATATAATAACATATATGTCTTTTTTATGACATTATATTACTTATTTAATATCAACTCCATGTTTCTGTTATGTTTGGGGAAATATCATTTTTTTTCATATTTGGCGTGTTATTCATCTTCCTCTTACATAGATCCCAATTAACATATTTAAAAAAATGTAAAATATGATATAAATATAATATATATTCATTACTTATGTATTTATAATAATCAATAAAATATATAAATATGAAATGGAGTACACAATTACTAGATTCAGTAGGTTGTATGTATGTATGAACATTGTTTCCTTATAATTTTCAAATAAAACGAAATAATTTAAATGAAATATATGTATATATATATATTAATAATATATTTCATGTATAATTATTATGTCATATATATCAAATAATTTTTTGAAAACTATCTTTAATAAATTTCATGCAATGTTTTAATGAATCAAATCACTTTGAGAATGCGATGGTCTACATTTACATAAATGAATTTATTATATTTACAAAAGATGAATAGAAAAAAATTTATGTTTTAATAAATAATTCAAAAATATTATATTGATGATATATATCGTATATATCATATGAAAATACTGTGTCCATTGTGATCCACACCCATGATCGTAGGTAAGGGAAAGATGAAAACATCATTTCTCAAGGGGTAGTCCACCATAAACCTTAATGATATATTTATTCCACATTAGATGGATTTATATGGAAGTATAGGTTGAGTCAATTGAATAAAGGCAACTAATTATTTTTATTATAATAATGTTTTTTATAATTATTTAATAATAATTGTTTAGGTGGTGAATAATAAAGAATCAATGGAGCTTGAGGAATGACATTACCTATTAAATGGGTATCTACTCATAGATTGCAAGAAATGGATTCATAGTTTAGTTTTCATCAACAAGGGAGGATTATAAGATGATGAGAGGGATGTTTGGTGGATATTTGGTAAGGTTTTGGACATATATAATTATTTATCATTGAAAATAAATTTCTTAATTTGAAAATAGTTTTTACATTCACATCCACTATTTCATATAAAAATAATTCATTTAATACACAATTTTAAACCATATTTTCAATATTTAATTAATCTTATTCATAACATCCATTTTAATAGCTATGTGGTATCTAAAATTAATTTTTATAACCATATTAATAGTATGTTGTAGTTTGGTAAAAACCTGGAATATTGTGTAACTAAATCTATTAATGGGACTCATTATTTTTGTGTAATAAAATCCAAAAATAGTGTTGAGTGCAGTGAAATATAAACATGGTGTTGCATACAATTCAAGATAAACATTGTTCCTTTATATAAAAATCTATATTTACTATTGCATGAAATTTAAAATATCAAAAATATTAAATGAATTTGAAAAAAAAACAATTCAAAAAAATCTGAGGGTGTTAAAATAATGTATTTATAATAATCTATAAAATAAAAAAAATGGAATACACTTTTCATGGAGATGAAACACCATACGTATTCATGAATGTTGTTTCTGTTTTCATGTCATTATGAAAGAAAGAAATTAAATGACACAAATATATATACATATATATTATCAATAAAGTAGTATGATTGTGTAATATATATATATATCATATAATTATACTAACATCATTTGTAATATATTACATGTACTCTGAGAATGAATGACATCACTTTGAGGTGATAGTAGCCAAAACATCCACAAATGAGGTTATCGTATTCCCAAAAAATTGAAAATAAGAAGATATGTGTTATATAACAGTTATAAAATCATTAAGACATAATAAATATCAAATATATAATCTAAAAATTGTATATCCATCATTATTACCAACCATAAAAAGGCAGTAATAAATTAATAAATGAAACCGGTTTGCGAGGCGGTAGTCCACCGTACATACAAACGATGATTGGGTATCCCATTGAAGGGAAGTATGTGTTAGTGTAGGATGAAACCATAACCTAAAAAACATATCAGTATATTGAGGATTCATATGTTACTAAATAGTCATGTAATAAGTATAATTTAATTAGTGGATAATTAAATAAAATAAAATATCCTATTAAAGGATGCTACATATTCTTCGGTAATTCATTTTGTTTTCACCAAAATTCAAACATAGACTACATAATTCCAAAAATAATGATTATATTATTAGAATAAACAATATAGGATCTTAATTTTTTAGTGTATGGATAATCCAAAGGGATTTATAGGTGTGATAGAGTGAGGGGGTTAGTTATTTTTTTATTGTGAAGGAAAGGCATTCGAAATATACAAAATGGTAAACATTGTTGAGAGGTGTATCTTTCATCATGTGCCATGAATAATATTCCATAATCGACTAAAGCCAGTATATAGTCAAAACCATTTCTGAAAATGGATTTTCAGACATCTTCCTAGGTTATTGTTTCACGTAACTTAATGATTACACACTAATAAAACTTGTTTTTACCTTAATATCATTAAGTACCTTTAATTAATTTCCCGTAAGTTTTTGAAAAAAAATAATATTACCTCACTAGGATTGTTTGATTTTATTTTTCCAAATTTTGAATCATTTTTGAAAAATTGTAAACATACATGTGGCTGATATTAATTTAAAATTAATCTCATACAGGGGATGAAACAAACATTTTTTAATGTGAAATTTTCACATGGTCGAATTGTTTTATATATAATTTAAATGTGAAATTGATTCCAATGGATCAAACATTATTTATATATTTATTATTTATGAAAATATTATTTTAAAAATAAGAATAAAATTTTACTATATAAATATATTAGAAAAAATGCAGTTTTGAAGTAAATTTCAGCATTTTTTACAATTCATAAAAAAAGAAACTTCTCAGAAAAATACACAATATTCACTCTAAGATAATTTTGAAATTACAATTTAACAAATAAATTTTATTTTAACAAATAAAATTTTAAAAAATATCAATATTTGGATTTGAAATTGGTTCATGATTAAAAGGTGGTAAAATTACATTTTTGAAAAGTATATACTTAGATAGATATAATTAGTTTTATTCATATATCTTATATAGAATATATAAAATATGATCATTAATTATGTGATATAATAATATAAATATATTATTTAAATAATTTATGAAAATACTTTTAGTAAAATAGTTGATGTAAAACATGTTGGGTCGGAGGTGATGGCAAGAGGGGGGGTGAATTGCCTTTTTCAAAATAATTAACAATTTAAAACAAATTTAAATACAGCGGAAAGTAAAATGGCAAGACACAATTGATAACGGAGTTCGGCTTTATGCTCAAGCCTACGTCTCCGCTCCCAACTCAACCGTTGGGAGATTTATACGACCGCTTGCTTTTTAATGGTTATAGCAAGAAACCCACTAGCCGTTTTAAGGTAGGCTAGATCACCTTCATACAGCTTGCTTTTTTATTATGGTTGTAGCAAGAAACCCAAATTGAAAGAAGGAAGAAAAAGGGTGGTTTGTTTTAATACAAACCCAATTAAAAACTAAACAATTGAAGTAAATAATTTAGAACAAACTAGAGGAAGCCTTGAGCGCCAAGAGGTGAGTGTAGTTGATGTAGAGGCAGCCCAAGCTTCAAGAATGGCAATTGGATCTCAAGTAGCCTTTGAGAATTGTCGTAGGAGCCTCAAATGATCAAAATAGCTTTGGTATGCTTCGGTATATGATCGGTGGTGTTCCCGGCATCCATGGACGTCTATTTATAGGAGAAATATCCCCAAATACTTCAATATGGCCGTTGGAGGGCTTTCGGAGCCGTTGGGGGTCAAGTGGACAAGTCTGGTCAAGCTCTAACGGCTAGTTTGACTTTGCTTACCGGCTGACCGGTGCTTCTCCACTGGCTGGCCGGTGCCTTGGAATGTGGAGAGTGCTTCTGCCCAGGAGCCACCGGCTGGCTGGTGAGAAGGCCACCGGCTGGCCGGTGGTGAGACAGTAGGTCTCACTATTTGAAGGAGTTCCACCGGCTGGCCGGTGAGGAGGCCACCGGCTGGCCGGTGGTCTGGACAGAAGGCATGCCATTCTGTCTGGACCCACCGGTTGGCCGGTGGCCAGACAGCGGCTGACCGGTGGCACCTGGCAGAGGGCAGGGCCTTCTGCCTGGTCCACCGGCTGGCCGATGGGCTGGATCCGGCTGGCCGGTGCCCTTACCGGCTGGCCGGTGGTCTCACACCGGCTGGCCGGTGGACTTGAAAACAGTCCACTTTTCCTCCTTTACCACTTCTTGCTCCTGAAAACATGCCTATTTAACAAGAACACTTGAAACAATATTAGATCACGATGAGAGTGATTGTGATCATTAAAATCCAAGAGAGAGGGGTACAACAATCTCCCCCTATTTTGATGATCACAATCACAAATAAGAAATCTTTTAAAAAGGGTATGCCAAGTAAAAAAGAAAAAGAAACTTGGACAGGGAAAACTTTAGAGATCATTTTAATACAAGAATTTCATAGATGTACCATGTGTTGAAAGATATTAATCTTGAAAGGATTGAAATAAAGAGAATGGTTCATTTTGAAATTGTAACCATAGGTCATTTAAAAGAAACAACTGAAATAAGAAACTTAACCATTTAAAAAAAAAAACAGATCTTGATGAAAGTACTAAAGTAAAATTGAACTTTTAAAAAGAGCACTTAATTAAATGAAAAGTAACTAAGAATGTAATAGAGAGATTTTCTCCCCCTTTGGGATTATCAAAATAGGAGGAAAAGTATGAAAGAAAGTTAGAAAAGCAATAAGAAAGAGGTAAGCAATGACAAAAAAGGATGGATAGAAAAGACAACTTGAATTTTATAAGAGATGAAACATTACAAAGGAAGTTCAAAAAACAAATACAAAGACAAGTCATAAACAGGGACGGCTCTATTCACTCCTAGATGGCCGAGAATGACGGCGACGCCTGAAGGTCGGCGGAGCTGGAGGAGCCTGGACCGCCTCAAAGCGACGATCTAGAGAATCAATCCGAGAGTGGAGCTGATCAAACTGAGAGCTGAAGTAAGAGAACTAAAGGTCGAGCCGGGTCTCAATCTGATCCTGGAAGCGTAGGAACTGCTCAGCCGTCACCGGCAAGCCACCAGCATCAGCAGGAGGGGGCACAGCCTCAGCAGGCTCAGGTGCATCATCACCCTCTCCAGCCTCCTCATCAGCAGCAGCATCAGCCTCACCTTCGCTGTCACCACTTCCTTCCTCTTCATCATCATCACTATCCTCACTGTCTGAAAGAGGATAGGCAGCGGCAATAGCAGGAGGCATGGCATTGGCAGGAGGATGGGAATGAGTCTGAGGAGAGTAGGCCTTGAGAAGACCGTCCTTGTCGACAATCCATTCCTGACGCCAAGGGTGCCAACGGATGTTCATTCGTTGCACCATCATAAAATTCACTATGCTATCCTTCGTTGGTTTCTCGAAGGAAGTAGCATGAAGAGGCACATCAAGAAAGGAAAAGATTTTAGTCAAGAAACGTCCGTATGGTAGAGTTTTGGACCGGCGCGGGTGCTCAGCCACATAAGTCATGGCCCGGAACAGAAACCGGACCAAATTGAAGTGAATGCCTCTGGTGATAAAAGAGAGAAGATAAATATCAATGAATTTGACATTATCATGATCCCCGATACGGGGCGCAAGGGAAGTTTGAATGAGGCGCTCAATAATACGATGATTAGGAGAGAGCTGGGAGAGCTTGACAATGGGATTTGAGGGCTGCCCTGTGAGATGCTCAAGGGCTACGGCTATATCAAACTCACGGTCCCGAGGAAACTCCCCCTGAGCAAAAGCATGGGGTCCAACATGAGGAACCCCGAGCATCCGGGCAATCTCCAAAGAAGTGATAGTGATGGGTTTCCCAAGAGCAGTGGAGGAGATGGTATCAATGTCATCAGAAACGGACCACGTCAAATGAGCATAGAACTCTTTGACAAGAAGAGGATAAATGACATCCTTTTCAGGAGGTTCAAAGAAAGAATGCCAATGTTGATACTCAATAATCGAGAAAAGCTCAAGAAGAGCAGTAGACAGCCAAGAATAATCAATTACTCTACCCAGCAAAATGACTTTGTCATGCCAAATGTCCGGGAGTTGAGGGATTGAAGGAGGAGGAGGAGCTTCTTGAGCGATTCCCTTGCCTTTGCGTGTAGAGCGAGGTCCCATGATGGAAAAAGGGAGAAAATGAAGAAAGAGATTAAGAGAAGAAGGATTTTGAGAGATCAAGGAGGAGGAAGAAGGCTAGGGCAAGGAGGGGCTGCGGTTTTAGGAGGAGCCGCCCGAGAGAGAAGAGAGAAATTAGGGAGGAAGGGTTTTAAAATTGTTTTTAACCCTTCCTCGGGTCGGCCCAAAAAGCAAAACCCGACACCACCGGTTAACTGGTGATGTACCACCGGTTGACCGGTGGTATTGAAATTCACAAAAAAAAATAAAAAAAATAAAAAGAGTTTAAATAACTTAAAAAGAGATAAAAGCAAGCCAAAAAGAGTCAAATATTTAGTAGTGCTCATTGACGAATTATTCCTAACTCCCCCTTAATAAAATCAAAACGTTCAACTGGGAGCGGTTTGGTAAAGATATCAGCTAATTGGAAATCAGTGGAAATGAAGTCCAAAGTGATATCCCCTTTTGGAAAATGGTCACGAAGGAAATGATGTCTTAAGTCTATATGCTTAGTCCTAGAATGTTGTATTGGATTTTTAGAGATACTAATGACACTAGTGTTGTCACACCGAATAGGGACATGATCATAGGAAAGACCATAATCCAAGAGAGTGTGTTGCATCCAAATAATTTGGGCACAACAATTGCCAGCGGCTACATACTCGGCCTCGGCAGTAGAAAGAGCAACACAATTTTGCTTCTTGCTACTCCACGAAACAAGGGACTTGCCTAGCAGATGACAGGTTCCACTAGTACTCTTACGATCTAATTGACATCCGCCAAAATCAGCATCCGAATAAGAAGATAGTTCAAAAGAAGTATTTGAGGGATAAAATAAACCAAGATTTTTGGATCCTTTTAAATACTTAAAAATTCTTTTGACCGATTTAAGAAGGGATTCTTTAGGATTGGCTTGAAAACGAGCACAAAGGCAAACACTGAATATGATGTCAGGACGGGTCGCAGTTAGGTAAAGTAGACTCCCGATCATACTCCTATAGAGCTTGTTATCCACCGGTTTCCCGGCTTCGTCTAACGTAAGCTTACATGAAGTACTCATGGGTTTACTAATTTCCTTTACTTGATCCATACCAAAACGACTTAGAAGCTCGTTTGTGTATTTGCTTTGGCTTAGAGAAATACCTTTTGAATTTTTAAAGATTTGAAAACCAAGAAAAAATTTCAATTCTCCCATAAAACTCATTTCAAATTCTTTTCTCATTAAATATGAAAAATCAGTACAAAGAGATTCTTTGGTAGAACCAAAGATAACATCATCAACATAAATTTGGACTATTAAAAGATCTTTTGAAGTGTGTTTTAAAAAGAGGGTACAATCGGCTTGACCCATTTTAAAATCATTTTCTAAAAGAAATTTTGTTAACCGCTCATACCAAGCCCGAGGGGCTTGCTTTAAGCCATAAAGAGCCTTGGTTAACTTAAAAACATGATTTGGAAATTTTGGATCTTCAAAACCGGGAGGTTGTTCAACAAAGATTTTTTCAGAAATAAAACCATTTAAAAAAGCACTTTTAACATCCATTTGAAAAAGCTTAAAATTTAAGTGGGCGGCGAATGCCAACAAGATCCTAATGGATTCTAACCTAGCAACGGGGGCAAAGGTTTCACCATAATCGATTCCTTCTTCTTGATTATATCCCTTAGCTACTAGGCGAGCCTTGTTCCGGGTTATGTTTCCTTGATCATCAAGTTTGTTCCTAAAAACCCATTTAGTGCCAATAATTGGATGATCATTGGGTCTTTCGACAAGAGTCCAAACATCATTTCTAGAGAATTGATTTAGTTCCTCTTGCATTGCAAGAAGCCAATTCTCATCATTAATAGCATCATTAACGGTTTGAGGTTCTAGGTGAGAAATGAAGGCTTGATGTTCAACTTCATTGAGGATAGATCTTCTAGTTCGAGTACCGGCTTGAAGGTCACGTATGACATTTTCTAAAGGATGGTCTCTAGAAGGTTTCCAAACCTTAGGCAAGGTGGAAGGCGAAGAAGGTGAAGAGGGTTCTAGATGGTCATCCTCCTTGGGAGGAGAAGAGGAATCATTCAAATGAAGCTTATCAATCTTATCTTCAACATCTTCAATGACCGGGTGAGGTTTTGGAAGAGTTTCATCAAATTTGACATGAGATGATTCTTCGATGGTTTTTGAACGTTTGTTGAAGACACGATAGGCTTTTCTTGAGTTGGAGTACCCAAGAAAAATACCTTCATCGGATTTGGCATCAAATTTCCCTAGGTTATCTTTTGTGTTAAGGATAAAGCATTTACAACCAAACACTTTAAAATAACCTACTTTGGGCAATTTGCCTTTCCAAAGTTCATAGGGGGTTTTCTTAAGAAGGGGTCTTACAAGGACTCTATTAATAGTATAACAAGCAGTGTTTACCGCCTCGGCCCAAAAATATTGAGGGAGGTCGAATTCACTAAGGAGGGTTCGAGCGATTTCTTGGAGAGTTCGGTTTCTCCTTTCAACCACTCCATTTTGTTGAGGAGTCCTAGGGGCAGAGAAGGTGTGATTGTATCCTTGAGAGGAACACAATTCATCGAATTCTTTGTTCTCGAATTCACCACCATGATCACTACGAAGAGATATGATTTTATATCCTTTTTCGTTTTCTACTTTCCTAGAGAATTTCAAAAAGGTTTTGCAAGCATCATTCTTATGGGCTAAAAAGAAAACCCAAGTAAAACGAGAAAAGTCATCAACAATAACTAAGGTATAGGATTTCCCACCTAAGCATGCTACGGGAGTAGGACCAAAAAGATCAAGATGAAGGAGTTCAAGAGATTTTGAGGTGGACACTTCCTTCTTAGATTTGAAAGAAGACTTGTGTTGCTTACCAAGTTGGCATGGCTCACAAATCAAATCTTTCTTAAATTTAAGTTTAGGAAGGTCACGAATGAGCTTGTTCTTATTAAGCTTTAGAAGTGAATGAGAGCTACAATGCCCCAATCTTCTATGCCAAAGCCAAGACTCATTTTCAAGAGCACTTAAACATTTAACATTTTGGCTAGCTAGAGATTTTAAATCAATAATGTAAACATTTTGAAAACGGGAAGCAGAAAATATCAACTTGTTTTGAAAATCTAACACATTGCATAAATCATTTTGAAAATTGACTGAAAAACCACTATCACAAAGTTGACTAATGCTAATTAAATTATGCTTTAAACCTTTAACTAATAAAACATCTTTAATAAAAGAGGAGATACCAAAACCAATGGTACCCATTCCGACGATCTTGCTTTTTGAGTTATCACCAAAGGTGACATATCCTCCATCAAATTCTTCAAGTGAGTTGAACTCGGAGGGATCGCCACACATGTGCCTTGAGCAACCGCTGTCAAGATACCACGACCCTTTAAAGGTCCTACTCTTTTGGCGTTTATCCTACAAAATCAAGAAAGAAGAGATTTTGGTACCCATATAAGTTTGGGTCCGGAAAGATTAACAAAAAGAGACTTTTGAACCCATAATGTTCTAGAGGGATTCCTTCTATGATACTCATCCGAGTAGGTAATGGATTTGGGTCTTCCATACCTAGCATTTTTACAATCACATTCATAAATCATGTGACCGGTCTTTTTACAATAATTACAAAATTTGTATTGAGAGCTCCCCCTTACAAAAGTAGTGGGTGCCCTAGAAAAGGTGGATTGCTTGTTATAGCCAAGTCCATGTGTGGTTCTAGACGAACGCTGAGAACCTAGCAATTTAGTTAAGTTTTGTTCACCTTGGGTGAACTTGGCAAGAGATTCCTTCAAATCCTTAATGGTAGAATTTAGAGAATCTACATTTGGAATATTTTTGACTTTAAGGGAAAGCTCCTCATTCTCTTTGAGAAGTTTGTCTTTTTCGGAAATAAGAGTTTTGTTTTTCTTTTTCAAGGTCAAAAATTTAGAGGTAAGTTCGTGAAAACCTTCCTCTAATTGATCTCTTGCATTTTGGAGTTCTTCATAAGACATATTATTATCAAAAGAAGAAGATGAGGAAGAAGAGCAAGAAGAAGAGTGAGAAGAGTATACCTCATCAAATGCCATTAGGCATTTTCCACCTTCATCGCTTGAGTCGCTTGAAGACATGGAGTCATCACTTGCTCTCCATGTTGATGCTTTGAAGGCCTTCTTGTTTTTCATTTCTTTTAACCTTTTCTTGAAAATGGGGCACTCCGGTTTGATGTGGCCTTTCTTTCCACATTCAAAGCAAGTGATTTCTTTCTCCGCCTTTGGCTCTTCCTTTCGTGCCTTTTGAAATTTCTTCTTTTTCTTCATGAACTTGCTCATTTTCCTTGCTAGTTGAGCCATCTCTGATTCACTATCATCGGAGGAGCTTTCTTCCTTTTCCTTGAAAGCTATGTTCTTTTTCTCCTTGAAGATCTTTCCTTCTTTATCGCCTTGCCTCTTCATGGTAATCTCATAAGTCATGAGTGACCCTATGAGTTCTTCAACCGGCATCTTCTTGACATCTTTCGCTTCTTGGATTGCCGTCACCTTTGGTGCCCAAGAGCTTGGTAGGACCCAAAGAATTTTCTTGACCATTGTTTCTGCTGAAACATCATCACCAAGGGACTTTCTCCCATTGCAAACATCAGTAAAACGAGTAAACATTTTGGTGATTAACTCGTGTGGGTGCATTGTGAAACTCTCAAAGTCTTGACGATACATATCTAACCTAGTGTCTTTGACTTTGTTAGTGCCCTCATGGGTCACTTCCAAAAGTTTCCAAATTTCGTGTGAGGTGGTGCAAGTAGAAATACGATTAAACTCATTACGGTCTAACCCACAATGAAGAGCATTCATGGCTTTGCCATCAAGCTCAAAATTGGCAATGTCTTCGGGGGTCCATTTAGATTCATACTTACTAGAAAGAGTGTAGCCTTGCATAACAATTCTATATATAGGATAGCCAATACTTCTAAGAAAAGTAATCATTCGTGTTTTCCAATATGTGTAATCGGTTCCATCGAAGTATGGAGCCCGAGTCATGGAATACCCTTCGGGTGCTTGTGAGAAAGAAGCCATCACTATGGATTTTTCGTTTGTAACCGGTTAAGGTATTACACAAATGCTCCCTTTGATACCAAATGTTGGTTCGGAGGTGATGGAAAGAGGGGGGGTGAATTGCCTTTTTCAAAATAATTAACAATTTAAAACAAATTTAAATGCAGCGGAAAGTAAAATGGCAAGACACAATTGATAACGGAGTTCGGCTTTAAACTCAAGCCTACGTCTCCGCTCCCAACTCAACCGTTGGGAGATTTATACGACCGCTTGATTTTTAATGGTTATAGCAAGAAACCCACTAGCCGTTTTAAGGTAGGCTAGATCACCTTCATACAGCTTGCTTTTTTATTATGGTTGTAGCAAGAAACCCAAATTGAAAGAAGGAAGAAAAAGGGTGGTTTGTTTTAATACAAACCCAATTAAGAACTAAACAATTGAAGTAAATAATTTAGAACAAACTAGAGGAAGCCTTGAGCGCCAAGAGGTGAGTGTAGTTGATGTAGAGGCAGCCCAAGCTTCAAGAATGGCAATTGGATCTCAAGTAGCCTTTGAGAATTGTCGTAGGAGCCTCAAATGATCAAAATAGCTTTGGTATGCTTCGGTATATGATCGGTGGTGTTCCCGGCATCCATGGACGTCTATTTATAGGATAAATATCCCCAAATACTTCAATATGGCCGTTGGAGGGCTTTCGGAGCCGTTGGAGGTCAAGTGGACAAGTCTGGTCATGCTCTAACAGCTAGTTTGACTTTGCTTACCGGCTGACCGGTGCTTCTCCACCGGCTGGCCGGTGCCTTGGAATGTGGAGAGTGCTTCTGCCCAGGAGCCACCGGCTGGCCGGTGAGAAGGCCACCGGCTGGCCGGTGGTGAGATAGTAGGTCTCACTATTTGAAGGAGTTCCACCGGCTGGCCGGTGAGGAGGCCACCGGCTGGCCGGTGGTCTGGACAGAAGGCATGCCATTCTGTCTGGACCCACCGGTTGGCCGGTGGCCAGACACCGGCTGACCGGTGGCACCTGGCAGAGGGCAGGGCCTTCTGCCTGGTCCACCAGCTGGCCGATGGGCTGGATCCGGCTGGCCGGTGCCCTTACCGGCTGGCCGGTGGTCTCACACCGGCTGGCCGGTGGACTTGAAAACAGTCCACTTTTCCTCCTTTGCCACTTCTTGCTCCTGAAAACATGCCTATTTAACAAGAACACTTGAAACAATATTAGATCACGATGAGAGTGATTGTGATCATTAAAATCCAAGAGAGAGGGGTACAACAAAACATGTTTGATATCATTAATTGGGTTTTACAGCAAAAGGTTTCCCATATTTTCAAAAGGGTTTTATTATTATTTCTCCATAAATTTTCACCAAATAATTCATACTATATACATTTGTAAACCATTTTTTCTTAATTTAGTTGATATAATTCATAACGTCCATTCAAATGGTTACGTGACAACTATAATAATATTTTTATAATATTTTTAATATTATATTATTATTTGATAAAGATAGGTCTTGCGTATCATATAAGTTATTGAATGAACTATTATTTTTTGTAACAAAATCAAATATAACCTATGTATTGTGTGTAGTGAAAGCTCAACTTAGTGTTTCGTACAAACAAAAATATCATGGTTCATTCATCTATTACAATCATTAATCAATGTTTCATGAAATGAAATATATAAAAATGATTAAATAAAATATAAAATAAACTAATTCCTAAAAACTCACGGTGTTAAAAAACATGGTTACAATTTATTCATTTGAAAAATTGTAAGGGTTTCCTTCCACAAATTATAAAAAGGAAACTCACTATCCTATCTTATTTAATTTTTGAACACAATTTTATTTGGAAATGATAATCCCAAATACATTCATTATGTTCATCCCCATGACATAGAGACCACAGATTCATAAAAAATACAATACTGTAAGGATTTTGGTATAAACCAAAAATTGTTTATCTAATGAAGTGGTGGAATTCATAACCATTTGATCTCATTTTATATTTTAATTTAAATCCTTAAAATATCCACCATCTATGATAAAATGTAAACACAAATGTCTCCCATATAGTGAAATATTATTGACTTAATATCATGACCTATATCCATACACTCTTCCATAAAATAGAAAATTAAACCCTCAAATGTGTCTATTACAGACTACCACATCCCAAATAGATGTAATTAATTTTACTCTTCATCATCTAATGGAAGGATATAATTATGTATATAACATATCTATGTTATATTCTTGAAATAATTACACTTTCATACTAATTTTATCTTTTTTTCCTTCTTCACTTCCAATCTATTATAAAATGATAATGTCTCTCAAGGATACGTATAGAATACCACCTCTAATAAGAGATGATAATTGTTTTTCATTTTCTATTAAAATTAATGGTTATTAAGGTATATTTAATTAATATATGTGATATATATTATATATTAATTATTCTTTAAGGTGGAATATTATTTACCTATCTTGTATTCCATCCGATAAAAATGAAAACAACATTCATGCATTTGTATGATCTTCAATATACAATAATATTTTATCTCATTTTATATGAATAATATTTATCAAATGTTATTATTAATTATACAATGAAAAAATATGATGGGTAATAATAGAAAGATAATGAAACATTGATTAAAATTCTATCCGAAAACAAAAAAACAAAATCATATGTGAACAACGAACTAATTATCACCTTGAGTGGTGTTCATTATTAGAAATTATAAATAAATGAATAAAAAATGGTATAATTAAATTATATATCATATGATATATATATATGATTATATTTTAATATTATATGTATGATCAATATAAATTTACAACAATTTTTTTTCAGAAACATATGAAGGAAATTATACACGAGTTAGGGGTTGCTTGACTTACTTTCACATCTATAAGACATATGACATATACATGACTTAATTATTTTATTTGGTTAATATTATATGCATTTCATATGTTATATCATGAATATATTTAAAATAATTTTTTCCAAAAGTTTCATTTGATGTTGTTTTTTTCTTGGGGTTTATGATACACGAGATACCAATGTAGGAATGATTTATTTCACAATCTCATCATTATTCAAGATAATTTATGTTTTATTATACTATAATAGAATAATATAATATATCTATCTTTTTATGAATATATTTTATTTTCAACAAGTTATTCATTAAATTTTAATGTAATATTACAAATTTACTATATTTTTTATTTAAAATTATACAGAAGATGTTTTAGGAAAGGTTAACGTCATATCTCTCTTTGGTCTAATATCTTCTTTCTTTCATATGAATAATTTCTGAATATAATTTCAAAAACATTTAAATAGTCCCTAAAATATTTATTTATGAAATTTTAATTTTTTTTGAATTTCTGAAATTGTTTTGAAAGGGAATCATTTTTTGTTTTTCTAAATGATGTTATTTAATCCTATTTACAACAGTGTTACAATTAATTTTTTACTTCTATGGTATGTATGGAATTATCCATCACCATGAACAATGATTTTTTTAAATCATACATCACATTATTAAAAGGATATTTTTAATGAAATTTTTTAAATTATATTATTGAAATTTATAAAATTTGGGAATTCATTTCCAATTTTAGAATGCTTTCCCCCTCAATAATGTTTTAAAAAAATTATTATCATATTTCTATTAATTAGTGAGAAAAATCCTTATTTTACCTTATTATCCATTTGACATAGTTATAATGATTCAATACAAATTATTTATATAAACGGTTTATGATATTTTCTTTAGGTATATACCAATTACATTCAATTATCCATAGTACTCAGGGTGGTTTAATATATTTTTAACTATCGTGGAATGTGATAACATTCATATGCTAGTTTTCCAATTTGAATGTTTATATTTATTATGTTTATTGGTTAGGGAAATTAATAAAATTTATAATGATGTATTTTTAATTTTAATTTTTAAATAAATTATGGTTCAACCCTTTCTTATATAAAATTCGTTGAACATAGTAAGTGATAATTAGGGCCCATTATATCACCTTGCTGCATCGGTAGGTCTCATGAGACAACATTGTTCGGTTTTTATGTGTATTTACCCATTTATGTAATAAGTATAGGAATGAGGCCTTGATGATATTGTGATGATGTTTTCATTTATGCATTCCCTAATTATGAGATTAATTATTGATTTTCATTTGATTATTCGATTATTGAGAATATCAATGGATATGTTTCAAGATCATGTGATTATTTATATGGAATTATTTTGATCATAATTTAATTAGAATATAGTATTTTTTTATCTTCATGTTATTTATTAAATTTTATTTTATCTATTATTTACCATTCCATATTGATTTTTCCATATTATTTATAATTTCATCCACTAAATGGATACCCTTACTGGGTATTGGATCTCATAACTTTCTTAAGTCTCCTTTACCCAGGATTCCAAGAAGTCTCTTATAATTAATATAGTGGTATATGATAAATTTAATAATGTCGTTTTCAGTGATAATTAATATTTGTATTTTATGATTCCTAATGATATTTGAGATTAATGCTTGTATATATTTTTTTCCATGAATACCATGTTATTTGGTTCATTGAGAGATGATCACTTGTATATAGAACCAATTTTTGAATGTAACAACTAAATTTTGGATACTTGGGTTATTTTCATTACACATGATATTAAATTTGTGATGGTAATGGATATGTTTAAAAAATATTATTACTACATATTGAGGGTGAATTTTAACATGTATTCTGATCATTGAAGACTAAAAAACATATTAACTGAGAAGGATTTTACTCTATAGAAAAGGCACTATAAGAGGTCAATCTGGACCATTAATTTTGCCAAGACTATTCCACTTTTAATGGGAATGTTGTGACTAATAAGTATAGCAGATAATTTATAAATTTTTTAGAGAGGAAGTATAAAGAAGAATGAAATTTAATGAGTTTGTCTGTGAAGTATCATCTTGATATGAAAAAAAGATAATAATCAACAATTCATGGTTTGCCTACAAGTCACACTTTCATTAACGATTGGATTATATTTTAGTATGTATAAAATATTGATTTTTAGTGTATTAGTATGACTATAAATTATAATTAAACCATACGTGATTAGTCGTGGTCGATTGATGTTACCATCTATTTTAGGAATAGGTTTATGGTTTATTATACCATGTGGACATAATTTATGGATTTTAGGAATCATTCATGTTGGGTAGGTAACCCTTGGGACACCATGATGTTTTATGATATTAAAGTCTAGTATTCATGTCTCCGGATAAAGTTGGAGGTTTTTCTGAATCGATTCCTCAAAAATCATAAAAGCAGGGTCACACACTTGAATATCATAAGATTTTTAAAATATATATCCCTATTATAATATAAAATAGGAATGATATCTATATGGTTCGTAGGAATGATGTTTGATGAACTCATAGTGGTGAGAATACATTGTGGGTTGAAATTGATCAGTTAATGACATCATCATATATTATTTCTATTAAAAATTTGATAGAAGTGAATGATTATGTACATCTATTTATATGAGCGATTATAAATCTTCATTGAAGCCATTGAAATTTTTTTTCAATTGAGTCCCACAAAATACATTTGGATTTTGTAAATTTCTGCCTCAATTGGTGGGTTATCATTTTATGTTTTTAATGTTTTTTGACTCATAGATGGATAGATAGACTAAGTGGTATATTATTATTCTATGATATATATGATGAGTTTGTTGGAATTTTTTGGATCTTGATGGAAGAATATATATGTTGATGAATTATCATAAATTTTTTTATCAAAACTTAGTTATGATGGTTCGATTTGAATTTATTTATGGATTTCATAGCCAAATCACTATTTATTAGTGGGAGTTTGGTGAGATTTCATTATTAGTCAAAGAACTGATTTGGATATGTCTTTGAAATATTAGATTATTTGCAAAATTTTAGTGATTAGTATGTGTTATCAAATGTCATATGTAAATAATTATTATCACCCATTTATTTTTTTGGTGATCAGGTATTTTTCATTGTTTCTACATTCCTAGTACATTGTAGGGTGGGAATTATGGGGAATTTAATGTTTCAATATGTCATTCCATTTTGAGAATATCGAGTGTCATTAAAAATTGGTCCAACAGTTGGAATTTCAACCCTAGATGGAATAAAATAATTATTTATATGTATATATATATTTTTAAAGGTATTATTTAGTCCCCTATCACATGGTGGGGTGGGGGGGGGATATTTACAATTATAAACTTACACCACTATGAACGAGAGACATGTTTTTATTACAGATTATCAAAACAAAGTGATATATACTAAATTTCATTTTATAGTATATGTGGTATGGTAGAATTTTGGATATTATAGTGATAATTAGTAGCATGATACTTATATTGGTGATTGACGGGCTCAAATATTTTCTAAAGGGAATCATATTTGGTATCACAAGGTGATATTACATGTATAATCGTGATGAATAAAAAATTGTTTTCTTGTAAGAAAATTATTATCTAATATTTTCTTTACATTTTATTTATTTTTATTATTGTGTATATACAATTCTAGGTGATCAAATGTTCTAGAATACATTAGTTTATTCCATTAATAAGAGAGTTCACACTTCACTAGGATTTTTAAGAGAAAACATTCCCTATATAAGATTTCAGGCATTGTGAAACTATGGGTTGAATAATGATTCATTTATGTGTAAAAATTATTTATTTGATGTCACTTTTGGATTATAAAATTATCATTAATAAGAAATATTCATTTCTTGGCTTAGGGGAACCAGCCTAAACATCCCAACACATTACCCCCATAATATAATGAGATGTCTTTATTCCCTTGAGACATGTTTCTGTGAGAAAAATCTATGACACAATGATCAATGAATGGTGGAATTCTTCCACGAACGTTATGATTTCACCATGACATGGTCATTTCAGGTAGTATTGTTAATCTTCATTGATTTTAGGGAGAGAAGTCATAGAACAATGTGTTTAAGGCTAAATTTTTAAAATGTGGAAAAACCTGAATACACTTACCAATTTTATCAAATTTTATTTAAATTATCCACTCCCATTCAGTAGGACTAGAAACAGTCCAAATTGGGGTTTTTCTTCCAGAAGATATTTTATTTTTCGTCCCACAATTGTAGTGAATAAATCTTATGTTAAACTACAAATTTAATGATTAATTCACATCCTCTATTCCTATATTTCCATGTTTTTTGGGATTCTCTTTGTTCTCATAACTATGTTTGATATTGGGACCTAATATTCACTAAGAGATAGTTTCAAAATTGAATTTATTATATTTTGGAGATTTTGAGGAAACCTTCAATATTTTTCTAATAGTGTTTAACCATAGAGATCATTTTTTATTATATTGGTAGTATTTGCCTCTATATAAAAGATATTACCTTTGACACTCATCATGTACTTGAATTTAATTTATATTTATATTTATATATTATTTCTGAAATGAGACACTGAGGACACATTAATACTTATTTCCTTGTCATTAGAGACTTTGTATTGTAATTTTTTTTGGATTCATATAGTTTAATTCTTAATACATGTTTTGTAGAAAATATGTTGTCAATAAAATTATTTACAGATATTTTTTATTTTCAGTGCATGTTATGAAAACTTAATTTTTTTAAATGGAATTTACATGATTTTGATTCTTTGATTTATGTAATCACATACTTGATGATGTATTTTTTGATGATATATATGATTTGAGTTTTTATTTTTGAGGAATTATAAAAAGAAAACCTTTGGTACGAATTTGGGTTACATTAACGGGTTATATAATATCATATATTATTCAATGCATAGTGGACTAGACATGAAAAAAATGTTTCTTGGGGGTTGCGGTTCAGAATGACCAACAAATTGTTTTGGGATTAATTATAACATTTTCACAAAATCTGTCCATTGTTTTATAATAAATTCATAGTCACTATATCTTTGTTGTTTTTTTCAAGAGGATAATTCCCTTATTCCACCTATTTTTAATTATTTATAAATTTCAAAGTTGTATATTGTGCTTCCATATTTAGATATCATGATGAGAATTATTATTTTATTATAATGTTTTCATTTTATAATTTATGTTCACATTTTTAAATTATATCCTGGAATTCATTATAAACTGAATTGTTTGTGAAATGGGTTTACCCTCCCTATTATATAAAAAATTATTATTTTAAATTAGGATAAATATCATTGAAATATTGTTTTCCATTGTGAAATATATTTTAAATATTGATCATTTTATCCTACATGGATTTTCCCTATATCCTACATTCACAATTTGGTTTATTTATAATTATTTATTCTTATTGATGGAAAACATAAAAGAAATACATCATTAAATGGAGTTTCGTTGTTCTTTTGGCATCCATAAATAAATTATGATTTTTGGTGATCACTGGTTATGATGATTTGTCTTATTTGGATTGATATGGTGACCATCAAGAATTTATTTTGGGTTTTTAATATATCAACCACACTAGAGATGGTTTTATTTTGGTTATATTATTTATTTGAAGATGATGTTTTATTATCTCACCATTTTTCCAAAATTAATTGATTTTTTATAGAATGTTGGTTTAATTCATTGTATTATTATATGATTTTTTGGATTGATATTTTTGAATTATTTTATTTTCAGGGATGTTTGATTAATAGGCACATCATATCATATTTAGGTTGGAGGACGTTCATGGTTTATGAGACTTTATGAGTGAAATCATTCCCAATTGTCAGTTTGGATAACCCCAGAACTTTTAACCAATGCGTGATTATGGGTAAAGAGTTCCATGACTTATTGTGTGATGTATTAGGTGACATGGAGGGTCAAGATAGGTCATATTTGTACATATAATCAATTGATGATGTCCCCAATTCCTCATTTTAGGAGGATCTCTAAGATATGTTTCAAGTATTCACCAAATGTGTATCCCTCTAATTAAGGATTATTATTTGTATTACTCATCCAAATAATATTATATCTCATTTATTATATAAATATCTTGTTTTTTTAGTCACCAAAATTCTATAAAATTTATATTATTAATATCTAAAAACTTGTTCTAATTCATTCAATCGTCATAATAATTCTATTTTTGGTTCGGTTATCCCAAGTACCTGAAATATTATATAATATTTATGTCATGACCCGTATCGAAGGGGTCTGTTCCATGACTAACCCAATCCCACCTCCAACAGGCTTGGGGTTGGAGACTAGCGCTGAATAGGAATATCACAAAAATGGGTTGTATTTTCCTATGTACCTATAGCACAAGGTGCATAAGCTCATCTACTGAAAATCCTACCTGATGGGTAGGTAAAAAATAGTTACCTAAATCCACAACAACACACCTCAACTATATATTCTCTCTTTTAAAACCACATAGTCCTGGTCCACCTAGGACTCTATCAATGTATTTATGATCTTCACAATACACTACACGTGCATGCTGAGTTTGTGAATGGGTGAGTAAAACATTACCCAGTAGGAAACCCTTAAACACAATTTAAATAACAAAAGAGGAAACATCACTAAGAAGATACATTCAGATAAGCATCGTAATATTTGTAAATAACATATAAAAATAACAACATGGTATACTCTTAATGGATTCCAAGACCCATGGTTTCATCAACTACTAGATATGCGATAAATAGGTAAGTCACAACCAAATATCATCCAAAATATTCTCCTAGAAGAATTCTCATTCTTGTAGAACTCACTCCTCGAGCTATTTGATATTAAGAATGTTGAACATGTCTACCAAAAGTACCCCAAGAGAACACTAGATTATTGACATGTTAAATTGTTTCACTAAGACATCTAGTCTCGCTAAGACATGGAGTGTTAGTAACACATAGAGTGTTAGAAACACTATGGATTTTCTATAACACACAGAGTTTCAATAACACACGGAGTGTCAATAACACATGGTGTTTCGGTATCACCTATATTTTTGGTAACACACAGAGTGTCACTTTATCAAGCATCCCCCCGAGTCATGTAGTCATCGAGTGAAAATCAAACATCAACAACAGAAAACTTCTCAAGGAACAATCATTAGTTTTAGTCATGTAAAATGGAAAGAATATGATCTCCATACACAGATATGGGGTCATCCACACTAAGGGATCACTGGGAGGACTCCTTGGTCTATTGGAAACAACATCCTATGTAGGGGACATGTGATAGTGTAAATATTGGTTATAACCTATTGACAAACCCACTGTAAGATACAATGAATGGAAGTGAGGACTGACCGGGACTCTCAGTGTGATACATGATCCAACCCTCTAAGTCAACTACCAATGTCGGGCTAAGAAAACTCACATTATAATATGGGTCATCCTCTATGATGAGAATGAGATCCTATATTGAACCCTCATATGAAAAGGACAAGGGTATGCTCTCAACGTCTCCTGATCCCACTAAAATCCTACTATTCCATCTCAAAATGTAATCCCATTCATAAGGGTGCCTCTGTAAAAATATTTCACCAAACGGACCTCCCATATGCATGATATTACCAATTTTGTAAAAACAGATATGCCCGGCCCTGGTCGGACCCGACATGTTCTGGCCGACACCTGGTTCGCCCGACCCAAACTGACTTAACCTGACATTCTATTAGACCATGGATAAATTCTTCCACCTGGCCCCTGTTGCGCGGGTCGACCATACTCTATGAGACATGTCCAGCCTTGGATGCATTCTAGTTCTCTACGCGATCACCCAACTACATGGCCATCCGTCTCCTCAGATCAGCATGATGCCAGATAGCATTTAATGTAGTTGTCCTGCCTTATCAAGATGGTACTTCTTCCACACCATTTCTGCGGGATCCCACCGATGTGGATTTCAAGCTGCATACTGTTTTAGTGACCATGACCTCATATTGCGGCCTCTAACATCACATTCTCCTACTCTTGGACCACGCCTCTATTCCCCCCCGACCTTCCCACTGAATCCTGACATCCTTCCTAGCCACGTGATCCATCACTACTGAACGCTATAATGGTGGCCCACTATTTGGTGCATCCTCCACCATAAGTCACTGCCTTCCGGATGCACTCACATCAATCCTCCATAATAATATCAGGGATCAAAAACATCGATCTCGGATTGTAGCACCATGGATCGTGTGCACAATGATCGATCATTGTCATAGTTTTTCAAGAGGGGGCAAAGAACGCATAAAGAACATGATAAATGTAGGAGGTAGAGAATAGGCACATGAACACCCAATAAACGAACCTCATCCATTATTAGTTTAAGTATCGATCCATTATGTAAAAAGATCATGAAAACAAAAGAAGATGTCTATAAACAATGCTCCTTAATAAAATCCCGCAAATATAATCCCAACCCGTAATACACATGACCCAAAAATGAATCCATTCATCAAATGATTCATGTTCATTATAAGAAAATAGTAATGGGGAGAAAATCAATTTAAATGAAATTATGTACCTGTGGTTTGGATCATTCATTGATAATGGCTGAATTTTTTTTGTCGTCATTTATCGATTCGTCGATGCATCATCAGAGTTCCAACCTCTGATCCGTCATTGCCGGTGACATAGTATCCTTCTCCATGCCTTAGAGAAACTCCAAGGTTATTGAAATAAAACTAGATTTTTGATAAGGATTTTTAAAAAGGGAAACCGATAGTGTGTCATCACATGAAATAAAAGAAAATACTTTTATTAAATATTTTACTATTGTTTACATCAAGAATCTATCATTCAAAGCTAGCCTGGACAGACTGAGGTTAGGTAGTACCTAAGGAAAACACCCCTAATTGAAGTCAAAAGTGGACTCAGATTACCAATACGATTTACTAGTTATATGTTATTATGATTTTAAAAATAAAATAATTTTATTTCATCATTTTATTTATTGTTTTTCTATTTTCATTTTTTTTCGATATAATACCTACACCAACTAATGTTATGTCATTACGAGGATAAATCCAGTTCTCTGAGCTCAATAATGACATCATATTTATTTTTTGTGAACTCATTTAGAAGATATTCCACTTATTGATAATATTCAGGAAAACGTGATACTAAAAACTTTATTTTTTTTACAAATTTTCTTGGGCACACCGGGCCTTAGAATCGCTCACCATCTCAGCCCCTAGACTAAGATTATTCCCAAATAATTTTTATAAAATGATAGGAAAATTTGAGTCATTAAATTCTCCCCACCTTAGGGATCTACATCCCAAAAGGCCAAAATAATTTTTTAATAAACCAATTGAGGGTAATAACCAGGAATTCGAGCCCTCCACTCACATGTGCTACCATGGAGAATCATGTGCCTCCACCAAATGTGTGCCATTGGATTCAAACACCCACAAACGTTCCCCTTATCTAAATAATTGATATCCATTAGGTTCACACCAAATGTTTCCCTAGTCAATGACATGAGATGAATGATTAACGTGTCTCCTCAGCTGAGTCCTAGGAAAGTGGTCAGGTACCTAGACCTATAGTGGAGGTAGATCCAAGTGGTATGTCACCTCACCAACTCTATACTGTACTAGAAAAGGGATGAATAACCTCCGTGATACCTTACCATACTAGCCAATTCTATGTATCACGCATTGAGGAGAGACCTGAAGGAACACATCATCCCCCTCATCGAACTAAAAAGTCATCTATCACCTATTATATAAAGATTTATGGTAGCTCTGTATGGTATTCATCCTTTCCTGGATGAACTGTTTCTTCTCGGTACTCACCAACACAAACTTCGGGCCCATGGTTTCCAACTCTCCTGGGTCACTACAATAAAGTGGAGAACTTTCTGGTTGCCTTTGACAAGCCTCGAATGGTTCCATACTGATGGTGGAGGGGTATGGGTTTTTGTACATAAAATCCAAAAAATTTATGAGATCCTCCCAATTACAATCAAAATGGAACATGAAATCCCATAACATGTTTTCTAGATCCAGAACAGACTGCTCAGTCTAGCCATCCATTTATTGCTGAAATGCTATGCTCCATCATAACTGAGTCCCAAATGCCTCTTACAATCCCTTCCACATCAAGGACGTGTAGAGGGTATCGCAATATGAAATAATAATCTACGTACTCCATTACGTTAAACTATCTCTCCACACATTGGAATCCCAATATTTGTATTGAACTATTCTCATGGATTGGTATGAATTGGGCTGATGTGGTGAGTATTTCTAAAATCAACTAGATGGTATCATTCCCCTATAAGAACATGATAATCCCATCACAAATTCCATTTTTATTCCATCTTATTTCTATCCCATCACCTGAAGGGGATTATTCAATCCTGCTAGAACTTGATACATGTCCTTCACATGTTTACAAATACGGAATCGAGACATAAACTCTGCAACTCCCTTCTCTATCCCTATAAACCAAATAGATGTAAAAGTTCTGGGTACATCATTTCAACACATATATGTACTGCTAAATGGGATACCCAAAAATCCATAAGAACCTCCTCTTGAAATTCCACTTTTATAATCGTTCATCCTTTGAAAAGAAAAATGTGCTCTCCGATTTTCGAAAATCCATCAAGGGCAAGCCCTGTAGACATTTGAGCTTCTAGAGCCTCATAGTTTGTATCTCTATATTGGGCCTCCCAAACTAACTTTAAGAGTGGATGGGTGAAAAATATCAAATGGTGGTATGATGTTCAAAGTCCATCATCATGGGATATCTGCAATGATGCTAACTACTCTAATTCCTCATTCGACAACTGTAAACTAATTCTTTTGCTAAGAACATCTACCACCACATTCCCCTTCACATGAGTATAGAAAATATACAAGTCATATTCTAGGAGGAACCCAAGATATTTCATCTACCACATGTTCTAATATTTATGAGAGAAGATATACTTGAGACTCTTGTGGATGAAGTAGATGAAAAAACACTCACCCATTTGGTAGTTTCTTCATATCATCCATGTGAAACTACAACTGCGAACCCAAGATCAGGGGTTGCATAGTTTTACATGATTCATTTGAATTGATGGGAACCATAGGAAATCATTACATATTTCTGCATCAAGACACAACCAATCCCATTTCCAAATTCATTATAGAACACTATGTACTCGACACCCTCCTCTAGAAACTTCAATATCAGAGCACTCGTCAAAATATGCCTCAAACAATGTTGGGTCCATTGCAACTCCCATCTATGAGATGACTTGTCCATGGACAATGAATACAAGCTTGGTACTCGTAAGGTGAAACACTAGGTCTCGTGAATCTGTTCCTCATAAAGTCCTCCAACTATACCCCCAATTCATAAAGCATTGTGGGATCCATCTGATTTTCTAGTTTAGAAATCATTGTCGCCCTGAGGTGTAGATCAAAGTAGAAGTATATCTATTGGAAAGAAGGTAAACCTGTATCTTCTTTAGGGGAGAAAAATTTATACCTTTCCATAATTATATGATACTTGGGACAAAAAACTGTTTTTGAACACGGGTTTAGAATACCTAACTGAATTGTAATCAGCTGCTCCCTCTTATGTACTAGTCCATCCTATGCTGCAAGGAATTCCCTTTTTCCAATAAAAGGTAAATATGATTCTATTATATAGATGAATCACAACATTTTCCCTAAAAAAATAAATCTTTGCATGAAATATGGATTCTAGTCCATAATGAGAATTAAAGTGTAAGGCCTCAAAGCTATTAAAAAGGTGTCTTAATGGAAACAATCAACTTTAAGAGTCAGATCACACTGTTAGCACTACTGTGTAATAATTGATTCTCCTCTAGTAGGTTTCTATAAGAATAAGAGTCAAGTTAATAGTCTAACCTAAATCTCTAGTTAACAACCATGAAATTTTTATGTAAAGAAAACCACTAGAACATGTGTCCATCAACAACATGTAATGTAGAAATACATATATCGTACCTTAAACCATTCTCAGTGTTTGGGGTTCATAATACTCAATAGCCTACATTTGGATCCCCTATTTTAATCCAACTCCACCAGTCTGATATGGACCAACTGGGGTGGTGGAGGTAAAACATCAAAACATTGGCCACCTCCTTCTACATCCACACCACCTCTACCAGGTTCGTTTCCCGATAGATCAGTCTGCTCATGCTGCTACCTCTTCGTTGGATGTTTTTCACTACCACTCTGAATGAATTCTAAATAGTTGGTAAATCTCACAAAGAATGTACCTTCTAATGAAAATAATAGAAAATAATATTATTAGAGAACCAACGTTCCATTAGAACCTTTGAAAGATCCACCTATTTTGAGGTATACATCATGAAAAATATATTAGTAGGTCCGACTGACCTTAAATACCATGTGATTGCCACCTCGAATGCCTATGATATGTGATAGATCTATATATATCATAATCATGTTACAAAATATCCTTTCACAACTCAGTTGGGAAATCATTATCTACCAGATCCACTTGATCCATTGGATGTGGCTCTGCCAACTGATCAATAGGATGGGCATTACCCATTGAACATCTTAAAGAAAAACTGTGTTCATGATGGCTCCCCTTAGGGAGGCCCTATGAAACACTATGTTGAACTCCCGATTCAACTACAGAAAACTGAATTGATGGAGTCATGAATACACATTGTAAGAAAACAAGATATATGATGGTTAAAATAGTATACCCAGTGAGCTAACTCAAGGAGGTAATGGAAAACAAAACCTATTCCTATATGATTCGTGTATGTTTATTTTATTCCCTGTAACCTGTGAATTAATGTTCCAATTCTAAAATCATGTGTCCAGAGTCTTGGTGTATGGATACATTGGCCGCATCACCAACATTAAAGTATCTATCTAGAAATCATAACTCAAAATACAAAAAATTTTATTCACAGACCAATCTCATAGACTCCATGTCAAAATGTAGAACTAAAACCCAGTAAAACCACTCTATCATGACCCGTGTCGTGACTACACCAAACCCACTTCCAATTTATTGGGGATGATGACTAGCATAGAGTAGGAATATCTCATAAATGGGAGGCATTTTCCTCAGTACTTGTACAAAATAACACATCTCAAAGACCAAAATATTGAAATATAGAAAAGTAAGTAAAATATTAATTCATACACTATGATAATATCAAGAAATTATGACATGAATGTATTGTGGAGTAAAGTATATTTGGACTAGAATAAATAGCCACCCAATAGATTAATATGAAGCACAAGGTCCTGAAGCTCATTCGCCAAAAACAATACCTGAATAGTAGGTACATAAATAGGTATATGAAGCTGCATGATCACACCTCAACTGTCAAGTCTTACATTAAGAAACACTTCATCCTGGCCTACCATGGACTCCATCAAAGCATCAATGGACTACATAAGACATGAACATGTGGGAAAAGCCTTTGTATGGGTGAGTAAAACAATACTCAGTTGGACACCACAAAACACAAAGTAAAAGACCACAGAGAAAACATCAATACAAAGATACAATCAGATCAATATAAGAATATGTCTACAAAAAATATTACAAGAAAATCTATGTATACTCATATAGGATTTCATGACTAAAGTTATCATCCTTTTCCAATTCCACGGTAAAGAGGTAAGTCACAACCAAATATCATCCACAAAATCATTCTCGAGGCATGATCATTTTTAGAAAACACACTCATCATGATATCTGATTGTAATCATGTAGAAAAGATCTACCAAAAGTACCCTAAGATAAGACCAGTGTCTTGAAATGTTCTTTACATTCCCTGAGAAATACGGTTTTACTAAGATAGAGAGTACCATTATCACATGATGTGTTGGTGAAAATGGAGTGTTGGTATCACACGATGTGTTAGTGACACATGGAGTGTCAGTAACACACGAAGTATCAGTGACACACAGAGTGTAGACAACACATTAAGGGTCAATAAGTCACGAATCCCCTATTTCATGGAGTCAATGAGTCACATACAATCATCAACCACTAAAAACTACCAAAAGCATAGTTACTAGGTTTTTTCATGTGGAGTAGAAAGAATATGATCTCAAAACACAGATAGTGGATTCTCTGCGCCTAGAGCTCACCAGGGTTTTAATCTATCTACTAGAAACATCCTCCAAGATTGGGGATTGTTTCAAATGTAAATATTGGTCACACTATTTCCATAAACCCTATAAATGTTACCAGAAATGGAATTGAGGACCGACCAGGACTCAATATACGACACATGATCCAACCCACTAAGTCAAATGTCAATGTCGGGATAAGACCACTCACATCAGAATACGAGTCATCCTCACTGATAAAAATGAGATCCTATATTGAACCCCCATTATAAAATACCCAGGGTACACACTCAAAATATATATTGCTAACTAATAACCCGACAATCCATCTAAAAAGGGTTTTCTCATCGCAAGGGTCCCACCCACACAAACGACTAGTTAGAAAAACCTCGTATTTTAATGATATGGAAAATTTAGTAAAAAGGGTCTTGTCAAGTCTAGTTCTGACCCAACCCAATCTAGCCAACTAGACTGGGTGCGCCTAACCCGACCTAACACATTTGGTCTAGGTTGGACCAAACTAGAATAACCTGATAGGATATGGCCAATGGGACACTACGATGCGGCCTGACTCACCAGCTTTTCCCGCATCGTGCTGGCCGACCTTACTTTGTTAGATGATGTCTGTACTAGATACATAAATTTGGTCTATATGTTCACCCAAAAAAGTGTCCATCCAGCTACCCTAGTTAACACATTATCATAATGTGATTTACATAGGCGACCTTCTTTTTTCACCTGGTCCCGCATCATTACCACTACCGCGAGATCCTACAGACAGGACTTTCGAGCCGTGTCCCTTTGTAGTTGTTGAAACCTTCTAACATGACCTCTATCCACCAACAAAGGCAAACACCCCTATAGGATCCTCATCAAGAACGGTCCCACTTGGACCGTGGCTGCAGGCCCTACTGCCAGGCACCTAGTCGGTGGCCCTTCTACCTTGCTCCCTGCTACAATCTATCCTCCTCTTGGGGTGCTCTCTTCCCTAACTATCGTCCAGTCTTCTAGTGCTCTTCCATTCATCACAACCTCTACTATAAGCCACCTCATTTCTTCAATTCTCCTATGAAACCTCTCCAATACAATCAAAGATCAAAATTTTTGATCATGAATTGTTGCACCGTGGATTGTGTGTGTAATGATTGATCATTCTCATAGGGTTTCTAAAGGGGTCGAAGAATGCACAAAGAAAGAAATATATTTAAGGGGAGAGATTAATCACTTTAATACCCAAAGAATGAACATCATCCAATGTTCATTACAACCTCGATCCATTCCATAAGAAATACAAAGTAAATCAAATACGATCTCTATAAATAAATCCTGATAAATAAAACATGAAAATATAATCCCAAACCACAATACACATGTTCTATGAATCAATATGTTTTTGAATGATTCATGTTCTTCATAGGAAAATAAGAACAGGGTGGAAGTCAATTTAAATCACTCACGATACCTGGGTTGTTTGACTGGTCATTGAAAAATAGTGAATCTATTTTTTCATCGTTCATCGATTCATCAAGGATTGATCTGAGTTCAGACCATCGATCTGGCATTGCCTACGGGAGAGTCTCCTTGTCCATGCCTTATAAAAACTATATTCATATGAAGATAACCATGGATTTTATAAAAGGTTTATTAAAAAGGTAAATCGCTACTACATCATCACATAATGTTAGATAATTTTTTATTAAATATTTTAATGGAATTCACATAGAAAATATATCTTTCAAAGTTGGCCCCAACTAAGGAAAACACATATTAAGAACTCAAATATGGTCTTGGATTACCAATATGAGTTAATATTTATGAGTTATTAGGATTTTAAAATAAAAAAAATTATATTTTTATTTTATAAATGATTAGGCCATTTTTAGGTTTTTTCACAGAAGACTTGTGATGACTAAAGTTAAGTTGCACCTAGGGAAAAGCAACGACTGTGAGCTCAATGATGCCCTCATATTTCTAATCTATGTATTAATTTATAATTCTTTCAATTTTTATATGAAATTTATCATTCACAGTCTATTTAATAAATAAAATTTCTCAACAATTCTTCCAGGCACACCGGGCCTCAGAATCACACGTCGTCTTAGTGCCTGGTCTCATAATTTTCCCAAATAATTCCCAAAACTATATTCCAAAAAGTTTGAGTAAGTATATTATACATAATTAATGACTAAAAATCATAAATAATATTAATATGTTTTAAAAATCATAAATAAAATATAATTTCACCATTTTGGAATTGTAATATTTCAATTTATATTCATCAACAAATTTAAATTATTTTTTTATTCAATTATCTATAAAAATATGATTTTAATGTGTTGTGTGTGACACATAAGAAAATTCTCCCTCAAATAATCATTTGAATCTAAAATATATCATATAAAATAATATACATATTAATGAACATTCTATTGGTGATAAATCCATGATTTAGGAATAATGATCAAATTCTTCAAATCGAATAATCTATAGAAAAATAAAATGGTGAATACTCAAATAAGAATTTTAATAATAAAAAATTATTATATAATTAAAAATACTTTATAAATGAATATTATAAGTAAAAACTATGAATAATTTTCTTTTATATATTAAAAACATATATAAATGTATGATACATGGAGTTTGATCATGTTTGTTATTGTAGAAATCAGAGGTAAGGGATTCTTTTCCAATTTCACATTGAAATCCAAATTGTCTATGACCGAATTTTCAAAGAGTATATGATTTAGTTTATTTAACTCCTAATTCCAAACATTTTCAACCAATAATTATTACTATTATTTATATGTCTTCTAAGGATTTCACCTCACATTGGTTTATAATTTAATAAAAATGAATCTTTAGAAGGTTATAACCTTATCCCTTAACATTAATTAGAAACATTTCTCCTCCATAACGATATGATTTAAATAGTGTTCGCATTATGAATTTTATTATTACTTATATCGATTCTCTATTGAATTTATCTACAAAAATCTAGATATAATTGTTTTTTAGACTTTATATAGTTTTTTTATCCAACCAATTTTTTCGATTTTCATCACAAATATCTATTTCCATGTTTTGGTAATTCATTAAAATAATTTATATTATCATTATCATTCATATTATATAATAATTGTTTTATAAATTATTTATATTTAATATAATATTTACATTAAGATATATGATATTTATTAAAAAATTTCAATGAATGTTCATATAACTCTAATTTTTTTTCTAATTTCCCTTAGTGTTTCATATGATTTACTGAAAATATTATCTAATGATAAAATCCAACAGAATTATATGAATAACTTATGATTTTTTGTTTTAGACATTTTCATGAAAACTACTTATTTACCATGGTAAATGTATACTAAGGTCAATTTAAAATTTCGATCATGTTTATGTGGCACACATATGTATATTTAGTCATTATGTTATTCATGTGATCAAAATTTTAGTTCCATATTATGCATTGATAAATTATTATATAACATAATATGACATTGGATATGGAGTCATCTTATTCCACAATGAGTCTCTACCCACTATGTTCATTTGGAATTAGGTGTGAAAAAAACTCACAATTTTAATTTTTCCACTTATTTTATTGGAATCATGAGTAAACCCCATCCAATATAGTATTATGTCAACTATGTTAATTGGAATCGAGTGTGAACCCAATACACTATAGAGACCCATCCACTATGTCATAATGGTAAGGTAGTGGTCATTGGTATATAAAATTATTTTCCATAAATATGCATTCTCCATATTCCTATGACACATATCAATATAATTAAATATATATTTGTAATGTTTTTTTAGGTAATGATTATTGAAATGTATTTTCATTCCCATATGACTCTTTTCATGTTTTATTTCAATTTACATATGTGTTGACAGATTAATTAATATCTATATTTTATTGGTTATGATTTTATAATGTTATTTTAAAACATCATTATGGTCTTGTCATACCCACTTGTTTATATTATTCTCAATTATGATATTTCATTATTATCATTTATGGTTACACTTACTAATCACCTGATATCACTCATTTATTATATTTATAATACCTAGAAAATTTTTAATAGTAATATCTATGATATTTTCAGAAGGTTTCCAACAATAATGACTATTTCTTAGATATATTAGTAATTTTTTATACAATAGTTTTTATATTTATCTAATAATGATTGAAATGAATCCTATAGATTTCATCTTTTTGATTTATTATCCGATATTATTGAATAAAATTTTAATGAATTTATTATGTAATTTATGTTTGGTTCATCTAAAATAATCACAAAAAATGAAATGATTATATTGTATCTCAACCTCATAATCTCAAAAATAAAACTCTTCAACTTTATGAATAAGTGAAATTTATTTATAATATAATATAGGAAAATAGAACAACTTTCATTATCAATATATATATATAAGACAAAATGATCCTCTATATTATTCAAATCATATCTCATATCTCAATTATTACCTCTACAGACTTTCCTTCCGAAAAATTAAGCCACCTCGTTCCCATCAAGACATTTTTTGAGATATTTAATTCAATGTCCTAAAAGAACATATAACATTGTTATAAATTCTATACACATTGAGTGATGAAAAAATAAATATCTCCTTATTGTTTAAGACCACAATTTGATATTTGATAATAAAATTCTCCCACAACATTAGAGTGTATATTAATATAGAATCTCAAGATATTCAGTAGCATAGTTATAATCATGAATTGAAATCTAAAATGATTTACAAGATATGAAAACCAATTATTAATTGACACACAACTCATACCTAGACAAGAAGAATATTAATTTCCCTTGAACAATCCCAACCTCATCAAGAAACAAACTAGTAGGAGTACTGACCAGTCCTTCCATTATATTAGAAAAAAATTTATAAAATTAATCAATCATGATAAATGATTATTATTAATGGTAATATAATTTAATGATACCATGATATCATATAAATTTGATATATATCTCCATTAATAAACTAAAATACCATTAAAACTATATATCTCTACAATATTCTTGCTTTATTTTTAATAAATGAAGATTTCATATTTCAATGGATATAATAGTAATACCTACCAATAAATAATACACAAATGGAAATGAACTTCAAAATCAATAAATATAACATTGAATCATTTTCATCGATCTAATCTCATCAACGAACATCCATGATAAACATCCAATTATATAAATGCTTCTCATTTTATCCTATATTAATAAGTTTTTCATTAATGAAAATTACCAAAAACTAACTCTTGAACTCATTGAAAACATAGTTGTTCCAAAACATGAAAATGAATTGGGAATTAATGACACTAAATGACATAACCATGATCTCAATGTGTCCATAATTACATCTACATGTATTCATTTGAATACATCCTTTATCCACCTCATATAAAGAAAACTAAACAAGAAAACAATTCTTAAATAGTACTAATTACCCTTCACATGGTTAAAAAAATTTCAATCCTCATGAGTTGATAAATACATTTTTAAAATCATCGAGTTAATCGTTCTGTGGCCATTTTAAAACATCATAACAATAACTACCTTAGAAAACAATACTGGATTACCAAAAAGGGATGTATTGGGTTTGTTGAAACCCTTCTATAAAAGATCATCAACATAAATCCTTATAAATATTATTATAGTGGGATATATGATTAAAAGAATTTAAATTGGGGATATATATATATATAGAACATGATATTACACTGAGGGTGTAACATCCCGACCTCGGAAGAACTAAATGGTTACCCGAGCTAGAGAAACCAATGGACTCAAGTGAATCCTCCAAAATCCAAGAAGCTAAACACTAACAAAAATTGTTTAAGGGGTATAGTGTAAGGACAAAACCCTGATAGAAGGAGTGTAGTATAGTGGTATCAAAATTGTATATATAATTAGATGTATAATATTAATTAAGACATAAGATAACATCCAAAAGACTATACTAATAACAATTGCGAAAGTAGTGTCATTTAAAATATGATCATCATGTCATGTATCTAAAAATATTGAAATCTATTCATGGAAATATTAATAAAGAAAAATACATATTTCAAAATAATAGGTCACCCAAATGGAATATCTCAACATATAATCATTAGCATAGCTCAGTCCTATTCTTCCTTGCTCTTGTGATTAACAAATAAACCATTGAAAAGTGTGTGCTTCCCTTACTTCATACTAGAAACAATGAAGTATTTTTTTGGTACCCAGTGTCAACCTGAAGAGGATGTGGGATAAAAATCAATGGTCTACCACCAATGGAGTCTATAACATGTCTAGTGGTTTTATAAACAATGAATTAATGTTGAATATATCAAAGTTATAATAGTAATAAAAGTAAAGTTTCATATTCTGATATGAACCTGTCTCACTACAGATGGATCCCTATGAACAATAATAGACAACCTATAAAAAAGGTACAACTATAACCAAGAAACCATACAAAATTATAGTGTATCCATAAAGGCATGTTCCGTGTAATCATGTATTGGTACTGAAAGGGTCAGATGCAATGTACAAATGAGAAAGACATTCTCAAAGAGTCCATTGATAATATCGATTGAATATCAGTATTTTCATGGGTTTATATTAAAAAGTTTTCCTAAGGAGATTCCTTGAAATTTAGATCCAAGTAGTATAATGTTCCTTGAAATTCGTGTAAACTAGATCCACTAAGTAGAAGTTTCCATCACATCCTATGGAACCAAAATACTATGAGAACATATGTATATGGAATCCACAACTATAATATGTATCGATAATGTTGAAATTTCCATGTAATTGAATGGAATTAAGATTCAATGAGTAGAAATTTCCATGGTATAGACTACCATTTTAAATTTATCTTCTCATTTTATAACACATTTCATTGTCATTTACATACCATGAGTTCATACGAACCATTTCAAATGATCTTATTTCTCAATATAACAATGTAATCATAATTAATAACATGTAGTTGAGAAAAATAACATATCGTCTAACTCATTAAATTATTATAAATATAAGGGAATCTTAGGGCACCCCATAGTACTCATAGTCACATAAAAATGGTATAAAAACATCTAATAGGGGGATCGTGTTAAGGACAATAAACTCTAACTATAAAGTTGTTCTAAATAGAAAACATAAAGCGGTTCAAATCAATTTATTCCGGATATTCAATTAATTTTTTTAGAAACACCATACAGTTTGGCACATGACTCAATGGAAACATGGTATATAAAAGAACAATCACTATAGAGAAGGTACAAACCACCCACTGTTTATCTATTCCAGAACACTCATCTAGCATCAACGATTGATACAGTCAATATTTGGAGAAATAAAAGGAATATATGAAAACTATAAAGAATTTTCATATTATCTTTAACCAATATATCATAGTTAAAATAAATTAAAATAACTAAACATGAATGATGAATGATGTTCTCACCAATGTAGATCATAGGAGATGAATGTTGTAAGAATCAGAGTCGGATTCTTGAAATGGTACTCGAGCCTAGGATTTTATATTCAATAAGAGAACATAAAATTCCATATCTACAAGAATAAATGGAAGAAAGAAGGTTTTTATGTTTTTATAATGATTATTGAAAATATATAATTTTACCAAAAATTACGTGGTTGTATGGTTTGGACACACTGTTAGATAAACCATGCAAAAATTTTACACCCCTTAGACCCTAAATATGGAAACCATATGGTTTATTTTCATAGTTTAGTAAACCATATATAAATAATAATATATTCCTCAACTAAAATACTATTGAGATTCCAGCATAGGCAGACATCACTGGGTGCATAGATAGGAGAAAATATACGCCTTTTATTCTCTCTCTCCAACATCACATGTATTGTCCAAACCATATGGCTTGGGTCATATAGTTTTTACTAACCAAGAAGCTTAATTTACTTTTCTAGAAAATTGGCCTCTAAACACTTATCATTCACTTGGCACCCCAAAAAACTCTAATAAAATAATTGGGCATTCACATTCAATTAAAACCAAGAAATTAAATAGAAATTAAAAGCATTTATAGCACATAGGAATACCCAAGATATTACCATCACCACCTAAGGATATTCATCCATAAATTTTCATTATAATGGTGTTCAGACATTATTTGAGAAGAATATCATCCAGTGAGAATGTACGTTGGACTCCCCAAAGCATGTCTCATCTTTTACCTTTCCATGAATTCATAATATTGTAAATAGAATAAATAACTTACTTCAGAAACAAATCATGCCCATTTTAATTATATGTATAGAATTATATTTGAAGGATGTATCTACATGGTACTCAAACTCATCCAAATATAGAGTATGAGATTCATTTGAGTGATAGTGAAATAGATGAGGTACATGGTAGACATCAGGCATGAATTAATACCATTGATTTAACAGAAATATATATGACACCATCCTGACTCATTCCATAATCTTGAAGGGCCCAACATGTTGTGGTGAAAAAGTAACATGTATATAAATCCACTTATGTACTTTCCTCAGTGAGATACTGAAAAAAATACTAATCCTCGAACCCAAACTCTATAGGTCCTCAATGATGAATAACACAATTTTTTTCTACACAGTGCAATAGCCATCCATTTCTAAATTAGCTGAACATGATCTGAAGTCTACCGAATGAGATGTTGTCTAAGATGAATTGACTCTCCTATATCTTTCCAACATTGAGGTGATCATCATGTTCTACCACAAAAAGAATTTTTTTATTCCATATGAAAAGGCTTTTGATAGTTATTATTATAGTTGAATTCAAATAGTCATGTTTGCCCCTCCCAGAAACCCCCAAAATAAAGAGTGCATGATCTAAGAATGACTTCACGAACCTATATGTTGTATCTAATTAGACATCAGTTAGGGAGTATTAAGTATTATTTTAAATTACCTATGTACTAAACTACCACTATTATATTTTCTATAGTCATGTTGTAAACTGAGAATCCATACATGATATTATAATATAATTAAAATATTGTAGGTTTTAAATATCATGGATAAAATCTGCCTAATATCATCTACTAAGAATGTCACGTTGATTGATAAGAAAATGGTTGCATTCATGAGACTATACACAACCAACCATACAAAATTATTACCTCAAGGAAACCTCAAAAAACTATCTAGGAAATCCGTCACAACATCATTAAATTTTCAAACCAGAAAAAATGTAATCTTTTAAAACCCAACTGGTCGTTGGTGTCACTCATTGAGGTTCAAATAGGTGGAAATCATCATGAATAAACTAGAAACCACATGTTTCATACCAAGACATAAATACTAGCACTTTTATTCCTGATATATCTTGTTTATTCCAATATAACTTCTCAATATGAGGCTTGAAACTCTCAACTTATCTATTCATGTATTTCTACTGAAACACAAACGATGCCCTCTATGTGTAGTATCTCATCCATGCCAATGGTCTACTAAGGTGGTGGGTTGTAAGAACTCAATTCTTATTCATGAGGTACGAGTGTCTTATTTTCCTTTTTCCTTAAGTGTTTATGAAAAAATAAGGGAAATGTGGGAAAAATAACAAATTTATCAGTACATGCCTTGTAATTTTGTACACTGCCGTGTACTTTGATTGTGTGGGATGAGAATATAGGGAGTGTAGGCTTGTCGGTGATTTAATGTGTAAAAACTAACTACATGCTGTGTACATTTTAATACATGTCGTGTAATCAGTCGACAGGTGAATAGTGATGTGGTGAAAAGTATATGCCAGAGGAATAGTTAAAAAGGATAGTACACGCCATGTACTTAGTAATACACGCCATGTAATTAGTCGGAAGGTGAACAGTGAGGCGGTGGAATATAACCGCCAGAGTAACAGTTAAAAAGGATAGTACACACCGTGTACTTTAGAAGTACACATCGTCTAGTTATTTTTTTTGTTAAAAACATACATTAGCCTCCTAATTCAATAGAGGTGGCAGATGACTCACCAGGAGCTGTGAGAGGGGAGGCTGAGACTTAGAGGAGCTCCAGATTGCTCACCGGGACTCCGATTCTCCTGTCGTCGATGTCATTTAAACCGCCCGGGTAATGTATTACCTCTTATTGAATATTTCATTACAATAATTTACCTATGGGATGATATTTAGGTCTGAATGTGTAAATGTTTATCTCATATCTACGTCATTCTTGGTTGTTTCGGGAACCACCTTTCACATATATCGATCAGAGGAGATCGAGGTAGGTGGTCTTGTGTTCAATTCCAACCTTCAAGTGGATTTGGTGCACTGTTGTGCCGTGAACCTATGTTTGGGGTGTTTTATGGATGAGACTTTTACTATTGAGATACCTAGAATTCCATAGGTAATCTAATGATCATGTATAAAATCCTATTTGAGATCGTTGCTTTGATCTGAGGCCACCCCGAGGGTGTGTTTCCCTTGTTTATCCATTTGGCCAGGATACCCATGGTTATGCCTTGATTATACAATTTTTTGAGTTTTCATGAGAGGAAACATATATAAATTTCCTTATTATGCATTGGGCTGAACCCGGTTACTTGATTTTCCTATGGAATTCATGGGGGTATTGTTTTGTTTAGCCTGAGGGAAAGGTTTTGTTTAGCCTGAGGGAAATGTTTTGTTTTGCCTAAGGGAAAGGTTATGTTTAACCTAAGTGAAAGGTTATGTTTAACTTTAGGAAAATGTTCTGATTATCCAAAGGTCAAGGTTTTGTTTATCCTGAGGGTATGGTTTTTTTAGCCTAAGGGAAATGTTCTGTTAAGCCTGAGGGAATGGTTTTGACGAGCCTAAGGGCATGGTTTTGTTTAGCCTGAGTGAAAGGTTATGTTTAGCCTAAGGGAAAGGTTATGATTATACTGAGGGAAAGGTTTTATTTATCCTGAGGGAAAGGTTTTGTTTAACCTGAGGGAAAGGTTTCATTAAGGATTGCCTGAGGGTAAGGACTTTCTTGTCTGTGGACAATGTTTACTTTGAATATCACTGTGGTGATTTCTTATGTTGTACCTGCCAAGCTAAAGCAGAGGAATGTTATTATGATTACATTTTACTTGTTAGATAACCTGTTGTGGTTTCTGTTGTGGAACTTGTATGGGAGATTGTCAGTAATGGTCGAGTCTCGAAAAACTCATAATTCAATTATATTAAATTGTTAACTAATTATTAAAATGGAAATGTTACTGGTAGGAATGGTTACTTTTCAGTACTTCCTAGTTTACAACATTTCATTATTTATCACTGATGTTGCACATTTTCACTGATAGTTGGGCATGAGGCGTTGGTGGTTGCTTACTAAGATTTATTTCTCACACCCTATTTGGGTCATGTCTTGGGCCCAAATAGATTATATTGTTACATGTGTCGATAAGGGAAAGTGTCCCTACACATGCACATGATTGTAGTAGAGGAGTAGGAGAGAATGGGACTAAGCTTAGCCTTTCTATGTTGTTGTGTTCCTATAGCACTTCTTTGGTTTTGTTTGTTGTACTTTGTACCTTGTTCTGTACTGTATCAGATTGCAGTGTATCCCATTCTTCCTTATTTCTTAGAATTAGAGATATGTTGCATCACCACATGTATGACTGTTGGTTATCGTTTAATTCAGTTACATTGTCCATTTCAGGTCTGTATTTTTCACTACTTCTTCTTTTGTATGTTTATATTTTTTCTACTATGCTACACTTTGAAAAATTAGGGCATTGTTTCCCTACTATCAGTCCAAGGCTATCGCTGCTTGTCGACAGCCTCTAGAATTTGGGGAAATGCGCTTGAGGTCATGTGACCAACTAGGTTCGGGGCACCCATTATGTGGAACCAAGATCTGGGATGTTACAAAGTGGTATCAAAGGAGTTTATTTTCTTCTTGACTTACTTTTTTGAGCCTATATCTAGGGATAGAAAGGAATTTGTACTTGGTAATAATTTGTGCCCGGGGGTAGCTATCCCGTGTAAAGGGAAAATCCAATATACCTCATTTAATTGCAATTTTTTTGGTTTTGAAATTTAACAAATGATTTTATTTTCACCATTGGGTGACACAATTGTGTCGTTTTGTTTATATTTTTATACTTGGGTTCTGTTTAGTCGCAACCCAATGATTTGAGTGTATGCCATCTCATGCATCATTTAGGAACATGTTATCATCACATGTCATGAATAGTTTCCATGCCATGTAGGTGCATTAGAAATTTCATGTTGTTGTGATAAATGTTGTGTTAGAATATACATGATGTTGTGATAGGTACCATGATAGATACACTTACTATTGATAGGATATTGGTACAAGTTACAGTTGGTTTTATGGATGCTAAACATTGGTTCCTTAGAAGCATGGGCTCTCTTGGACATGAATTTGGTGGATCATGATCCATACTTTTGTTGTGTTTTGTACTATAATGTGAAAGGTTGGGTTATAAACATTGGTTCATAGGGAGTATGGACCCCCACAGATAGAAATTTGGCATACCGATGCTTGAAATTAATGAAAAAGGGGACCTAGTGTAGTTTATGAGGTTTACTGTCTGAAAACCCAGACAACACGGCGTGTGGTTCTATGAACAGACGCCATGCACTCTTCCGTTTGGTAAGAAATGAAAAATTTCAAAGTACACGCCATTTACTTATATGTACAAACCATGTAGTATAAGGCCGTTTAAACCACCATGCGTGAGGGAAGATAGGTCTTCCAAATTTTACCAAGGACACGACGTGTACCTCTGGGGTACGCCGGGTAGTCTTGACCGGTGAGAGACCGTGTGGAATTGGAAATGTGGCTGGGAAATAGGGTGGTGTACATACCATGTGTAGGTGTAACACCCCATGTACCTAGGGTAGAGACACTGTATAGGGTAGTTCTTGTGGGAACACGCCCTATACCGGTTGTACATGACATGTAGGGTTGACCTTATGTCTGCCTGTGTGACTAACAACACGGATGGAGAAACCTTTGGTTATACACGCAATGCCAGTTCTAAACATTCCATGTAGTGTAATCTTTGAATTCATCCATGTCACAAACAACACGAGTTAGTGTTATCTTTCCATGTACACACCGTGTCCATATGGAACATGCCGTGTAGTGTCACACGAGTATCCAACCATGTAATGAGAAAAACGGGTCGGTTAAATCTTCTTGTACACTCCGTGTCTGGAACCAACATACCGTGTATAGTCAGCTATGTGTTCACTTGTGTGAATAACAACAAAGGCATTTTAAACCTAAACGGTAAACACCATGTCCACCTAGAACACGCCGTGTAGTGTGAGCCATGTAACTGGCCGTGTGACGAACAACACGGGTCAGTGAAGCTCATATAGTACACTCCGTGTATGGAACAAACACACCATGTAATTTTGTTCTAAGGAGAGCCGTGTGGCTTAGCCGTGTAGAAGAACTAAGACAGGAAAAGAAAATTCAAGTACACGCCGTGTGTAAGGACAAAACGCCGTGTGTTTGGGGTGTTACATGACCAGTTTTGGTAGGAGTACACACCCATGTGAATGGCTTAAGAGAACATTCCGTGTAGTATTTATACACACCATGTAATTTTCTTTGGTAAAACTCGAATGTTTTCTTTCTCCTATGACCTACGTACTCTTCTTTTTTTTAGTCCACGGGCTATGTGTCTTTTCTTCTACTAAGATCTTGAGACTAGACACATCATTGGGGACTAGAACAGAAAGTGTATGTCATTGTAAGGAGTTCCCCCTAGAGGTTTGTGGGAGTCACTTTCTATGGGACCTCTATGTCATATAGATTACATCCTATGATGTCACTCTTGAGATGGACTGGTTGGTACCCATTCAAGCCTTTGTATATTTCTATCATCGCTGTGTGAGTTTCACTTCACTATAGGGCGGAGTGTTTCTATACAAGGGAGAATTAGATATCCTGGTGAGCCGAGCTGGAAACGATCATCGTGGGAGAGGTGGAGTAATAACCTATATTGCGAGTTTATATCTGGATGACTAAGGAACTTGTTAGAAATATTTCCCACCAGTAGTTAATCATTTTAGGGATGTCTTCTTAGATGAATTTTCAGGTCTACCTCGAGATCGAGAGGTGGATTTCTCTATCGAGTCTAGGCCAAGAGTGGCACCAGTGTCCATTCCTACTTATAGGATGGCTACACTAGAATTTTAGGAGCTCAAGAAGTAGTTAAAGGAGTTAGAGGCAAAGGGTTTCATTTGACCCAATACTTCTCCTTGGGGTTCTCCTATCCTATTTTAAAAAAAGGCACACAATACCCTCATACTATATATGGAATATTGGAAACTGAACCGGTTGATATTTGTGAACCGATATCCCTTACAGAGGATTGATGATCTTTTTGATCAACTTTGGGGAGAGCGAGTGTTCTCGAATATTGACTTCAGATCCGGATATCATCAGTTGTGTGTTAGACCATTGAACATTCCGCTTATAGCATTTCAGAGCAGATATGGTCTATACAAGTACTTGGTCATGCCATTCAGACTCACAAACATGCCACCAATTTTCATGGCTCGAATGAATCATGTGTTCCACCCATATCTGGATTCTTTTGTGGTAGTCTTTGTGGATGATATCTTGGTGTACTATAACACTCAAAATGACAATACCACCCATCTTGAGATCGTCCCGAGTACACTGAGAGAGCATCGGTTATATGCTATGCTCTAAAAGTGTCAATTTCGGATGGACTAAATTCATTTCCAGGGTCATATTGTCTCCGAGGTAGGTGATGCGGTAGACCAAGATATTGTGAGAGAAGCAGTTTCTTGGAAGAAGCCTAGGAACATGTTTGAAAAATAGAGTTTCTTTGGAATGGCTGATCACTACAGGTGCTTTATACAGGACTTCTCCCGCTTAGCAGTGCCATTGACAGGTTTAACTAAGAAGGGTATGAAGTTCGTTTAGTGAGAAGCTTATGAGACAACCATTTAGGAGGTGAAGGGAATGTTGCCATCAGAACTAGTCCTGATACTTCTAGAGAATGGGTAGAGCAATACAGTTTAATGTGATACATTTGTTATTGGGTGGGGAGCAGTGTTGATACCAGGTGATCAAGTTGTTGTGTATGGGTCTCGGCAGTTGAAGCCACTTGATAATAATTACCCAACACATGTTCTTGAGTTGGCTGCAGTTGTTCATGTGTTACACTATGGGAGACTTTATCTCTTGGGAGAACAATTTTTGCTGTTTACGGACCAAAAAAGTCTTAAATATATCTTCACCCAGCATGAAATGAATTTGAGACAGTGAAGGTGGGTTGAATACCTTCAGTCCTTTGACTTTGTGCTTTATTATACACCTAGTAAGGGTAACATAGTAGCTAATACACTGAGTATGAGGACTCAAATTCATGCAGTGTAGGGGGCCAGTGGTGAGTGGCAGCTTATGGCTTTGTTCTACGAGATGAATTTGGAGGTGCACGGTAGTCATGGGAAAATCTATATTTAATCCTTAGCTGTGACTTCTACCCTCCGGGATAGAGTTAGGATGAGACAAATATCAGATTCAGAAGGCCTATATCTACGGGAGTTGGTGGCATGTAAGGACCCTCCTCCTGGTTGGATGATAGGCGATGATGAGGTCCTGCGTATCCGTGGATGAGTGTGGGTTCTAGGAGATATACACGAGGAGTTGATGTAGTAATTTCATGCTTCAGCTTGGGCAGTGCATCTTGGAGTTAACAAAATATGTCATGACTTGATATGTCAGTACTGGTGGCTGGGTATGAAAAGAGAGGTAGCTGGTTTTGTTACAAGATGTTCCACCTGTCAGTAGGTGAAGGCAGAGCATCAGAGGCCCACAGGACTGTTACAACAGTTACCCATTCTGAAGTGGAAATTGGATGATGTCTCAATGGGATTCGTGACTAGGTTTCCGAGGTCCCCACGGGGCAATGATTCCATATGAGTTGTTGTGGACAGACATACTAAGGTATCTCAATTTTTGCTGATCAAGTAGACCTTCAGTGTTGACGATCTCGATAAGTTGTATATGCGAGTGGTAGTATATCTTCATGGGGTCCCTCATTATATCATTTCTGATAGGGACACCCATTTTAAGTCTCGTTTCTGGTTGTGTTTTTACAGGGCATTGGGTACACAAGTGCTTCTGAGAACAACATAACACCCTCAGACTAGTGGGCACTCAGAGAATACAATATAGGTGCAAGAGGGCATGCTACGTGCATGAGTCTCAGACTTTGGGGGATCTTGGTAGAAGCACATACCCTTGGTCTAGTTTGCCTAAAATAATAGTTTTCAGGAAACTATTGCGATGTAAAATTATGAGGCATTATATGGTAGTCCATGCTGATCACCCTTGTGCTGGTTGGAGGTAGGTGAGGCATCTTTAATGGGAACACGCCTCATGCAGGAGACTTCAGAGTAGGTCTAGTTGATTCCCAGGTGGATGGCTACAGCATAGACTCATCATATATTTTATGCTAATCGTCGCATACAACCCTTGGAGTTCATGGTTGGGGATCAGGTTTTCTTGAGTGCTTCACTGAGGTTGGTACACAAGCGGATCAGGAGATGTGGTAAACTTTCACTGAGGTATGTAGGGCCATTTTAGATTCTAGAGAGAGAGTTGGGCCATTTGCCTATCGGTTGCAGTTACCAAAGAGGTACCAGGCCATTCATAATATCTTCCACATATCTCAGCTGCGCCTTTATCACTCAAACCCGTCTCATGTTTTTCAGCCCAAGGATGTTTAACTTCAGGTTGATGCATTCATTGATGAGAATCTTATTTGTATTATTGATTAGAGCACGATGGTTCTCTGAGGTCGGTCAGTTCCTCTCGTACAGGTGTTGTGGCAACATGGCCGAGTGCAGGATGAAACCTGTGTAACACCCGATACTTTTATGAGAAATATTTTGTTTTTATGTTATATAAATAATCAAAGGAATATTTCAAAACACACAACACAAGCTTGGCTTGCTTTACATGCAATCGCAACCTTCCTCGATAGCCTGCGTCGTACGCAATACTGAGTTTCACTAAATAATGATATGCTATTAAAATATTACAAAACCTAGCTATTATGAATAATAATACCCACTTTTTGAAATTTTGTAAATTTTATTTTTCAAAATGGACTTCATTTTTGGATTCGGAATATCAAAATTATCCTATGGTGAAATTTTGGTATTTTTCTGAAAACTTTCAATTTTTCATGAATAGTGAAAACACTAGGTTACTATTTAAAAACCGAATTTTTATTTAAATAATTATTTGTTTTATTTAAATTTATTTTAGGTAAATATTGATACATAATACCTACATAAGTTCAATTCAATTCATTGGAGTCATTTTATAGTAATTTTAGATATATAAAAATTTTATTGAACTTTTCACCGTCTTTACCCACCTTCTAAGAGAATTTTCAAATTTACATAAAACTTAATTTTACCGCTTTTGTGAGTGGAATTTAGAAAATCCAAGAGACATGGTTAATATCAAGGACTAAAATGTGGTTCAAGGAGATAAAAATAATTTTTTGTGAATAGTAACTTTTTACTTTTTTTTACCACGGTTAAAAGTAAATAGGGTAATTAAGGGTAAAAATGGTATTATTATTAACCTAACACAGGTCCTAATTCTATTGGATAAATGTAATTCGACCCAAAACAACCTTAGGAATAAAATATGACCATTTAGGCCCACTTGGATTAGATTAGGACATTTATTATTAATTTATTTAAAGAAGGGTTAAAATAGTTAAAATAAAAATTTAATAAGTAAATAATTTTTAATAAAGGGTTATACATACGATAAATTCGACTATAAATATTAATTATAAATATAAAAAGATTTCCTATAGAATGGTATTTTATTTATAATTTTTAGACATTAAATAAGTTAATTTATATATGACACAATGATGATGCAATAATTATCTTATTAATGAAATATTGATATAATTGGTGTTACAAATATCCAAATAAATGTAATTTGAGACTTCATATGAATTCCAATAATTTTATATGTTAATATGACATGTTAGTATTAATTTAAGTAACTTTTTTCAAGCTAATAATTCTGTTTGGATTTCCACAAAAATCAATTACCAAATAGTGTCAAAATTGACATAAAATAGATTTTAAAACAAATATTATATTATTAATTGTTATTTTATTCCTAAAAATCTATGGTTCGGAAAAATGACTTAGATAAGGTTATATATATTAATAATAAACAACTTGGGGTTCTTTTGGCTTGTTATAGTATGTTTATTAACCTTATAGTGTAAGAAAACATAAGACATGGTAAAAGTAAAATTATTTAACTTAAAGTTAATTATAAATGATAAGGTTAAAATAGAACCCTAACCTTGTATAAATTCTATTTTATGAGAGTATTTCTACCCATCCCCACCTTAGCTTCAAAATAAATCAATTTGGGGCTATTAAAAACCGAATATGAGTTTATAATAAAATAATATTTTTAGTTTTTCCAAAGGTGCCCCTCTCCTCCCTTATAAAAGGGAACCTCCTCCCTCTCTTCCTCACACCACTTTGAGCCTCCATGCTAGTACAACCCCTGAAAAATTATCTTCTCCACTTCCCTAGAAACATACTATAGGTCCTGGTCTTCTTCAAAGACCAATTTTAGTTCCCTAATAGGATGTCTCAAAGAGGCGCTTCAAATAAGAGGTAATGTCCGTTACCAATTATTTCAACTTTATTTCTTCTTCCACTTATTATTATTTAGTTGTTTCATTATGAAGTAATAAAATCAGTTTCACTCATATACTAGTATGTTATTATAAGTATTAAACAACCCTATTTAACTATCTATACATCCTACGGAAAACAAAATCACCACGCGTGCGTACGTACGGAATACCGTCTCCACACCGTGGTGTAATCTATTTTCCACCACCACCTTACTTGGATGGGTATAATGGTGTAAATAATAAATATATATGATTATTCTAAAGTGATATTTATTCTTAAATAGTATACATACACTACAATACAATTCCATGATCATGAGAACGATATCATCGCTCGTGCGTACGTACGGAATACCATCTCCACTATGTGATGCGACTCTTTCTACCTGATCTTCATTGCATAATGATTATATAAATGAATTGAATGAATGAATATGATATATATTACACTAATACCATTCTGGAAATGAGGTATCTATAACTTAAAGAGAAGAATAAGAATTTATTCGACAAAACATGCATAAGAACAAAAAGTAATAAACACCCGAATAACAAGTATCAATGAAATATTACTAATAAGAAGCTAAGAATATGGCAATATATGATCTCATAACAATGAGTATGATTATGGAATAAGTCAATGACATTATTTAAATCATTATAAAGGAGTTTTGGACACTTACGAATCAAATCAGACCTAAGGTAAGGGAAAATATCGCAATCTCATTTTTATCCGAGATTGTTTATACTTCAGAATTTCCTGGGGAATATTTATCATCCACATCTATGTTTCCTCGATATGTAATATTTATATCCTTCTACAATTTTTTATATCCAATTTTACCCTTCGGTGAGTTTTTAGTAAAATATATGAAAGGAATCTTTTTTTGTTTTTTGTACGAGGTACTTTTTGACTTTTCCGACAAAAGTACGAGAAGAATGTTTTTTTAACTTATACGACATGAATGGATTTTTTAAACATTATTTCCAAGAAGATTCTTTTACAAGTTTTCAAATTTATTTTTAATCAACTTCTTTTAGTTTAAAAATTTGTGACATGTCAAGAAAAGAAAAAATGTTTTTGAAGTAGAAAGGATATTTTCCTCAAGAATGGAGTTCAAGTGTTTTATCAAAATTATTTTCCATCTAAGATAATATAGGGTTATGTTTCTATCCCTATTATTACATTGATTTGATTATGTTGCGATGGAATTATTTTTATGAATTCTTTTATCTTATATGAATTTTTTTATGATGTCACGATGATTAAGAATCCCATTTTTATTACATGGGTTATACAATGACGTATTATTTTTTTTGATTTTGTGGCACACATAAGAATGGTATCATTTTGAGATGGGTGGGACCTATATCTCCCTCCAATGCATTGGGTAAAGATTTATATCTCATGAGATAGACATGGTAGGAAGGACAGGCAATACCGGTTCAGTGAAACAGGACTGAAACGAGGAGTGAACTCAGTTCAGAAATGGACTTTGTCCGCTAAGATAGTCTTGTAAATGAGTCTTGAATACTAATAAATGATTATCTATGATTATGTGTATATGCCAAAAATTTTCCTTTTTTATGTTATGATTATTGGGATTACATTTCACTGCTATGATTTATCCCATGTTATGAAATTATGTTCTCTTTTGTAGGTTAAGATTTCCAAAATGTTGTGTTCTTATGAATATTATATGATTGATATTTCTTTTGTTTACCCTTACTGAGCATTTGAGCTCACCCTTTTGAATGTTTTCTTTCCCCAGGTCAGGAAGAAGGTTATTAAGTAGGATATGCCAAAAAGGGACTCTAGATATGATGAAATAAATGGGAGACAACGTAGATGATTTATGAAATAGTTGTTTATGTTTCCCAGTTTCTAAAGACACTATACCTATACGGTCCTTTCATGGTTTTGTTGTATGTTGTAATAAGTGTACTGCAATTTTGAAGTATTAACAATGTATGTAAAGTATGGGTCGTTATAGTTGGTATCAGGGGAAAGGTATAGTCAACCTTTGGAAACTAGGATGTGAAAGCCTTAGTAAGAACCCTAAGGATAAGTCTAAGCATTGAACACAATCTTAGTGTTTTGGAAATGGCCATGAACAGCATATGATAAGACCTTAAGTCTGAAATTTTATTCTGGATTACGTGGTTTTCCTATTATAATTAGTGTTGCTCACACTATTCTTCTTGGTTTTAGTCAATGGATGAAACTCGAAAGAACCGTGTAAATGCAGAATGCGACAGGCAATGAAATGATTGTCCCCCTGAGCAACCAAACGTTATGGGAGATGGAATGAAAAATATTATAGCCATGCTCACAAAACATTCGCCAGCTATGAATCATGCAGGACTTCCAAATGGGAAAAGGAAGGAGAAACATTCTGTTGAATCCTTCATGAGGTAGTGTCCACCCTCATTCAGTGGGTCTACTGATCCATTAGTTGCTGAACAGTGGATCAGTACTACTGAAAAGATATTTTCAGTTCTTCAATGTTCTGAACATGATAATGTCATCTTAGCATTATATCTTATGGAAGGTGATGCTGATCAATGGTGGAATATTATTAAGAATACAAGGCAAAGGGATGAAATTGAGTCCATGGAATGGGACGAGTTTAAGAACATATTTTTCAATACGTACTTCCAACGTATTCTTCGAACAAAGATGGAGGAGTTTCTTGAACTGAAGCAAAAGGATGATGAATCTGTTGGTACATATGAAGAAAACGTTACAAGACTTTCAAGGTACGCTTCTGGTATTATTATCCAAACTGAGAGTAAGATGGATTGATTCTTTAGTGGCTTAAAACCATGTCTTTGAAGGGAGCTATCCATAAGGGACTTCTATAGCTACGAGGAAATCTTTCAATGTGCTCTCAAAGTTGAGATGGAGATTGGAGTAACCCATTGGTCATATGGGTTTGATAAGAAGAGGAAAATGGAATTCAAAGGAAAATCTAAAGAGAACACTGAAAAGAATATGAGTTTTCCCTTATGATAAAAGTGTGGAAAGAAACATGGAGGGAATTGTCTTAAAGGGACATGTAAATGTTTCAAATGTGGAAAGAAAGGTCATCAGGCATTTGAATGCCGCAATGATGGGAAGAAGTTTTCCAGTGATGTGAATAAAGAAAAGGCTACATAGAGTGAACCTCCTACACTTCAATGTTACAAATGCAAGGAAGTGGGGCATTATGCCAATAAATTCCCTAATCCAATGGTTGTTGATGATGATCAACATCAACAAACTCTTAAGGATAAAGAAAAAGGAAAGTCACATGCAATTTCTATCAGAAATGTGGAGTACGATAATGAAGTGGTGAAAGGTACACTTACTATCCACTCTAAAGTAGAAAATGTTTTATTTTATTCTTGATCCACACACTCTTTTATTTCTGAAGAATTTTCTAAGGGTATATACATATTACCTCAACAATTAGATGTTGAGTTAGCTGTGACAACCCCTAATGGCACAACAGTCTCATCAAAAGTTTATAATTCTTCTCCGATTGATGTTTGTGGGAAAGTGCTTCCTGCAAATCTTGTGATCTTTCCTATAGTGGAATTTGATGTGATTCATGGCATGTATTGGCTTTCTTTATATGGAGCCCATATCAATTTACAATGAAGGTAAGTCACATTTCATATTACAGATCAATCTATGATCGTCTATCGATGCAAGGATGAACATAACCTTCCAGTGGAAATTTCATCCATCTTATGGGTCTTGATTCCACTAAATGAAGGTTATTTATCTCTAATGGTTGGTGAGAAACTCACTATTAAGAATATTCCCATTGTACGGGAGTTTGACGATGTCTTTCCGGAGAAATTGCCGGGTCATCCACCAAATTGGGATGTAGCGTTTTCAATAGAACTCGAACTGGGTGCTTTGCCTATTTCAAAGACACCTTATAGAATGGACCCAATTGAGTTGCAGGAATTGAAGAAGAAACTCCAAGAGAATCCTGATAAAGGATTCATATGCCCTAGTGTATCACCTTGGGGAGCACCTGTTCTGTTTGTTAAGAAGAAATATGTATCAATGAGACTCTACATTGATTATCGAGAACTTAACAAGATCACGATCAAGAAAAAATATCATCTCCCGCGCATTGATGACTTTTTTGAACAACTATGTGGAGCTCAATACTTTTCCAAGATTGATCTTCATTCCAGGTACCATCAATTAATGGTCAAAAGGGAGGATATACTAAAGATGGCTTTCCGTACAAGGTATGAACACTATGAATTTATATTGATGGCATTTGGTCTTACTAATGCCCCTGTTATCTTCATGGATCTGATGAATAGAGTCTTTAGAGACTATCTTGATCAGTTTTTGGTAGTATTTATAGACGATATTCTTGTCTATTGAAAGAGAAAGGAAGAACATGAAGATCATTTGAGAATTATAATGATGAACCCAAGAAAGGAGAAGCTTTATGAAAAATTTACCAAGTGTGAATTTTGGCTTCAGAAAGTTTCATTTTTGGGTCACATAATCTCAAGAGAGGGGATATATGTGGATCCAGCAAAAACAGAGGTTATCGAAAGATGGCCGAGACCGATAACAGTAACCGAGATCCAAAGTTTTCTTGGTTTGGCTGGATATTATTGACGTTTTGTGAAAGATTTTTCACAATTATCTAAGCCACTCACCTGGTTGACTCGAAAAGGAGTTAAGTTTGTTTGGACAGAGGAATGTGAAGAGAATTTCAAGGAGTTGAACAAAGGTTATCCAGTGCACCTCTGCTCACACAGCCTTATAGTGGAGAAAGGTTTGTGATCTACAGTGATGCATCCAAGAGGGGGATGGGGTGTGTTCCTATGAAAAATGATATGGTGATAGCTTATGCCTCACGACAGTTGATAATCCATGAGCAAAATTACCCAACCAATGATTTGGAGTTAGCTGCGGTAATCTTTGCATTAATGATTTGGAGGCATTATCTTTATGGAGAAAGGTTTGATATTTATACTGATCATAAAATTTTAAAGTATATTTTCACAAAAAGGAGCGGAATATGCGCCTAAGAAGATGGTTGGAGATGATTAAGGATTACGACTGATCAATTCATTACCACCCTGGGAAAGAAAACAAGGTGGCAGATGCATTAAGTCGACAAGACCATGCTAGCTTATCCATGACGAGGATCACAAAAGATCCAATATTTATGGATTTACAAAGGATGGATCTTGGAATTATAATGGAAGGGGAAAAATCGTATATTTCAGAAATTAATGTTCAACCGTATATACATGTGAAGATTAAATATGCACAGAAATAATATGTATAGTTACAAAATAATGTGAGAAATGTTCCTGAATTCAACCTTGATCGTGATGGGATAATAAAGTTCAAGAATCAGGTTTGTGTTCCTCCCATCCCAGAATTAATAAAGGATCTGCTGGATGAGGCTCATAGTTCTTTATTATCTATTCATCCTGGAAGCATGAAGATGTATAGGGACCTGAAAGAGTAATTCTGGTGGGATGGCATGTAAAGAGATGTTACTGAATATGTCTCTCGATTCTTGGTTTGTCAGCAAGTTAAAGCTGAGAGACATAAGTATAAGGGGATGTTACAACCATTACCCATACCTGAATGGAAATGGGAAAACATAACTATGGACTTTTTCAATAAACATCCTAAAACATCCAAAGGAAATAATGCTATCTGGGTCATAGTTGATTGTGTTACAAAGTCTGTACACTTCATTTCTATTAGAGAGGATTTCTCTCTGGATCATCTTGCGAGGATATATGTGAAGGAAGTGGTAAGATTGCATGGATTACCACTTTCCATTATACCTGAATGAGATTCGAGATTTACCTCAAAGTTCTGGCGAAGGCTTCAATATACTCTTGATACAGAGTTGAGTTTCATCACTTCTTATCATCCTCAGACAGACGGTCAGACTGAGAGAACAATTCAAACTCTAGAAGATATGTTGAGAGCTTGCTCTATGGATTTCGAAGGTTGTTGGGATCATCACCTACCTTCGGTGGAATTTTCATATAATAATAGCATTCACTCCAGTATTCATATAGCTCTTTATGAAGCTCTCTATGGAATGAAATGCAGGACTCCAACTTGCTAGGATGATGTTGGGGAAGGAAAGCTATTAGGACCTGATCTTGTTGATGAGATAGCAGAAAAGTTCAGATCTATTCAACAACACATTAGAGCAGCTCAGAGTCAACAAAAAAGTTATGCCGACAACTGAAGAAAAGACCTAGAGTTTGAAGTGGGTGATAAAGTGTTCTTACGAATATCTCCCTAGAAGAGGGTCATGAGATTTGGAAAGAAGGGAAAGTTGAGCCCTAGGTATATCGGTCCTTTCAAAATACTGGACCATGTTGGGAAGGTAGCTTACCGATTGGTGATTCCACCGAATCTCTCCCAAGTTAATGATGTGTTCCATGTATCTCTGCTGAGAATGTACATACCTGATCCTTCACATTTACTCATCTTAGAAGTTGTACCGCTGAAGCATGATCTACTTTATGAAGAACATCCAATAGAGATTCTGGATCACAGCAAAAAAGTCCTACAGAACAAGACCACTCGCTTGGTGAAAGTTTTATGGAGGAACCACCAATTTGAAGAAGCTACATGGGAGCTTGAGGACATGATGAGGGAGAGTAATCCTCATCAGGTTGTTACAAAGTGACGAATTTCGAGGGCGAAATTCTTTTTAAGGGGGGTAGAATGTAACACCTGATACTTTTATGAGAAATATTTTGTTTTTTTGTTATATAAATCATCAAAGTAATCTTTCACTACACACAAAACTATCTTGGATTACTTTACATGCAATCACGACCTTCCTCGATAGCTTGCGTCGTACGCAATACCGAGTTTCACTAAACAATGATATGCTATTAAAATATTACTAAAACTAGCCGTTATGAATAGTAATACCAACTTTTTGAAATTTTGTAAATTTTATTTTTCAAAATTTACTTCATTTTCGGATTCGGAATATCGAAATTATCCTAGGGTGAAATTTTGGTATTTTTCTGAAAACTTTCAATTTTTGATGAATAGTGAAAACACTAGGTTACTATTTAAAAACCGAATTTTTATTTAAATAATTATTTATTTTATTTAAATTTATTTTAGGTCAAAATTGATACATAATACCTATATAAGTTCAATTAAATTCATTGGATTCATTTTATAATAATTTTAGATATATAAAAATTTTATGGAACTTTTCACCGTCTTTTACCCGCCTCCTAGGAGAATTTGCAAATTTACATAAAACTTAATTTTACTGCTTCTGTGAGTGGAATTTCAAAAATCCGAGAGACATGGTTAATATTAAGGACTAAAATTTGGTTCAATGAGATAAAAATAATTTTTGGTGTATAGTAACTTTTTACTTTTTTTACCACGATTAAAAGTAAATAGGGTAATTAAGGGTAAAAATGTTATTATTATTATCCTAACACATGTCATAATTCTATTGGATAAGTGTAATTAGATCAGAAACAAACTTAGGAATAAAATATGACCATTTATGCCCACTTGGATTAGATTAGGATATTTATTATTAATTTATTTAAAGAAGGGTTAAAATAGTTAAAATCAAAGTTTAATAAGTAAATCATTTTTAATAAAGGGTTATACATAAGATAAATTCGACTATAAATATTCATTAGATATTTAATACTATTTCCTACATAATGGTATTTTATTTTTAATTTTTAGACATTAAATAATTTAATTTATTTAGGACACAATGATGATGCAGTAATTATCTTATTAATGAAATATTGACATAACTGATGTTAAAAATTCCCAAATAAATGTAATTTGAGACTTTTTACGAATTAAAATAATTTTATATGTTACTATTATATGTTATTATTTATTTAATTAAATGTTTTTTAATTAATCATTCTGTTTGGATTTCCACAAAAATCAATTACCAAATAGTGTCAAAATTGACATAAAATGGATTTTAAAACAAATATTATATTATTAATTGTTATTTTATTCCTAAAAATCTAAGGTTCAGCCAAATGACTTAGATAAGATTATATATATTAATAATAAACAACTTGGGGTTCTTTTTTCTTGTTATAGTATGTTTATTAACCTTATAGTGTAAGAAAACAAAAAGACACGGTAAATGTAAAATTATTTAACATAAAGTTAAATATAAATGATAAGGTTTAAATAGAACCCTAAACTTGTCTAAATTATATTTGATGAGTGGATTTCGACCCATACCCACCTTATCTTCAAAATAAATCAATTCGGATCTATTGAAAACAGAATATGAGTTTATAATAAAATAATATTTTTAGTTTTTCGAAAGGTGCCCCTCTCCTCCCTTATAAAAGGGAACCTCCTCCCTCTCTTCCTCACACCACTTTGAGCCTCCAAGCTCGTCCAAACCCTGACAAATTCTCTTCTCCACTTCCCTAGAAACATACTAGAGGTCCTGGTCTTCCTCAAAGACAAATTTTAGTGCCCTAAGAGGATGTCTCAAAGAGGCTCTTCAAAGAAGAGGTAATGTCCGTTACCAATTCTTTCAACTTTATTTCTTCTTCCACTTATTATTATTTAGTTGTTTCATTAGGAAGTAATAACATTAGTTTCACTCATATACTGGTATGTTATTATAAGTATGAAACAACCCTATTTCACCATCTATCCATCCTATGGAAAATGAAATCACCACGCGTGCATACGTACGGAATACCGTCTCCACGCCGTGGTGTAATCTATTTTCCACCACCACCTTACTTGGATGGGTATAATGGTGTAAATAATAACTATATATGATTATTGTTAAGTAATATTTATTTTGAAATAGTATACATACACTTTAATACAATTCCATGATCATGGGAACGATATCATCGCTTGTGCGTACGTACGGAATACCGTCTCCACTATGTGATGCGACTCTTTCTACATGATCTTCAATGAATAATGATTATATAAATGAATTGAATGGATGAATATGATATATATTACACTAATACCATTATGGAAATGAGTTATCTATAACCTAAAGAGAAGAATAAGAATTTATTCAACAAAACATGCATAAGAAAAAAAAAGTAATAAACACCCCAATAACAAGTAGCAATGAAATATTACTAATAAGAAGCTAAGAATATGCAAAATATATGATATCATAACAATGAGTATGATTCCGGAATAAGTCAATGAAATTATTTAAATCAATATACAGGAGGTTCGGACACTTACGAAGAAAATCGGACCTAAGGTAAGGGAAAATCTCGCAATGTCATTTTTATCCGAGATTGTTTATACTTCAGAATTTACTGGGGAATATTTATCATCCACATCCATCTTTCCTCAATATGTAATATTTATATCCTTATAAAATTTTTTATAACCAAGTTTACCCTTCAGTGAGTTTTTTGTAAAAGATATGAAATGAATCATTTGTCATTTTTTGTACGAGGTACTTTTTGACTTTTCCGAAAAAAGTACGAGAAGAATGTTTTTTAACTTATACGATATGAAGGGATTTTTAAAACATTATTTCCAAGAAGCTTCCTTTACAAGTTTTCATATTTATTTTTAATCAACTTCTTTTAGTTTAAAATTGTATGACATGTTAAGAATGGAAAAATGTTTTTGAGGTAGAAAGGATATTTTCCTCAAGAATGGAGTTCAAGTGTTTTATCAAAATTATTTTCAATATAAGATAATATTGAGTTATGTTTCTATATCTATTATTACATTGATTTGATTTATGTTATGATGGAATTATTTTTTTTGAATTCCTTTATCTTATATGAATTTTTTTTAGGATGTCACAATGTTTAAGAACCCCATTTTTATTACATGGGTTATGCAATGATGTGTGATTTTTTTGATTTTGTGGCACACATAAGAATGGTATCATTATGAGATGGGTGGGACCTATATCTCCATCCAATGCATTAGGTAAATATTTATATCCCATGAGATAGAGATTGCTGGAACGACATGTTAAACCGGTTCAGTGAAACATGACTAAAACGAGGAGTGAACTCGGTTCAGAAATGGACTTTGCCCGCTAAGATAGTCTTGGAAATGAGTCTTGACTACTAAGAAATGATTCTCTAAGATTATGTGTGTATGAAAAAATGTTTCATGTTTTATGTTATGATTATTGGGATTACATTTCACTACTATGATTTATCCCATGTTATGAAATTATGATCTCTTTTGCAGGTTAAGATTTCCAAAATGTTATGTTCTTATGAATATGATATGATTGATATTTCTTTTGTTTACCCTTACTGTGAATTTGAAGTCACCCTTTTGTATGTTTTATTTCCCCAGGTAAGGAAGAAGGTTATTAAGTAGGATATGCCAAAAAGGGACTCTAGATATGATGAAATAAATGGGAGACAACATAGATGATTTATGAACCACTTGTTTATGTTTCCCAGTTTCTAATGAAACTATACCTATACGGTCCTTTCATGGTTTTGTTATATGTTGTAATAAGTGTACTTCAATTTTTACGTATTAGTAATGTACGTACAATATGGGTCGTTATATCCTGGGAGAGGGAGACTGACATACATTCTTAGTGGCCATATTTGTTGTCACCTTTATCTTCACCACCCTTGTAAGAGAAATTCGGGGAAAAATTTCATTAAGGGGGGATGTTTTTAAGAACCTGGTTCTTATTCTTGAGGTACAAGTTTCTTTTTTTCCCTTATCCTTCAGTGTTTTTGAGAAAACTTGTGAAATGTGGGAAAAATCCCAAATTTATTGGTACGTGCCATGTAATTTTGTACACACGCTGTGTAATTTGGGAGTGTGGGATGAGAATATAGGGAATGTAGGATTTTAGGTGATTATGGGTGTAAAACCTAACTACACACTGTGTACTTTGTAATACATGTAGTGTAATAAATCTGAAGGTGAACAATGAGGCGGTGGAAAGTAATAGCCATAGGAATTGTTAAAAAGAATAGTACACGCCGTGTTCATAGTAATACACGATGTGTAATCAGTAGGCTGGGGAATAGTAAGGCGGTGGATTGTAGCTGCCTGAGGAATAGTTAAAAAGGATAGTACACGCTGTGTACTTGAGAAGTACATGCCAGGTAGTTATGTTTTTTCCTTAAAAATAGGCAGTAGCCTCCTCATTCGACAATGGTGGCAGAGGAATCACCAGAAATAGTGGGAGTGGAGGCCAATACTTGGAGGATCTCATGATCTCTCAATGAGACTCTGATTCTTCCGTCATCAATATCGTTTGTACCTCACAGGTAAGGTCTTCCCTTTTATGGAATCTTTCCCTCCAATTATTTCCCTAAGGAATGTTAGTTAGGTTTGAATGTGTAATAATTTATGTCAGATCTACATCATTCTTGGCTGTTTTGGGAGGTGCCATTCACGTATATCAATTTGAGGAGATCGAGGTAGGTGGTCTTGTGTTTAATTCCAACCATCGAGTTGATTTTTTATACCATTGTGCCATGCACCCATGCTCGGGGTATCGTATGGCTAAGAAATTGACTATTGAGATACCTATAATTGCATAGGTAATATAATGAATAAGTATAAACTGCTGTTTGAGATCATTTCTTTGATCTGGGGCCACCCCGAGGGTGTGATTCCCTTTTTTAGCCGTTGGGCACAGATACCTGTGGGTATGCCCTGATTATATCATTTTTTGAGTTTTCATGAGAGGAAACATATATAAATTTATTGCTTATGCGTTGGGTTTGGCCTCGTTACTTGCTTTCCCTATGGAAATCCTAGGGACATTGTTTTGTTTAGCCTGAGGGAAAGGTTTTGTTTAGAATGAGGGAAAGGTTTTGTTTAGCCTAAAGGGAAATTTTTTGTTTAGCCTGAGGGAAAATATCTATCTGGAATGAGGTCATGGTTCTGATTAGCTTGAGGGAAAGTTATTGTTTAGCCTGAGGGAAGGGTTTGGTTTAGCCGGAGGGAAATTTTCTGTTTAGCCTGAGGGAAAGGTTTTGATTAACATGAGGGAAAGGTTCTATTTATCCTCAGGGCATGATTCTGTTTAGCACGAGGGCAAGGATCTGATTACCCTAAGGGAAATGTTCTGTTTAGACTGAGGGCATGGTTTTGTTTAACCCGGGGGCAAGGTTTTGTTTCTGATTTCTCGAGGTTAAGGACGTTCATGTCTGAGGAAAATGTTTACTTTGAATATTCACTGTGGTGATTTTTTATGATGTACCTTCCAAGATAAATCACATGCTTAGTATTATGATTATATTTTACTTGATATATAACTTGTTGTGGTTTTTGCTATGGTACTAGTATGGAAGATTGTTGGCCAAGGCCGTGTCTTGGAAAACTTAGAATTTCATTATATTGAATTGTTAAATAATTATCAATATGGCAATGTAACTGTTAGGAATGGTTACTTTTGAGTGTTTCCTGATAGTTGGGGACGGTCCTTTGGTTGTTTCCTACTACGATTTATTTCTCACACCCTATTTGGGTCATGTTTTGGGACCAAAAAGATTATATTGCTACAACTGTCGATAATGAAAAGGGTCCCTACACATGTATATGTTTTTTTGTAGAGGAGTAGGAGAGCATGGGGCCGAGATTAGGCTTGCGTTGCTGCTGCATTCCTGTTGTACTGCATTGGTTTTGTTTTACTATACTTTTTACCTTGTGCTGTATAGTATCAAATTGTAGGGTATCTTGGTTTGGCTGCTTTCTTAGAATTATAGACATGTTGCATCATCATATGTATGACTATTGGTTATCTTTTACATCTGTTCCAGTGTCCATTTCAGGTATGTATTTTTTACTACTGTATGTTTATATTTTTCCGTTATGCCACACTTTGACAAATGAAATAATAGTTTCAACACAATTAATCCTAGGCCCTCACTTCTAATCAGTAGCCTCTGACATCTGGGGAAATGCACTTGAGGTCATGTGACCAACCAGGTTCAGGGAACCTATTGTGTGGCACCCGGATCCCTGACGTTACATGGGTACTCAAATTCCATGGTCTCCCAATGTAATAGACCATATGAATATAATAATTGTATCTTCCTAACCCTATTCATATGGGTGTATGTCACTTCCAAAGGTGGGATAAATTAAGAGAGACAACTATCCATCACCCCCATGTGAATGTAAGAGAATAAGTCCATCAAATTATATTAATTATTATCCTCTTGTACAACATACATATGAGTACATTGTCTTAGAGAACCCGATAGTTGATTTAAATTACTAGAAATATTCTCTAACTCAACATCAAAATTCTAGAGGTACTCATTAATGATACTCTTCTATAAGATCATTTCATGCTATGAGAATATGTATTTGATAAATTTTTGGTATGTTATCATAAAATAATTTCTATAAAAAAATATGCCTCCAACAATGACTGGTGTGCACAAATTATCATAACTCGTGACCATACATTAGGTAATATCTCTCATTTAGTCTCAACTGGTGAGACCCATATGCCATGATTCGACCCCTACATTAGGATAATAACCATGACAATAGTTGATGAATCATAATATACTATATAACTATTACATGGCTCTAGAATAATAAGATTTTATGGTTTAATAAACCATCCCTTATGATCTAGAATATACTTTTCATATTCCTGAGACCATATAAATTTCACCCCATTCTTGGTCATTCCCATAATTGGTGTAGAAAGATGTGAAAATTCATGAATGAAGTGCCCATAATAACTGGTCGATCCCATTAAACATCTGATATTGAAGAAATTATTTGGTTACACCTAAGAAACCAATCCCTCAAAATCTCTGGGTCTAGAGATAATCTAATCTATGAGATGATGTGACTCATGAAGTGAACTAAATACATAAATAAATGATTTTTTTGATCCAAAAATACATATTATTGGCTCTAAATGTATTAAAAATGAATCCAATGTTGTTGAAATGATTGTGTGGATTCTAAGAATACTCCACAATGGAATCCATAATAACTACCACAAATGATTCTAAATATGGGCATAAATCCCCATTCATTATGGTCATAAAAACAATGGTCATTTTAGTGAGGCCGAACATCATAACTGGATACTCATAAATACCATACCTACATTGGAACTCTATTTGATGTATGTCTGTCAACCTGACATGAACCTGGTGATATCCTGACAACAAATAATTTTTTTATAAAAAATGTGCTTATTGGAGCGGGTTTAAGAGATCATTTCTCTATATAATAGGATACCAGTTCATAACCATAAACTAGTTTCATTTATGATAATCCACACATATCATGAGGATTCTATTTGTCTTTTTCACAATATATTTTGGGGAATCCCACAGAGAGGTAATATTTCCTATAAAACAATTCTGTTACATATCCTATGGATTCCTCTAGATCTCATGGAACTAAAGAGTATCCATGATATACAATGAATAGATTCCATTTCATCTAGTTGAAACATATAAATAGAGAAATAAACCTCTTCATCTAGAGTTAAACTAGAAAATTATTCAAGAAACACATTCCTAAAATGATCCACAATGAAGAGGAATTCAATTTTTACTACTCATACATCATCCAAATATAAACTATAAATTTGGGATTTCAACCCCCCCTAGTTTCTGTAGTCTGACTCTACATTCCGGGACATCCCATTGACCCTTGTGAATTAAAAATTTACCATGTAGTAATGTAAAAGTCACCCTCCATTATTTTTTGTCGACAATGGAATGATAATAAACTAGCCAATCCATCCTGAGAATGATGTAAAACCCTATCATCCTAAGGTAAAAGTTGTCTCATGTAATTGAAACCCACCTATATGAAGGGGTAACTCATAAAAATGGTGTACACCCACCATTATGATCCCTAATAGAGTATCTAAAGTAATATAAACATCAGAAAATTGAACACTGATTCTAGGAATCTCTATAATAGGAACAATTTTGATAGAATGAGAAGCAATAATATTGAAAATAGAATATAATAGAGTATATGAAATTTGAATTATACCTATCACAATAGATATTTCAATAACATAATACTTAGGTGTTTCCTCTACATAATATATCTTATTTAACCATAACCCTTTAAAAAATCCTATCTAGTTAGAATGGTCCCTCTCTACTATCACGACACAGCTGGTATGAGTCTACTTTGTCCCTAACCACGACCATTAACTGAACGACCAACATTAATACTTCTCACATACTAAAAATGAGTTTTGAATCTTGGTCCTAAACCTATATTCATATTTGATCCCCATACACTAACTTTTAGATGGAAGGTTATGTATAATCATTGTACATGGCCCTACTAGACGGATGCTTGACAATCGTTTGGGTCTCTATCACACTATCTCATCATATGTCCATGTCTCCAACATTGATGACCGAAGATATAACTACCATCTCTCAGACTATGACTGGTATTCCCGATATAGAAATCCTAAATTTGTCACTTCATAGAAGCTAAAACTAAACCAATAGGTCAAGAGGAAGAAGTAATCTAATATGTGCTCTAATCATACCTTAGTATTAATTCACCAATAAAGGTCTAACTCACTATCTTTGTGATAATAGTATTCCACATTTTTTTACCTATGATCAAATGGAATTATTGAGACCTTCTATGAAGTACATCAATATAAAGGGGTCATAAACAGGAAAAACTAGTGAAATGAGATGAAGCTCTATGAAGCATGTTGGATACTGTGTTACATTCATCACACACACATCCATACACATAAACTCACAATCTCACATATCCCTTGTATTTTATCGAATGAGGTAATTTTAAAATATGGATTGGAAAAACCAAAAACCCATATCTTGAATCCTGTCATCCTGGTTCAAAATATCATACCAATGTATAGATTCCACCTAAAGGATTTATGTTATTATAATCACTCTAATATTAGGAGGTGACTCCATGTTCACAGAAAAAATAATTCAATCTCAAGAGAAAACTGAAAAACCTACAGACCACCATCCCCAAAAAAACATGGGAGGATACTACAGTATGAACAAACATGTCATATTTACCATTGATCATAAAATATATGAAGATCCTTTAAGGTTATGTATAAATCATAGGAAACCCTAATAGAACTAGTTGTTAGTTCCCATATCATTAATGATGTGTTGTTCCATAAGTGGAATTGTTGGTTGTTTTAATAGATGCCCACGACCCACCACATTTAGAGCATGGTCATATCGACCCACCAGGTGCACGACATGAGGTCTTTGTTATGAGATATCTCTATAATTACTGAAAAAGCCACAGAATATTGTTGGGAAACAACCACATCACAAATAATGACATTTTTCTAGTCGAAACCATCCCATAAATATGTCACACTCCTTATCATAATCTTAAGGCCAGGACTAGGTAACATGAACTGCTATAAAATGTTCAAAAGACAATGCTTACTACCTAATCTAAGGCCAGATCAAGGTCAAGATCCTTGTTTCACAGTACGAGTCCTAGTATATGGACCATCTAGTTCAATTAAAAAAATACATTTATTAGATACCTTCACATTTATAATTTAAAATACTTTAAAATTCATATTTTATTATAATTATATTTGAGTGGTTAAATGAAAGGGTTCCCCAATTTTATTATATAGGGGTCCATTCACTATATAAATAAAACTATCGTGTCTATTTATAGATGAACATAACATTTACCATTCCATGGGAAAAATGGTACCAGAATCAAAATTCTAAAATTTACTGCATAGGGTGTATTTTTTAGCCCATGTAGGAAAACACTATTCAGGTAATGGTAGGAACTATATGTACCAATTACATTCATCAATAAACTACAATATACGATTTACCAATTTGAATTATGTCTCATAAATGAAATTATAATAATTTCATGTAGTCATCTAATGCATCCTATATAGAATAGAATATGAATGGAATGTGAATCTTATAAGGTGCATAAAATGATGCAAGAAAAATTCTTTAATCCATACCAGGACAAGGATAAATGATATTCTTCAATCATATTAATAATAACAACGCATATAATGTGCATCACCCAATAGTGGAATCAAATAAACTGTAATTGAAAAAATATCAAACCAAAATTTAATAATCTAGGAAGTTTTTCTTTTTCATGCATGTGGGTTGTGTACTCACATGAAAAACAATATACCGAATCAAAATTTTCCATGAATATCCAATATTCTTTTCTAGAAAAATGAATTATGAAATGAAACTCTCACTGATACCACTTTGTAATGTCCCAACCAAGGAGACACTAAATGGTTCCCTGAGCGGATGGGTCACATGGCTTCAACTCCCCCCCCCCCCACAAAGAACAGATACAACAGACTAGAAACAAGGGTCTAAGGTGCTATATTTGGGATACAATTCCATTATAATCAGTGTTTATCACATTAGTATCCCAAGTTAATAAATCAGTTTAATTTTCAAATAAATAAAGATAGAAGATAACATATGTAAGACTATAATAGTTATGACACCAAAATAGTGTCATCTATAATACGATGATCAAGTCATGTCACCATAAAAATGGAATAGAAATATGTGGAACAATGCATCTAAAATAATAAATCAGAAGAAAGAAAAAATTAATCCAAAAGGACTATCCCAATATAGTTTCATTGGCATAGCTCAGTTTTCTTCTCCCTACTCTAATGCATAAAAAATAATGATTAAAAAATTGCACCCCTGCAATTCTCCCTACCAGCATCTATGAATAATATATGGGTACCTAATGGTGGACTGAATAAGGTGTGTGAAAACACATAGTATTACACCAACAACAAGGTCTATAACATGTCAATATTGTGTATAAATAATAAATCATTGTGCAGTATATCATAGTTATATTAGTAATTAATGTAATGTGTCATATGAAGATTTACTCATATCTACTATGACATATCTCCCTATAAATAATAATAAAGAACCCCAGAAAAATGTAAATTTTGATCAAGAAACCATAATTAATGAAAATAAACCAAAATTTCATGTGATGTATAATCTAGTATCCAACCTAAAAGGGTCATATCCAATGTTAAAATTACCATGAAATCCTTATAGAATCTATAGACCATCTAGATGAAATCGTAGAAAAGTATTTTTCGGTTGAATGGGACGATGTCCATGTAGCATGTCAAAGGAATGTCTATGCATTCCAGATCTAATGAGTGGAAATGAGCATAAAATCCATGTAAACTTGATCAATAGAGTAAAAATTTACGTGGTGTCTTATGGAATTAGGATCCATGATGTATGAATTTCCAAAAAAAATGAATACAATAATTATCATCCATGGAGTACAAATGATCATTGAATCCAGCAGAATCAGGATTGGAGGAGTAGAGATTTCTAATGGATACACTACAATTATCAATTCATCATGTCATTACATAACCCTTTTCCTTACCATTATCATACAATTAGTTCATCCAACACATTACAAATTTTCCCACATAATAATTTTACCACATAATCATAAGTATTCTCATAAAAAAATTGGAAAAACAAAATTCAACTATAAGTCATTAAATTATCAGAAATATTTGGGTAGGATCATCAAATACCATAATTTTCTTAATCACATAAAATATATATGAGCACAACCCATTGGTGGGTCACTATAATGTGAAAAAGTCCAACAATATAGTGGTTCTATGTTTAAATCCTTAACAAGTTCCAATAAATTTATACAAGATTCTCAATTAGTGTTAGGAGAAACACTAGAAGGTATGGTGTATGGAAAAATTGAAACAAACTATAAAAATTACCATACAATAAGTGAAAGGTATGGAAAACTAACCATTTGTACATGGCACATCAATCATCGAGTATTGAACTCTAAATGGGTCAGGATTAGGTGAAAAATATAGAATCAATAAAATAATCTATAAATTGAAAATATTATCTCACAAAAAATAGCTATTTAAATTGAAATTAAGATACATAAAAACAAAATATTCATAAAGAACTCATCATTATAGATAAAAATTAACAAATATTGTTCGAATTAGAGTTAAAATCAAGAAATGTTATCAATCCTATGATTTGAGAATCAATACGTGAAATGACCCATCTCACACCATGAAAATTAGAGGAGGAAAGAAAAGATTTTTGTTTTTATAAATTTAATGAAATGTTAGTAATTTACTACAAAATTAATGGGGCTCACAATTTTTCAGCACAGTTGGCCAAACATTGTGCCAACCATGCACCCCTCATTGTCTAAACTGGGTACCATTCAGGTGCATCGATTAGGAAAATATGTGTGATCCATGATGACTATATTAAATAATAATTTTAGAGGTTCTGTAATGTTTGTAGTGTCATGAGTGAATGATTAAGAAAACCAAGTTCCCATTTCTACTCTCTGTCAAACAACACATGGTTAATCAAAATCATATGTCCTTGGTCACATGGTTTCAACAAACCATGAATCTTATCCACCTTTTACAAAAACTTGTCCTCAATGATCCAAAGAAGACTCTGATACTGATTAAATTATAATGAAATCATCAGGAGTTCACATTAGGAGAACATGATACAACTAAACAGAAATAAAAAACACTTAACTTATTGGAAAATATATTATCATATAGAAGGGGTGGTGTTCTGATCTATTTAGGAAACAATTCAGGGGACTATTATGCTATAAAAACCCCAAACATCACATAATTTTTATTAAATATGTATATAATAATATCCCTGAAATAATATAAGAATCCATGCAAGAATGTTTGGTGTATAAAACCATTGGAAACATGGATACATAAAAAATACGTTCATAAGTGAACTATGTTATCTAAAACAATTTTATTCATAATGATAACCCTTATTATAAATATCATAAATAATAATTTTATTCAGAACTAATGGGAAGGAAAAGATAATAAATTCTTAGGTTATCTTCATAGTAAGTGTAAACAAGGGAGACACTAATATAATATGAGCATTTGGGCATCAGGACATGAGAATAATAGTTTAATAAACACACCCTTCCAATAATATATGTTAATCATGATTCATATAATAAATCATGTCATTTTATAGGGAATACATTATTACGAAATCAATTATCATAGGACATGAGGGTATAAAATTATCATATGATGTATTGTTGTGGAAAACAATATTAATTGATAACCTTAGTTCAAGGATACCAACCAATTCATTCATAACAAGATAGTATTGAGATAACCACTCTTATACCAAATTTAGTCTTGGGAAATCTTATGTGTAGAATCCTTTCAACATTTGGATAACCTCCCATATAAAATATTTTATGATTTTATTCCCTTTGAGCTCACATAACATTACCCATTGAAAATTTCATTGGATAGAGATATATGACACTAATATCATATAATCTATATTTGTTTTTCTATATGATCATTAAATATTAATCATAGAAAAAACCAAATAAAGGAATGAATTTCATGATACATTTCATCACAGAATATCCCATAAAAAATAAATTGGATTTATAATCACATTTTCATAATAAACATAAGACATATAGAGAAAAAAATAAACATGTTATCATTGGATCATATCTCTAGTAAAACATATATAACATCAGATGATTTAATCATTGAAGGAAAATTATTTTGAAATGTCATTTGGAAAATTTATAGTGGAAAAATCCCTTTTTATAAGAAATCACTTATTTAAAAATTAAATATTTTCGATATATAAATAAAAAAATATTCAAAAGAATTCTTGGAAACATATAAGGGAATAATTTAATCATTGATTGTGGAAAGAAATAATGTGCACGATGCTTACATTAAAATAAATTCTTTTTCACATTTTTTTAAATACAAATAATCCATGTATATATAATTACAAGAATATTACTTTAAAATAATTTTTTAAAATGTAAATAAATCAAATTAATGACTTGATAAAATCTTATAGTAATTATAATACATTAATGAAAACAAATTCTTATAAAACTAGGATATTAAGAAATAATATTATTTCTAATGATAAAGAAAAATAATTTCATTTTACATTTAAAAATATTCTTTCAGTCTATTGAGTTATAGATAATGATATATTAATGGAATAAATACATTCTCAGAAAATTAACAAATACGAATAAAATAGATAATTTTCCTGATAGATAGATTATAATATATCATCATTTGATGTATAATTATAAAAAATATTTATAAATTATGAGATTGTAATATAAAATTATTACCACTTTGATAAAATTTGTATCATAAGAGCCTTTAAAAAGAGAATATTATATGGATATGTATATCCCTTAATATTCATGATAATTATCCTAAAGTTTATTCATGTGTAGTATATACAACATAAAAATTAAATGAGTTGTGTGTAAGGCATGTGTCTGAGATAAATAAAAGTTATATGAAAATCACATACAAACATGAAATAATTTTCAATAAAAAAATATATATAAAGTTATAATAAACAAAAAAAATTTAATCGTGAAAAATAATTACATTTAATTATTTTTTGAAGGTAAACATTGAATATATTTTTTTTGAAAAATGGGGGTTCAAAACCCATTGGGCGTAGGTACTGTAGCAGTACTGTAGTGGGTATTGTAGCAGCGGCAGTACTGTTGATCGGCGGGTACTGTAGCAGTGGCGGTACTGTAGCAGCTGGGTTACTATTCACAGAATAGGAATTTGGCCAAAAAAATTGGGCCTACGGGCTATGTTATGGGCTACAATCCCACTGGGCCTTCGGTCTATGTAATGGGTCTCCATCTACCTAGTTAAAGAGGTCTTTGCTTTGCTTTATTAATAAAAATGAGGCTTCGGCCCCAACCTTTAAAAAAAATATAATGATGATTTTTGAGATAAAGCATAAAATAATAAAATTATAGATTTTATTTGGAAATAATGAAAATTGAAAATACCATGAAAAAATAATTTCTAAAATAAAAAAAATTATATTAAATAATATTTTGGAAATATTTAATCAATATATAAAATAATAATTTTTGAAATATAAATCCAGTTTAAAATCATTGATATTAGAATTTCCCTTACCATAAGTCTCCAGTACCTTGTTAAATGTTCAGAACACCATTATAAAAGAAATAGCCTTAAATTAAATATATTAAAAAACCATAATAATCTATATCATACCATATATATTTTAATTATGACCATATATTATGCATTTATTATCAATTTCGTGTTAAAATCACGTTTTGGGAGCTACCTATTTTGTTGTCTATGTATGTTTTTGACATGGTATTTTAGGTCCATTAACATTTAGAATGGATATATCATATATATAATTAAAAACATGATATAAATATCTTATAAATTAAATATATGTGTATTTATAGTCCTAAATAAGTTTTAGAGATAAGAAATTAGTTACATTGTTAATGGATATGGTAGGTCATACACATTTACGAATGATGATTCAGTTATCTCGACGGATAAAAAATGAATGTAAAATAATATATTTATTTTATAGAACATTTTTATGTAAAATTTATGAAGGTTATTCATTAAAACTTTCCTTACAACATTCCATGTAAGTCATATGTGAGGAATGAAACATATCACTCAGAAAGGGGACAATCCACAACACCCTCGAGAAATAGTATCTCATTCATAGATAATTAATTTTTAAGGAATATGTGATATTATTTTTCTAGAATTATAATTTATTATAAAATATCATATCATTAAATTAAATAAGTCATAATATTTATTTTTGATAGGTTGTGGTGGAAAATGATCTACATCGGTTTGTGAGGCAGTAGTCCACCAAACAGGCGATTGACAGTTTTATCTCCCAATTAATCATGGTGGACCTTGATGTAGGTTATTACATTATCATAAAAACATATAAATATATATTAAATACTTATTTTATTATATCATAATGTAATATGATTATTTTAATGATTTCTAAGAAGAAATAATATGGAAATTCAAGTTTAAAGGCAATAACTTTTTTTATATAATCTCTTTAGGTTTACACATCATCATTATTAAGAGGGATTAATAATAAAAATAATTCCTCTTGGATGTGGTTGGTAATTAATTATTGTAGTTGGGTATTTATTGGAATAACCAAAATATTTTGAGAGTGTTAACAGAATAAGAGAGTGTGTTCCTTTTAATAGTGGGGGATAAAGAAAATATGATTTTTTAAAAGAATAATATGTAACCATGTATTTGAAATGATAATGGGTAAAAAAATATAATATTATTCATTTTAATATAATATTTGGTATAATTATTTTAATGAAATGGGTTTTTACATGTATTTAGAATATTTCATCAATTAGTGTTTTAGTTTAACCCCATGCAAACCTGTTTTTAACTATAAACGAGGTAATTATTTTTCAATATTTTCGCTATTAATATTGAAATAAATTAGTTGAAAATATGAGATAATATAAATTATTTTTATTCTAAATATCAAATAAATTTTTCAATATTACAATTATAGAGGTGAAAAAATTAACCTAAATGTAATCATATAGACAAGATGAAAATGTGGTTTATGAAAGAGAAAATTTGCATTAGTAGAGAATTTTTAATATTCAAACTCAATATCAACCTGATTTAAATGTCATAACATGGATTAATATGTTTATAAATAAACTAATTCTAATCTTAAAATAATTTTAAAGTAAAATTTGACATTATAAATTCATTAAACAAAAATTAGTTTTCCATAAAAACTAGTAATTTTCACTATTCACTGAATAATTAATGTTTTCAGAAAAATCCTAAATATTTACCATATCTTAATTTTTCAATGTTGATTCAAAAAGAATTTTTATATTTTAAAATAAATCTTATTAAAGATTTGAACAGTTTTTTATTATTTATTCAAAAAAATAAATGAAAAAAAATATCTGTGAAAATGATGTTTCTAATGTATATAATGGATTAACTAAAACTTATGTAATTTTTTATCAATATTTATTAATTAAGTAAAAAAAATATACTTAATTTTTAATATTTGGCTATTACTAATCATACTAGCATGTTTACTGGCTAGATTATACCTGCCTGGTTTAAATTATAATGTTGAAGTTCTACCATTATTCTTTAAATCATAATGTTGCGTTTAACGCCACCTATATAAATAAAAACATCATAAAATATCAGAATGCCACATTCTACCACTAATATATTGAGTTTAACCCTCAAAATTCCATTATATGGTAATACAAAACTAAGTATACTTTTAACTCATTATATCCCTAGTATCCCACATATAATCCTCAATTGTGATGTGTTGCCACAAAAAATTGGCCAAGGGAGATGTCCTATATCAAAGAACATTATATGTATGATCCAATTTCATCACCTTCTAACACTAATATTAATCGATAAGCCACATCCATGATACAATATAGAATATTAGTAGGGCTGATAAACCTATGGATTACTGTTCCCACCCGAATGTCCCAAAGTACTTCTTTTTTATTTGATTTTGATAACCTCCCTTTCATGGGATGAGGGGGAATCCTTACAAGGCATGTATTATTAGATATAACATGACCCTTAGGTCATAGGAGATATACAGACTAAATTTGAATGTCCTCCTCCCAACTTCGTCATCATGATATCATCTCTCTACCTTCTCATGGTTGTTCGGCTAGGCTTCTCGTGCAAGAATAAGCTGGTCACGATGGCAATTACATGGCCTCTCTTTCTAACAAATATAATTTTCTTTTAATCTGATGGATGTGTATGTTTTCAATCCCCATCTATAGTCAGCTCCTTGTAGAGTCTGTCTGATCCTTTATGCATAATTTTATGTTGTCCAAAGGCCTTGAGGGGGCCTAATGTCCTTGAGGTGGCTTGAAAGCCTTAATATCTCAAAGGACTTGGGTGCTAGAAGACCTTAACGAACCCGAGGCCCAAACCAGGGGCCCGAAAGCCCAAATGGATGAATAGTTTCTACTGATGCAATACCGAAAAGTGTCTCCTACAGCTCTCAGAATAGTTCATGCTAGAGTATTAATAATGTGCTGCTACAATACCTGTAAATATGTCTGTTCCGAGTTTTGAACTCGTATCTTTTGGATGAAATTGTTCTGTCCTCACCAACTAGGTTAAGGCTCTGGTGCTATGATTAGTGTTCCTTTATTTCAAAAAATACATACCTTTCTTCCTTGGGATTTTTTAATTACTTTTTTAACTTGCATTTAATTTTAAATCTTTTCAATAATTATCAGTATCACTTTTCTATTAATTTTTTTCCACCCATACGTTTTTATAAATATATATAACCATCTCTTATATTTATTCATCTATACTATGACCTAATATATTTATTTTTCTATCTATATTTCAATATTTTTTTATATAAATATTTACATTTAGGGTTTCATTTTAATCCTTATATACACTCATGTGGAAGATACTTTTTATTGAAAACTACACAATTGGAATATGTTGATCCCAACCACCAATTTAATCCATGAAATATGTTCCAAAAATATCTTTTAGGGATTTATTTATTCATTTAAAATGATCTTCTATATGATGATGATACATAGTAATCAAAATAAATTTTATAACATGATCTTACAGAAGTATTTTTTAGAGAATCAAGGTAAACCACATATCTCGATTTGACAAAAAATAATGTTGTGCGCCATGAAACATTACCACTTCCTTAAAAAATATTTTGTGATGAAGAACGAAAGATAAATCTTGTCTAATTATTATGATGTTTGATAAAATTTTTTGGAGATCGACTACAACCCATATAATATTATTTTCTTTTCCCATTTTTGTAAGACTAATGAAATAATCCATTCTGATCTTTTCCCATTTTTTTATGATATGGGTAATGGCTATAGAATCCCATTATAATTTTTTCTCTCAACCATAAATTTCTATCATACCCTATACTAAGATAGAAACTCTATGATATTTGTCTTCATTTTAACTTACCATAAATTCTTTTTCCATATCTATAAACATTTTTACATCAATGATGAATAAATAATTATGATATATAAACCTCTTATACTAACTTTTTATTCAAATCATGTATGGATAAAACACATTCATGGTTCCTGAACCTTATTATTCAATCATAATTGAGGTTAAAATTAGGAATATATATCACATTCTATTTTGTACCCATATCATTAATTTTTAATTATTTTATTCTTACATGTATTTATTGTTGAACATTTATTTTAGATACCTAATTTTTATCCCTTACCTTCAAAATTTCTATATAACTACTTTTAAAAACCATATATATTGAATATTTTTTTATCCTCATAATATATAACATACCACGATCCTTTAAACTCAATGTATTGGACACCTTGTTCTATTTCAATGGGCGGTAATATATCGAGAATTCCTAATAACTAATCATCTGCAACCATTTTATCTATAACTTATTCAACTACTCCTATTTGAATGTTTTATCTAATAATTTTTGAAAGTTATATATATTTAAATTTTCTTTTTAATTCTAATTCCTCCATATCATTAATGAAAAAATTAACATATCTCACTCTGATTCATGAATTGGGTAGTATTTTTTCTATAACCATGAATGTTTTTGAGGCATATGTTATAAGACAACCATTTTTGAATTCCATTGTTATCTGTATGATAAATATATATTTCTCATAGAAACATAATCCTTATACCCCACATCATTTATACTATCCATGAAATAAAGTAGTTCAGTTATAGGAATTTCACCCTTATCACCCTTTAGTTGTGGGTTAAAGCTCTGAAACCTTGGAAAAAGTGATAAGATTTTATTTATACTGTGAAATATTAATATAATTATTAGAACAACCCCAGAAATATGTTTAAAATACTCAAAAATATATTTATTCCAAAACAGATATAAATTACATGAAAGCTATCAGTATCTTTAATCTTATCAAAAGATCATTCTTCCTCAAATAATGCATCATGTTGAATCAAAGAGAAATATATACCCTATTAACATAAAACATCTCCCAAAATGTCATTAGTAACATTAAAATACCATCACATAGAACATAAAAAGGGGTTTAAAAGACTTTGAACTTATAATCAACCTTAAAATAAAAAATCCATGGTGGAATCCATTACCCTTATGTAAATCGTACATGAAGACATTAATGATTGAAATTTTTACTCAATAATTTGATTTTTGATGAATCTTGTAACCAAAATTCCATTGTTAAAATACTTTTACACCTTAATTATTGAATCAAAATACATAAATACTTCATACCTTTTTGTTAAATGATGTGGAATAACATAGTTCCGTCCTTGGTATATGGTATATCCCTCTTTTATAGAATTTACTAATATTAATATATTGTACCTATTATATATTTCATTAAATTAATTGATGATTAGTTTTTTAATGTTCATTTCCATATAGATAACACCATTCCCTCAATATGAGATACTATTTTGGGTTATTCAACAAACATTCATTACATGTTGGAAGCCATATATTCTATCCACTTTGTTCATCATAGAATAAAAGTTCAAAAAATTCCACCTTCCGTTTATTTGACATGTTTGTATTCTTACCAACATTATTTTTTTAAGCATATGTCAAAAAATATTAGTAGTTATAATCACAATATCACTATCTCCAGTCATCATCCATTTTTTTACTCCAGATCACGAATTGTCCATAAAAATTAGTGTTATAATGATTCATCCTCATTCAAGCCATTGACTAAGGCCAAATATCAATGTGTGAGAGAAACTAATCTTAGTGGGGTACCACATAATCATGAAAAATAATTATTGGATATCCAAATCTTGAAACATAAATTTCAATATATGATCTATTATGATAATCCTAGGCCACCATTGGTCACTATTAAAATAATTTACGATAGTTCAAAGAGAGTTTCTAAATTTACAAATCATAACCCCCATGAGAGTCTAACCATGTGACCAGTAAGGCCCATTTTCATGTCCTAGGTAATGCTCATATAATGACAGAAACACATTTTTCATTGTTATTACCCCTATGTTAATCTATTATGTAACCACATCCAACCATTTTCTCCATAATGAGAGGTAATCTCTTGGAAACCAATCACACTATCCTTCATAGAAAATAAAGGATATTTTACTATACTTATAAATATCATTTTGGTTATCACTAATGTTTTCTTGGCCCAGTTTCTAATGGTTCTACTAAACCATTCTCTAATACCAACTATAATGGACACAAAATTATAAAAAATAAATATTGAATATTGATTAATTAATATTAATTATATTACATAATGATCAGTCCTGAAATAAATTTGTTATACTTTTTTTCAGTAACATTGATACACAAATATTTCATTCATAAATGTAATATAACATATCACATTATGTTATTAAAAACTAGAACCCTTCTTAAAAATATCATACATAATACCATTCTTTATAAACTAGGAAAATCAATCATATTAAGGGGTGATGTCAGATGTTTAGTAATGGTGAACAAAATGATATCAATGTAACACAATAACAAGGGTTAGGGAAAATGAAAATAAAAATTTAAAAACAATGCCATGAATATCACAGAAGATAAAAATGATTCAATAAATTAATCATGTAATTTATTAAGACATTAAATAAAAATAAAAAAAAACTCCTTGATAGAAAAACATTTTTTATAAGACATAGAGTTCTAGAAAAAACATAATTATTGAAAACCATATTTCAAGGATTTCCAATAAGAACTACATAACCTGTTAGTTTTGGGATAAAAACCATGTATATACATAAAATATATGATAACCACTCATGTACCCTCAATTAATTCTTACGAGAACCACCATTATACCAAATTTTATGTCATTAGAATAACCTCCCATGTACCATATGAGATCACTGGACATTGAAAATTACTCAATGAATTAGGGGTATATATATGTCCAACACAACACAGAATAAAAATATTAGTTTTATAAAAGATCATATAACATTAATCATATTAAAACCTATATAATTTTGTGTGTTTCATAAAAAATATAATCATATAATATCCTATTGAAAAGAATAAATTTTCCTAAACATTTTGTAATCAAGAAAATAACCCATCCAGGGAAAGAATAAAGATGGTGTCATTGGTTTATACACTTACTAAATATTATTTAACATCATAGGATTTCATTAAATATGGGAAATTATTTTAGAATATCACTAAGAATATTTAATTTTTAAGGTTAAATTTCTACATGAAATCAATTATTTAAAATCAAAAAATTTCCGAAATATAAATGATTTTTTTTTTCATTTAAAAAATCCATGGAAACATGTAAGGAATTATTTAAATAATTTATTAGTCATTAATGAAGGAAATACTATTCATTACCTACATGAAAAAATACAAATTCCTTTCATTTAGTGAAACAAACCCAATACCCTAGTTCTGTTGTCAGCTTAATTAGATAAATATAAGATATATGGAATCACATCAAAAAGGATTAAATACATTAGTAGACTTATTAAACTAGATACATACTTGAGACATCCCTTACATTTGAAAACAAAATTACAACTTTTAATGATACTATCATTTTCCCCTCTAGGATATCTATTAAAATTTATCATTGTATAAATCATGAAATCCTAGAGATGAAAAATAAATAAGGGTTATCTGAGATTTTTTAATGGTTACGTATAAAAAAATAAATCATGAATCTATAAGAATAAACAATATGGTATGGTAAAAAACTGATCACACCTAGCATGTAATCAATAAACTTTTATGGATAAAAATATAGAGATAATATCAATAATAAAATATAATGGATAATAATCAATATGGAAAGGTAAATAACTGATAACATATTCCATTTATCCAATGACAAAAATGGAATATATTCGTAGATAATATCAGTGTGAAAATATCATGGATAATGTTAATAGTATTCTTAATGAACTAAATAAATAATTATTTAATTCCTTGATCACATACATCATGATACATCTAACATTAATACCATTCACAATATGTCTTAAACTATATGTAAAATCCTGTTTAGTTATACCATAATTATTTTTCTCATAAGACTTCAGATGCATTGATGGGCTATCATTAAACATGCCCCACTAGTTTCTGGTATAAACAAACCACTACTCATATATTTAGTAATTGATATAATTCATAAATAGTGAGGCTTATTATCAAATATCCTTTTTGAGTAAACAATATGGATTTATCAATATTTCCATAGATAAATAATAACATTCAATAGAGAAAACCTAAGGTAGAAATGATAAAAAATTTAAGAATTAAACATATCTAGGATAAGTAAAATTTATACTTAGGGTAAATTTAAGCCCAATAATAACTGGAACGAAAATAAATCATGGGAATTTTATTGTCCTAAAAATTAACTGAGGAAGTGAATTCCCATAGTATCTCTGGTCAAAATAATCATAAAACATATGAAGGAAGAATAAGTAAGGTATTAATTAAACAAATCTCAAATAATATATATTTAAAATATTTTTTTCATTTATAATTATAAATTATAAAAAAATATCTTCACATACATCCTTGAGGAATATATATTTTTCATTTTGAGAAAGAATTTTTCAAACATAAAACATTTTGAAAATAATTTCTTTTTCAAAATAACTTTTTAATAATAATGAATATACATAATTATAGTATTTTTTTTCTTAATATAACCATGTAAATTTTAAATGGAATCTGTTGAGGAATTATTATCATGAATGTGTGTAACCCATACATACCGTACAAGTTAAAATTAATATTACTTTTTTACTATAGGAAGATACAGAAGTACCTTCTCTAGAAAACAAAAAGAAGAAGACCTTCAATTTTTTTAAATAAGTCATATTGGGTGAAAATATATCTAATAAATTATTCATATGAGTATGAATACAAATTTAATATCATTTTTAAAATTACAGTTTTGGTAGAAATTGGATTTTTGACGAAAGAGAAAAATGATATTTGATTTCATTAAAATGATTTTCTAAACTATATAATGTTCCAAAGAGAAAAACATATTGTAACATTATTTGAAAATGTATATTATATATGAAGGGCATATAATTATATGGTTTTATTTTAAATTTTTTAATTAATTTCCATCAATAGAGATACTTGTATAAACAACATCCATTAAAATGATATTTTTTAATAATCCCTCAAAATGTTCATAAAATTGAAGTGAAAATTAATCAATGAAATAATTATTTGTATCAACTATAAATAGACATAAAAAATTGGAAATAAAATAAAATATTATTAAAATTATTCAATGATATAATCATAAAAAATACAAGACAATGGAGAACTAATATAACCCAATGAAAAGAAATTATAGTATAGAATTCTTCACCACTTGATAACATTTAAGTCAATTATAATGATTTGTAATAATTCAATTTAAAACATAAAATATCATGAATAATGGATTATTCATGATATTACATTTCAAAGTTTCATTACATACACCATATTAAAAAGCTAGGTGAATAATATTAAAATTTTCTTCAATAAAATTAAATTGAGGAGAAACACAATACCCGAGGATTATATTGGATTTAACATGATTTAACAACATGTATAGGGGTTTTAAAAGTGTTAGTAACTTATTAAATAACCATATTAATATTAATTATTTCATATATCATCTAATCACCCATCTAGTAATAGTCCTCCATTATTTTTATTTTTTATGGTATTAGTTTAATTGTTTTATCATGCATATTTCATCATGAATGATGTGGTTCATGCACTTACTATATAGTAAAATAATATACATAAGTACAATGAGGAAATATTTATCATATTTGTACTTATGTAATATTTTTATGACCAAACCTGAATTATTGTTATGGAAAATTAAGTATGTTATGATCATAGAGATGGTAGGTTTTATGCACGTGTCACGAACCATCCCTCGGGGCATGTGCTATGACTACACCAAGCCCATCTTCCATAGGCCAGGGGTTGGAAACTAGCACTGGAAAGGCATTTCCATAAAATGGGAAGGCATTGCCTCAAAACCTATAAACACACAGACATGGTACAACGTGCACAAGTGAAGCACTATAGAAGAAGAAAGGTGAAACCACAAATAAAAACCACAAAAGAGTGTAAATGTATGTACTTAAGTAAAGGTTCTTGAATACAATTCCAAATGAAAAGATAAAACTACAACCAAAACAGAAAAAAACTCATGATATTGTCCACCAAGGATCCAACCTAAAGGGTGGGTATAGCTTGTCTCCACAGCTCTATATGTCAACCAGTCACCACCATGTACCGCATAGTCCTGGCTCCTGAAGTCTCAGCCAAGATTCTCTTCGACTACATAATACACAAGAAGGTGTGGGCGAAGCCCATGCAGGGGTGAGTATAACAATACCCAGTAGGGACCCCAAGACCCCCGAAGTTCGCTCGAATTTTTACAAAGTAAAACCACAAATCATGATCTCAATCACAAACCAAAAAGAAGTAGACACACTCAAAATAGGTATAACATTTGTATATAAGTATAGATGATTCTTTGTAAAGATAGATCATCTTATTCTGACAAGTGTTCTGCTACTGATCCACACAGGATCGTTTGACGCTGATCCACACAGAAACACTCAGTGCTGATCCACAAATGATCACTAGGTGTTGATCCACACAAAATCGCTTGGTGCTGATCCACACAGGATCACTAGGTGGTGATCCACATAGGACCTCTAGGTTCTTATCAACACAATATCACTAGGTGCTAATACACACATGATCGCTAGGTGCTTATCCACATAGGATCACTAAGTGATGATCCATATAGGATTGCAAACTGTTGATCCACACAGGATCCCTAGGTGCTGATCCATGCATGATCTCCAGCTTCTAATCCACATAGGATCACTAGGTGATGATCTATACATGATCTGTTGGTGTTGATCCACACATGATCACTATTCATTCAACACTTCTCATCCAGCCACTGGATTCCCAAACAACGTACACTTGATTCTAGGAGGATATGCTCATCATGCCATTATTCCTACATCAACAGACACAAATTCCCAATAATAATTAACATAATAATATTTCATGTCATAATTTTTCCAATGAAACATATGGCTTTTAAATTGGACCCCCGATGTAATATTTATAGGCATTTTAGTGCCGAGGGCCTGGTTGGTTTTGGGTATGATCCAACCCAGCCATACTCCAATGTTCTCCAAAACTCAGGTGAATAATCTCAAAATGACCGTCTCATCTCAATTATTCCTATGCCACAGATGGTTCTTCAAACAGACGTATGAATTGTGTGGTACGACCTTTTTAGTGCATCTGAGACAAAATGGGTATCGGTCTAGTCTCACACATTCGGACTGACCCGACCTGCCCGTCTTGGGCCAACCTTACCAACTACTATTGGGTTGACCCGACCAGACCGGGTTCAGGATGATCCAACCATGTTTGGGCCGACCCGACCCTGTATGGGTTTGACCCTGCCCAGCCTGAACTGACTCGGTCACGGCTGGCTCAGCCCGCTAGGCTGCAAACAGGCCTCACTCGCGGGTGTGGCGTGACCTGCAGAAGGGTTTGTGTGGCCCCTCATTCCCGAACAGCTGAAATAGAAATTTTCCTCATTAACCGGAGGTGCTAGTGGTGCTGCCTCACTATCCAAGGGACCCAAAAGGAGCGGGTCTTCCTCCATCATGGCTTTGAAGCTGCAGCCTCCACCTCCATATTGTGACGGCGCAACACCCTTTCACTAACATTGCTGCCTGAGGGTCATCCTCCCTCTACACGTGTCACATATTTATTCTCTAACTCCCCTCTATGGTGCACGAAGACACATGGCTTGCTTCTACCGCAGCTGTCGGATCTTCTACGGGCCTCCTGGTGTTCTCGGGTGGTTCAGTTTCCCTTCAGAATTTTCATATGGGCCTCCCATGTAATGTCGCGAACCCATTTACCTATAGTCGGTGCATTATTTTAATACATTGGCATGATTAAAAAGAATAAAGTCCCAAAAGACAGTTCTGTTTAGTAGTCTTTGAAAATTTATTACATACATGAATGTTACATTACATTATAAAATGAAAAACAACAACAACTTTGTCTCCATTTACCACATTAATATCCCTTAGACTATCATTTCTTGTCAGTCATAATATACGTTTTTACATCCTGATAAAAATAAAACATTTAAAGGGGTGAGCTCAGATTCTTAGTAAAGATAAAAAAATAGTGGGAAATTTCATAAATAAGTATAAAAACATAAGGCAATGTATAAAAAAACAAAATGCTTTTAAACATAAATATTATTATAATATGTAAAAGATAAATCAAATAATGCCATTTATTTATTCACATGGATATTCTACTAGTCGAATTATCACATTTAATATCAATATCTAATTTAATAATGATGGAATTCGTAATGTTGGACATCATAACCACATAGTCAAGGCCTCATTCCAACACTATAAAATTGATTTTGTTATTGCCTTGTGCCCAGACACTAGTTTGTCTTGTAAGTCCTATGGATTCATTAAGGAGCTATAGCGAGCTCCACCTGTCACATACTAATTCCAATGCATTCCTCATATGAAAAGGTTTAAACATAACATTAACATTCATATTAAAACTAGAATATGAAATGATAATACATTAACCATAAATCATTAATGATATAAAAATAACACTTCCACAATCAATCATATCACAAAAAATTTAATAAAATACGGAAGATTTGTATCATAATAAATCAACCTCAATCAAGAATAACATATAGTTAAGGATGTTGACATAGTTGAAAATGATCTGTTAAAATTGTTAAGAGCAATATAAATTTTTGTGAAATCATTTAAAAGTCACCGATTTATAAAGGAATTCATTTAAAATATATTTTTGAATTAAAGTGTCACACACCACTTTGAAACTTTTGGTAGGAATTAATATTTTAAAACAATCATGTCCATATAAATTAATCCTTAAAACTATTTTTAAAAACAAATAAATTAATGAGAAAGGTTTAAAAGAATAAATAATTAAAACACATAAAAGGATGTTTTAGTTATTAATTCCCTTAAAAATAATACTTTTGTAAATTATTTTAAGAAACATGGACATGGATGATAAATATGTCCCAAAACGTACTTACATATAAACGATATCAGATAATATTGAGATTTTGAAATTAACCCTTACCTTGTTATTTTCCTTAGATGATGGTATGTTAACCTCCAATAAAATAGTTAAAACATTGTTATTAAATTATATAATAACTATATACATAAATATGATATCATATATGATCCTCTAATATTTCTTTGTTAATAATATTTAAGTAGTATCATCATTTGGGTGTTAACTGATTCATTTTCCTTTTTTATGTGTGGTAACGTAAGCCATGTTTGTTATCGATTGGATGTATTTTATTAATATCAAGAATGATATTAAGTTAATGAAAAATATTTTTAATGATAAAGTGAAAATTATTCTTGAATGATTACGATGGGGAATAAATCTCATCACGTTCGTGGAAATGGTATTCCGTATGTAAGCACAATCAACAATATCATTATATTGTTGGTGAAATAACATGTAATCAGATGGTATATCATATATAAAGAATAATTAACATGTTATATTTATTATTTACATTAGTTATATTCATTATTATATCCATCCAAATAATGATGTTTTTGAATAACAAACTACACCATGGCGTGGAGACGGTAAGCCATACGTACAAACGTATGGAATTTCTGGAGTTTCTATAAGATGGATAGAATAAATAATATGGTTATACAATATTTATAATAAAATAACTGTATTTAGAAGTTCCTATTGTTTTTATTTTGTGTGAAAACTACAGATAAATAAGAAGTGGAAGAAGAAAATTACTTGAAAGAGGGTGGTGAAATTATTACCCATTCTTCGGGTGTTTCCTTTCATTTGATCATAAGGGCTCCATGGGTTGCCTTTCTTATCCAATTAAATCCTCTAAGTCGAAGGTAGGGATCATGGGAGGAGATTTAGGTATGTTTTTCCTGAGCAAAATGGAATTGAAGGTGTGAAATTAAGAGAAGGGGAAGTTCCATTTTATAAGAGAGGTGAGGGTCACTTTAGGAAAATCATGAAATATTATTTTATAATAAAAACTTTAATTGTTTCTAATGGATCCAAATTAATTTATTTATATTATATGGAGGGTATGGGTCAAACACCACTCAACCAATAGGTTTTAGATCAGTTTAGGTCACTATATTAACCTTATTGTTTAGATTTAACCCTTAGTTAAATCGTTTAACTTTTGCCATGTATTCTTGTATTATTATAATAAATGGTTAATAAACTTACTATTAAAATCCAATAGAGCCTAAAGTGGTCTATTAATGACATTCCTATTGTTATATATGTTTTTTTTGAAGAACCTTATAGTTTTTAAATCTATTTTAGAATTTAATAATATAATATTTATTTTAATAAATCATTTATGTTAATTTCGACACAATTTAGTATTTGGTATTTGTGAAAGTTATCACTACATGATTACTTCTAACATGATACATTGAATCAACCCTAACATGTCATATTCACTTATAAAATTATTGGATGTCATAATAACTTTTATATAGTATTCATTTTAATATTTATAATATCATTTATTTGATTCTTTCATTAATAAGGTAATTATTACATCATCATTGTGTCATAAATAAATTTAATTATTTAATGTCTAAAAATTATAAATAAAATACCATGATGTAGTAATTAGTTTTATATTTATAATGAATATTTATAGTTGAATTTATCTTATTTATAACCTTATATTTAAAATGGTTTAGTTATTAAACTTTCAATTTAACACTTTTAACTCTTCTTTAAATAAAATTATAACAAATGTCCTAATTTAATTCAAGTGGATCAAAAGGATCATATTTTATTCCTAAGGTTATTTTTGGTCAAATTATAATTATCCAATAGAATTAAGACATTGTTTAGGGTAATTAAAATATCATATATTCCATTAATTACCCTATTTATATTTAACCGTGGTAAATAAAAGTCTAAAGTAACTATTCACCAGAAATTGTTTTCATCTTATTGAACCAAATTTTACTTACTGATGTCAACCGTGACTCTAAATTTTTTCAAATTCAACTCACTAAAGCGATAAATTCTAGTATTATGCAAATTTGCAAATGCTCTTAAAAGGTGGGTAAAAGACGATAAAAAGATCAATAAATATTTATACATCTGATTTGATTATAAACTGACTCAAATAAATTACATTGAAACTATATAGGTATTATATAACTATTTTGACTTAAAATAAATTGAAATAAAATTAATAATTATTTAAATAAAATGTCAGTTTTAAACAATAACGTAGTGTTTTTTACTATTCCTTAAAAAATGAATGTTTTCAGAAAAATTCCAAAACATCACCCTATGATAATTATGATATTATGAATTAAAAAATAAATTCTATTTTACCAAATTTAAAACATTGAAGTTTCATTAATTAATTTGAAATTAATTCCCGTTGTCAAAACCAAAAACCAGGTTTTTAAATAGTAAAAACTTACAAAATATTGACATGTGTTTATGTCAAATTTATATATTAAATCACTTATAATGACCTAAATTGTATTAAACAATACAAATATTATATAATTATACTACCAAACCAATATAATTCATAATTCATTACTATAAATTATTTTTATTTAAAAGTTATTTTCAATTAAAATTTATTATTTTTCACTATTCATCAAAATATGAAAGTTATCAGAAAAGTACCAATAATTTATTCAAAATAAACTTTAATGTCCCAATTCTAAAAAATTATTTAATTTCATTAAATTTAATATAAAAAAGTGTTAAATATTTTTTTTAAAAAGGATTCTCCATTTAATAGGTGGCAAAATTGCATTCTTTTGAAAAATACTTCTTTTATTTGAAAAATTGAATTTGTCCTCATATTATGTATATGAAACACAAAATATGAATTTTTAAATTAGATATGATATATATAAAATTCAAAATTCAGTTAATACAATTCATATACTCTTTTTGAATGGCATGTTTGGTAAGTCATGTTACACTCAAACTTGTTGTTTCATGTAGTGAAAGTTACTGAATAACTTTGAAGAGATAACATAATGTGAAATATTATGGTGTTACATTATCCCCTAATTTAATAAATTGCATCCTCACAATTATATATTGTTTTTTGGAAATAGATGTATAAAAATAGAAAAATAAATTTGTGGAAAAGCCACATCCAAAATTGGGTTACTCAAAATTAGTCTTAATAAGAGTGAAAGAGAAATGAAAAAGTCACCACCAAATTATGATCTTGATTAGGGAAGAACATTAGTGGAAATTGGGGACACATAATTGGAGGAAAAACATAAATATTTATATTGGTGAGTGAGGTCATCAATCACAAACAAGTGTAAATTAAGGGCCTCGAAGCCATCAATCTATGATGATTTAAAATATAATTTGTTCAATAGAACATAAGTTATTAGGATAACACATTTTTGGTTTTAAGATCGCTTCAATAAATTTTAATAATTAATTTATTTTTATAATTATATGAAAAAAATATATACTTGACTAGTAGATTTTTATCTTTTAACTAATTTCTACCACAAACTCATATTTCACTCCAAAAGACAATAGAATGAAAAAATATTATATTTCTCCTAAGGGTATAGGGTTCTAAAAAACAATATATAATTCACATGTCATACTATCTAAAAAAACTACATTACACAAACTAGGATATCACATAGGCCAGTGGTAGGGGATGCACCCTTGTCGCCCTTCTGTTTCGGGTTCAAGTCTCACGCCTTTTCCAGACGTGATGGGTTGTCGCACGACATCTAGGTTTTTCTTTTTATAAAAATCCAAAAATAAGTTTAATATATTATTTTATATAAAAAAAGTATCCAATGTCAAACTTAATCCCTTCCAACCATTATATTTATCAAAAAGAATTGTTTTGAAACTCACATTCCAAAATTTATAACGAAGGTAAACACAATGAAGATCTTTTTTTCCATGTAATAACATGTGAATACCTTCATCATGTATTCTTTTAAAACACGATAACACCCTAAATTACTGTAAAAACTTATTGATTACATTCATGTTCCCTTATTATTTATAGAATAATTTATATACTCTCAAATTTTTGTAAAATCCAACAATAATGGAATAAAAAAACAATTAATTTGTTTCAAAGTAGTCAAGAATATTGAATATAAGTTATCCAAATCAATCATATCTTTTTCCAAAATCACTCCCTCTGTATCAGAACCATATTAAAGTTTATCATTCCATCAACCATATATTTTCTGAAAAGTTTAACTTTCTATAGAGTCACATTTCTTAACATCATATAATCTCAAATCCTGAATGAAATGGTACTGTAGTACAATCCTTCTTTATTTCCATAATTCATATAACTATTACATAATAGATACAACACTATAATGAAATAATTTTTTAATAACAAATTAAGAACACTAGTAAGTAGTCTTCATCTGTTGTAGTCTCATAACTTTATTATTATCCAATAGCATTATTTTGGAATAGTCAGATAATTGGGACATTGATTCGCGTACTGACAAATTTCCTTACAGATAAAGCATTGTACATTTGAAGGATTTTTCAATCCATTGAAATCACAAACATGTTTTCATTTTTCTCCAAAATTTTATCAAACTCCCATTCCCTTAAATCATTTACTCTGGTGATTCTTTCCACAGTTATAACATATAGGAAAATCCTTCATTCCCTTATTCCATTTATCCATATTTCTCTCTACCACCCTTTTCTTCTCTGGAATCCCTTCAAAGCCATATGACTAAGAGAATTATTTACATATATTTTTAACACATCATGTTATTTCTTTATATGATGAGAATACATAGGAGACCATTTTCCTTCAAAATGATGGATTAAAACCGTGAATGATATCACCCTTCTTAGTATTTTGATCATGAATATTGCGAGAGTTCGAATTCCTTCTACCAGGCACCATTTATAAATGACTACATACACTAGGTTAGATCATATTATAATTTATAATCCAAAAACTATAAAAAAATATTATAATTAACTGAATATTTATACACGTCATGTCTCATAATCATAAAATTGGTTTATTTTCTAACATATTTACTAATAAATCCATTATCATGGGTTGTAAAGAAAATGTAAATTATCCTAAGCATATTTCTTGGGAGTTTCATAACCAAGAATGCAGCAAGGCCCATTATCATGTATCAGGATACCCTAGGTCATTCCCAAAACATCATGTTGGAGTTTTTTCTCCTAGGTACATCTGTGGCAGAGCCGCCTCAACCTGATCGGATCCAGAAAAGGATGTATTTCTTGGAAAACTGACAAAATCTCTACATTACCAAAATTCTAAGAAGTTATTCTATATTAATACTCAAATTATATCATAGGGTAAATTTTTCTAATCATAGTTTTTATAAATCCAGTTTCCAAGATTTGTACGAAACATTTTCTGATACAAACTGTAACTCCCTGACCCCAGTTACCTAGATGCGATGCATTTTTTTAATACATTGGAATTATTACAAGGAATGATGCCCCGAAGGACCGATCAGTTTAGCCATCCTGAAAAATATACTATATACATGAAAGTTACATTATATTAGAAAATAAAAAAAATGACTCTATTGAACACATTCATATCCCTTATACTATACCTCCAGGTCAGTAACAATATACTTTTTCACATCTTGGGAGAAATAAAACATAAAAAGGGGTGAGCTCAGATGCTCAATAAGGATAACAATATCGCACAAACATTCATAAATAAGCATAAACAATTAAGCAAATGTATATAACTAAATCAAAATCCTTTAATATTAAACTTCATCATTATATGGAAAATATAAATCAAATAATTCCATTTACTTATTCACATGGATATTCTACTAGTCGGATAATCACATGTAATGTCAATAACAAATTTCATAATGATGTAATGCATAATGTGAAACATCATAACCACATATTGAATGCCTAATGCCAAGTATACAAATAATATTTTTTTCAAGGCCTTGCTCTAAGAAAATAATTTGTCTCACGTGACCTACTAATGCAGCGAGGAGCTATAGTGGGCTCCACCCGTCACTAACTAAGTCTAATGCATTCCTCATATGAAAAGGTTGAAACATAACAAAAACATTCATATTAAAACTACCATATGATATGTTAATACATTAAATATAAACAATTAATGGTATAAAAGTAACACAACCACAATCGAACATATCACTAAACCTTCAATACAATATGAAAGATTTGTATCATTATTAATCAACCTCAATCATAAATAATATCCATTAAAGGATGTTGACATAGTTTAAAATGATTAGTAAAACAGTATGAGACCAAGTTACCTTTTTTAGAAATCATTTAAACGTAACCCATCTATAAAGAAATTCATTTAAAATATATTTTTTACTCAAAGTTTTCCATACCACTTTGAAACTTTTTAAAGGAATTAACATTTTAAAACAGTCATGTCCGTAAACATTAATCCTTAAAACTATATTTGAAAACACAGATATTAATGAGAATGGTTTATAAGAATAAATACTTAAAACATTTAAAATGTTGTTTTAGATAATGTTTCCCTTAAAATTAATACTTTTTAAAATTAATTTATGAAACATGGATATGGAAGATAAATATATCCCAATATATAATTACATATAAAAAATCTCGGATAACAATGAGATTGATAAATTAACCCTTACAATGTACTTTTCCTTAGTCGATGGTATTTTAGACTCATTTATAATAGTTAAAAAATTGTTATTAAATTTTAAAAGAACTATATACCTAAATATTATATCCTATATGATTCTATAATATTGCTTTGTTAATAATACTTAAGGAGTATCATCATTTTAGGTGTTAGCTGACTCGTTTTCCATTATATGATTGGTAATGTAAGATGTTTATTATTGATTGTATGTGATTTATTCATATCATGAATTATATTACGTTAATAAAATTTATTTTTAATAATAAAATGAAAATTATTTTTGAGTGATTACGATGGGGAATGAATCTCATCGCGTTCGTGGAGATGATAATCTGTACATACGCACGAGTGATGATATCATTATATTGATGGTGAAATAGAATGTAATTGGATTTTATATCATATATACAGAATCATTTACATTTTATATTTATTATTTACATCAGTTATACTAATTATTATACCCATCAAAATAACTAAGTCTTTGAATTACTAACTACACCACAGCGTGGAGATGTTAAGCTGTACGTACGCACATATAGTGACTTTCTAATATATTGGATGGATAGAATAAGGAATATGGATATAAAATATTTCTAATAAAATCATGTAATGTTGTAGGTAATGGTGTTTCTATTTTGGTATGGAAACAATAATGAAAAAAAAAGTGTAAGAAGAAAAGAACTTGAAAGAGGGTGGTGAAATTATTACCTCTTCTTAGGTTGTTTTCAATTGATTTGATCAAAACGGCTCCTTGGGTTGGCTTTTTGATCAAAGTGAGGCATTTATATTTAAGGGAGAAAAGTTGGGAGGATATTTCAATAGGGGCTGGTCGAGACAAATGGCATTGGTGGTGTAAAATTTAGAGAAGGGTAAGTACCCTTTTATAAGAGAGGTGAGGGTCACTATTGGAAATGCTTGAAATATATTTTTTATAATAAAATAATTTGAAGTTTATAATGGCTTAAAAATGATTTATTTCTAGGATAAGGAGGGTATGGGTTTAAAAACACTCAACCAATAGGTTTTAGATAGGTTTATGTCACCGTATTAACCATATCTTTTAGATTTTACCCTAAGTTAAATAATTTATCTTTTACCTTATATTCTAGTATTATTATAATAAATGGTAAATAATCATATTATAAAAATCCAAGTGAATATAAATTGGTTCATTAAAGACATACTGATCATTATATATGTTCTTCGGTAGATCCATATAATTTTAGGACTAATATTATATTTGTTTTAAAAACTCATTTATTTCAATTTTGACACTATTTAGTATTTGGTTTTTGTGAAAGTCAGAAAAACTTGATTACTTCAAAAACGATACATTGAATCAAACCTAATAGGTAATATACACCTATAGAATTCATGTATGTAATAAAATCTTTGAAATTATATTCATTTTAATATTTATAATGCAATTTATTTGATCCATTCATTAATCAGGTAATTACCGCGTCATTATTGTGTCATAAATAAATTTAAATATTTAATGTCTAAATATTATAAATAAAATAACATGATGTAGGAGATATTTTTATCATTTTAATGAATATTTATAGTCTAATTTATCTTAAGTATAACCCTATATTAAAAATGGTTTAGTTATTAAACATTGAATTTATCACTTTTAATTTTTCTTTAAATAAAGTAATAATAAATGTCCTAATCTAATACACATGGACCCAAATGATCATATTTTATTACTAATATTGTTTTAGGTATAATTACACACATCAAAGGGAATTATGATATTTTTTAGCATAATTATAATATCATTTTTACCTTTAATTATCATATTTACATTTAACAGTGGTAAATAAAAGTCAAAAGATACTTTTTACCAAAACTTATTTTCATATTATTGAACCAAATTGTACTTATTTATATCAACCATTTCTATCATATTTTTTAAATTCAATTCATAGAAGTTGTAAAATCAGGTTTTATGCAAATTTTCAAATGCTCCTAGAAGGTGGGTAAAAGACGGTAAAACGTTCAATAAAAATTTATACATATAATTTTATTATAAAATTAATCCAATGAATTACATTGAACATATATAGGTATTATATATCTATTTTGAATTAAAATAAATTTAAATAAAATAAATTATTATTTAAATAAAAAGTGAGTTTTAAACAATAACGTAGTATTATTCACTATTCATAAAATATTGATTGTTTTCAGAAAAATATCAAAAATGAACCCTAAGATAAATTTGATATTCCAAATTCAAAAATTAATCCTATTTTTTCAAATTCAAAACATATAAGTTTCATTAAATAATTTAAAATTAATACCCACTGTCAAAACCAAAAGCGAGTTTTTAAAAAGTTAAAATTATCAAAAGATTGACATGTGTTTATATCAAATTTAAATGTGAAATTACTAATAATGACATAAATTTTATTAAATGATAAAAATATTATCTAATTATACTTCCAAACCATTTAAATTCATTACTTAACACTATAAATTATTTCGATTAAAAAAGTTGTTTTCAATTAAAATTTAATATTTTTCACTATTCATCAAAATATGAAAGTTATCAAAAAAGTACATAAAAATTATCCAAACTAAATTTTTATGTCCCGATTCAAAAGAAGAATTTAATTTCATTAATTTGAATATATAAGTGTCAAATATTTGTTTTAAAAGGGATTCTCCATTAAATAGTCCGTAAAATTGCATATTTTGTAAAATAATTCTTTTATCTAAAAAAGTGAATTTGTCCTCATATTATGTCTTAGAGACACAAAATATGACTGTTAAAATTACATATGTTATATATGAAATTCAAAATGTAGTTAATACTATTCTTAAATTCTTTTTGAATGGCTATTTTGGTTAGTCGTGGTGCGCTCGAACTCGTTGTTGCGTTTAGCACATGTAATTGAATTACTTCGAAGAGATACAATACTATGAAATCCTGGGGTGTTACATTATCCCCTCCTTCAATAAATTGAATCCTCAAAATTTGAAATTGTTCTTCGAAAATAAATGAATAAAAATATAAAAATACAATTGTGGAAAACCCACATCAGAAATTGGGTTAATAAAATTTAGTCTTAATAAGAGGGAAAGCTAAATGAAAAAGTCACTACCAAATTATGACCTCGATTAGTAGAAAATTGGTGGAAATTAGGGTCACATAGTTGGATGGAAAACGTAAATATTTATTGAGAGTGATTGAGTTCATCAGTCACAAACAGGTGTAAAATTGAGGGCCTCGAAGCCATCAATCTATGATGATTTAAAATATAATCAGTTCAATAGAATATAAGGTATTTGGATAACACATTTATGGTTTTATGAGCCCTTACATAAAGTCTAAGAATTATTTATTTAGAGAAATAGAGGAAAAAATATATATATACATGACAATTAGTGTTTCATCTTTCAACTAATTTCTACCACAAACTCATCTTTCACTCCAAAAGATAATAGTGCTAAAAAATATTCTATTTATCATAATCGTATAGTGTTAAAAAAAGAACATATAGTTCATTTGTAATACTATTTTAAAAAAACATCATTATACAAACTAGAACATCACATAGGCCATTGGTAGGTGATTCCCCCATGTCGCCCATTAGTTGTGGGTTCAAGTCTCGTGCCCTTTCCAGACGCGACGAGTTTTCGCCCGACCTATGGGTTGTCCTTTTTATAAAAATACAATAAAAATCTAATGAAATTATTTAACATTAAAAATAGTATCCAATGTAAAAATTAATCTATTCCAACCTTTAGACTTATCGAGAAAACTTTTTTGAAAACTCATAGTCTAAAAATTTATAAGTAAGGTAAACATAATGGTGATCTCTTTTGCTACGTAATAACATGTGAATACCTTCATCATATTCTTTTAAAACCATGTAACCCCCGTAAATATGATAAAAACTCATTTATTACATTAAATCTCCCTTATTCCTTATTGAATACTGTATGTACTCTAAAAATGTTGTAAACTCCAACAATAATGGATTAAAAAAACATTTAATTAGTTTCAAAGTATTCAAGAATATCGAATATAAGTTATCCAAATCAATAAAATATTTTTCCAAAAATCAATATCTCAGTATCAAAGCTATATTAAGATTTATATTTACTTCAACCATATCTTTTCCAAAACATTTAACTTGCTATTGAGTCACATATCCTAAAACCCTATAATCTCAAATTCTCAATGAAATCGTACTACAATACAATCCTTATTTATTTACATAATTCTTATAACCAATACATTATCTATACAAATATGAAATAAAATAATTTGATAATAACAACATAAGAACACTATTCAATCCTCTTCATCTTCAATAGTCTCATAACTTGATTATTATCCAATAGAATCATTTGGGAATACAATGATAACTGGGACATTGATTCTCGTAGTGACCTAACTCCTTGTAGATGAATCATTATACATTTGAAACCTTTTTCTTACCTTTGCAATCACAAACTTGGTTTCCTTTTTATCCAAATTTATAACAAACTCCCATTCGCTTCCTTTATTTACCAAGGTGATTCTTTCCATAGTTATAACATATGGTAAAATCTTTATTTCCTTTATTTCCTTTATCCATCATTATCTCTACCATCCTCTTCTTCTCTAGAATCCCTTCAAATCCAAATGACTAAGAGAATTCTTTACTTATCATATTAAGACATGATAATAATTCTTTATATGAATAGAATACACATGAGACTATTTAACTTCTAAATATAGTCTTAAGGACATGAAAGATATTATCCTTCTTACTCTTTGGATCATGCATATTGAAGGAGCTCTCATTCCTTCTAATATGCACATTTTATAAACGACTACATACACTAGGTTAGATCATATCATAATGTATAATCCAAAAACTATAAAAATTATTATCATTAATTGAATATTGACATGCATCTAGACTCATAATCATAACATTGGTTTCTTTTTTGACTTATTTACTCATAAATCCTTTATATTGGTTTTTAAAGAAAATGATAACTATCCTAAGCATATCCCCTATGAGTGTCGTAACCTTGAGTGTAGAAAGGCCCATTATTGTGTACCAGGATACCCTGGGCCATTCCCAAAACACCTTGTTGGAGTCTTCACTCCTAGGTACATCTCTGCCAGAGCCACCTCAACCTACTCGTATCTAGACTGGGATGTATTTCTTGGAAAAATCACAAAATATCTACATTACCCAAATTTCGAGAAGTTGTTCGATACTAATACTCAAAGTCTATATTAAGGTAATGTCCTCTAATCATATTTATTATAAATCTAGTTTCTATGGTTTTTACTAAACATCCTATGATACAAACTGTAATGCCTAGAAACCAATTACTTAGAGTCAGTGTATTATTTTAATACATTGGCATGATTTAAAATAATTATGTCCTAAAGGACCGACCGGTTTAGCCATCCTAAAAAATATATTAAATACATGAACATTACATTACATTATAAAATGAAAAACATCAAAAATATTGTCTCCATTGACCAAATTCATATCCCTTAGACTATCCCTCCAGGTTAGTCATAATATAATTCTTCGCATCTTGGGAAAAATAAAACATAAAAATGGGTGAGCTCAGATGATCAATTAGGAAAACAATATAGTTTAAACTTTCATAAATAAGCATAAACACTTAGGAAATATATAAAACTAAAAAAAGCCTTCTAAACTTAAACTTCAATGTAATATGAGGAAGATAAATCAAATAATTCCATGTAATTATTCACATGGATATTCCACGAGTCAGATAATCAAATGTAATATCAATAGCTACTTTCATAACGATAGAAAGAATAATGTAAAACATCATAACCATATAGTGAATTCCATGTTCCCATACTACAAATATGATTTTGTCAAGGAATTGTTACAAGGCACTTGTTTGTATCATGAGACCTACCGATGCATCAAGGAGAAATAGTGGGCTCCACCCATCACTTACTAAGTCCAATGCATTCCTTATATGAAAATGTTGAAACATAACATAAAAATTCAAATTAAAACTAGCATACAAAATGTTAATACCTTAACCCTAAACCATAAATGGTATAAAAATAACATATCCACAATCAATCATATCCCAAAACCTTCAATATAGTATGAAAGATTTGTGTCATAATAAATCAACCTCAATCAAGAATAATATCCAGTAAAGGAGGTTCACATAGTTGAAAATGATTAGTAAAACTCATTAAGAGCAATATATCTTTTTGTGAAATCATTTAAATGACACCAATTTATAAAAAAAATCATTTAAAATATAATTATGAATCATAGTGTTCCATAACACTTTGAAATCTTTTAAAGGAATTAACTTTTTAAAAAAATCACGCCCATAAAAATAAATCCTTAAAACTATGTTTGAAAACATGTTTATTAATTAGAAAGGAATAGATGAATAAATATTTAAAACATTTAAAATGATGTTTTAGTTAATGTGTCACTTAAAAATAATCATTTTGAAAATTATTTTTTGAAACGTGGACATGGAAGATAAATATGTCCCAATACATACTTAAATATAAATAATCTCTGATAATAATGAGATTGAGAAATTAACCCTTACATTGTACTTTTCCTTAGTTGATGGTATGTTAAACTCCATTAGAATAGTTATAAAATTGACGTTAAATTATAAAAGAACTTTATAAATAAATATGATATCATATATGATCCTCTAATATTGCTTTGTTAATAATATTTAAGTAGTATCATTAATTCGGGTGTTAACTGATTTGTTTTCCTTTATATGCTTGGTTATGCATGACATTTTATTTATTTATTAGATATATATTATTCATATAAAGAATTAAATTATGTTATTAAAAATTATTTTTAATAATAAAATGAAAATTATTCTTGAATGATTACAATGGGGAATTAATCTCATCGTGTTCGTGGAGATGATAATCCATATGTACACATGAGCAACAATATCATAATATTGGTGTTGAAATTGCGTGTAATTGGATTTTATATCACATATACAGAATAATTAACATGTTATATTTTTTATTTACATTAGTTATACTCATTATTATACCTATCAAACCAATGAAGTGTTTGAATAACAAACTACACTACGACGTGGAGATGGTAAACCATACTTACGCACGTATGGAGAATTTGTAATTTATAGGATGGATAGAATAATGAATATGGTTTTATAATATTTCTAATAACATCATGGTATTATTAAGGTATAGGATTTACTATTTCTGTATGGAAAAAATAAATAAAGATGAAGTGGAAGATGAAAAGAACATGAAATAGGGTGGTGAAATTATTACCTGTTCTTTGTGTTTTTTATGATTTGACCAAAAGGGCTCCCTGGGTTGGATTTCTGATCAATGTAATGAATCTAGGTAGAAGGGAGGGATTTTGGGAGTATATTTATGTATATTTGTTTCAATCCAAAAGGATTTGGAGGTGTGAAAGTAAGAGAAGGTGAAGTAACCTTTTATAAAAGAGGTGAGGGTCACTTTAGGAAAAGATTGAAATATTATTTTATAGTAAAATATTTTGAGGTTTATAATAAATCCAAAATGATTTGTTTTTAAGATAATGTAGGTATGGGTATAAAAACACTAAACAAATAGGTTTTATATTGGTTTAGGTCACCATATTAACCTTATTTTTTAGATTTAACCCTTAGTTAAATCATTTAACTTTTACCATGTATTGTTGTATTATTATAATAAATGGTTAATAAACATACACTAAAAATACAATAAAACCTATAGTGGTTAATTAATGTCATACCAATAATTATAAAAGTTCTTTGGTAGAACCATTTATTTTTAGGACTATTATATAATTTAATAATATAATACCTGTTTTAAAAACTCATTTATTTCAATTTTGACACTATTTAGTATCTGGTTTGTTTGAAAGTCATAAAAACATTATTACTTAGAAAAAAATACATTTAATAAACACCAATTGGTCATATTCTCCAATAAAATTCGTGTATTTCATAAAAAAATTGATATTATATCGAATTTATTATTTATAATTCCATTTATTTGATTCTTTCATTAATAGGGTAATTACTACATCATTATTGTGTCATAAATAAAATTAATTATTTAATGTCTAAAATTTATAAATAAAATACTATGGTGTTTTAAATCGTTTTAGATTTCTAATGAATATTTTTAGTCGAATTTATCCTATGTATAACTTTACATTAAAAATGGTTTACTTATTAAACATTGAATTTAACACATTTGACTTTTCTTTAAATAAAATAATAATAAATGTCCTAATCTAATCCAAGTGGGCCCAAAGGATAATATTTTATTCCTAAGGTTGTTTTTGGTCGAATTACACTTATCCAATAGAATGAAGACATTTTTTTAGGGTAATTATAATATCAATTTTCCTTTAATTACCCTATTTACATTTAACAGTAGTAAATAAAAGTCAAAAGTTACTATTTACCAAAAATTATTTTTTTCCTATTAAACTAAATTTTACATAATGAAGTCAACCGTGTCTCTCATATTTTTGAAATTCAACTCAATGTAGTGTTAAAATCATGATTTATGAAAATTTGTAAATGCTCATAGAAGGCGAGTAAAAACGGTAAAAAGTTCAATAACAATTTATATATCTAATTTTATTATAAAATTACTCCAACGAATTAAATTGAACTTATATAGGTATTATATATCCATTTTTACATATGATAAATTTAAATAAAATAAATAATTATTTTAATAAAAATTTTGTTTTAAACAATAACGTAGTGTTTTCACTACTCATCAAAAATTGAATGTTTTTAGAAAAATACCAAAATTTACCCTAAGCTAATTTTGATATTAAAATTTAAAAAATAAATTCTATTTTAATGAATTCAAAACATATTAATTTTATCAATTAATTTAAACTTAATTCCTGTTGTAAAAAAATTGGGTTATTAATTAGTAAAAACTATTAAAAGATTGACATGTGTTTATGTCAAATTTAAATGTGAAATTACTTATAATGGAATAAATTGTTTTAAATGAAAAAATATAATCTAATTATACTTCCAAACCATTGAAATGCATAATTTAACACTATAAATTATTTCAATTAATGAAGTTCTTTTAAATTAAAATTTATTATTTTTCATTATTCATCAAAATAAGAATGTTATCAGAAAATTACCAAACAATTTATACAAACTACATTTTTATTCCATGATTCAAAAGAAGAATTTAATTTAATTAATTTGAATATATCAAAGTGTCAAATATTTCTTTTAAAAAGGATTCTCAATTAAATAGGCGGTAAAATTGCATTTTTTGAAAAATACTTCTTTTATCTAAAAAATTGAATTTGCCCATATATTATGTCTAAGAAACCCAAAATAAGAATATTAAAATTATATAGGATATATATAGAATTCAAAATTCAGTTAATACAATTCATAAATTCTTTTATGAATGGCTATATTGGTATGTCGTTGTGCACTGGAACTCACTATTGTGTGTAGAACAATTTATTTAATTACATTGAAGAGATAATGTACTATGAAATCTTGGGGTGTTACATTATATACTCCTTCAATTAACTGAATCCTCACTATTTGAAATTTTTCTTTGAAAATAAATGTATAAAAATATAAAAATACATTTTTGGAAAACCAACATCAGAAATTGGGTTTATAAAATTTAGTCTTCATAAGAGGGAAAGAGAAATGAAAAAGTCACCCCCAAATTATGATCTCGATTAGGAGAACATTGGCGGAAAATGGAGACACATAATTGGACAAAAAACATAAATATTTATAGTGATTGATTGATTTCATCAATCACAATCAGGTGTAAAATTGAGGGCCTCGAAGCCGTCAATCTATTATGATTTAAAAAATAATCTGTTTAATAGAACATATGTTTTTAGGATAACCAATTTTTTATTTGAAGATACCATCCCTAAAGTTTAATAGTTAATTTATTTATAGAGTTAGGGGAAAAATATATATACTGGACAAGTAGAGTCTCATATTTCAACTAATTCCAACCACAAACTCATGTTTCACTCCAAAAGATAATAAAACTCAATAAAATTCTATTTATCATAATATTATAGGGTTCTAAAAAAAGAATATATAATTCATCTATCAGACTATTAAAAAAAACTACATTATACAAACCAGGACATCACGTAGGCCAGTGGTAGGTTATGCACCCTAGTCACTCTTGGATTGTGGGTACAAGTCTCGTGCCCTTTCCGGACGCGATGAGTTGTCACCCGACCTTTGGGTTGTCTTTTTTATAAAAATCCAAAAATTATCTTAAGAAATGGTTTAACCTTAAAAATAGCATCCAATGTCAAACATAATCCATTCCAACCGTTATACGTATCCAAAATACTTTTTTGAAAACTCACAGTCCAAAATTTATAAGGAATGTAAACACACTGAAGATCTTTTTTTCCACGTAATAACATGTGAATACCTTCACCATGTATTATTTTAAAACACTGTAACACCATGAATTACCATAAAACTTTATTTACTACTTTCATTCTCCCTTATTCTTTATATAATACTGTATATACTCAAAAATTGTTTGAAAATCCAAAAATAATGGAATAAACAAACAATTAATTAGTTTCAAAGAATCCAAGAATATCAAATTTAAGCTATCCAAATCATTCATATATTTTTTCAAAATCACAACCTCAATATCAGAACCATATAAAGGATTATCAATAATTCAACCATATATTTTCCAAAACGTTTATCTTTCTATTGAGTCACTTTTCATCAAACCATATAATCTCAAATCCTCAAAGAAATAGTACTGCAGTACAATCCTTATTTATTTCTTTAATTGTTATAACTAGTACATCATCAATACAACACTGATATGACACAATTCATTAATAAAATCATAAGGACACTAGTAATTTATCTTCATCTGTTTATGTCCCATAACTTGATTATTGTCCAATAGCATCATTTGGAAATACTCTGATAATTGGGACATTGATTCGCATTGTGACCCAACTCCTTGTAGATGAAGCATTGTACATTTGAAACTGTTTCCATACCCTTGAAATCATGAAATAGGTGTCATTTTTCTCCACAATTATAACAAACTCTCATTACCTTCAATCATTTACCAAGGTGATTCATTCCATAGTAAAAAAATATAGTTAAATCCCTCATTCCCTTCTTCTATTTATCAATCATTCTCTCTACCATCCTCTTCTTATCTGGAATCCCTTCAAAGCAATATGAATAAGGGAATTCATTACTTATCGTATTAACACATGATACTATTTATTTATATGATGATAATACATAGGAGACTATTTCTCATCTAAATTCTGGTTTAAGTCCATGAAAGATATTATCCTTCTTACTCTTCGGATCATGCATATTGCTGGAGTACTCATCCCTTTTACTAGAGCCATTTCTAAACAACTCCATACACTAGGTTAGATCATATCATAATTTATAATCCAAAAACTATTAAAATTATTATCATTAAATGAATATTTACAAACATTTAGTTTCATAAGAATAACATTGGTTTCTTTTCTGACATTTATAAAAAAATCCTTTATAACATTTTTTAATGAAAATGTGAATTATCCCAATCATATCCCCCAGGAGTGTCGTAACCAAGAGTGAAACAAGGCTAATTGTCATATACTTGGGTACCTCGGGTCATTCCAAAAAATCCTTGTCAGAGTTTTAACTCCAAGGTATATTTGTGCCAGAGCAGCCTCAACCTGCTCATATCCAAAGAGGGATGTGTTGCTTGGAAAGCTCACAAAATCTCTACATTTTAAAAAATATAAGAATTTCTTCTATAATAATCCTCAAAGTATATCTTAGGGTAATTTTCTCTAATCATAGTTTCACTAAATATAGTTTCCATGGTTTGTACTAAAATTTCTATGATACACATTGCAACGCCCTGAACCCAGTTACCTAGAGTTGGTGTATTGTTTTAATACATTGGCATGATTACAAGGAATCATGTCCTGAAGGACCAATTAGTTTATCCATCCTAGAAAATAGATTATATAAATGGATGTTAAATTACATTATAAAATGGAAAAAAATAACAACATTGTCTCCACTGACCACATTCATATGCCATTGACTATCCCTCTTTGTCAATCATAATATACTTCTTTGCATCCTAGTAGAATTAAAACAAAGAAATGGGTGGGCTCAGATGATCAGTAATGATAACAATATAGCAGAAACATTCATAAATTTTCATAAACACTTAATGTAATTTATAAAACTAAAACAATATCCTTTTAAATTTAAACTTTAGCACAATATGGAAATGATAAATCAAATAATTCCATTTACTTATTCACATGGATATTCTACTAGCTAGATAATCACATGTAATGTCAATAGCTAATTTCATAATGATAGAATGCATAATGTCGAAAATCATAACCACATAGTCAATGCCTCGTGCCAAGAATACAAATAAGATTTGGTCAAGGCCTTGCTGTAGGAAATTAGTTTATCCCATGAGACCTACTGATGCATCGAGGAGCTATAACAGGTTCCACCCATCACATACTAAGTCAAATTCATTTCTCATATGAAAATATTGAAACAAAACATAAACATTCATATTAAAACTAGAATAAGAAATGTTAATACATTAACCATAAACCATGAATGGTATAAAAATAACACATCCACAGTCAAACATATCACAAAACCATCAATACACTTTGGAAGATTTGTATAATAGTAAATCAACCTCAATAAAGAATAATATCCATTAAAGGATGTTGAAATAGTTGATATGATCAGTAAATATCTTTGAGAGCAATATAACTTTTTTTGAAATCATTTAAATGTAACCCATTTATAAAGGAATTCATTTAAAAAATAGTTTTTTTCACAAGGTGTCCCATACCACTTTGAAACTTTTGAAAGGAATTAACATTTTAAATCACTCATGTCCATAAAAAAAAATCCTTAAAACTGTGATTGAAAACATAGACATTAATGAGAAAGGATTAGAATAATTAATATTTAAAACATTTAAAATGAAGTAATAGTTAATGTTTTCATTAAAAATAATCATTTTGAAAATTATTTTATGAAACAAGGACATGGAAGATATATATGTCCCAATATATACTTACATAAAAACAATCTCAGATAATAATAAGATTGAGAAGTTAACCCTTACATTGTACTTTTCCTTAGTCGATGGTATGTTAACCTCTTGTAAAATAGTTAATTTTTTTTCAATTAAAATATACGATAATTTTATACATAAATATGATATAATATATGATACTCTAATATTTCTTCGTTAATAATATTTAAGAAGTATCATTGTTTCGGGTGTTAACTGATTTTTTTCTTTTATATGCTTGGTTATATAAGCCATATCTGTTATTTATTGGATTTATTTTATTTATATCAAGAATAATATTTAGTTCTTAAACATATTTTTTAATCATAAAAGGAAAATTAATCTTAAATGATTACGATGGGGAATGAGTCTCATCGTGTTCGTAGAGACAGTTATCCATATGTACGTAAGAGCGACAATATCATTATATTGATGGTGAAATAACGTGTCATTGGATTGTTTATCATATATAAAGAATCATTGAAATATTATATTTGTTATTTACATTAGTTATACTCATTTTTATACCCATCCAAATAATGAAGTTTTTGAATAAGAAACTACACCAAGATTTTGAGACGGTAAGCCGTACGTACGCACATATGGTGACTTTGTAATATATAGGATGGATATAATAAATAATATGGTTGTAACATATTTCAAATAAAATCAAGGTATATTTAAGTTACTATTAATATTATTTTGGTATTGAAACAACAAAGAAAGAGTAAATGGAAGTAGAAAAAAACATGAAAGAGGGTGGTGAAATTATTACCTCTTCTTCCGGTGTTTTCTTTCAATTTGATAAAAAGGGCTCATTGGGTTGGCTTTCTAATCATTGTAAGGCCTCCTAGGTCGAAGTAAGGTAATTTGGGAAGAGATTCGGGTATGGTTTGGCCAATCCAAATGGCTTTGGAGGTGTGAAATTAAGAGAAGGTGAAGTACCCTTTTATAAGAGCGGTGATGGTCATTTTAGGAAAGGATTGAAATATTATTTTATAATAAATTTATTTGCGATTTATAATGGCTCCAAAATGATTTATTTCTAAGATAAGGTAGGTATGGGTCTAAAAACACACAAAAATAGGTTTTAGAGAGGTTTAGGTCACCATATCGACCTTATCTTTTAGATTTAACTCTTTGTCAAATAGTTTTACTTTTACCATGTATTGATGTATTATTATAATAAATGTTTAATAAACATACTATAAAAAGCCGAGATAACATCAAGTGGTTTATTAATGACATTCCTATCATTATATAAGTTCTTTGGCAGAACCTTATATTTTTATGATTATTATATAATTTAATAATATATTTTTTTTTAAAATTCATTTATGTCAATTATGACACTATTTAGTATTTTGTTATTGTGGAAGTCATAAAACTTGTTTACTTCAAAAAAGATACATTGAGTTAACCATAATAGGTCATATGCACATATAAAATTCGTGTATGTCATAAAAAATTGGAAATTATATTCATTTAGATATTTATAATACCATTTATTTGATTCATTCATTAATATGGTAATTACTACATCATCATTATGTCATAAATAAATTTAATTATATCATGTATAAAAATTATAAATAAACAACCATGATTTAGGAAGTCTTTTTATATTTCTAATGAATATTTATTGTTGAATTTATCTTTTCTATAACCCTATATTAAAAATAGTTTATTTATTAAACATTGAATTTAACACTTTTAACTATTCTTTATATAAAATTTTAATAAATGTCCTAATGTAATCCAAGTGGAACCAAAGAATCATATTTTATTCTCAAGGTTTTTTTTGGTCTAATTAAAATTAACCAATATAATTATAGCATTTTGAGTGTAATTATAATATCATTTTTACCATTAATTACCCTATTTTACATCTAATAGTGGTAAATAAAAGTCAAAAGTTACTATTTACCAAAAATTAATTGTGTAACACCCCAAGCTTCCACGGTACGTTTCCCTTCGAATAATGCAATAGCGTGTGTTGTAGGCAACCTCGAGCTCTAACACACACCTCAACTAATTAAACTAGCCGTTGTGAATATTAATACCTACTTTTTGAAATTTTATAAATTTTATTTATCAAAATGGACTTCATTTTTGGATTCGGAATATCGAAATTAGCCTATGTTGAATTTTTGGTATTTTTCTGAGAACTTCTAATTTTTTATGCGTAGTGAAAAATACTTAAAAACAACTTTTTTAATCAAAATAATTTATAGTGAAAAATTATACTATATAGTGGTTTTAAAGTATAATTAGAATATATTTTTACCATTTTATCCAATGTTGGTCATTAGAATTAATTTAACATTGAAAATGGACATAAACAATTGCCAATCTTTTGATATAAATTGTTTCTTAAAAACACGCTATTTGTTGTGACAGCGGGAATTAATTATAAAATTAATTAATGCAACTTATATGATTTGAATTTTTTAAAATAGACATCATTTTTGAATTCAGAATATCAATTATAGATTAGGGTGAAATTTTGGCATTGTTCTGAAAAACGTCAATTTTTGATGAATAGTGAAACCACTAAGTGGTAGTTAAATAACTGATTTTTCGTTTAAATGAAATATTACCACTTCTGTGATTTGATTTTCAAAAATCCGACATACATGGTTGTCATTAAGAAGTAAAATGTGGTTGAATGAGATTAAAATAATTTTTGGTGAATAGTAACTTTTAAGTTCTTAATCACGATTAGAGGTAATTAGTGTAGTTTAAGGTAAAAATAATGTTTTAATAATATGAGATGAGCTTGACACATGTCCTACCCTCATTGGATGTGGCATGGCCGACCAAGACAATCCATGGGTCAACTTGGGGACCCCATGGAGCCACTTTAGTTGGAAAATGACATAAATACCTTTTATTTAATGTTAATGTAAAAAATGACACTAACATGAAATGTTTTACTAAAACAATTTTTATATGGGGTTATACAAGTCATAATTTTGACTATAAATAGTCATTGGAAAGCTAAAACGATTTCCTACATCATAGTATTTTTTTTAGAATTTTTAGATATTAAATAAATTAAATTATTTATGACATCAAGATGATGCATCGATGACCTCATTATTTAACGATTTAAATAAAATGAGAAGATAATGCAAAATCCAAGGCTTACACTTGTCCAAAGCCTATTGGATGAAAAGATTTCGAACCCTTATCACCTTATCCACGAATTGTATAAGTGTGGGACCTTTAGAATCCGAAAATCATTGTATAATAAAGTAACATTTCAATCTTTCCAAAAGATCCCCTCCTCTCCTCTTATAAAAGGCCCCCACCTCTACCACCTTATTCACACTTTCATGCCTTTTGGTTCGGCCAACCTCTGACCAAATACTCTCCCAACATCTCTACCTTCATCCTTGAAGCTTTACTTTAGTCAGAAAGCCATCTTAAGGAGTCCTTTTGATCAAATCAAAAGGAAGAACCTGAAGAAGAGGAGGTTAACCTACCCCAACCAAGGAAAAGTACAAGGTAAGGGTTTACTTCACAACCTCTTCATTATCCAAGGTTGTTTATACATAATTATCTACTGGGACCTCGTTATCATCCACATCCATGATTCTTAAAAAGGTCTTTCATAACATTTTTACTATTAAATGGAAAATGGGTTAAAGTCATTTATACCCTTATAAGTTTTTGAAAGGAATTTTACCGTCGTTTTCCAAACAATGTACTTTTTGACCTTTTTGACAAATTTAAGGAAAGAATGTTTTTTTTAACTTATACGGTGGGTGAGGCTATTTTCCGCCATTATAACTTCGTCGAAGCTTCCCTAACAAGATTATAAGAATATCTTCAAAGTAAATGTATTATTTTATAATTAAGGGACTTTTAAATGATTTCAAAAAGGAGAGATATTACTCTCAAATAGCTTTGATTTCATCCATGTCAACATCCTTTGATGGGTTTTAAGTTTAATTGAAATTGATTTATGATACAAAACTTCCATTGAACATTTTGTGAAATATTTGACTGTGGATGTGTTATTTTTATACCATCCATAGTTTATGGAGAAATTGTTGACATTTCGTATGCTAGTTTTAATACAAATATTTATGTTATGTTTAAACCTATTCATATGAGGAATGTATTGGACTTAATATGTGACGGGTGGAGCCCTCTATAGCTCCTCGATGCATCGGTAGGTCTCATGAGACAACTAGACGTGGAATTGGACGAGGCCCTTTCCCAATTTGATTTATGGTTTTGGCCGAGGCCTTAATCATTTTAGATGTCTTGGCCGAGGCTTTGAAAAAATGTTTCAGAATATCTGGCATTATACATTTCCTCATTATGAAAGTTGTTATTGATATTTCACGTGATTATTCGTCTAGTAGAATATCCATGTGTGTAAGTAATGGCATTATTTTATTTTACTTTTGTCATATTATGCTGAAGTTCAAGTTCAATAAGGCTTTTGGTTTAGTTATACATTGCCTTAAATGCTTATGTTTTCTTATGAAAGTTTCCGCTATATTGTTATCCTTACGGAGCATTTGAGCTCACCCCTTTCAATGTTTTATTTTTCCTAGGATGTGAAAAAGTGTATTATGACTGACTTCCAAGAATAGTCAGTGAAGATATGAGTGTGGACTAGGGAGACCATGTTATTGTAGTTTTCATTTTTATGATGTAATGTAATGTTTATGAATGTATCTAGTGTTTCCGAGGCTACTAAACTAATCGGTCTTTCGAGACTTGATCTTTTGTGATCATGTCAATGTTATGAAGTAATGCACCGACTCTGGGTAGCTGGGGTCGGGGCGTTATAGTTGGTATCAGAGGCAGTTTAGTACTAACATTGGAAGAAAGATTTAGATAAACTCTGATTAGAGCAGATATCCCGAAGATAGACTTTGAGGATTAGTATAGAAGAACTTCCTAGAATTTTGGTATTGTAGAGATATTGTGAGTTTTCCGAGAAATACATCCATGTCTGGATATGAGCAGGTAGAGGCGGCTCTGGCACAGATGTACCTAGGGGTAAAACCCGAAAACACCGATTTGAGCTAGACTCGAACGGGAACTGGTGCACGACAACGGGCCTTGCTGCACTCTTGGTTACGACACTCCCGGGGGATATGCTTTGGATAATTCCCATTTTCTTTACAAACCACTATGAAGGGCTACGAGTATATACTTCCTCAAAGAAAACATTTTTATAATTATGGATTATATCCCTAATTAGTTCAATTTATGTTTAATGTTTTACAAGTATGGAATTATGTATTTTGATTCATGAACTAATATAGTTTATGACATTATTTAGAAATGGCGCATAGTGGAAGGAATGGAAACCGTATCAATGCACGCACTCCATGTAGGGATTTCCCTCCTGCTCAAGATAATTATGGTGGAGCTAGTGATACAACTGGTGCTGATCAGCTTCTCACCATACTGGGACAACTCACGCAGGTTATGAATAACAACCTTACTCGTATGGAGCACCCTGATCCGCAACGTGGAGGATCAATGCCAGACCATTTCATGAGGCAACAACCACCAACCTTCAATGGGAGCACAAATCCTATAGTAGCTGAGAAATGGATAAATTCCTTAGAGAAAATATTCCATGCCTTGGGGAGTAGTGAAAGGGAGAATGTTTTCATGGCAGTTTACCGCCTCACTGGAGATGTCGATCAATGGTGGTCACTAATTCAAAACACAAAGGAAGATGATGAATTAAAAAACATGGAATGGAAGGAGTTCAAAGAGCTGTTCTTAGAAAAATACTTTCCTCGAGACCATCGAGCGGATATGGAAAGGCAATTTCTGAGTCTGAGGCAGAAGGAGGTTGAGAATGTCGCAAAGTATGAGGCTAACTTTACAAGGTTAGCAAGGTATGCTACAGATTACATACGTAACCCAATAAGTAAGACTGATCGTTTCTTTGATGGGTTGAAACCATTTCTCCGTCGAGCTTTAGTATCACAACCCTTCTCTTCATACGAAGGTATTGTCTCGTGCGCTATCAAGACGGAAAAGGAATTCTCTAAGTCTTATGACTTTAAATAAAAGCAAGATAAGAAGAGATTCGCTGAAAACTCTGGGAAAGGAAATAAGGAAACAGGGAAGAAGGGTAGAAATGAATTTCCACCCTGTGATAATTGCGGTAGGAAGCACCCTGGTGCCTGTCTAAAAGGAAAAGGAGTATGTTACAAGTGTGGTGAAAAAGGCCACCAAGCTCATGAATGAAAGGGAAAGAAAGCGGCTGTCAACGTGGAATGCTATAATTGTAGAGAGAAGGGACATTATGCAAATGAATGTCCTAAGCGTCAGGGGAACTTACCTCAGAAGAGGCCAAGGGATCAGGGCCAGGATTATGCTATCACTACTGCTGAGGTGGAAGCTCCGAAAGACGTGGTGGCAGGTAATTTAATGGCTTCCTCAAGTTTAGCAAATGCATTATTTGATTCTGGATCATCGCATTGTTTCATATCTTCCCAGTTTGCTAAGAAAATTAGATATTTACAATTTTATTTAACAAGGGAGTTATCGGTCAAAACCCCTAAGGGATGTATTGTTGCAACAAAGTATTGTCGATTAGTTACCATTAGAGAACCTAAATGTTCTTTACCTGCTGATATCATCATCATACCCATGATTGAATTTGATATAATCCTCGGTATGGATTGGATTTCAGAACATGATTCAAAAATTTATTGTAAGAGGAAAGAGGTTACGATTCTTGATGATGATGATAAGGAACACCTTATCTTTAGAGCAGAATCGTCGCCACATAATTCTTATCTAGATCCACCCCCAGTAGCTCAACTAAATTCAATTATTAGGGAGGAAGAGAAGGAAATTACTGAGGGTGAGGAAAGGAATATTCAAATAGAGGATGTACCTATTGTGAGAGAATATGTTGATGTGTTTCCGGAAGATTTACCTGGACATCCTCCAGAACGAGAAGTTGAGTTTTCCGTTGATTTAATTCCTGGATCAAGGCCTATATCGAAGACACCTTATAGAATGGCCACTATGGAATTAGTTTAACTAAAGAAACAACTAGAGGAATTGAGTAATAAGGGATTTATTCACCCTAGTGTTTCTCCTTGGGGAGCCCCTGTTCTTTTTGTTAAGAAGAAAGATGGATCTATGAGGTTGTGCATCGACTATAGGGAGATCAATGCTATAACAATAAAGAAAAAGTATCGCCTACCTCACATTGTTGATTTGTTTGACCAACTGCATGGAGCTCAATAATTTTAAAAGATTGACCTTCGGTCTGGATACGAACAGTTGTGTGTGAAGAAGTAAGACGTTCCAAAGACAGCATTTCGAACAAGGTACGGGCATTACGAGTTTACAGTAATGCCTTTTGGATTGACTAATGCACCCTCTGTTTTCATGGATCTAATGAATAGTGTTTTCAAGGAATATCTTGATGACTTTGTAGTGGTATTTATTGATGATATCTTGGTATACTCCAAAAGCCACGAAGATCATGAAAATCACTTACGAATTATCCTGAAGACTCTTAGAAGACATGTTGAGATCATGCTATCTTGACTTTCAGGGTATGTGGGATCAAAACTTACCACTGGTAGAATTTTCCTATAACAATAGCTTCCATTCAAGCATTAAGATGGCACCTTATGAAGTGTTATACGGAAAGAGATGTTGTACACCAACCTGTTGGGATGACGTTGGTGAAAGAAAACTTGTGGGACAAGAACTGGTGGAAGAAACAATGGAAAAGGTGAAGGTAATCCAAAACCACATGAAATCAGCTCAAAGTAGGCAGAAGAGCTATGCCGATAACAGAAGAAAGGTTTTGGAATTTCAGGTGGGAGATCATGTTTTCCTAAAGGTATCTCCATGGAAGGGAGTTATACGTTTTGGTAAGAATGGTAAGTTGAGTCCCAGGTACATCGGACCTTTCGAAATTCTAGATCGTATTGGGGCTGTAGCTTATCGTTTGGCGATGCCGCCAAATCTCTCCAAAGTTCACGATGTTTTCCACATATCGCTATTGAGAAAATACATGCCCGACCCAACACATGTACTTACCTATGAGTAATTAGAACTGGAACCCGATCTATCTTATTGCGAAGATCCCATCAGAATTCTTGATGTGAGGGAGCAGGTGCTGAGAAACCGGACGACTCGTCTGGTAAAGGTTTTGTGGAGAAATCATAAAATGGAAGAGGCAACATGGGAACCTGAGGAACTTATGATGAAGAACCACCCGAGTCTTTTTATGCAGTAATACCCTAGAAATTGCGAGGACACAATTATTTGAAGGAGGGGAGAATGCAACACCCCAAGCTTCCACGGTACGTTTCATTTCGAATAATTCAATAGCGTGTGTTGTACGCAACCTCGAGCTCTAACACACACCTCAACTAATTAAACTAGCCGTTGTGAATTGTAATACCTAATTTTTGAAATTTTATAAATTTTATTTATCAAAATGGACTTCATTTTTGGATTCAGAATATCGAAATTAGCCTATGTTGAATTTTTGGTATTTTTCTGAGAACTTCTAATTTTTTATGAATAGTAAAAAATACTTAAAAACAAATTTTTTAATAAAAATAATTTATAGTGATAAATTATACTATTTAGTGGTTTTAAAGTATAATTAGAATATATTTTTACCATTTTATCCAATGCTGGTCATTAGAATTAATTTAACATTGAAAATGGACATAAACAATTGCCAATCTTTTGATATAAATTGTTTCTTAAAAACACGCTATTTGTTGTGACAGCGGGAATTAATTATAAAATTAATTAATGCAACTTATATGTTTGGAATTTTGTAAAATAGACATCATTTTTGAATTCGGAATATCAATTATAGCTTAGGGTGAAATTTTGGCATTGTTCTGAAAAACTTCAATTTTTGATGAATAGTGAAACCACTAAGTGGTAGTTAAATAACTGATTTTTCGTTTAAATGAAATATTACCACTTCTGTGATTTGATTTTAAAAAATACAACATACATGGTTGTTATTAAGAAGTAAAATGTGGTTGAATGAGATTAAAATAATTTTTGGTGAATAGTAACTTTTAAGTTCTTAATCGCGATTAGAGGTAATTAGTGTAGTTTAAGGTAAAAATAAAGTTTTAATAATATGAGATGAGCTTGACACATGTCCTACCCTCATTGGATGTGCCATGGACGACCAAGACAATCCATGGGTCAACTTGGGGACCCCATTGAGCCACTTTAGTTGGAAAATGACATAAATACCTTTTATTTAATGTTAATGTAAAAAATGACACAAACATGAAATGTTTTACTAAAACAATTTTTATATGGGGTTATAAAAGTCATACTTTTGACTATAAATAGTCATTGTAAAGATAAAAAGATTTCCTACATCATAGTATTTTTTTATAATTTTTAGACATTAAATAAATTAAATTATTTATGACATCATGATGATGCAGCGATGACCTCATTATTTAACGATTTAAATAAAATGAGAAGATAATGCAAAATCCAAGGCTTAAACTTGTCCAAAGCCTATTGGATGAGGATATTTCGAACCCTTATCACCTTAGCCACGAATTTTATAAGTGTGGGACCTTTAGAATCCGAAAATAATTGTATAATAAAGTAACATTTCAATCTTTCCAAAAGAGCCCCTCCTCTCCTCTTATAAAAGGCCCCCACCTCTACCACCTTATTCACACTTTCAAGCCTTTTGGTTCGGCCAAACTCTGCCCAAATACTCTCCCAACTTCTCTCCCTTCATCCTAGATGCTTTACTTTAGTCAGAAAGCCATCCTAAGGAGACCTTTTGATCAAATCAAAAGGAATAACCCGAAGAAGAGGAGGTTAACCTACCCCAACCAAGGAAAAGTACGAGGTAAGGGTTTACTTCACAACCTCTTCATTATCCAAGGTTGTTTATAAATAATTATCTACTGGGACCTCGTTATCATCCACATCCATGTTTTTTAAAAAGGTCTTTCAAAACATTTTTACTATTAAATGGAAAATGCGTTAAAGTCATTTATACCCTTATATGTTTTTGAAAGGAATCTTACCGTCGTTTTCCAAACAATGTACTTTTTGACCTTTTTGAAAAATTTAAGGTAAGAATGTTTTTTTAACTTATACGGCGGGTGCGGCTATTTTCCGCCATTATAACTTCGTCGAAGCTTCCCTAACAAGATTATAAGAATATCTTCAAAGTAAATGTATTATTTTATAATTATGGGACTTTTAAATGATTTCAAAAACGAGAGATATTACTCTCAAATAGATTTTATTTCATCCATGTCAACATCCTTTGATGGGTTTTAAGTTTAATTGAAATTGATTTATGATACAAAACTTCCATTGAACATTTTGTGAAATATTTGACTGTGGATGTGTTATTTTTATACCATCCATAGTTATTGGAGAAATTGTTGATATTTCGTATGCTAGTTTTAATACGAATATTTATGTTATGTTTAAACCTATTCATATGAGGAATGTATTGGACTTAATATGTGACGGGTGGAGCCCGCTATAGCTCCTCGATGCATCGGTAGGTCTCATGAGACAACTAGACGTGGAATTGGCCGAGGCCCTTCCCCAATTTGATTAATGGTTTTGGCCGAGGCCTTAATCATTTTAGATGTCTTGGCCGAGGCCTTGACAAAATGTTTCAGAATGTCTGGCATTATACATTTCCTCATTATGAAAGTGGTTATTGATATTTCACGTGATTATTCGTCTAGTAGAATATCCATGTGAGTAAGTAATGGATTTATTTTATTTTACTTTTTCCATATTATTCTGAAGTTCAAGTTCAATAAGGATTTTGTTTTAGTTATACATTTCCTTAAATGATTATGTTTTCTTATGAAAGTTTCCTCTATATTGTTATCCTTACGGAGCATTTGAGCTCACCCCTTTAAATGTTTTATTTTTCCCAGGATGTGAAGAAGTGTATTATGACTGACTTGCAAGAATAGTCAGTGAAGATATGAGTGTGGACTAGGGAGACCATGTTATTGTAGTTTTCATTTTTATGATGTAATGTAATGTTTATGAATGTATCTTTTGTTTCCGAGGCTACTAAACTAATCGGTCTTTCGAGACTTGATCTTTTGTGATCATGCCAATGTTATGAAGTAATGCACCGACTCTGGGTAGATGGGGTCGGGGCGTTACAATTTGTGTCCTATTGAGTCAAATTTTACATAATTATTTCCACTATGTCTCTCATATTTTTGAAATTCAACTCACAGTAGTTGTAAAATTAGGTTTTATGAAATTGTGCAAATGCTCCTAGAAGGTTGGTAAAAGAGGGTAAAAAGTTCCATAAAAATTTATACATCTTATTTAATTATAAAATGACCCCATTGAATTACATTAAACATATATAGGTATTATATATCTATTTTGACTTAAAATAAATTTAAATAAATAAATAATTATTTTAATAAAAAGTCTGTTTTAAACAATAACATAGTGTTTTTAACTACTCATCAAAAATTGAATGTTTTCCGAAAAATACTAAAACTTCACCCCAAGATAATTTTGATATTACCAATTCAAAAATGAATTATATTTTAACAAATTTTAAAAAATATATATGTTTTATTAAATAATTTAAAATTAATTCTCCTTCTCAAAACCAAAAATAGGATTTTTAAAAAGTAAAAACTATCAAAAGATTGACTTGTTTTCATCTCAAATTTAAATGTGAAATTACTTATAATAACATAAGTTGTTTTAAATGATAAAAATATAATCTAATTATACTTCCAAACCATTGAAATGCATATTTATCACTATAAATGTTTTCTATTAAAAAAGTTGTTTTCAATTACAATTTAGTATTTTTCACTATTCATCAAAATGTGAAAGTTATCAGAAAATACCAAAAATTTATCCAAACTGAATTTTTTATATCTAAATTCAAAATAAGAATTTAATTTCATTAATTTGAATATATAAAAGTGTCAAATATTTTTTTTAAACGATTCTCTATTAAATAGGCGGTAACATTGCATTTTTTGAAAAATACATCTTTTATCTGAAAAATTTATTTTATCCTTATATTATGTCTGAGAAACACAAAATATAAATCTTAAAATTATATAGGATATATATAAAATTCAAAATGTAGTTAATACTATTCATAATTGATTTTTTAATGGCTATTTTGGTAAGTAATGGTGCGCTCGAACTCGTTGTCGCGTGTAGCGCATGTTATTGAATTACATTGATGATATAACATTCAATGAAATATTGGGGTGTTACATCCTGAGATTCTTTTATTAATGTGTGTCTTCTGGATTTTAATTTCCATTGATTTGGAAAATTAATCTTCGAAGAAAAAGACAAATACTGAAGTGGCGGAGGGTCCGGGAAATGTTTGTTTAGCCCGTTCCCTCCGCGTTATCATTATAACAAGAAGGAGTAATTAATTCAACATAGATAAAATATATTACTTCCATGTTTCAACAATAATTTCAATCATGAGGGAAAGAAAAAATTCAACATAGATAAACTATATTACTTCCATGTTTTAACATTAATTTCAAGAATAAGGGAAATAAACAATTGACATGAATTTTAACAAAACCCTACATCTTGTTTTGTTGGAAGGAGTTGCAGAAGTGGAAGGAGTGTCCAGGTCTGAAGGTGCTCATCGATGTTAGCTGTCACCCACCGTTTCCACCAAATACCATCTCTTGATGTCTCATTCTAGGTTGGTGGAAGACAACGTGGAACTTCGTCAAAGGTTCCTCTCTTGAGTGCCAAAAGCTCATGACTAAGCATCATTTAAATGGAATAGAGAATCATCCCATGTTGAATTTCAATAATGAAATTAATTTATGATCGGCATTTAATGTTTCATTAAAACATCGAATAGCTTGGTTATGCAACCCATGGATAACAGCATTAAACATCTTCCATTATGTATGACCGACCAACTCTACAGTCCCGCCATGTCACTCAACAGTTATAAATAGAAATAAACAACTAAAGGCATTATTTTATTATTATTTATTTATAAAATAAAAAAATTAACTTTTCATCCGACCCTTGATCGTTAAATTTCTACTTTTCCTTAGAGAATTCTGGCACTATGAATTCAACGACGCCCTTAAAATTTTAATTTGAGCTCCGACTAAAAAGATAAAAATCACTGCCTACACGTTTACTGATTGTACATCTAAAAATGTTCCAAAATTATTAACAGTCACCCTCGTCCTGCTTCAGTCAAGGTCTCATGAGCTCAATAGTAATCTTAGGTTTTTAATCCAAGTTACCTTTGAGGTGTTATATAATTTAAAAATAAAATAATTCTTACTAAATTATTTTATTTACAGAAAAAATTAACATTCACTCTCGGCCCGCTCAAGCCAGTGTTAGGATCATCCTAATGAAATTATAACCTCAACAGTTAAACCATTGTCTCTGATTTTTAATATTAGTATTTCTTCACGAGTTATTATAATGTGAAAAATAAAATATTAACATTTAATTATTTTATTTATGGTTATGTCATTTTCCGGTTTTTTCACCGGATGCCTCCACCGAAAAAATTTAAGTCCTGCCTAGGGTAAACCCACCATCCTGAATGTAATGGTGCTCTAAAATTTCTGATATGGGAAAAAATTTAATAGTTATTCCACTTTTTTAGGAAAACCACTCACACACGCTATGTAAAGCTTAAAATTTCTCAACAGAACATTCTGGGGACTCCTGGCATCAGAATCTCATGCTGTAAATTTTTACAGTCTCATATTAATTCCATATAATTATAAAAATTATACGGAATTAAAAGGATATTACATTCTCCCCACCTTAGAGCTTCACTTCCCTGAAAGCCAAAACATAGGGAAATCCAACAAATGTGTGTATTGAGCATGAATCTGAGCCTCTTCCTCTCATGTTCCCTCCTAGAGGTCCTCGTACTACAACTGAACTTGCACCGGAGGGACCTACTGTCCACCAAGGACTCACTCTTGTTGACCCTTTATCTACACATAGTAATCCATAAATGTTTCCCCACCATTAATGTCCAAATCGCCCTAGTCGATAAAATGCAATGGATCATGAATGAATCTACTCAACTGCGACACATGGAAGACGTTATGCACCCATTCCATCTGTGGGGGAAGAGAAAGGAGGTAATCCTCCTCGCCAACTCTACTAATGTAAAGACCCGTAAAATTCAAGGAATTTTTTTTCTTAATTTTCTTTGGAATTTTATAAGAGTTCAGTTCTTGACGGCACCTGATTCTGAGGCCCAGTGTGCCTGGAATCATTTTCCGAAGTTTGGCTCGGGTAAGTTCCGTGAACGAATGAGCATGTTTTTCTAACTTTTGAACTGGTGCTCGGAATTGAATTCTGAGGGCACCGATGGAATCGCAACGCCGGTATTTGCTTTGAAACACCTTTTCCGGAGTTGTGTTTTCTCGGGTGTGGTTTTTAATTTTTGGGGTTAAGTTAAGAAAATAAAATAAAGTGATGTGACAACTTTATTTTATTTCTCTTAAAGCCACTTAATAGCCACTTAATCTAAGTTGAAGTGGATAGGGTGGAACCGAAAATATCCTAACCTCTTGGTAGGATATTTTTGAGGTGGGGCCCACACGAGCCCCACCGTTTCTTTACCCCTAAGTAACACACCCGTGAAAACTCATCTTTAATGAAAGTCAACTGGTGCATTTTCTAATCTCTTAACGCTCCTATTAATTGGACAATTATGACGTTACCATTAATTCACCGAATTAATGGTTAGTTTCTTAACTTTTTTTTAAAATTGTTGGCATGTAAATGAAATAAGACCAACACATTTCTTTCACGAGGATTACTCATTGAGAGGATTTGGAGATGACTCTAAGGCTTGAGGTCTTCGTCCTCCTTTGCGAAGAACGCGAAGAACGCGAAGAATGCCGAACCCTCAGAGATCGACGACGTGGTACCGTGTTCCGCGACACCAGAGATTCTCCTTCCACGACGCTTCTTCTGCGACGGTTCTTCCCCGCAATAATCTCCCATCATCAACTGCTTGAGGTAAGAGATTACGGCTCTCTAATTCTTTCTGGATTTTATCCTCAACATGGGTTTAAAAGTTCAATTAAATATTTGAGTTTTCGTTAACCCTTGAAGATCGCCGGCACGACGCCGTGTACCGCGACGACGCGACACCCCCTTCCGTGACGCGACGATCCTCTTCTTCCGCGATGGTCAATTCCGTGAAGAACTCACGTCCGACAACAACGACGAGGTAGGGGTTGATTAATTTAAATCTTTGTGATTTATACCCATGGCATTGATTATTAAAAATTGTTGGGAGACTTTTAAAATAGCTAACGCAGTTGGTGCAGACTAACGAACAAGTCTGAACCACCTCCCCTTTCGTTCTTGGTGTGCGAAATGGCGGACGTCGACAAAATCAATTGCACGGGTGATGTAAGGTCATCGCAGTGAAGGAAAGTCCCCGGGAGGGCTTTTGGAAAAGACGACAAGGAATTCCGACCACTGGAACTCGTCTGGTGGTCCGCGGAGTGAACTGCCGGCACGGCCGCGGCGCCCGGCGCGCCGCCATGGAGAACCGCCCCGGCTGAAGCCGCGATGGTAGAATCGCGATCCCACGACCGCACGGGACCGGAGGAGCACGAGATGTGGCTGCCCGACCGCGTCCGCTGGCAAGGGCGGCCCCACACAGGGCCACGGTTCTCTCACGCGAGGGCAGCACGCCCCCCGCTCCGCTCGGCTGTAACCGGCCGAGCCGACCCGCCGGTTCGGGCCGACCCGGGGGGGGGGGGGGGTTGGGCCGGGTCGGTCCGGGCCCAGACCCCCGTTTTCGGACCATTTCGGTCTTTTGCTCATAACATGAGCTGCGGGCCTCCGATCGACGCACTGTCAGTGGCTATGTGATCCTTGGATCGAGGCGGTCGTTTCGGTATATTGAACTCAAGGTTTTGGAATACTTTGTGTTTGGCCAGGTTGGTTCGTACACGAAACCAATAGGGCCCCCGGAGCGGAAATTCTCATATATTGAGCTACGAACATCCGATTGACGTGCCATCGACTTTGTTGGATTCCTCTAAGTGAGACAGATCTTTTGGCTCACTCCGCCTATGGTTTGGACGCAGGTGGAGTATAGTCGGTTGGTTTTTCCTTAAAAACCAACAGGGCCCCTGGAATGAAAAAGCCAATAACTCTCAGACCGGGCATCTGATTGACGCGCCGTCTGCGACGTTGGGTTCCTGTTGACGATATGGAACTTTTGTATACATCAACTCTGGACTATGTGTCAGTTGATGTATCATCCCCTCGGCTCGTGGATCGGACCCTCCCGAGCGAGCTTTCTGTGTGCGAGAACCTAGAGCTGGCTGCGACAGCGACGAAGACGACGACTTTACAGAGATCCTCAGTGGATTCGACGAAGACGACTTCAGCACTCAGCGATCCTACATGGATCAGTGCTACAGATCCTGTGTGGATCCAATCCTGTGTGGGTCAGCGCTCAGCAGTCTTGTGTGGGCCAGCGCCTATGGATCTTGTGTGGGTCCGATCATGTGTGGGTCTTTTCGGGGGTTAGTTACCTATCGATCCTTTGTGGGTCATTGCTGGGGTGAGTTACCTATCGATCCTTTGTGGGTTAGATCCTTTGTGGGTCATTGAGGGGTTTAGTACCTATCGATCCTTTGTGGGTCCGACGGCTTAGATGATTCAGTGGAAATATCTGATCATCTCTATCGTCATACAAAGAAGTATACATGTGTGGGCTGAATCCTATTTTTCTTTCCTATGTGGATTGTGTTGAGCTATCCTATGTGGATTTACATTTTTATTTCTTATGTGGATTGTGTTGAGCTATCCTATGTGGATTATGTTTTTCTTTCTTGTGTGGACTGGGTTGTACTTGGGCTCGGATGTTGGAGCCGAACAAGAATTGATGGCTCGGGTATATGAATGGGAATATACCTAAGCAGTGTCAGATGTTACTTAGTGATTGTATCTTTCCTTTGTGGATTATCCTTTGTGGATTCGGGGAGACCTTCGGGGGTCTCGGGGTCCCTACTAAGTAGCTTATACTCTCCCCTTCATGGGATATGCTCGCACTATGTTGTGTTGGTTGCAAATGAAAGACATCGCTGATCGTGGTGGAGGCTTGTTGAGCAGGATGGTGCCTGGAGGTGGACGACTGGGCGAGACGTACTTGGAGTGGACGGATGGACCCGAGGAGCTGTGGAGGCTATCCATAGCCACCCTTTAGGTGGGACTTCCAGTGGACGACTCAACGTAGCGGCTTTACTTTTTAGTTGCTGTTTTCCCTTCCAGTTGTACTTTACTTTCAGTTTGGGTTTGTATACTGGCCCACTTACATTTCTGCACGTACCGTTGTACTCAGTTTTTACTTAGTGTTTACTTCTACTACTTGCTTGCTCTGTGGTGTTTGTTTACTTTACAAAGGCAATGCCTTCTCTTTTTACCGGGATTTACGCCTTGTTGCTAGTCACCATCCCCCGGCCTATGGAAGGTGAGCTTGGGGTAGTCACGGCACGGGCCCTGAGGACGGGTCGTGACAAATTGCTATCAGAGGAGTTCGGTTCTACCGCAGAAATTGGGACTCTGACCTTTTTCAATGTGAAGCAATAGTGTTAAGAATATTGGGTGTTGTTATCAGTCTAGGGAGTCTAGTGTCGGTGCGGCGGCTGACGTATCCGTACACCAAGACCCTGACTTATGATTTCCGACTTAATGCACGAAAACATTGATTGCATGTGTGTTTCATGTTTTCTTTGTGATTAATTTGTGTCAGCTCACCAGGTATACTGTTCTGACCATGGCACACCTGTTTCCTTTTCAGGATGGCCCCACGAAGGCATCCGGCTAGTGTTCCGAGAGTTGTGCACGACGACAGCCCACCGAGCGACGAGGCCTCGGTACAGGGCCCTTTGACAGCTGAGGCACCGACGATACCTCTACCTGCCGAGCCACCGATGCTTCCCACCCCAGCCGCTGATGATTCACGTCGCCTTAGTGCACTGCATGAGTTCCAGCACCAGCGACCGCCCAGGTTCTGTGGGGAGATAGACCCCCAGGCAGCCGAGGACTAGATGGAGGCAGTGGTACAAGTTTTCCGGTTAGTGAGGACACCAGCAGACCTCATGGTGATCCTCACAACGACCCTACTGCACGCGGCAACGGGCCGATGGTGGAGTTTGATGCTCCAGGTGCACGATGAGGCATCTCTTCTCTAGATAGACTTTGAGATCCTCTTCCGCTCAAAGTTTATCCCAGCCACCCTCCGTGTAGTGTGCATCCAGGAGCTTCTTCAACTGCGGCAGGGCATCTCCACAGTCGCCCAGTACTCGATGAGATTTACTGATCTCTCGCGCTACTCAACAGACATGGTACGAGACCCATTCTTTCGGGCCTGAACCTTTGAGTAGGGATTTAGACACGAGATCAGGGCATCGCTGATCTCCCTCAGCATTCCGACTTAGTCAAGAGTACTGGAGCAAGCCCTTTTGATCGAGATATTTCTTGCTGAGCCTTCTTCAGCAGCAAGACCTACCGCGGGGCGGCACGTAGCAGAGTCATCTACAGCAGGCAGTCGACGGATGACTCATGGGTCCAGGCAGACCATACCCTCACACAGACGACCTCAGGACATTGGCTCAGTAGTGCGGGGCACACAGCGCGGAGCCAGTCTTTTGAGAGGCAGTCAGTGCTACACATGTGGCAGGTAGGGCCACATGGCTCATGACTGCCCGACCCACCATGCTGGGGAGCAGTAGACGGTTGAGGGGCCACCCAGGCATAGGCAGAGGGTTGACTATGGCGGTCCGTAGGGAGTAGGCAGACGAGGCAGAGGAGCTGGTCGAGAATCAGGTGGTGGGAGATGCTTTGAGGCTCTACCACCACCACCACCAGGAGGTCCACCCCGACCATAGGGAGCTGGCGGGCAGAGATAGGCACATCTCCAGGAAGCGGAGGCCTATGACCACTGCATGCCCGAGATGATTCAAGGTACTATCTATGTCTATTACAACCTTGCTGCAGTTCTTATAGACACAAGAGCGAGTCCCTCTTTCATAACTGCTGCCCTTGTTCGGAGCTCAGAGATTCCGACAGAGCCGTTGGCTCGATCCTTACGGATAGAGACTTCTACAGGAGCAGACTTGATGATTACGCACTGGTGCCGGCAGTGTGAGCTTACTCTAGGAGGCGAGAGCTTAGGCTGGGATATTCTTGTAGCAGCGCCGAGGCCTTACGACGTCATCTTGGGCATGGATTGGTTATCTACAGTCCATGTACAGATTGACTATATTAGGCGCAAGGTGCGATGTGTACACACCGACAGTAGCAGGTTCACCTTCACCGGCGAGAAGGGAGCCTTCACAGAATAGGATGGACTCTCACAGAGGAGAGGACAACCCATCACTAATCAGTTGGCTAGCCTCATCCTAGGAGCAGTTGACATGCAGAGTCCTAGTTTTCTTGGAGTGGTTGATCATATGCGGATGTCTTTCCCGACGACGTTCTAGGACTACCTCCTCACAGAGAGGTATAATTTTATATTGATATGTACCTCGGGATAGCCCCAATATCCACTCCAGCATATCAGATGGCTCCCGCCGAGCTTCGAGAGCTAGGGGTACAGTTGGAGGACTTGCAGGGCAAGGGATTCATCCGACCCAGTGTTTCACCATGGGCTTCCCCGATATTGTTCGCCAAGAAGGCGGACGGGAGCTTGCGACTTTGTGTCGACTATCGTCACCTGAACCAGGTGACAGTGAGGAACAAGTATCCGCTACTGAGGATTGATTACCTCTTCGATCAGCTCAAAAGAGCACGGTGGTTCTCGAAGATATACCTCAGGTTAGGCTATCATCAGATCAGAGTTCGGGACGAGGACGTGTAGAAGACGACCTCTAGATGTCGGTATGGCCACTATGAGTTCTTGGTTATGCCATTCGGCGTTACCATTGCTCCAGCGGTGTTCATGGGCCTCATGAACAAAATATTTCAGCCATACATTGATCGATTTTTTGTGGTCTTCATCTACAACATTTTGATATACTCGATGACTGAGGAGGAGCACGCCTACCACTTGCGAGTTGTACTGGACACACTACGATAACACCAACATTATGGAAAGCTCTCGAAGTGTTAGTTCTGGATACGTGAGGTCCATTTCTTGGGACACGTCATCTCTGAGGCAAGAGTTGCAGTGGATCCTGTGAAGATCGAGGCAGTGCTAGCTTGGGAGCCACCCAAGAGCGTGACGGAGGTGCAGAGTTTCTTGGGACAAGCTGGATACTATCAGAGATTTGTGCTAGACTTCTCTAGAGTTGAAAAACCACTCTCAGTTCTTACGAAGAAGGGGAAACCCTTTGTGTGGTTAGACAGATGTCAGCAGAGATTCCAGGAGCTGAGTTAGAGATTGACCAGCGCACCTATCTTGATGTTTCCTGAGGAGGGAGTTGGGTACGTAGTCTACTGTGATGCATCAGGGACCGAACTCGGATGTGTCCTGATGCAGGAGCGGGCGGTGATCGCCTATGGATCATGTCAGTTGAGGTCGCATGAGCATAACTACGCTACCCATGACATGGAGTTAGAAGCAGTGGTCTTCGCTCTGAAGACATGGAGACACTATCTGATGGGCGAGCGCTTTACAGTCTTTTCTGACCATCATAGTCTCAGGTACATCTTTTATCAGAAGGACCTTAACCTGAGACAGTGGTGATGGCTCGAGTTCCTCCAGGACAATGACTTTGAGATAGTCTATACTCCTGGTAAGGGGAACGTGGTAGCCGATGCTCTCAGCAGGAGGACGAGCATTCAGCTACTTGAGGAGGCGACAGAGCAGCTAGCCGCCTTGCAGATATCCTTCGTGGATAGAGATGGAGCATCCTTCCTTCAGTCTCTCATAGTCTCTCCTCCACTAGTACAGCGGGTCAGAGATGCACAACGTGGGGACGCTGACTGTGAGATGCGACGTGCACAGATATCCTCAGGTCAGGCACCTGATGGTTTCTCCCCTGGAGCAGAGCACGACGTCCTTTTTAGAGGATGTACCTTGGTGCCAGTTGCTTTACGGGAGGAGGTGCTGAGAGAGTTTCACATTTCTCTTTTGGTGGTACATCCCTGAGTGGCGAATATGTACCAGGATCTCAGACAACAACACTGGTGACTGGGCATAAAGAAGGTTGTGGCAGAGTTTGTTTCTCGATGCCTCACCTGCAAGCAGGTGAAGGTGGAGCACCTGGTACCAGCAGGCATGGTATAGCCCTTGGAGGTCCCGGAGTGGAAGTGAGACGGGATATCTATGGACTTCGTTACTTGACTTCCACGCACTTCCAGAGGTCACGACTCCATTTGGGTGATTTTCGACCGACTCACCATGTCGGATCACTTCTTACCCATCAGAGAGAAGGGATCAGTGGAGAGCTTGGGACGTCTCTACGTTCAGGAGATTGTACGACTTCACGGTGCGCCATCATCTATAGTCTCCGATCGAGATGCTCGCTTTACTTCCCGGCTTTGGGAGGGGTTGCAGGAGGCATTCGGGATGTAGCTACGTCTGAGCACTGCGTTTCACCCTTAGATGGATGGTCAAACGGAGAGGACCATTCAGACTATCGAGGTCATGCTCCGCGCATGTGTTCTCGACTTTGGTCTCATCTGGGAGAACCACCTACCTTTGGTGGAGTATTCATACAACAACAGCTACCACTCCACCATCAGGATGGAACCATACGAGGCGTTGTACGACCGACCTTGCAGATCTCCTTTGTGCTGGACAGACCCTGGGGAGTTAGCACTTGTGGGACCAGAGATGGTCCGGGCCATGACAGAGAAGGTCCTGGTCATTCAGGAGCGGATGAGGACAGCTCAGAGCCGGATTAAGTCTTATGCTGACAGGAGGCGGAGGCCCCTAGAGTTCGAGGATGGAAACCACGTCTTCTTGCGTGTCTCACCTCGACGTGGATTATGGAGATTTGGCCGAGATGGAAAGTGGTCTCCACGCTTCATCAGACCATTCAGGGTCCTCAACAGGATTGGCGAGGTGGCTTATCGCCTGGCTCTACCACCTCAGTTGCACCGGGTGCACAACGTCTTCCACGTATCTCAGCTGAGGAGATACTTGCACGACCCAACGCATATTATTGACCATCGGGAACTGGACGTTGATGATGGGGAGACTTTTACGGAGGTCCCGGTGGAGATCGAGGATTGACAGGAGGGGTTCCTACATGGACGGTCGATTCCTCTAGTGCGCATCAGATTGCCGCACGGGAACCTCTAGGAGAGCGCTTGGGAGCGGGAGGCTCATATGTGTGCTCAGTACCCGCATTTGTTTCCCTAGTTTATGATGTATCTTTACAGGGACCTAAATCCCTGAGGTAGGAGTGATGTAAAGACCCGTAAAAATCAAGGAATTTTTTTTTCTTAATTTTCTTTTGAATTTCACAAGAGTGCAGTTTCTAACGGTACCTAATTCTGAGGCCCGGTGTGGCCGGAATCATTTTCCGAAGTTTGGCTCAGGTACGTTTAGTGAACGAATGAGCGGGTTTTTCTAACTTTTGAACCGGTGCTCGGAATCGAATTCAGGGGACAACGATGGAATCGCAACACCAGTATTTTCTTAGAAACGCCTTTTCCGGAGTTGCGTTTTCACGGGTGTGGTTTTTAAATTTGGGGGTTAAGTTAAGAAAATAAAATAAAGTGATGCGGCAACATTATTTTATTTCTCTTAAAGCCACTTAAAATCCACTTAAGCTAAGTTGAAGAGGATAGAGTGGAACCCAAAATATCCTACCCTCTTGGTAGGATATTTGTGAGGTGGGGCCCGTACGAGCCCCACCGTTTCTTTACCCCTAAGTAACGCACCTGCGAAAACTCCTCTTTAATGAAAGTCAACTGGTGCATTTTCTAATCTCTTAATGCTCCTATTAATTAGATAGTTAAGATGTTACCATTAATTCACCGAATTAATGGTTCGTTTCTTAACTTTTTTTTCAAATTGTTGGCATGTAAATGAAATAAGACCAATGCATGTCTTTCTTGAGGATTTCTCATTGAGAGGATTTGGAGAAGACTCTAAGGCTTGAGGTTTTCATCCTCCTTTGTGAAGAATGCGAAGAATGCGAAGAACGTGAAGAACGCGAAGAACTGCGAACCCTCAGAGATTGACGACGTGACGCCGTGTTCCGCAACACAGACGATTCTCCTTCCACGACGCTTCTTCCGCGACGTTTCTTCCCCGCAACAATCTCCGATAATAAACTGTTTGAGGTAGGAGATTACGGTTCTCTAATTATTTATGGCTTTTATCCTCAACATGGTTTTAAATGTGCAATTAAATCTGTGTGTTTTCTTTAACCCTCGGAGATTGCCAACTCGACGCCATGTACCGCGACGACGCGACGCCCCCTTCCGTGACGCGACGATCCTCTTGTTCTGCGACAGTCATTTCTACGAAGAACTCACGTCCGAAGACAACGACGAGGTAGGGGTTTATTCATTTAAATATTTGTGATTTATACCCACGGTGTTGATTATTAAAAATTGTAGGCAGACGTTTAAAACCGCAAACATGGTGGGTGCAGACTAACGAAAAAGTCCAAACCCACCGCCCCTTTCGTTCTTGGTGTGTGAAATGGCGGACATCGACAAAATCAACCGCACGGGCGATGTAAGGTCCTCGCAGTGAAGGATGGACCTTGGGAGGGCTTTTGGCGAAGACAGAATGGAATTCTGACCAACAGAATTCGTCCGGTAGTCCGTGGAGCAAACAGCCGGTGCGCCACACCGGCACTGCGACGCCGACGATGGAAGGCGGCAGCGCCCGGCGTGCCGCCATGGAGAACCGCCGCAGCTAAAGCCGCGACGGCATTAGTGCGGTACCAGAACCCCATGGGACCGAAGGAGCACGAGACGCGGAATCCCGACAGCGTCCGCTGGCAATGGCGGCCCCACACGAGGCCGCGGTTCTCTCACGCGGGGGAAACACGCCCCCTGCTCCGCCCGACCGTAACCAGCTGAGCAGACCCACCGGTTCGTGTCGGGTCACACCCAGGCCGTTCCGGGCCATGCCAGCCGGGTCGGACCCGGACCCGGGTCGGGTCGACCGGGTTCGGGCCGCCCCAGGGGGGGTTGGGCCTGGTCGGTCCCGGCCCAGACCCCCCGTTTTCGGACCTTTTCGGTCTTTTTCTCATAACGTGAGCTACAGGCCTCCGATCGATGCACCGTCAGTGGAGTTGCGATCCTTATATCGAGGCGGTCGTTTCGGTATATCGCACTCAAGGTTTTGGAATACTTTGGGTTTGGCCGAGTTGGTTCGTACACGAATCCAACCCGGCCCCTGGAGTGGAAACGCTCATATCTTGAGCTATAGACGTTCGATTGACGTGCCGTCGACTTTGTTGGATTCCTCTAAGTGAGAAGATCTTTTGGATCACTCCTCCAGAGGTTTGGACGCATGTGGAGTAAGGTCAGGTTGGTTTTTCCTTAAAAACCAACCGGGCCCCTAGAACGAAAAAGCCAATAACTCTCAGACTAGGCGTCCGATTGAAGCGCCATCTGCGATGTTGGGTTCCTATTGACGATACGGAACTTTTGGATACATCAACTCTGGAGTATATGTCAGTTGATGTATCAGCCCCTCGGCTCATGTAGCGGACCCTCCCGAGCGAGCTTGCTGTGTGCGGGAACCCTAGAGCTGGCTGCGACTGCGACGACGACGACGACTGTATAGAGATCCTCAGTGGATTCAACGGCGAAGACTTCAGCACTCAGCGATCCTACATGGATCAGTGCTACAGATCCTATGTGGGTCCGATCCTGTGTGGGTCAGCGCTCAGCGGTCCTGTGTGGGCCAGCCCCTACAGATCCTGTGTGGGTCCGATCCTGTGTGGGTCTTTGCGGGGGTTAGTTACCTTTCGATCTGTTGTGGTTCAGATCCTTTGTGGGTCATTGCGGGGGTTAGTTACCTATCTATCCTTTGTGGGTCAGATCCTTTGTGGGTCATTGTGGGGGTTAATACCTATCGATCCTTTGTGGGTCTGACGACTTAGATGATTCAGTGGCAATATCTGATCATCTCTATCGTCATACAAAGAAGTAAACCTGTGTGAGATGAATCCTATTTTGATTTCCTATGTGAATTGTGTAGAGCTATCCTGTGTGGATTTACATTTTGCTTTCCTATGTTGATTGTGTTGTGCTATCCTGTGTGGATTACGTTTTTCTTTCCGGAGTGGACTGGGTTGTACTTGGGCTCGGATGTTGGAGCTGAACAAGAATTGATGGCTTAGGTATATGAATGGGCATACACCTAAGCAGTGTCGGATGTTACTTCGTGATTGTATCTTTCCTTTGTGGATTATCCTTTTTGGATTCTCGGAGACCTTCAGAGGTCTCGGGGTCCCTACTGAGAAGCTAATACTCACCCCTCCACGGGCTATGCCCGCACTACGTTGTGTTGGTTTCAGACGACGGACAACGCTGATCGTGGTGGAGGCTTGCAGAGCAGGATGGTACCTAGAGGTGGACCACTGGGCGAGACGTACTCGGAGTGGACGGCTGGACCCGAGGAGCTTTAGAGGCTATCCATACCCACCCTTCAGGTTGGACTTCCAGTGGACGACTCGACGTTGCGACTTTACTTTTCAGTTGTTTTTTCCCTTCCCGTTGTACTTTACTTTCAGTTTGGGTTTGTATACTTGCCCACTTACTTTTCCGCACTTACCGCTGTACTCAATTTTTACTTAGTGTTTACTTCTACTGCTTTCTTTCTCTGTGGTGTTTGTTTACTTTACAACGGAAATGCCTTCCCTTTTTACCGGGATTTACTCCCTGGTGCTAGTCGCCAGCCCCTGGCCTATGGAAGGCGGGCTTGGGGTAGTCACGGCACGGGCCCCGAGGACGGGTCGTGACAACTGAGAATCTGAAAAGGTCTGGTTAACCTCAGAGATTGCTTTCCATCCCGCCCAAATATCTGGAATCCTCATTGGGATGAGACATATAAGAAGACATGATCTCCCTCCTCAAACTCCAAGGGTCACTGTCTCCTGTCAGTATAAGAATTTTTCCAAATTGATGTACTCTTTATCCGCTCCTGAATGATCTACACCATTTAACTGGCAGCCTGTACTAACTCTAGAACCACATGTGCTAACTCCTCTAGGTCTGTCCAGCATAGAGGGGACCTGCATGGTCACCCGTACAAGGCCTCAAAAGTACCTCCTTCCAATGGTTGATTTGTCACTACTATTGGGAACTGAAAACTCAAAACACCTCCTACCACAATGGTAAGGCTGTATGAATCAAGAGTGTTTGGTCGCTCCCTCCAATGCATGTGTTTTTACCATGCTTTCTGGGTTTCCTTTTTCGTCGACCAAGCGAAACCCCATTCAAACTTTGTTGTCATACCACACCTTTTTTCCCAAGACAGTCAACCTGAGCATGAACTGTGGATAACCATTCCATTTACAGACTAAAGTTGTAAGGCCTCAACACTTCCACCAGGAGGTTCCAACCGAAAATCTCTCCTCAAGGGTAATATCACACTATCGGCATAAGTGTGATTATCGAGTCTCCTCCTAGAGGTATCTCTAAAAGTAAGGGTCAAGTAAATAGTTTTACAAGAAACTCTAGATCTTTAACAAAATTCATTTCAAAAAGGAATGTTTAGTAACTATGTCTATTAATACAAAAGCTAATAGTAGACACAAACCATACATCTAATTCTTCATGGATCCCATGGGTCACTCTTCTTGATAGCATGAAGTTACTCCCTTCCCATGTCCTCCTGCTCCCTGATCTTGGTGGGGATCACATTGGGATGGTGGTTGTAACAGTTTGAAATGTATAACACCTCATGATGCTCTCTTAGCTCCTCTTCCAGATCTACTTCCCTGTAGATTCATATGTACCTATAAATTACCCTCCCAAAAACATTTTATACATCCAAGTCTCTAACACTAGCGTCAGTTTCTTTCTTTCCCACTGGTAACATTCCCTAGCTATGTCTGCTTACCCAATGAAAATTCCACCATATAGGTTATCTCTATAGTCCTAACATAAGTTTTAATGAAAAGAGGAAATGGTGCTGGACCAAATGTCCGAACACTCATCTTACTCAGATGTCTGAGCCCTAAAGAACTGTTCGTATCATTTTCATTGAGTACCTAGAATGATCAATACACCTTGATGAATACTTATCTACCAACATGTATTCCGACAAAGTTGTAGAAGATATTGGAAACACATAACCCATAGGTTTTTATAGAAAGAAACCCCTTCTCTTAGTAAGGTTCTCAAGCTCTGACCACAAAAAAGTCACGTCATCATATGTTTGGGGTAATCGGAACCCTATAATCACCCTGTTATGCCACGTAGAATGATCACTACTAGGGCCACTATTTGTTCTAATGGTGCCCTAGATAGATGGAATCTCAGTAACTACCTCAGGACTGTCCTTAGTCACATGTGAGTCTAGCTCACCTCAGATAATTATGGGTATATATCACTGAAACACATGTAAGGCAATAAACATATATGTTTTGTCTACCAGTAGGGCGGATAGTAACTACTGACAAATGGATAGTGGTATCATTTGTACACCACCTTAAGGTACCATCTCTGGAAAAAATCCTTGTACTAATGCCTCATAACACCATAGACCATCCTCATGGTCATGGATAGAAATTTTGGCTAACTGTATCCAAGGAGGCATCTTGAAAGAGAATCAAGATGAACCCCGATTAATAAGTTATACATGGTGAGATGACACAAAAGTGATCAATAAAAATCATTTCAAAAACAATGGTAATTAGTGTTTTCATGTACTGAGTCAAAAAATAGAATTCACAGTCCTAGTGTATGGATATGTCGGCCGCTAGACCAACTGTGGACTCCCTATATTGAAAACCAAACTTAAGAAATATAACACTCTTACTCCATTGAAAACAAAGACTCTTAGTTCTTCTGGTTGAACCGAATCCTCAAATACCACTTTGTCATGACCTATCCCTCGCGGCCTATGCCATTACTACCCCAATGCCACCTTCTCTAGGCCATGGGTTGGATACTAGCACCAGAAAGACATTTCTATAAAACGGGAAGGCAATGCCTAAAAAATTGTACACACACAGACTTGGTGCACTGCAAACAAGTGAAACACAACAGAAGAAGAAAGGTGAAACCTCAACAAAAGACCACAATAGAGTGTAAAATATGTATAGAAGTAAAGGGGCTGAAATAGAAGCCTAACATAATTGATACAACTAAAACCAAAAAAAAAACTCATGCGATCATCCACCAATGATCCCACCGGAGGGTAGGTACAACTTGCCTCCACAGATCTCCACATCAACCAGTCACCTATGTTTACCTCCTGTTCTTGGCTCCTGACGTCTCAGCCAAGATGATCATCATCTGCACAAGACACAATAAGGTGTGGGTGAAGCCCATGCAGGGGTTAGTATAATAATACCCAGTAGGAACCTTGAGACCCCCAAAGGTCATTCATAATTCCACATTGGAAAACCACATATCATGATATCAATAAAAGAACAAAGAAAAAGACTCAACACATACAATGTATAACATAGGTAAGGAACTAAAAATGATTAGTTTTAAGGAAAGATCATCTTATTCTATCAAGGGTTAGACTACTGATCCACATAGGATCACTCGGTGCTAATCCACAAAGGATCGTTAGGTTCAAATCCACACAGGATCGCTAGGTGTAGATCCATACTAGATCTCTGTGTGCTGACCCACACAGGAACATTAGGTGCTGATTCACACCTGATCTATATGTGCTGATCCACATAGGGTCGCTAGGTGACGATCCACACAGGATCATTAGGTGCTAATCCACACATGATCACTAGGTGATGATCCACATAGGATCTTTTTGTGATAATCCACATAAGACAGCTAGGTGTTTATCCACACGTGATCGCTAACTCTTGATCCACACTTGATCACTAGGTGTTGATCCACACCGGATCACTAGGTGTTAATCCACAAATGATCACTATTCAGTCATCACATCTCTGCCAGCCACTGGATTCCCATAAAAAGTACTCCAGATTCTGGGAGGATCCGCTCCTCAAGCTATTGGTCGTACTTCAACTAAAACGAAGTCCTATAATGCAGTAACCTAATGATTATTCATGCCATACGGGTTCCAAGGCAATCGATGGCGCGTCAATCAGACGCCATGTCTGAGAGTTATAGGCATTTTAGTACTGAGGGTTCAGTTGGATTCATGTATAATCCAAGCTGGCCGTATTCCAAAATTCTCAAAAACATATGTGGAGTATCTATTAAAGACTGTCTCATCCCAAGGATTCAAACTTCATAGACAATTTGTCACACAAATGTCTAGTTTTTGAGATACATCCTTTTTAGTGTATTTGGGTCGAAATAGGTCTGGGTCTGATCCGACCCGATCGAACCGACCTGAACCGCCTATCTTGGGCTGGCCTGGCCCTGTTAGGGTCGAATCGAGTCGGTATGAGTCCGACCTGTCCTGACATGTACTGGCTTGGCTACAGTGTTCTCGGCCAGCTTGGTCGTAGACCGGCATGGCCTGAGCCAGCTAGGCTGGGTCGCGGGGGGTGCAGCCTGCTGGGCAGCGGAGCCGCCCAGCCTACAGGAAGGGTGCGACCCATGCGAGGGGTCACACGAACCTCCCTTCTTGAATAGATCAAATAGTTTTTCAAATCTTTAACCAGAGGAGCCATGTAGCACCGCCTCCCTATCCGCGGGACACATAGGGTGTTGTCCCCTCTCCGCCACCTTATTGAAGCTACATCCTGCACCTACGGTTCACGAAACCCTTCTGCTAACACAGACGACCAATGGACATTTGCACTCTGTAGCCACCATGGCTTGATGTCAGGACGCTTGACGGCGCACCGCCTACTATCGGCGAATGCCACATCGGCGAATCTTCCATCGGGAACTAGGTGAGCTCCAGTGGTCCATTTTTCATTCAGAACACGCCTACACACCTACTTGGTAGCTTACATCACTGTGTGGAATCCAGATTCAAATTTACATCGAGTTTTAAAATTCATCTCAAAAAAACAAGACAAATACCGAAGCGGTCAAGGGTTCATGCCTTGTTCGTTTGGGTTTTCCCTCTATTTTAGGATTATAACATGCAGGAGTAATTGAATCAATGTAGAAAAAAAATATTACATACGAGTTTCAAAATTCTTTTCAAGAACGAGGGAAAGAAACAATTCACATGATTTTAATAAAAAACTGTTCCTTGTGTTAGTTAAAAGGTGTTGTAGAAAAAGAAAGAGTGTCCACGTCCGAATGTTCTCGTCGGCATTCATTGTTGCCTAAAATTTTCACAAATGGCCGTCACTCAATGCCTCATTCTAGATTAGTGGAAGACACCGCCAAACATTGTCAGAGGTTTCTCTCTTGGGTGCCAAAATCCCATGATCAAGCATTGTTTAAATAGAAGAGAGAATTCTCCTACATTGAATTTCATTAATGAAATTAATTTTTGATCCACATTTAATGTTTCGTTAAAAAATCAAACAACATGGTAACACATCCCAAGGATCATTTCATTAAATGCATTCCATTATGTATGAACGACAAACACTGTAGTCCATACATGTCACTCAACGGTTAAAAAAATAAATAAAATAACTGAAGGAGTTAATTTTTTTGTAAACTCAAAAAATTAAAATTTTCATCCAACCCTTTCCAATAAAAGTTAATCTTCACCTAAGTGAATCTTGGCACTAAGAATTCAATAGTGCCCTCATATTCTTAATCTGAGCACCAGTTCATAAGATATTAATCACCACCCACATGTTTACTAAACATACCTTAAAAAAAGTTAAAAAATTGTTAAAAGTCACCGTCAACCCGCACTGGTCAAGTTTAGGCTTGGCCTAATGGGACAACACCCTCACTAGCTCAATGGTACTCTCATATTTCCAATCTGAGTTACTGTTTATGAGTTATAGAATATAACAATAAAGTAATTGTTATATAAATATTCTATTTAAGGCCAAAAACAAACTTTCACTATTAGCCCACACTGGCCAACGTTAGTATCTACCTAAGGAATGAATACCCTCACTTTTTTAGCGGTAATCTATCATTTTTAATCTGAGTCTCCATTTTTTGGTTATAATAATTTGAAAAATAAAATGATTTCATTCAATTAATTTATTTATGGATTTTCCATATTTAGGTTTTCTCACCAGAGTCCTGTGCTGACTAAACATAAGTCGTGCCTAGGATAAAATCTCCATCTTGAATGAAATGGTGACCTCAGATTTCTGATTCGAACACCCATTCAATATTTATTCTATTTTTTCAAGAAAACCCATCATTCCTACAATTTAGAGTTTTAACATTTTTTGATGGATCAATCCAGGAACTCTGGACCTTAGAATCACTTGTCGTCAATTTTCTTTGTCGCATTATAATTCCATATAATTAAAAAAAATATGTAATTTTTGGTACATTACAGATCACATGAGTAATGCTTCTATTATTCAATGATATGTATGCAAAGTTGGTAAGTAAAATATTATCTATACATAATGATCATTTTAACGACCAAAACATTTATTAATGAAAATTACTCTGGATTTAATTAAATTTATTATTATGTAAAATGGTTATATAAAACAAATTCAATTCCTTGGATTTATATTTTTAGATTTTAAAATCCCATACAGAATTGTTAGCATTGCTATTATATTCATTGAACAGTGACCAAAGGGTTAGTAATAATATAGGGCTTTAACAAATCCAATTAACTTAGAAAAAGGAAGTAATTGCATCATCCAATATAATTTTTACTATAAAAGCCCATTTTTTCAGAGATTAGAATTTAGGTCATGTAACTGGGATTCTCTCTTGACAATGCCCAAGACGAATTTCAAAATGATAATCTTGAAAGGAATCCCCTATGGGAGAAGTGGAAGCTAATATAGATTACCACCCGAGCAATGTTATCTGAGCTGCCTCAAGAGTCTATCACCACCACACACCTTACACTTAGGTATTGTGCAGATGTTATGAGGAGTTATGTAACAATACCCTATGACTATGATTATATACATTATTTTTATATAGAATAAATAATTTACATTAAATTTATTTTTGTAACTTTGTAAATGTTTTTTAAAGGACAAATTATATTTTAAGTAAATATTAAAATTCAATTAAGAAATATATTTTTATGAATTAATGGATTTTGGAATTAAATAATATTTTAATAAAATATTATTAATAAATTACTTTTTATTAAATATAAATGATCATATAATTTTTAAGAATAAAATTTTAATTTCTATTATGTTTTGAATGCCATTTCTTTCAAAAACCATGAATTTTCGATAAATGTCAGTTTTTTATTTTAAAAGAAAAAATTAAAATATTTAGAAAATTACTTAGATGAAATGAATATTATATTTAGATTCATGATGTTGAAATTATCTAACAGTAAATTTGTCAAATTTTTTTGAGACAATCAATTTGTTTGGTATGAAATAAATACAGTTTAAATATATAATGTGTTTTATGATATCAAAATGAACCAATAACGATGTAACAAAATAATATAAATGGTATATATGGCCGATATATGTTTTTAATTTATAATAATGTGATTTTACATTTCCTTGATTAATTTTATGGTTCCTTAGTGGACCATCCAAGACTTATAAAATACTTTAACTTTTTAAAATGTTCTCTTTTAGAGTTTGACTCACCTTCACATAATCAAGACTAATATTAGAATACATTTTGCCATTGGACTTATTAAATTATTTTTTCCATAACCATTTCAAAAAACCCATGGGAAAAAATCATGGGTTGGTTTGTGGTTCTGAATACTTAATTATATAGATTCCATAACCTAAGTTTGTGATATATTAAAGAATTATCTATATTTTCTTATATTAAACCACCCATGATCCCACTTCTCTTTAATCAAAACCCTTTTAGAACATACAAAAAATTCCCTCCTCTCTCTATAATCCTTCCATGGTGCCCAGGTTCTCATGAATCCCCTCCCCAAGCTCTTGAAGTCACACACTTCCAAGCATGGGATCCTCACTTTCCATTCGACTTTATTTATTTTAAAGTTTCCTTATATTTTTTTCATTCTATATTGAATTAAAAATGTTGGGGTGTGATTTATCACATCCCCAATACTTTCCTCCTTATTTTTTAATGATGAAATACACCATTCAATCTCATTAATGCCTCCCACATACACCTGTTATCATGCTGAAATTTAGTATGGTATTTCTCTCTCCCCATTTGTAATCTTGAAATTCTTTTATGTTATTCACCTAAAATCCATTGAATATGTTGGAAAATTATTTTCAATAACCCCCCCTTAAATTAAATTTCATGTATAATGAGAGAAATGTTTTTCTGAAATCAACCCATTTTACAATTTCTATTTGACGTCAAAATGCTGCTAAAGTTTTACCATAATTTCCATTCCAAAATCATCGTGTAAGTGAATACCACACCCATTTTTCTATCAATGGTATTCAACATTATTCACATGTAAACTTTTATTGAGTAATTACATTTATATATTCCATATCTCTTATTCTTGGAAAAAATTATGATCTTTAATAAATCCATGCGGTATGATCTATGTTGCACACTTGTGCTTGAAATTAAATGGTTAGGAAAGGTGATCCCAGATAGCGGTCCAAAGCATTGGGTAAAGATTAGTATCATGATAAATCTTGTTCAAAGAATGTTTACGCATTATAATTCAAGTAAAATTAGGGTTTACCCATTCCAATTCAGGTTTAATGAGGGTTTACTCATGCTCCATGTGAAATGAGCCTGATCATGCTAATATCAGGTTAAATGTTCTTTCTACACCTCCATGTTATGATAATCATGCATTATAATTCCTTTATGTTAATTTATCTCTTATACCCCATTGATATATCTATTTCATAATATTTATTTCATTCTTCTTGTTATACGATCCCTTACATGATTTATAACTCTCCCTTTTTTATGTATGTCTTTTTGTTATCCCATGCAATGATAAGTACGAAGGATTTTCATGGTCTTGTAAAATAATTTTTCAATAAAGATGTTTTATTTTAGGTTTTAATTTTTTATGTAATGTTACTAATTTACCAAGACACTTGACCTATAAATCCTCAGTGTTTCCTTAAATGCAAGTTTATGTAATAAATCATGTTTAGGTGTGTAATAATGAAAAGGTTAGTTATAAACATAATATCATATATATAATCTATTATTTCATTAGATATCCTTATATATAACATCAATGTTGTGTGGTGATGAAAAAAGAGTCACATTGCAGCTTAAAGGCTATAGTCTAGACTTCTAGAGACTATGTTATCATATTTAAGTGATTTAAAAGATTAGATGGAATATTAACTTTTATGAATTATAAATATGTCAATAATAAGTAATCAATTTATTATAATTCAGTATATCTATTATCAATATTGTTTTTACATCCCATTGTAATCATTAATTTATGATGAATCATATCACCCCGTGAGGTTGTAGTTTGTTGTACACATTAGCAATGATATCATATACCCTATACAGTGGAAGTTAATAATTTATATAGGATATAATAACTACAATTGTATAATTATGTTATAATTATCAAATATCTGAATTATATATATCATCATAATCATCCTTGAGAGGTGTTTATAGAAATAATAATGATATTGGTTTGTTTGGTGGTAGTCCCCCCTTCGCTTGAAAAAAAGATTTTGTTACCAATTTTATTGAAGTGGAGGTGGTTGTAGGTCATTACCATAACAAAATAACATATAATAATGTTTAATATTCTGAAGTTATTATATCATCTACGTTTAGTAAAAATTTACAAAGTTGGAGAAAGAAATAAAATAAAGTTTCTCGTTGAATAATGTTAAATCTTTTTTGGGTATCACTTATATAATTTCACCAAAGGCCTTCATTAGTAGTATTTATACCAAAAATAATTCTTATTTGATGATAAGATGGATTTTTTTCAGGTGATTTGGGTAGGTATTTTGAGAATAAAAATGGTTTTATGTTTTGAATTGGGGAGGATACGGGTGGACTTTTTTAAGTGAGGTGAGTGGAAGAACGGTATTTTTGGAAAATGTTTACTCAAACCCACGTTTCTATCATGATACAAGCATAAAAAATGGTCCACTATAGATCCAAGAAGAAGTAAATCAGAAATATTAAGAATTTTTTTGAAAAAACAGGTAGGATTTTTTAACCCTTATCATATTAGTTTAATCATTAATAAATCCATTTTACCGTAACCATAGAAATTAATTTTTATAATTTTCTCTATTTATATTGGTAAAAAATTATTTTGAACTTATGTGAAATTATAAATTTTTCTGATTCCAAATATGAAATCTATTTTCAAAATTTAATTCATTTATGTGGTAAATGTTGTTTTAATATTAATCATATAGATTGGACGAGAGATCATGGGTTCAATGTAAAAATGATTAAAAGATTACAATGTTATTATATATAAATTCAATATGACAATTATTTCAATGAGAAAAATTGGATTAAAAGATATTTAATCTTAATTAATGTTGAATTAAAACCAATTAATCATTTATCTTTTCTTTTTAAATAAATTATATGAAAATGTAGCTTTTAATAAAAATTTATTATTTTTCCCTATTCATTAAAAAATGTATTATTTTATTAAAATCACAAACATTAATTATCAAATATTTTGTATATAATAACATCTAAAATAATGATTATATTTGAAAATAAAATTTTTAAATGTGGTAAATGTTATTTTTACAATATCTATAAAAGCATGATTTATCCATCATTTGGAAAAAATATAGATTTTTCATAAAAAAAGTTCTATTTCATTTAAATGATTCATATTTTAATTGAAATAAGTAGATAAAAAATAAATGTGAGAAAATAATATATTCTAATATGTTATTTAATCATATTTATTCCCTCAAAACTACTTTCAAGGAAATACATGTCTTATTAAATAATAATATTAATAGTATATTGTTGTTATCGAAAGCACAATCTTGCATGTAACGAAATCTTTGGATGAAACTCTTTATTTCATATAACAGAAGATAATGTTCTTCTTGAATGAAGTGTAAGATATTGAAATAATTAATTTATTTAAAATATATATATGATAATATATAATAATGTTATATTCTATTTTAAACTAATTGTTGAATGTATTATATGCTGTCGAATATAATGTTCTCATAGTATAATTTTTTAGTGTCAAATTATACCAACTATAAATAAAATGTGAACTCAAGATTTATACATGATCTCAGAAATACTAGGATTGATATTTTGAAAATTCTTTTGTTGATAATCACACATAGTATAAAAGGAAGATAAAATACACTCAGAATAAGATATAAAGGGAATTATGAAATTAAAATGCAATAAACATTAACTGGGTTTCAAGGTAATTGAACCTTGGTTGAATGTGAGGATACCAATTTAGATGAAAATTAAAAATAATTATAGATATTGATATAGGTCATGGGTCCCAACTAATATAGTGATCAAATTAATGTTATGGGCCTCCAAAAAATAAATCTATTACGACTTAAAGGGCCATTTGATTACTCAGGTATATAGTTAATATGATATCATTTTTTGAAGATATATTTATGAAATTTAACTATTTATTTTAATCTATATGAATATAAGAGAATATACAAACATGATATTTTTATAATTAATTAAAATAATAACATCAATTTGTATTGATTCAATCAATATACAATGCATAAATTCATGAAATAAATTTCAGGAATTTATTTTTTTTATGAATAAAGATCTAAAATTTACTGTTAAAAGCTCAAAAGATCTATAAAATTGTGACCAGTACATCCATCTTTCAAGATATTTTTTCTAAAAAATATGCGCATAACAACTTATCCAATATAACTTATCAAGAACAAAAAATTAGAGCTAGTACAAATGGATCATCATTGATATTTATTTTTCAAAATTATTTCACTAAAAATTGAGTTTCTTACAAGGGAATAATGTTAGATAGTTGTATGATCATAACCCCTTATATTCCTTCAGTCATGGGTTTTAGCCGAGTGGACTTACCATTCATGATGGGTTATCCATCGGCCTATGTTTTGTCTATTTATAAAACAATATTAATTTAATTTGTATAACATTACCTATATAAAATTATGGATATATTTCAAAAAAAGATTAATCATTGAATAACCATATTACATTGTATTTCCATCGAACATTTTTTTAGAAATGTTAATAATTTGATATTACTATTATAACAATATAACTAATGATCATATTAATCCTCAATGTTATCAATCAATTTAATCACATTTTGATAAAATGTAAATTCATTATTCCTCAAATAAACTATTAACATTATCCTTTTATTTCCTGAATTTATCCCAGAATATATTAATCTTATTAAAATCCCATCACAAAAAACCAAAAAAGAGGTGATTAAGGCTTTGATCATGTGATTGATCATAATTAAATTAACCAATTATGATATTTATAAATATTATGTAAATAATGACATATATGCTTCTGAAAATTAACAGAATCCAAAAATATTTTATGACCCTTAATCATAAATTTTATTGGTAATAATACTTCAATAATATACATATATAATTATAAAAAATAAATTATCCATTTTTACAATATAGACCCTTTATTATTCTTGGTGTTAACATTTTGATTATATAATTGACTGAGATAATTCCCTAGTTCTCCACCTTTAGGACAATGATCTATAAATGTATCTCTAGAATGATATTTATTTCCTGAAATAAAAATATTCACATTTCCTCATCAATTAATTTCTTTATACCATAATGTTTTACACATTAAACACATTCTCATCCCATTGAGAAACCTTCATTCCATTCTAATACACCTTAGATTTACCCTCTTCCATTCGTTGTCATCATATATTAAAATCATTCATAAATATTTTTAATGAAAATATTATTATCATAAGATTGCACCATGAGAGTGTTAAATGATGTGTACATTAAGGCATGTTGTCATACACTTGTTGAATATCCAGTTAAGACTAATACCCCCTTTTCAGTGTTATTACACCAAGGTATATCTATGGAATAACCACATCGACTTTTAGTATCATTATAGGGATTTATTTTTAAGGGAAAAGATATAATATATACCTTACCAAATCATTTTTTTATTTTTCCCTTATAATTTTGGTAGGGAATTGTTAACTAGTCTCTAATTTTTTAAATCTAGTTACCATGGTTTCTAATAAAATTAATATTATACAAACTAAAGTGACTCAAATCCATTAATATAGAGCTATTTTCTGAATTATTATGTTCTAATAATATATGAGGTATCACATACGAAAGGAAAAAAATAGTTTAGTAATCTTTTTACTCTAGATTCATACATATTGTTTTTGTTAAATTTGAAAAAATTACACCATCAATTGTTTTTTAGAATAACACTATTACCTACATCATATCCTGGCACAGTAATCATTTTGCAGTTCTTGGAATCCTAATAATAGACAAAATATTATTGATCTCAATTTTGTAGTGAGGGTAATGTATAGTGAAATCCAGAATAAATAAATAATAACACACAATATAGTAATGTAAATAACTGAACAAACATGAAATTTAATCAATAAAATGAGAAGTATGGGTATCCAGAGATAATATCAATGAAAAAATATAATTAATAAAATTCACTATGGAATGGTAAATTACAGAAAACCCATTTTATTTTGTCAATAATATGACTATCATGACTAGATAATTGATAATTGATATAGAAAGTTAAATAATTGAAGATTCGTTTCATTTAATCAGTAACTGAAAATGAAATTAATATAGAGATAGTAAAATTGTGAAAATTTGATGGATGATAATATATAAATTATTAATCAAATAAATTATTTATTATTAGAAACCATGATCTCAATAATTTTGATACCATTACTATCAAAACCATTCCCAATACATATTAAACTATAGGTATCAACCAATTTAAAATTAGCTTACTTATTATCCTTATGGGACTTTTTTTGCTTAAAGGAATCGCTACAAATAAGTAAAATCATGAGTAATTCATTTAAAAATAAATCATCATATATCAAAAATTTAAAATATTTCGTAATCAATCTGCATTATCTTCAAATATCTCTATCTATTAATGAATATAGATTTATCAATTTTTCCCTAGATGAAGAAATTACTATCAATGAAGAAAAAGATATATAAAAATTAAACATAGATTTAGAAATAATCATATCAATAATAAAATAGTATGGATATTTAGGATAAATTTAATTCCCAATGATAATTCAAATTTTAATAATTCAAGAGATAATTATTAGATATAAATATTATTCAAGGAAGGGAATTTGAATACTATTATTGGTCAAGATAATTGTAAAAAATCCGTATGAAAAATAAATACGATCGCTATATAATATATCCCAAGAGTTTTATATTTAAAATAAATGGTTATTTTTGTTGTGGAAAATTAATTCAATAAAAATATATCTAAACAAATTATACAGTAAAATATCCATTCATTTGGAAAATAAATTTTTAGGACCTAATAAAATTTGAAAATACATTTCCAAGAAAATCAATTTTTAAAAAATAACAACCTAATAAATATTAGAAAACATATTTTCTATAAATTTAACATTGATAACATGAAATAGAATCATTAATGGAATTAATTTTATGGTGGAAAGTAATTTATACATGTAGTACATTTTAGAAAGAAAATTACTTTTTACACTCTAAAAGGTAGAAAATTTACTTGTTTGGAAGATGAAAGGAAAAAAACCATTGAAAATAATTTATAAAAAGTAACCCAAGGTTAAATAATACTTTATAAATTATTCATAAAATAAAAAAACATTTTGAAGGTATTTTAGAAAAACATGGTTATAAAAGAAATTAGATTTCTCAGAAAAGAGAGTAATGAATTCAGATTGTCTTAAAAACATTATTTTAACAATTATACATTCCAAAGAGTGAGAAAAGTGGTATAGTTAAATTAATATATAATAAATAATAATTTGATTTAAAATTGAAATGTTTCTACCATACAATTATCTCACGACTACCTTTAATGGAAGTACAAGTATAAATAATCATGATTATATTGATATTGTGATAATAACCCTATCAATGATCATAAATTTGAAGTAAAAATTAATCAATTAATGAATATGTGTGTCAAATATAAATAAATATTATATAAGTTAAAATAAAATATAACATGATCAAAATTAATTACTCATGTAATCTTAGAATATCAAAAACAACAAAGATATAATATAACCCAATTAACATAAATTGAGTTATGAAATGTTTTACCACATTGTAACCTTTTGGTAATATCCTCTTAGATGAAATAATTCAAATGAAAACATTAAATACCATTAATAATGACATATTCGAGATATTACAAGTCAATGTTTTATTGCATTCTCCATATAAAAGAAAATAGGAGCACAAAAATATAATATTCCTCAATGAAATGAAACTAATTCAAAATCCCATAACTCACACTTCATTTTTTTATTAATACTTAATAAACTCTGGTATAATAGTTTGAAAAAATTAAAGTATTAAAAAACCATATTAATATATATTTCTATATATATATTATAAAATATAATCATTTTAGAGCAGTTTATCACCCTTATTTTAACAATCATCCATTATTTTCATTATTTCAGGTCTCAATTACCTTGAATTCTGAAGTTTGTATTGTTATAAAGGATATAGTTCTTGAACATATTATATATTTAAATAATCTAAATAATAATAATCATGACATAATTATCATATTTATCTATCAATTATAATTTTAATACCAATCACGCATGATCATTATGAAAAATGATGTTTTAATGACCAAGGAGTTGGTAGGACATACTTACGCTTGAGTAATGTTTTCATTTTTCAATGATCATTATAAAAATTAGGTAATTAAAATTATATATTCAAATTTTTATCATAATATAATATTTACCATATTTTTTGTTTTAATTTTACTATTTGTATTCGTCATGATGTGTGGTGATGAAATGAGAGTCAAATCACTTTGTAAAGGTGGTAGTCCACACCTATATGAATGATGTTATCATCATTAGGTGAGTGAAAAGAGAAGAAAAAATATTATATTTTCATAATTATAAATATATCAATAATAAAATATTTATTTTATTTACATCACATATATTTATAACTATTAACCTAATTAAATTCCAATGAATTTGTTAACAAAAGTCAAATCACATTGCTTCACAAGGATATAGTCCTCCAAACACATGAGTGAACTTAACATATCTCATAATGAAAGAAAATTTGAACGATATATATGATATATTTGCAGCAGAGTTATAATTATTTTATTAATTATATATATACATATGTTATATTTACCATCATACCCAATTGTGAGATCTGTTAATGAAAAAATGAATGACATTTGTGTATGTAAAGATAATCATTTCTAAAAATGAATAATGATTACATAACACATTTAATTTATGTATAGATGGTTGTGGGTCCTTACCATAAAATTAAGAAAATAAAATTATATGTATGATGATATTGTTTCTAAAATCTTATGTTTTAATGATAATTTAATGGGGTAGAGGAAAAAATACCACAAAGTTGCTCATTGAATAATGTCACATCTTCTTCAGGCATTCTCCTTATATTTCCACATAAATCCCTCATTGGTTAACTTTATATCCAAAATAGGGAATTTAATATTTTAATAAAGAATTTTGGATTTTATATGACAATGGATTATCAAAAAAAAAATGGTTTTATGGTGTGTGGTGGAGGGGACTTTGGGTGGCCATTTATAAGTGAGGTGAGTGGAATACATGATTTTTCAAATAATTTAATCAAACTCACATTGTTTTCATTCCAGAAGCCAAAAAATTTTATATTATCAATCATAGAATATATAAGGTTGTCATATCACTATAAAATTGAGTTTTAATAGTTTTTAGATAATATATAACAAATGTCATCTTAGTTTAACCGCTGTTAAATCAATTTTCTCATTAACAATATAATTAATTTTTTCACTTTTCAATCTTAATTTTGGTAAAACATTTTCTTTAAATATTTATATATTATAAATTATAATTTTTAAAATATATACATTATTTTACAAATTAAATTTACATAACTAGATAATTATACTTCATAATTAATCCAACAAATGATATTAGAAAGTTGGGTTTTAAAATGAAAATCTTACATAAATTGCAAAGCTTTTATATCTAACATCAATATGAAAATGATTAAAAATTAATTATGTTAGATTAATATATATATAATTGAACTAATGATACCTTAAGACAAATTTATAACATACTTAATCACTATCAATAATACTTATCAAATTGGCATTTCCTAGATCTAATTCAGTATTTGTATGTATTCATCAAAAAATAAATTGTTTCAAAATATCTCAAATATTTACCCCAATCTCACTTGTATATTATGAAATAAAAAATTATATTTGTTGTTTCAAATTACATTTCTAAATATCATAATAATTATAATTAAATTATCTGTACAATGTTTAACTAATACACCCATTATAAAAATACGTTTTTTAAAAAAATCCATTAACTTGCTCTGATTTTATTTTAAATTCATAGATAAGTAATAAATTTTTATAAGCTATATCTTTTCAATAGATATTTATTCATATAAACACCCTCTAATGAAAAACCTATGCTATAATTGTTATATTAAATAATTATATTAAAAGTTTATTACTTTTTAGGTAACACTCAGCATTGAATTTTATTAAATATATCAAAGAAACACGTTGTTTTGTGTAACATAATATAATTTCATTTTTTCAAAAAATTAAATAAACTCTATAGAAAATTATATATATATATATATATATTAATGTCTCATGTTTTTATATTCCCTTATAAATTTATTTTTGTCACATACTCTATAGAATATAAGGTTATTATTTTATAACTTAACGTTGTTACTTGTAACATTTTTCATAAAATACAAGCTCACCTTTTTTGGAAAATGACCAAAATATTCCTCTTTAAACAATTTTATAACAATTAAAAAATGTGAAAAAACTAATTTAAACAATAATATATTAATAATTCAACTATCTTAATGAAATTTTAGAAAACATGTATATGAAATAAAAAATGGCTTCTGACCAAATAATAAATTAATGACGGTTTCTTAAAAAAATTATTTTTGTCACTTAAGTTAACAAAAGGGTAAAATAAAGAGAAAAACTATTATCTTTAAATAAATATTGGAAAATTAAAAAACATGATTATTTTTAGACATAAATCATAATATTTCATCATTGGAAGAAAAACCATAAATAATTCAAATAAAAAATGAGATTATATAATAAATATTTTCAACTTTGGTATCATTCTAATCATAAACCCTAGGAAATAAATATATATATATATTTTTATATCCAATAATTTTCTTGGAAAAATATTAATATAAATTAATGGGTGGAATATACACATAAAAAATAAAATGATTGGTGTATATGGCATATGTCCTGGATAAATAAAAGTGACATGAGTATCCCATACAAACATGAAATCAATTATGATGAAAAAAAGTATTCCTAAAATTATAATTTATGTATTGAAAGTATTTTTGAAAAATTATTACATGGAAAGGGTTTTGAAAAAAAACATTGAATATACATTTTAATATAAATTTCCTTTAAATAGAATTCATTTTTTGATAGAAATAATTATAAAAATTTGGATTTTGCTCAGAAATATATAATATATAGATTCTTTGGAAAATAGTGTTTTTATAAAAACAAAATAAAATAAAACAAATGGTTTTGAAAACATATAGAAAATATATAAAATATTAGTTATGGAAAAATATAATTGATGAAAACCTATCGTGGGCTGTGCAAAAAGCAAGTATTTATAATGTTAAAATATAATACAGTGTTTAACCTAGGTTGTCTCTAGAGAGGAGAGCTCAAAAATCAAGTTTGTCACTTTAATATTAGATAATGAAGAGGTGGTTGTTTTGAAATGATTGATTTTGAAAAGAAACTAAAGGTATAAATTAAGTAATAGATTGAAATAAAAATGAAAAATCATGTGATTTAAATAGTTATATAAATTGGGTGATCAGGTAGAGGTCAATTTCTTATAGAAATTTTTTCATAGTTCTGATTAATTCAATCCCCTTCTGGTAAGATGATTAAAATGAGATTCCACAATTGCTTCCTCTTACTTCTTTAGTAAATGCTGTTGGTGAGAGTAAAGCATAAAAAGATATTATTTTGGTCTACTCTGCTTAATTTTGTGAAAGTGTTTCAACAAATACCCTGGATTGATTTAGGCAATTCCCAATCTGGTCTTGTTTATCCCAAACAATCTTGAATTTTCATTTCAACTCTCACATGTACTAACGATCGTTGAGTACTTAAACAATAAGCCATGATATTATTCTATCAAATATAGATCAGAACATATTGGAGGGAGAGAAATTATCATTCATCAATGTAAAAATAATGACAGATTATAAAATCGAATACGATCGCATAGATAATAAATTCTGTTATTAGAATTTGAAAACAAATTCGCAGAAGAGAGAGAGATTTTATTCAATCAAATCTAAGAACTCAAAACATTACAAATATAAAACCTTACCTCACCCAATCACATCATAAGTTTACCCCACCATGGTAAGGGTATTTTATAATGATGAGGAAGATGAGGGTATTACAAAAATAAGAAGAAGAAATGAGTGAAAAGAAAGAACATAATTTTCTCCTCCAGAATCTGTCCTCTAGAATGATAGCTTCGGTTCTACCATATCCCTACTGAATAAGGCTGAGGTCCCTTTTATAGAACGTTTGGTATTGAGTTTTTCATCTACCCTGAAAATATTAGAGCCATTGAAGCCGTGTCAAGTAAGTTATGGACGCCTATATGGAAGAGACTGTTCCTAGCCGCCAAACACTATTACACCAACCCTTCTTTTACCATTGCATTGGCAGTATCAATGAATAAATTTATTCTTAATATTTAGTGATACTGTGAAACTTCTTGTAATAGTTCTAACACAGCTAGAACCACTGCATTTTGAGGCCGCTGGTCTAAGAAATACTTTTTTGAATATGTCATAGTCTATTCTGCCAGCTTGAATAAATTTTCACATTGACCGATTTTGATTGGCCTATTAGAGTTCGAATTGGAACTTGGTACAGAAGAATAATTTTTATCCAATGAATCATTTCATCATAAAAAAATAATCAGGTGAATTTGATGAAAATGTAGGAGTTATGCTCGATATACAGAGACAACATAAATCTGTTTAATTTCCAGAATTAACCACTTTTCACATTTAAACTAAAAACTCCCAAAAACTCCTAAAATGATGCAAACAATATCAAATTGATTAATCAGAAGGTATTAAATCATTTAAAAAAATATGTATAGATATTAAAATATGATCTCTGTCAATTCCCCCATACTTATCACATGGACTCCTGGACAAGTAAACATTGATTTTAAATCAAAGAAAATTTTAAAAAACATATCCTTGACATCCAACAATTTATCACCTAGAAGAAAAAAATATCCTTCCTCATAGACAACCATTATTCATAGTTCTCAATTCACATCATTAAATACATTTCCTCTTCAATTATTCTCCCAACAACACAAAACACTTACCTAACATTCAATTTTTTCTCCTCACACAAATATCAATTTTCAAAAATGTCTTTCTCATCCAACACCCATGCATGTCTCACCACAGGCCTGATAAATTCCTACATCTCTACATGATGCGATTCAAGGACATAAGATTATCTTGAGGACTTAATAGGGTTGTTATGTGGATTTCAGTTGGTAGGATTTTGATGTGAAAAAGTCTAAGGAAGAATAAGGAGTGCTTGGATCTTTTTGAAGAAAAATTGCATTATTCTAATTTTTACTCAAATATGGTCTCTTCATTACTCCCCTTAGTAGTAAATCTGCCCCATCAACATGAAAAATCCATGAAATTAGACACCAATCATCATTTCAGTAGAAAAAAAGTATCAGTCATCTCAAACATGATTTTTCTTTAAAAGCTCTAGATAGGAAAAATTTCTCTCTCTATTTGATGCTCCAGAAAGGCACATCTTCAAGTATCATGAATGATCCAGAAAAGGTACAACTTTAAACATAATTATTTTTTAGTCTCAAGATAATCTCTTCAACATTTTATTTTCCACCCAAAGTATCTTCAAATGACTTATCACAACACAAGTCAACCTCCATCACACTTAAGTTCAACTAGATTATGCAATTTCACTTCAAGAGAAGGTCGGATAGGGAAAATTGGCTTGTAATGTGGCTAACCTAATAGGTTGTTCATGGATTCTATGGGATAAAAGGATTAAATTTATAAGGTGGTCCATTATAAAAATTATTATCTTGAAAAGTTGGTTTTAAAATCAAATAAAGTCCTCAATCATTTAAAATATATGCACCACAAACCCTCATGTTTTTTCAGGAATAAATCAAATTCTGGTTATATCAAGCACGGTTTGGTTCTCTCAAGATGTGAGGTGAATGAAGAGAATATGAAAATTATGTTTAGAATCCTCAAAATAAAGTGATTTCAAATATTAAGATAGTGAATTGTGGCATGGGATTTAAAAATCACAGTACTTTTCATTAAATTCCCAAAGAATTGAACTTGAAAGAATGTCAATTTCAGAATTCATTTAAACATAGTTTCATGGGATAAATTGTTTCACACATTTACATGGGTTTTAAAAATTGAAATGATAATCATTTCATCTCAAACGATTAAAAAACACAAAAAAAATTAAGAAACACACATTTTTTTGGAAAATATAAAATCAATCAATTGAAATTACTAAACTATAAAGGTTTCCTCCCCAACAATTAAATGATTCCATGTACTTAATGCATTAAAATTTATTTAATAAGTAATAATATTTTTAATTTAATCACAGAAATAAAAAAAGTGTAAAGGAAAGGTACAACCTGACTTATTGGTAGTGTAATGTTGAGTTAAGCCCCTAATTGTTACACACATAAAAACCTACAAACAAAGGTATGTAATAAAAACATAATAAATTTATTGAAAAAAATTAAAATTGAAATAGAATGAGAATAGAAGTATATATCTTGGTTTGATCCCCCAAGCGGGCCCTGGGTTTTGACTGCCTCTATATGGGATGTTTTAGTTGGTTATCCCCAATCTGATGGTGGGTTATGTTTCTTTAATATGAACCACTGGACCTTCTCCTTTCCATCTTGAACTTATTCCTTTTTTATGAGGTCTATATTGTTATAGTAAACCAAATCCACCCCCATGAAAATCATATAAAACATGCTTGGTGGGGATAGGACAATGAATGAGTCCTCCTCTTTCTTGGTTTGCACTTTCACAACTTCTTCTTCATTCTCCATCAGTTCCTCAAGGTATGCTGTATCAAAATAATAATCAAAGGGAAAATCAGAGTATAATTCTCTTTATATAAAACTAAAACATGGCGAATCAATATCAAACTCTTCCCTTTCAAAGTAATCATCTTGTGTATCTTTTTCCTCAATAAATTCCACTTGAATCTCATCTTGAACTACTTCAAATAAATGATCAACATGTTTGGGGAGCTCTAGGTTTTCCTCTTCAGGTGTATCGTTTTCTTTTTCCACATCCACCAAGGCAATACATTTGTTGTCCAAATATGAAAATATCAAGAAATGGGAGGTGATAATAAATTAATTTTATATATAATCATAATGAAAAGAGTTATGAAAATGATTATCTCCATTAAGTGGCTTGAATTCAATCAGTTTTTCAATATGATGTCCTCTTGTAGTTGAATTTCACATGATAGAGGTAGGTAGTCAGGCTCCTCCATCTTTTCTTCAAATTCCACCAATTTGGTGGTATCTTCCTTAAATGAGTTTGGATCTTCTACTTTGTAAGGAATATGTGGATCAAGTGGTTCTTCAAACTCATTCCAGAATCCATCTAGATAATTTTTATCTCCCACATGTACCTGAGTAGGTAATTTTTCTTTCTTTTCCTCCATAGGTTCATGCTTAGGTTATGGTTTTTCCATCAATGCACGTACTTATTCAAATGAATGTTCTAATTTATTCCCTAGTTTTTCTATGTCATTTATATATTATTTCATATGAAATATATCTTAACCGGCCTCATCTACTTATTCTTCTTGTGGATAATTTTTCCATGAATTAAAGAAGTAATCACTTAAAAACATCATGTAAAAAATATTTTTTTAATTTTTTTAAAATATTAAATATTAATAATTAGATTGAGGCACTGCCTCCCCGGAAACAGAACCAAGTTTGACACACTCCTATCATGAGGTGTGGAAAAAGAAAGTATTTAAAAAGTTAAAATATAATACAGTTGTTAAACTAGGTTGTCTCCAGAGAGGAGTGCTCAACAATCAAGTTTGTCACTTTAATATTAGATAATGAAGAGGTGGTTGTTTTGAAATGATTGATTTTGAAAAGAATCTAATGGTAGAAATTAAGTAATAGATTGAAATAAAATTTAAAAATAATGTGATTTAAATAGTTATATAAATTGGGTGATCAGGTAGAGGTCAGTTTCTAATTGAAATGTTATAATAGTTCTGATTAATTGAATCCTCTTCTGCTAAGTTGATTAAAATGAGATTCCACAATCACTTATTCTAAAATATTTGGTAAATGATGTTGGTGAGAGTAAAGAATAATAAGATATTATTTTTTTCTACTCCCCTTCCTTTTTTGAAAGTGTTGCAGCGAATACCCTCGATTGATTTAGGCAATTCCCAATTGGGTCTTGTTTATCCCAAACAATCATGAATATTCATTACAACTCTCACATGTACTGATGATCATCGAGTACTTAACCACTAAGAACTTATATTATTATATCAAATATAGATCAGAACCTAGTGGATGGAGAAAATTGATCATTCATAAACTCAAAAATAATAAAAGATTCTGAAATCGAATACGATCGCATAAGTAAATTCTGTTTTTAGAATTTGAAAACAACATCGCAGAAGAGAGAGATATTTTATTCAATAAAATGTAAGAACTCAAAACATTAAAAATATAAATATTACCTCCCACAATAACCTCATAAGTTTACCCCACCATGTTAAGGGTACGTTATAAGGATGAGTAAGATGAAGGCATTATAAAAATAAGAAGAAGAAATGAGTGAAAGTAAAGAACAAAATTTTCCCCTCCAGAATCAGTCCTCCAAAATGATAGCTTCGTTTATGCCATCTATCTGCAAAATGAGGCCAATGTACCTTTTTATAGAACGTTTGGAATGGAGTTGGTCATCTACCCTCAAAATATCAGAGCCATTGAAGCCGTTTCAAGGATGTTATGGCCGCATAAATGGAAAAGACTTATCATGGCCGCCAAACACTATTCCACGAACCCTTATTTGACCATTTAATTGGCGGCCTTAATTAATGAATTTATTCATGATATTTTTTTCTACTCTGACCCATATAGTATGAGTTCAAACATAGCTATAACCACTGCATTTGGAGACCAGTGGTATAAGATATATTTCTTTGAATATGTCATAGTCCATTCTGCCGGACAGAATAAATTTTCACATTGATCGATTTTGTTTGGCCTATTGGATTTCGAATTGGAACTTGGTCCAGAAGTATAATTTGTAGATAACAAACCATTTCTTCCTAAAAAACGAATCTGGTGAATTTGATCAAAAATGTATGAGTTATGCTCGAAATACAGAGGCAACATAAATCTTTTTAATGTCCAGAATTAACCACTTTTCACATTTAAGCTAAAAACTCACCAAAAGACATAAAATAATTAAAATAAGATCAAATTGATTAAGGCGAAGGGATTAAATCATTTAAAAAAAATATGTATAGATATGAAAAGATGAGCTTGGTAAATTCCCCCAAACTTAGCACATGGACACCTAGATAAGTGAACATCGATATTAAATCAAAGCAAATTTCAAAACACAAATCCTTGAGATGCAACAATTTATCACCTAGAAACAAAAAATATCATTCCTCATAAACAACCATTATTCCGAGTTCTCAATTTAGATCATTAAATATATTTCCTATTCATTTATTCTCCCATTCACACAAAACACTTACCTAACATCCATTTGTTCTCCCCACACAAATATCAATTTTCAACAATGTCTTTCTCATCCAATACTCATGAAATTGTCACCGTAGGCTTGTTAAATTCCTACATCTACATCCGATGGGAGTCAAGGACATATGTTTATCTTGGGGAATTAATAGGGTTTTTTTATGGCTTTCGGTGTGTAGGATTTTTATGTGAAAAAAGTATGAGACAAAATAAGGAGTGCTTGGCTCTTTTTGAAGCAAAATTGCATTATTCTAATTTTTACTCAAATATGGTCTCCTCATTACCCCCTTAGTAGTAAATCAGCTCCATCAACATGGAAATCAGTGAAATTACACACCATTAATAATTTTGTCATAAAAAAGTATCATTAATATCAAACATTATTTTTCTTTGAAAGCTATAGACAGGCAGAACATTCTTTCTCTATTATAAGATCCTTAAAGGCACATCTTCACGTATCATGAAAGCTCTAGAAAAGGCATGGATTTCAACATAATTATTTTTTCAGTAGTAATAGAATATTTTCAACATTTGATTTCCCACCCAATGTTTCTCCAAATGAGGAATCACAACACAAGTCAACCTCCCCCACACTTAAGTTCAACTAGATTATGCAAAGATTAAAATCAAAGGAATGCCTCAGTCATTTAAAACATATCCACCTCAAAACCTCAAGTTTTAACATGAATAAATCAAATTCTGGTTAAATCAATCATGGTATGGTTATCTAAAGAAGTGATGTGAATGAAAATAACATGAAAATTAGGTTTATAATCCTCACATGAAAGTGATTTCAAATATAAAGACAATGAATTGTGGCATGGGATTAAAAAAGCAGAGTACATTTCATTAAATTCCTAAATAATTGAACTTGAAACAAAGTCAATTTCAACATTCATTTAAGATCAGTTTCATGTGATAAATTTATTCACACATTGAAATGGGATTGAAAAATTGCAATGATAATCATTTCAGCTCAAAAGCTTCCAAAACCCAAAAAATTAAAAAACACACATTTTTAAAAAATAGAAAATCAATCAATTGAAATTACTACACTATAAGGGTTACCTCCCCCAAACATAAATGATGTAGTGTCCTCAATGAATTCAAATTGATTTAACATGTAAGTATATTTTTAATTGAATAATAACAATCAATAAAGTGTAAATGAAAGGTACAACCTAACTTATTGGTAGTGAAATATTGAGTTAAGCTCCTAATTGTTACACACATAAAAACCTACAAAAAGGTAGATAATAAATACATAATAAATTTATTGAAAATAAAGAAAATAGAAATATAATTATAATTGATGAATAGATCTTGGTTTGATCCCCCAAGTGGAACCTGAGTTTTGACTGCCTCCAGATGGGCAGTTTCAATTGGTTATCCCCAATCTGATGGTGGGTTAAGTATCATTAATATAAACAACCCGAACTTCTTATTTCCATCTTTAACTTCTTCCTTTTTGATGAGGTCTATATAGATATAGTAAACCAAATCCCCCCCCCATGAAAATGATATAAAAAATTCATGGAGGGGGTTGGACAATGAATGAGTCCTCATCTTTCTTGGTTTCCACTTTCACAACTTCTTCTTCATCCTCCATCGGTTCCTCAAGGTATGTTGTATCAAAATAATAATCAAAGGGAAAATCAGAGTATAATTCTCTTTGAAAAAAATTAAAACAAGACGAACCAATATAAAACTCTTCCCTTTCAAAGTAAGAATCTTGTGTATCTTTTTCCCCAAGAAATTATACATGGATATCATCTTTATCTACTTCCAATAAATGTTCAACATGTTTGGGGAGATTTAGGTGTTCCTCTTCAGGTGTATCTTCTTCTTTTTCCTCATCCACCAAAGCAATACATTTTTTGTCCAAATCTAAAAATTTCAAGCAAGAGGAGGTGATACTCAATTCAGATTCTATATAATCATAATGAAAAGAGTTAAGAAAATTATTATCTCCCTTAAGTGTCTTGAATTCAAATGATAATTCAATATGAGGTTCATATTGTAGTTGAATTTCACATGATAGAAGTAGGTAGTCAGGCTCCTCCATCTTTTCTTCAAATTCCACCACTTTGGTGGTTTCTTCCTTCAATGGGTCTAGATCTTCTACTTTGTAAGGAATATATTGAACAAGTGGTTTTTCAAAATCATTATAGAATCCATCTAGACCTTTTTTATCTCCCACATGTACCTCAGTAGGTAATTTTTATTTCTTTTCCTCCACAGGTTCATTCTTAGGTTCTGGTTTTTCCATCAACGCACGTACAAATTCAAATACAAGTTCTACTTTGATCTCTAGTTTTTCTATGTCATTTAGATGTTCTTGTATATGAACTATATCATAAATATCATCATATACATGTTTCTATTGTGGATAATTGTTCCATGAATTAAATAAATAATCATTTGAAAACATCATGGAAAACATATTTTTTTAGCTTTTTTTTAATATTAAATATTAATAATATGATCGTGGGACTGCCTCCCTGGAAATGGCACCATGTTTGACACACACCTGTAATGGGGTATGGAAAAATAAAGTATTTACAAAGTTAAAATATAATATAGTGGTTAAACTAGGTTGTCTCTAGAGAGGAGCGCTCAACAATCAAGTTTGTCACTTTAATATTAGATAATGAAGAGGTGGTTGTCTTCAAAAGATTGATTTTGAAAAGAAACTAAATGTAAAAATTAAGTAAGAGATTGAAATAAAATTGAAAAAGAAAGTGATTTAAATAGTTATATAAATTGGGTGATCAGGTAGAGGTCGGTTTCTAATTTAAATGTTATCATAGTTCCGATTAATCTAATCCTCTGCTGCAAAGTTGATAAAATGAGATTCCACAAACGCTTCCTCTAACTTATTTGGTAAATGATGTTGGTGAGAGTAAAGAATAACAAGATATTATTTTGGACTAATCTCCTTCCTTTTGTGAATGTGTTTCAGAAAATACCCTCGATTGATTTAGGCAATTCCCAATCTGGTCTTGTTTATCCCAAACAATCTTGAATATGCATTACAACTCTCACATGTACTAACGATCGTTGAGTACTTAACCACTAAGCCCTGATATTATTATATCCAATATAGATCATAACATAATGGAGGTAGAAAAATGATCATTCATCAAAGAAAAAATAATAACAGATTATAAAATCGAATACGATCGCATAAGATAATAAATTCTGTTATTAGAATTTGAAAACAACTTCACAGAAGAGAGAGAGAGAGATTTTATTCAATCAAATGTTAGAAATCAAAACATTAAAAATATAAAACCTTCCCTCCCCCAATCACCTCATAATTTTACCCCACAATGGAAATGGTATTTTATAATTATGTGGAAGTTAAAGTCATTACAAAAATAAGAAGAAGAAATGAGTGAAAAAAAGAATAGAATTTTCCCTTCTAGAATCTATCCTCCAGAATGATAGCTTCGGTTCTGCCCTTTCCCTGCCGAATGAGGCAGAGGTACCTTCTTATAGAAAGTTGGGAATGGAGTTGGTAATCTACCCTCAAAATATCCAAGCCATTGAAGACGTTTGAATGAGTTTATGTCTGCCTAAATAGAAGAGACTTTTCCTGGCTTCCAAACACTATTCCACCAACCTTTCTTTGAAAATTGCATTGAAGGCCTTAATGAATGAATTTATTCTTGATATTTTGTGCTACACTGACCCTTCCAGTAATCGTTCGAACACAGCTGGAACCACTTCATTTTTAGGACGTTGGTTCGTGATATACTTTTTGAATATGTAATAGTCCATTCTGCTGCCTAGAATAAATTTTCACATTGACCGATTTTGTTTGGCCTGTTGGTGTTCAAATTTGAAGTTGTTACAAAAGAATAATTTTCATCCAATGAACCATTTCATCCTAAAAAGAATCAGGTGAATTTGATGAAAAATTTAGTAGTTATGATCGAAATACAGAGGCAACATAAATATGATTAATGTCCAGAATTAACCACTTTTCACATTTAATCTAAAAACTCACCAAAAGTCATTAAATGATGCAAATAAGATCAAATTGATTAATGTGAAATGATAAAATCATTTAAAAAAATATTTATAGATATGAAAATATGAGCTCTATTAATACTCCTTATATAAATTAAAATATCAAAAAATATATGTCTTATTAAATAATATAGAAATTAGGATTTCACAAACAATAAGTCACGACTTATTTTATAAATGATTGAACTCCATATATAATTTCTATAGGATTATAATACATAATTTAATTAACCATAATCATATATATGATATAATTTATGTATTATGAATGCATTTATTTTACGAATTTATTAACAATTCATTGTTAAGATCGTGTTTTGGGTAACAACTGCTTTGTTTTTCATCCTTACTTTAATATGGTATTTTCATTCCATTGAATATGATCCAGGTTACATTATATAATGTTTTTAGGAAATTATTTAAATACCATATAAATTAAATATGTATTTATTTAGAGTAATTAATTACTGTTAGAGATAGAAAATTACAGACATCGTTCATGGTGACATTGTGTTGTATGTACATATCAATTCTGTTTCAATATTCTAAACATATGAAGAAAATTAAATAAAAAATTAACCAAAAAGAATAATTTTTTATAACATATATCATATATGTTCATTAAACACATCCTTAATATTGTTTTGTAAAATGTAAGTGAAGAATGAATAACATCGCATAGTGAGGTGGTAGTCTTTTGTACACACCAGAGAAGTTATTATTTTCAAAAAAAAATTAAGAAAGAGAATGTGCTATTATTATTAAATAACTATAATTATGTTATTAATATTACATAAATATGATAATTACATCATCATTTTTATCCATGAGTGGGGGTAATGGAAAATAATACCACGGTTCGCAAGTATGTATTTCTTCATACAAATGATTGACTATTTCATTACCAATTTGATGAAAGAGGAGATTGGTGTATTTTTTTAAATACACATAAAAATATATGATTACAGGATATAATTATGTTATTATAAAAACATGGTTGATGAATATTTAATGGATTTAGGGGAAGAAAGAAAGGGAAAATTAATGTTTAATGACTATACGCCTTATTCGGAAAAAACCATTAAGTCTACATAATTTCTTAATAAAACCAAGGCCTATAGAATGTTGAGATAGATGTAATAATTGTAATTTGTCAGGTATTCTATAAACGAAATGGTTTTTATGCATTATGAGGATAAGGTATGTGGTATCCTTTTATAAATAGGGGATAAGACACAGAAAGAAAATTTTGACTATAAATAAGTTAACTCATGTTTTTCACAAGATATATGGATTGATAATGGGGTTTTATCGAACCATATATAATATACGGTTGAAATAGGGTAATAAAATGGGTTTTAGAAATGTTTAATTTTCATTTTACTACTGTTAGTTCTAGTTTAACCACATATTAACTTGATTATCCATAACAATGGAAATTATTTTTTACAATTGTACTAATTATTATGATATAAAATTATGTTGAAATTATTATATAATATAAATTATTCTTATTAAAAATATGGAATCCATTTTTTCCAAATTCCATTCATTTAAGTGAAAATATATCAATTATAATTAGTCATGGTAGGGTGATGAAAATGTGTATTTCCAAAGAGAAATTTACCTATGTGGAGAATGATTTATTGAAAAACTTAAATATGAAATATATTTCAATTACCTAAATTTGATTAAAATTAATATATTTGAACTAATTTAAATTTTTAAAACTTATTAAAATAAAACAAAATTATATGAAATCATTAAAAATTAAGTTTTTAATTAAAACAAGTTTTCTTCACTATTAGTTGAAAAATTAACCTTTTCATAATATTCAAAAACATAATTGTAAGAAAAAATTGACATGTAGATTTTAAAAATTATATAAAATTTTCCAAATAAATTTTCCAAAAATTCTACATTATTTTTTATTATTTTTACAGTAAAATATATAAAATAATTTTCAAGTGAAATATGTATTATTATTTTATATAATGTCTTCACTAAAAATAATGAAATTTTTTAACAATATTTATTCATTATATAAAATCATTATAAATAATGTTAATAGATTGGATATTTTTATCAATACATATATTTTATAACCGTCTTGTGTAAATATTAATATCAATAGTATATTGTGGTTTGTTAAAACTCAATGTTCCATGTAACATAATCTATTAAAGAACAAAAAATTTCATAAAATGTATTGTTGTTACATCTACATCTCTTTTAACCTCATCCACTTAATCTTACACTAAATATAAAATTAATGAAACTAATTAACATCAAAATGGAATAGTCACCACAAAGGTAACTGGTTTACCCTCACCATTAAGTTACATAATCAAATTTAGAATGTAATTATGAATGGGTGATATGACCATGTTTGAAAAATTGAATAATAAAATGAAACATAACGTTAAAGGGTACATAAGATAACTTTTGGTCTACCTAATATTATTAAATATATAATAATAATATGACTACACTGAGATCCTATACCTCTTTTACAATGATTTTAACCTCTTAAACATACATGATCATACACATGCCTATGTATAGTACTCTTGGTTTAGAAGATTTGGGAGGCCTCCCTAACATACATCATATATTATATATATGTAAACTATTACATTACTGAAAAAAATAAATCCAAAAATCCCTAAATATGAACTCTATATTAACCCTAAATTATATCTCATTAATACTAATTTATTAGGCCCCATGACAACTATAACACCTCTTGTGATGGCAGGATAAATGATTATGACCCCTAAACATGGATCCAATACGATATATTCTAGTGATTGGAACTAAGTGTATATTTATTAATAATGGGAGGAACTAAACTATAAAAAGAACATTATTAAAATATTAAATCAATAATATGAATAAAATAAAACATTTTTTATGGAGATAAATGAACAACTAGGGGATAATTAAAATTTTAAACATTAATACGATCAAAATGGGGTTTTTCAAAATTATATGATTTTGAAATTAAAAATAAATAAATTGGAAAGTCAATAATGTGATATATTGATATATATAATACATATTAGAATTTCAATTTCAATAGATATAAAGTGATAACTTATAATGAAAAATTATCTTATAAAAATTTCTTACCTTATGCATATTTATGATGAATGATGAAACATGTATGTTTAATGAAAAGAAAGAATAGCTTGATAAGGATTTTAGAAATAACTCAATGTGAGTCCCTATATATACCATAATAAATTAAATTGGTTTATATTTATTATCCCATAATCTTGATGAGGATAAATATATCATTTATTGAAATTATGGTTTATGAGAACCATTATGAGCTTCATGGGTTGGTTAGGAACGCATCCATCACCTTTTCAGTAGTGAGATATCATTGAAGAAGGTACTTAGAAGGGATATGTTAAACTTGGTAAACCCATTTGAATTATAGTATATTATGTATTTAAAATAATATAATATTTATAAGAATGATTGAGATATGATTTAAGACAAAATATATCAATAATTATGTATAAATGAATTTTTCTATTTGAGAGGAAATTAGGGGATCCTCAAGAGATTTACATTTAATAACATATTGAATATCCATTCTGGGTAACCATGGTATCATCCGTGCCACTAGGGATATCCTTTTATAGGATACAAAGTGGAAAAACTGTGGTTATAATTTATCATGGTAAATTTAAATGATTAAAATTACAATTATATCCTTTCGACATATAAAAGTGCACTCTTCAACTTGATATCTTGACCCAATGAATACATAGTAAATCTCATCATCTTACTAGTGGGTCACATGGAAGTATCTGAGATTTTGGGATATGAATAAGATATATTGCGATCCAACGTCAACTAGATTATAGAAACTTAGAGGATGAGGGATATTCTACTATCACCAACTAGTAGCTGCTGAGTCTTCTACAAAACTATGGTTATTGTGCACATGGATGCAGATTGCTAGTGCTTCCTGCACTGATCCACCTCCAAGTGGATCGGAAGAATATTCTATTTATGTCCATTGATGGATCATCCAACATCTTTCTATGGTTTGAAAAGATGATAATTTTTTGACCAATTTATTTTACATGACTACCAATATGAAATTTATTTTACTTTATGATCTCAATTATGATAAATAATCACATAACATAATTTCAAATATATATATCTGAAATTCAATAAAATGGAAACATTTTAATCAAAATGAGTTTCAGTGATCATGAAAACACTACTATAGAGAGTGGTTCATCAATTTACACCTATTGGATGCTCACAAATACACATTATAATAATATTTTTTTAAAATAAATCCTAAGAAAATGACATAGAATTATAATTTAATAATATAATAACAGATATTCAATAACATCGAGGAGTAAATAAATCCAACATTACAAATATCATTTAACACAAAATTTAACAACACAAACCTTGTAAAAAATTTAGAAATAAGAAATAATAGTTAAAAAATCTCTACGTTATCAAATCAGTAAATTTTTATGAATTGTTTTTTTGAAAATTCACCTCCCATGTCATTATCAAAAATGAAACACAAATGGAAACATTAGACTTAAAACTAAATAGAGTAAGAATATATTTTGATAAAGAAAATGAGTGATTGGAAATTTTTTAGAATAGATAATCATTATAAAGTTTAAAATGTTAATTAAAAGTATTGGATAAAATACAATTATCTAAGACACCATTTATCCTATAACCTGTACATTAATGATTTTCATTCGTTGAGAAAAGAGAGGAATTATAAAAACAACAATATAGTAGAAAAACAAATATTATTTAGAAGAGAGGGAGAAAATGGATATAAAATAAGAGAACAAAGAGTAAAATATTTGTACGAAAGAATTACAAAAGTATTAAGGTACGTGAAAAATATAGAAAAATGGAAATTACTATTGGTATATACATTTTTTATCACACACATTTCTTGATGATATAGTTATTCAAACATTTAAATATTTATTTATTGAAAATTTTTAACATGGATTATTTAAATGTGAAATAATTTTTAAAATTTTAAATATCTTATATTTTTTAAATTAAAACTTCAAAATAATTAATTATCGAAAAGTATATATAAAATAATTTAAACTCATTACTAATAATCCATTAAGAGAGATAAAATTAGACATTATTTTTTTAAAAATATAACTACTGATAATTAAAAAATAAAATTCTAAAAATTATAACATTTATAAGTCCATGATTTACAACACATTTACTATTTTAATTATATATTATAATTTACTTGTATAGAAAATTTTATTTGAATTTTGAAAACGTGAAAAAAATTTGATTTTAAAAATTTATTTGAAAACAAAAGTATATCATAATAAAAATATTAGATATTTGATATAGTAATCGCCATAAAATAGTTGTACATGAGAGATATATGAATCAAAATAAAACTGGGAAATATGAATATATTGTCACAGAAATAATACATAAAACAATTTTTTTGAGAATAAATAAGAAAATATTTAAAATAAAAATAATTTATTAAATAAAAATAAAAATATTTCCTATAGTTTCCACTGCCAAATGATGATTATTATAGGTATACCATTCCTAAATCAATATTAAAAAAATCAAAACAATCAATAGAGAGATATTTAGCAAAAATATCAGTGAAATGATATCATTCCCAATAAATTTTAATATAGTATCATCCATTTAAATGTGATCAATTAATACATGGTATTTATAGTGAAAGTGTTTGGTTAATGAATACTTTAATGTTTTATTCAAAAAAATAGTGGCATTAGTTTTATCCATCTTCAGAGTGATATAGTTATATGTTCTATCAAATTCTAAGATAGTGTGTTTCATCCATATTATATTTTAGTTAATAAAAAATGTGGTTGTATATTCTTATTCTTCTATAGAAAGATAAATAGAGTAATTTTTCTTAATACTCCACTAAATGAGGTTTTATTTCTATGTAAGTGTTAAGTCTCACATATGAATTCGTTTTAAAATTTTGATTCCTCCAAAATATTCCTTAGAAAGACTAGTTAAATAAAAAGTAATTTAATTTTGGATAAAAAAATTCAATTTTAGTTCAATTAAATTTACAAATAATCCATTTGAAAAAATTTAAATTATATTCATTTTTAATTGATATAAAATGATCATAGGGAAAAGCATTGAACATGATGCCTTACTAGTTCTCAATAAAGAAAAAAATACTAACAATAAAACCACTATTAAGAATATTACCTAGTGGATTATTCGCTACAAAAAATATAAGTATACAGATTATACTTATTAGAATATTAAAATTCTTTATCATTATTCATGAAAAAATATTTTTAAGATTTCATTACTATATTTTCCATAGTTTGGAAAAATTATTACATTATTTTGAGAACAATGAAAACTGAGATAGAATATAATGACCCAACCATAAACATTACTTATTCTTGAGTTATGTCATGAATTGACATTGAGGATATTTCAAGGTTTATAGTTCTAGATAATTAATCCACAACTATTACATAAAATCTCAAAAATTACTAAGTAGACACTTCTAATCAGTTTCTATATTTTTCATAAAATGAAAACTCTTAAAGAATAAAACATGTCTAGTTCCTTATTTTATACATCATGAATTTTCTGTGATCCCATCATTAAACCTATTCATCTTTATGTATTTTGAAAAACATTTCAAATATCAGGATGAGAAAAAAATTCTCAGTAAGGGTTATAAATTAAGGAATGTAAACATTATCTCATTAAAAAATACACATCAATGAAACCATAATTTTCAATCATAACATACCTAATGAAATAAAAAGATTTATGAATAACACATAGAAATCATAATCCATTATGGTAACTTATTGAATACATAACATAATTACACTGTAGATTTCATAGCTATGTTTTGATATACATTTTGATTACCCATCATAGTATATTACCTAAATCTAATTGGAGAAACATTAATGTTTACCTCCATCATGTTTCGCAATGCGTTGGAGAGACATCTCAGGCTCAACCTCCCTAGATTTATGACGGAACCACCTGTATATGTAATCAATTCCCAAGAAGCATAACATAATCATAACACATAAAATAAGCATAAAAGGAAGATAAAATTTCAACATTGCAGTCACAATATACAATTTCAATATATTAACGCAATCAATGCTTTCAAAAAAAAATTAAAACAAAAATTCAATACCAAAATACGTAAAAAGAGTATATGGTATTTAGTTTCCATTTAACAATATTATGGATTCTTAAGGAATCCAAAAATGAAATATTTTACATGGAGTAAGAAAGGTAGTTGTCACCACGTATGTTAAAAACAATCATTCCCTTTAGTTGTTTAGTAAAACGCTTCGTAGAAAATGATTCCTTTTGAAAACCATTTAAAACATTTAATAACGATATTTTGGAATCAATGTGTCCCATACCACATTTAATATTTTATAGGAATTAACATTGGAAAATATTAATATCTATATAAATAAATCCTTAATAACATTTTGAAAACATGGACATTAATAAGAATTATTTATAAGATCAAATCACTAAAACATTTAAAATAATGTTTTAGTTAAAGAGTCCCTTACCACTTAAGAAAATACATTAATAAAAATAGTTAAAGAATAACGTTTAATAAAATTATAATATCAAGAGAATATGGAGATTCATGGTATAATATATCAAAGGGAATTATATACAATATATAGGATAATAAAGGTGTACAAGATAATGATATGACTCAAATGGATGGAGATTGAGACATAGTCCCTTGCGAAAATTCCATAGCCTAACGACATCCAATTAAAATTGAAAAAAATGATCTGATGAGATAGAAAATGATCTATCATCACATGGACATAAAATGTACAGAAAAAAGGATTTATAAAAACATATCCCCACATAAGAAAAACGAAATGAAAATACATATAAAAAAATAAGACCTTGACTAAAAGAAGAGGGTGAAAGGTTCACTTATAAAGACCGTATCATAAAATTAAGGATGAATCAATGAAATAATTATTTTTCACAAATAAATATACCCAATATAACTATATATTATATTTAAAATAGTCATATTTCATTCACACAAATTTATGGTATTACATAATCAAGAAGTAGATGTTCATCCCAAAGAATATAAATTGGGTGAAGAAGTTCTATTATCTTGTGTCCTACTTGACGTGTTTGTTCCTTCTTCTTCCTGAATAATAAAAATAATATAATTTATAAATTATTTATAACATTTTTCAAGTTTATTATTCATTTAATATCACTCATTACCTTTTTTTCTAAAAAGGGAATTCCCTTGTGTGGCATTTTCGAACCCTCCACACAAGGAAACCCCCCTCCCCACGAAGAGATCACTCTGGAGAGAGCCCCAGCCAGGAAGGATCCATTTCCAGCCGAGATGGAAGAGTGTCCCAGAGGGTGACAACCCGGGTGGCGATGGTTCATCAAGCAATCCATCAGCATGGGTGGGTTGCACCTCATTTTTCCCACCCATTCAGAAACCGGGTGACCCGGTAAGGCGAGTGGATCCCGAGGGAGAGGTTCACCCCAAAAGCGGAATCTCGGGATTCGAACCCTGAACCTCCAAAAGAACGGCGTTGTTTTACCCCTCTCCTTCACCACTACGCCACTTCCAAACCAGTAATATCACTCATTACCTTGTAATAATAATTAGTTAATTATTTCTTTTCATATTAGACATTTTTTCGATGTTTGGAATTTGAGTTAAAAATGAACTTTTTTTAATTACAATTTATCCATGTTGTAAAAAGTACATTATATCCATAATTATATTCATGATTTAGATATAATATATATAATATATAACCATTATATATATATTTATAATATTCCATAACATTTGGACCTACGAAATTAAATGCACCATTCATTAATATGGTAAGCCGTACTTACGAATGAATGTTACGTTCATTTCTTTTTTTCTTTTTTAATGAAATAAAAACATAATAATACATTGGAATATTATAATTAAAGTATAATATCATATTTTATGTTAGTTACATAATTTACTTAATAAAAACATTTATACGTTCCATGTATGGTTTGAACGAGTCATATCATATTGAGGGGGTGGTAGTCTGCACATCCTCAAATGAAATTATCAAATTTATACAACATGAAAAGCATAAAGGTATGATATAATTTGTAATTACTGAATCATATTGATAAAATAAAATAAAATATATTTTATATATAATAAAAGTTCCATCATATGGGCACCATGAGAGGTGGTAGAAGAATATTAAACAATCACCATTTAGTGATGTATTAGTTTTCCATCCACAGAAATAGTATGTTCGTATCCATTAGATTGAGGTGTGTGTAAGTATAGTTTGAATTATTCTCATAAAAAAATCTACTACATTTAATATACCATTTTTAATAAAAAACAGTATAAGGATAGTTTAGGGGGTTGGAGTAGGAAAATAAAACAAATCTTGACAGAAGATATTACCATTAAATTGGGTATCTCCTTTGGTTTGAACCAAAGGACTTTCATTAAGTTCCTTATGACTATGTTAAGAATTATTATTCGAGGATAGGGATTTTGGGATATTATTTGGTCAGAGTTTGGACGAGCCAAGGGGGCTTAAGAGTTGTGAGTAAGAGTTAGAGGTGATGGATTTTTATAAGCGGGAGGATGAGCTCTTTTGGAATGTTTGAATGTATTATTTTTTTATAAAATTAATTTCCTTTTAAAAAGGTGAAAAATATATTTAATTCTAACATATGGTTCATATAAGTCGAAATAAAATAATCCAATAAGAATTGGACAAGTTTTGGATATTTTTTTAATCCTTATAATTTTTATTTAACCTTTTATTAACATATTTCAATTTTAACATATTCATACTATAAGGTAAACATATATACACTAAAATTACAAGTAACCCAAAAAGGATCATTAATGAAATTTTTAAAATCATATATTTTAGTTCTATTAATATTATATTTTTAGGATTTTATTATCATTTAATTGAACAATAATTGGTTTAAAAACTCATTTTGTCAATTTATAAACTATTAATATCATGACATATAGAAAATATATAACAACTTTATTATTCCCAAAAAAACTTCATTAATTAAAATAAAATAATTCATTATTTTCTATAATTTTTTTTTTGGAATAAAAAGTTTCAAAATAAATTTATTTCTATAATTTTAATATCATTTATTTGAATCCTTTATTAATGAAGCAATTATTACATCACCATTGTGTCATAATTAAATTTATTCATCTAATTTCTAAAAATTATAAATAAAATACCTTGATGTAGGAAATCATTTTATTTTTCAAATTTATAATTATAGTCAAAGAGATTACTTATAAAACCCCTTAAAAATTGATTTACTAAAAGATATATATTTATGTTACTTTTGTCTTCACATTAAATAAATTAATATAAAGTGTCATTATCACTCAAAAGCCCATGGGGTCCCAAAATCGACCCAAGGATGACATTGGTCATAACTATCTCATCAAATAGTTATAGCAGAACTTTTTGTGTAATTTAATATTATTATAATATTATTTTTCACTCTTATTTACCAGATTTACCCTTTAACAATGGAAAATAAAATATTTACTAAAGTAAATATTTATCATGTCTAAAAATAATAGTTTCTTATTTACACAATTTGGAAATCATAATTCCAAATATGAAATCAATTTTTTGAAATTCAAAACATTGAAGTTTTTGAAATTAATTTCATATTAATTCTCATTGTCAAAACCAAAAGTGTGTTTTTAAGACATAATATCTATCAAAACATTGACACTATATATGTATAATTTCAAAGTAAAATTACTTCCAATGACCAAAATTGGATTAAATAATATAAATATAATCTATTTACAATTTAATACCATATGTAAAGATAATATATCAATATAAATAAATTATATTAAAATTAATTTTTGAATTAAAATACAGTATTTTTCTCTATTTAGTAAAAAAATAAAATTTATTAGAAAATTAAAAAATAATTTACCCAAAGTAATTTTTGATGTCCCTATTATAAATAAGAATTTTATTTTTTTTAAAATTGAACATATTAAATTGGAAAAAACTATATTTAAAAAGGGTTCTCCTTTAAAAGGCTATAAATCGACCTTTTAATAAATATTAGATTATTTATGCATTAAATTGGATTCATTCAAATTTTAAGTATTTAACTTTTATTAGATATGTTTAAAAACATTTAAAAAACATGTGTAATCATATTTTAGTTAGTTATGTTCATTCCTGCTAATACAACGTCTATGTGTTAACTAACATTTAAAATAATATTATATTATTATTTTTCAGTATGACTCAGCCTTGTGTGCAGCATGAGATTTCAGAGAAACTCATTGTTGCATGTCGGGTATGCTATTGAACATAGCATCACCATTAAAGTAAAATTAATATTTAATTAAATAATAATAATAAATATGAAAATTTCATTTTCTTTATTTACCTATGATGTTACATCCTTCCCCCCTTTTGAAAATTGCATCATTTCTATTTTATAATTGGTCTCGAAAACATCATTAAAATTAAAACATCAGAAAAATAGTCAATAAAACTATCAATTTAAAAGAAAGAATAAGAAGTACAAAGGTCACCCAAAATAACATATACTTGGATTCCATGTATGAAAACATGTATTTGGAGGAGAAACTATGTGCCATGTTCTGATGGATTATGATAGAAAACATGACTATGAGAAAGTTAACGATAAGAAAACAACAAACTTGAGATAGGTAAAACGGTCGTTGATTCCACTATATGAAAAGTAATTTGAAAATGTTTTTTTAAGTTCCATTTCATGAAGTTGGAGAATTTATTTATGGTATTGACAAAGAACATATGGAAATATCCTTACTTGTCATGTATAATTTAATCCTTTACTAAATCCATACCACAAACTCATATTTTCTCCAAACAATGAGTATTCAAACTGACTTGGTCACATCAAAACAACTTGAATCAACTTCCAGAGTATCACATAATCCACAAAATATGAATTATATATATCCCTTTTATATAGACATCAACCGAAACCAAAATGATTAGTATGAGATTAGATAATCCCCAAAATGGATAATCCATTATAAAAATAAATAATACTCTTAATCTCAAAAAGAAAAAAATAGTACCCACTGTTAAACAAAGACCATTCAAAAAAAAATTATTTTTAATGTTATTCAATATAATCCAAAACTAATATTGAAACCCAATACATAGTAGAATTTTATCACATATTCTTCCAAAATAAATCTTAACATTTATCTCCAACTAACATCAACTACTCTAAAAGTATCATACTAATGTGTAATTACCCTAATCAGATATTCTCTATGAAAGGTTATTCATTTCCATAATTAACCCAAATCACCATATGTCCAAAATAAAATCAAATATTCTTCAGAAATAAAATTTCAACAATTAATCAACAAATGATATCTCATAGTATTTTATTTTCCTTAAGCATATAATGTTTCCCAAATAAGATAATATCTTCCAAAATAACATTTATCACATAATCACAAAATCATTTTCCTATGTTAAGGATATCCATTTGATAAAACATAAGTTCCCAAAATCATATTTTTCATGATCCATAAAATCATTTAACTAAAATATTAATTCATACTAACCAAGTAATTGACTTTATCTAGTAGTGGGTTATAAATATCAATCACACTTTTGTTATGGGTTCGATTCCCACTACATTGTCTAACGTTACTAGTTTATACATGGTCTGCATGTTGTCCTTTTCATAAAACTAAAAATTAACCCTAACATCTTTTAACCACAATGGTTTTCTTACACATTTCATTTTTATCCCAATACATTAAGACCTCAACATATTATAAATAACCAATTGTTTTACCTCCATATAAAAAAAACTATTCCCAATAGAAATAATCATCATACCTTGATCATGGGGTTTATATAGTTTCATCATCATCTTGTTCACGCTGGTATATGGTCCATTGATTGCAAGAATGATTTGGAGATCCATCAAAATAATTTTCTTCCTTCTTTCAAATACAGCATGTACAACTAGGGTCATATGGGTGTTCCAATAAAAATAGATTCGAAAAATAATCACGTACGACATATAATTTTAAAACACATAATAAAAAATGATTTTAATAAAATAGTTGGACTGAGATTGTGTTAAACAATTAAATAAATGGTACCTTTAAAATATTAAAAGTATGTGCTGAGAGAATATATTGTAAAAGAAAATATAAATAGGTTGTGCAAGGGTCTCCTTCTTCCGACCCTTTTTCAAAATCACATTATGGTTCAAAATCTTGTGATAAGGTAAAATATTTGAAATGGTCTGGATAATATTTACCTTTCTTGAAAATATGAAAATATTTTTAAAATATGATTTGATTAAATAAAAGCCATGATCCAAAATGATATCTAGGTATAGTAGAGGTGTTTGATATCTCTAACAACTGTTTTCACGTGAGTTGTTTGATAGAAAATGTATCACAATCATCTGAACATGACATTGCAATAATTATTGCAATCTTGTCATCAGTAAAAGATAAGAATGTTGTTTGAGATCCCTCTCCTTCCATTTGTAACCAACTATCCTTGATCTGAAAAAGTTATAAAGCATGGATTTAACTAAAATAATACACATATGGACTAACCATGTGTTTAAAGAAAACTCTTAATTCCTAAAGTTGTCTAAACGGAACTATGTTACCAACTATAAGGACTGTTCCTTAAACTTTACATAGTCTTGAGTTATGTCAAGAATCCACATTGTATATCTTTTCAGGTTTACAGTTTTAGAAAATTAATACGTACCTATTACATTACATCTAAAATATTACAAGTTAGAAACTTCTACACAGTTTCCATCTTTTTTATTAAATAAAAACAATTCAACAAGAAACATGTCTAGTTCCATGTTTTTGACTACATGACTTTTCCTTGATCCCATCCTTGAGAATATTCATATTTAAGTCCTAGGAAAAACATTTCAAAACATGGTATGAGTCTAAAAATCTTATTAAGGGGTATAAAATAAGGGAATGAAACATTAACCCATCAATAAATACTCATCAATGAAACCATACTTTTCAATCATAACATACCTCATGAAATCATATGATTTATGAATAACACATAGAAATCATAAATCATAAAGGTAACTTTTGTCATACAAAACATATTTACATTTTAAGTTACATATATACATAAGTACATAAATTTTGAATACCCATCATTGTATATACCCTAAATCTCTTAGGAGAAATACTAACATTTACCTCTATCATGTTTCCCAATACATTTGAGATCTATCTTGGGATCACCCTCCCTAGATTTATCACTTAACCACCAATATACATAAAAAATTCCCAAGAACCATTATATGATAATAACTCCTAAAAAAGTATAAAATGTAGATAATATTTCCACATTGCAATCAGAATATATCATTTCATGATATTAACAAAATCAATGCTTTCTAAAAACCAGTTTCAATACCAATATACGTAAAAAGAGAATATGATATTTTGATTCCTTTTAAAAATATTATGTATTTAAAATAAATCCTAACATGAAATAATTCTAGTGGCGGTGGAAAATTTGTTTTCATCGTGTACGTTTAAAAGAAACATTCCCTTTTATTGTTTAGAAAAATGCTTCATAGAAAAATATTCCTTTTGAAAACTATTTAAAAAATTTAATAAAGATATCTTGTAATCAAAGTTGCACATAAAACATTGAAAATTTTTTAGGAATTAAAATTTGAAAACATTAATGTCCATATAAATAAATTTTTAAAACCATATGAAATCATGGATATTAATAAGAATTATTTTTATGATTAAATCATAAAAACATTTAAAATAATGTTTTTCTTAAATAGTACCTTACCACTTGAGAAAGTACATGTATAAAAATAGTTTAATATAACATTATACAGAACATATAATATCATGATAATATGTACATTCATGATATAATATTAAAAAGGTTGGTATATACACTATATAGGAAAATAATGGCGCATAAGATCAAGATAGGCCTTATATGAAAGGATACCGAGACATAGTCCATTACGAAAATTCGGTAGCCTTACGCCGTCACATTAAAATTGAAAAAATGAGTTGATGAGATAGAAAATGATCTCACAACACATGGAAATAAAATGATCTTCTAAAAGGATATAAAAAACCTATACTTATATAAGAAAATGTAAATTAAAATATATATCAAAAAAGAAGTCTTTGACTAAAAGAAGAGGGTGAAAGGTTCCCTTACAAAGATAGTATCATTAAATTAAGGATAAATCAATGAAATAAGTTTGTTTGACAAATAAATATAATAAATATATGTGTATATTATTTGTAAAAATATCAGAGTTCATTCACACATATCTATATCATGACATAATCAAGAAGTTGAAGTTCAACCCAAATAATGTAAATTGGGTGAAGAAGTTCCCTTACCTCGTCTCCGACATGACTCGTTTGTTTCTTATTTATACTAAAAAATAAACTTATGTTAATTTATAATTTATTAATAAACTTTTTAATGTTTATTATTCCTTTTATATCAATTTTTACCTTTCAGAAACAATTGGTTTATTATTTGAGTTCATATCATACATTTTGTCGATGTTTGGAATTTGAGTTAAAAATGAACTTGTTATAATTACAGTTTGTCCATATGGTAAAAAGTACATTATATCCAGAAATATATTCATGATTTAGATATAATATATATCATATATATATAGTATATATATATTTATAATATTCCATTACATTTGGCATAAGAAATGAAATGCACTGTTCATGAAAATGGTAAGCCGTTTGTAAGCATGAAAGATACTTTCATTTTATTATTTTTTTAAGAAATGAAAACTTAATGATACCATGGAATATAATAATTCCATTGTAATATAATATTTTATGTATGTTACATAATTTAATTAACAACATCATTTAAATGTTCCATGTATGGTATGAAGGAGTCATATCAAATTGAGGTGGCGGTAGTTCGCACTACCTCAAATGAAATTATCATATTTATACAACATGAGAAGCCTAAAAGAATGTTCTCCATGAAAATTACAGAAAAATATTGATAAAATAAAATAAAATATATATCATATATAATAAATGTTCCATCATAATTGCCACAAAAATATGTGGTAGAAGAATATTGAACAATCATTGTTTCGTGAGGCAGTAGTTCGTCGCCCACATAAATAATATGTTTGTATCCAATAGATGGAGGTGTGTGTAAGTGTAGTTCGAATTCATTCCATAAAAACAACATATTATATTAAATATACTGGTTTTTTTACAAAATAATTGTATAAATAGTGTTTAGTGGTTTGGACAAGGAAAATAAAAGAAAATAACTCGAGAGAAGATGTTAGCATTAAATTTGGTAACTAACTCTAGTTTTAACAAAAAGGATTAATTTAAGTTTTGTATACAAACAATAATGATTCTAGGTAGAAGAGGGGGATTTTGGTATCTTATTTGGGTAGAGTTGGACGAGCCAAGGGGGATTGATAGGTGTTAGTAAGGTTTAGATGTGATGGATTTTTATGTGGGGGGGGGGCTCTTTAGGAACGTTAGAAATTATTATTTTATATTCAAATGAATTTCATTTTAAGAAAGTAAAAAACAAATTGCGTTCAGATATAAGGTTCGTATATGTCAAAATAAAATCATCTAATATGTATTGGACATGTTTCGGATATTTTATAATCTGTAACATTTTTATTTATCCTCTGGTTAACTTATTTAACATTTACCATATTCATCATACATGGTATATATATTAACAATAAAATTACAAGAAATCCAAAATGGATCGTAAATGACATTTCTAACATCATTTATGTCTGTTGGAAGATTATTATATTTTTAGGAGTATTTTAACATTTAATAAAATGTTAATTATTTTAAAAATTCTTATATGTCGATTTATAAACTATTCATATCATGACATTACAAAACACCTATAACAACATGATTATTTCAAACAAAGTTCATTAATTAAATGATAAAAAGTCATTATTATATCTAAAATCATAGGTGTCATAAATGTTTTTAAAAGAAATTATTTTAATAATTATAATATCATTTATTTGAATCATTTGTTAATAGGGGATTTCTGCATCATCATTGTTCCATAATTAAATTAATTAATTTAATATCTAAAAATTATAAATAAAATACCTTGATGTCGGAAATCATTTTAGATTTCATGTAAATGTTTATAGTTAAAAATAATACTTATATAACCCAAAATAATTTTTTTTACTAAATGGAATATGTTTATGATACTTTTAACATTAATTTAAAATAATTAATATAAAGTGTCATTATCACTCCCATGTGGCTCCATGAGGTCCTATAATCGACCCAAGGATTCCCTGGGTTGCAAATATCTCATCTAATAGTGATAGGACAAGTGTAATAAAAATTTAATGTTATTATAATATTATTTTCACCATTATTTACCAGATTTACCATTTAAACATTATATATAAAATACTTATTGAAGTAAATATTCATAATTTATAAAAATAAAAGTTACCTATTTACACAATATTTAACTCCTAATTCCAAATATAGAATCCATTTTTCCAAAATCAAAACATAGAAGTTGCAGAAATTAATTTAAACTGAATTTCCGTTGTCCAAACAAAATGCGTGTTTTAAATAAATAATAACTATCAAATTATTGACACTTGTTTATGTCCAATTTCAATGTAAAATTAATTCCATTGAATAACATTGTATTAAATGGTAAAAATATAATCTAATTAAAATTTAAAACCATTTATAATGATAATATATCAATATATATAAATTAGATTAAAAGGATATTTTGAATTAAAATACAGTATTTTCCACCATTCATTAAAAAAAGAACTTTATCAGAAAAATAGCAAAAATTTACTCAATGTAAATTTTTATGTCCTGATTATAAATAAGAATATTAAGTTTTTCAAATATAACATATAAATGTGACAAAAAAATATTTTAAAAGGTTTCTCCATTAAAAGGTGGTAAATCAATATTTTAATGAATATTTGTGTATTTATTGTTAAAATTCGATTCATTTCCATTTTAAGCATGTAACTTTTATTGAATAAGTGTAAAAACATATAACAAACATGCATAATCATATTTTATTTATTTTTCTTCATTCAATCCAATACAATGGTTATGCATTAACACCCAATTAAAATAATATTATATTATTATTTTTTAGTCGTACTTACCCTTGTGTGCAACGTCAGATTTTAGAGAAACCCATTGTTGTGTGTTAGGTATGCCATCGAACATAGAATCTTCTTTATAGTAAAATTAAAATTTAATTGAAAAATATTAATAAGTATGAAAATACTATTTTATATATTCACCTAGGATGTTACATAGAATTTGAGTTCACCCAAAAAAGATTGTCTAAAATTCATTTTTCATTAAATAATCAATTAAATAAATATATTTATTTGTTGAGTTGTAAATCAAAACATCAATGCAAATATGTATATGAAAAAATTATAATGAGGTGTTTTTTAAGAATATATGAATCATAACATAAGATTTTAAAACCATTTTATAAATTTTAATTATACAAACATTCATACATAGACTGAGGGTCTTTTTAAAAATAATATAGAGATTTAGATTATTTGAAAATCAAATTATTACAAAAACTAATTTCCAAAATACAAGTAGATTTTCTTGAAAAAAAAATTTCATTAATAAATTAATTAATAATGGATCATTTGAAATGCATTTCAAGTGTTTTAAATTTTTATGAGATGTGAATTCAAACAATATAATAGTAAACTATATCTTGGTAGTGAGTTCAATGGTTTTAACATTTTTGATTCCTTCTATTAATTTAGAACCATTAGATAATGAACAATATTTATCTGCAGTTATATTACCAAGATCATATACCATTTAGCTTAAATATATTTTAGATCATATTATAAGATGATCATTTGTTCCATCCATGAGATTCAATACATCATTTCGATAGAGCTTATTTATTTTATCATTCATAGAGAGAACCAAATTTTCACCATTAAGTTCATTATTAACATGTTGGTGTCCATAGTGAGAGGCAATTGAAATATGATTATCCAAATTTGTAACCAATATTCTATCCTGAGATAGATACTACAAATCTCCAATTATATTTTCAAGTGGATAATAATTATATTTATCTAAAAAATTAGGTAATTAATTTGAAGGATATTATTGTTCATATTCAACTTCATTAGATAGAAATGGATTATTTATTGTGTCATTTTTAGAATCATTTTTAGAAAGATATTCATGTAAAATATTCATAAAAAACAAGGATTGATTCTAATATTTTTTAGTCCTTTTCATAATCAGTATACATTTCTTGAGTTATAGTACCCATGATAGATAACTTCATTCTTCTATGAATCATTTTTTCTATGATTTACATTAGGGATTAAAAAAACATTTTCATCGAAGTAAAATTAAAAAATCACTTTCATTATTTATTTTTCAAAACTAAATAATGGTTACTTTAATGAAAATCCATTATGATAGTGTGATTAATTATAGAATATGCAATAATTTTTGATGAGCCAAAAAATATTAAGGTAAATTAAATTGAAATAAAATATTTCATGTGAATACTTTGATATTTTTTACCACTATATTACCAATTATTTTTAATTGGTTCAGGTAGGAAGAATAAAAATTATATTCTTACGAAAAATATAAACCATTATATTCCTTATGGCCATATTTTCCACAATAATAATTTTGAATTTAAATAATTTTGACTCATTTTCATTCTAAACTATTTTATAAAACATGATAAAGTAGTTTCACGATTTAATATTACGTTATTTGAAGTAATACCATGTTAATATTATAGTATTACACCTTTTGAGTTAACATCATGGTTCTATTTGAAAATTATTTCTTTCTGAAGAATTCATTTAAATTCACGGAGAGTTATAATAAATATTGAACGTCTCTTCCAAAAGAATATTCACTAGTTACATTTAAGTCACACTTTTCAATACATTGTTCAATTTCTCTCTATATATATTTTCTCACTCCTTCAAAGTTATTTTGTAATTAATTATGGATCAGATAAGTTCTTCAAAAAACATCTAATTTACATCATTTGTTTCATTTAATGTTGTGAATTTGGATTCTCATGTGAATTATAGGACCCAAATTATAAATTTCACTAAGAATTATGTAAATAAATCATAACAAAGGGACATTAAACCATTTAATATATTATTAATAAATATAAAACATATTTTTATGGTTTTATTTTCTTATATAGAAATTTATTTTTGAAATAATTTCAATCCATTTATACTCATGTATCATTAGTTTATTTGGATCCATCATGATTTACTTTTGAAATTTCCATATTTCATAATTTATTATAAGCATATAGGAATGATTAAATTCATTTATATCAAGACCATAGTGTAGAGGATTCATGAAATTTCTATTATGCTCAATTGATTTAATATCATTGGGTGTCTAGTTTTCTTTAGGTTTTTTAGTAATAATATATTAGTGAATAACCATTTCACTCAAATGGTAAATAATTAAAATAAGAAAAGTTTTCAGTTATTTTTTTCATTTTGAATAATAATTGACATATAAGTTAAGAGAATGTGAATAGGAATTGGATAGAATTAAAAACATATTATACTTTCATATAATTAACTACATTAACTAAAAATAAAATAAATTTGTAATAATTAAACAATTAAACATTTAATATTGTATATTGGTCATATATAAATTGAAACAGGGTGCATTTCCCTTTTAAAAATCACTGTGAATAAAAAATGTAATTTCAAACATTAAATGGTTTTGAAATGATAATGAAATAAATTTATTAATATATAATCTAATAAATAGACAAATCTAATATGTATTAGAATGTTAATTTCACTATAGATAACATAATGATGAACAATTAAAATAAACCATATTGAATTTACTCACATTAGGTGTATCGATGTTGAATTATGTAATTCAAAAAATAAATGTGAGATTAAACAAAATTAGAGAAGGAGTTATTCAATAGCTCAGGGTGAGCCCCAATTTCTGTAAGCCTCATGTTTATAGTTCTATTTTATTAATAATATTATCGTGGTAGTGATGAATCACCTCTCAAAAAAAATTGTTTTTGGGGAACCTTATTGAGCATTTCTATAAGTCAAGAAACCAGTCGCTCACTTTTTTTTCCATGAAAACATATTGGAGAAGAGATTGGTATGCAAGTTTTTTACTATAGAAATATCATCAAAATTTCTCTTTGTGATCCCTTAATAATGTTTTAATATTTTGAATAGATATTGACATATAATTTAGGTAAACATCCTTGGATAATGAAGTTGAAGGGATGTTTTCACTTTGAGAGGATTTGATTGGATTATTTATAGATTCTCTTCCAAGCATGGGTCCTTGGGAAATTATAAGTAATTGATCAATCTTAAAATACATGTAGGAAATTTATTTTTTGGATATAAATTTTCTAGGAATATATTCAAATTCATCTGGGTAAATAAGGCCTAATAATATAACATTTATTTATTTTTGACCCATTATAAATGCACTATGTTAAGATGTTTCAAGTCGACATCGACTACCCAATAAAACTCATTGGCTAGCCAGTGGGTGAACTCAAAGTCACAATGCTCTAGGATATGCATCATTAAATTAGTGATCCTCCACCAGTTAGATGGTGAACTCAAAGAGACTGTGGTAGATTCTTCATTACTCATAGTTTTCCAATGGGTCTTCTTTAAAATTTTTAAAGCTATCCACATGTCACCGATGAGCTTGTCCTATATGCGCTAATCAAAATTCAATAGGTGCCACCCATGATTCCTTTAATGGACTATGATGGATATTCAGATATATTTACATCATCAAGATACATTGTAAAAATTAGTTTATGTATTTTACATGAAAATTAATATTCATTTAATTGAATTTAAGATCTCTATTATAACATATAATGAATTAAATTAATATAAAATTATGTAGTATGATGTTCCCTCAGAATAAGTTTTTACATACAGAAATGAGGTACTGTGACCATATAACATCATGACGGATAGGGATGTATGGAAAGAGTAATCTGTAATCACAACACTCCATGTAATTTCATTTTGAATTAATGTTCAAAAAATATAAGTAAATAAAAAACACCTTCAATAACAATTATAACTCTATAAAACTTCTTTGTATGAGATTGTAATGTTTATCCTAATGATAGTATCTACCTTGAAAACTGTTGACTATATATATCATATTATTTATAGAGGATTACTTCACACTTTCCACTCCAAAATTTCATTATTTCCTTATAATCCCCCTTATTGATTACACCTCTTGGATACACTTTTCCACCCTCCTACTCTCAATCATCTGATATCACATCTACTACTCCTCAATTCCCCTAATACCATCACGTAGACATATACATCCACCATAGTCTTCCATCCTCCTCCTTGACTTCACCACCCCATAAAAACATTCTCAATCCTCTCATACTTCTCTCCACCTCCATGACTCTTTTATTGGTATAATCCAAACACTAATCCCTTTCTATTACCGACTCAGACTTTTCCTCTCTACATCACCACCACACATCCCCACATAATCCATGCATCCCCAAATTGAAATCTCGCTGACTCTACCACTTCATTCCCACCAAATCCCTTATCTAATCCCCACAAAAGCCTCCTTATAACCTCAAAATCCACCACCTTCTCCCCTTCGAATAAACTATTTATACTAGTCCCCTCCATTTTCCGATCATTCACCTACTTATGTCCATCTCCTTATCTCCCTAAGGGGTTTCATCTCTTTCTATGATTGAAAGATTATATTGTTCCAACATATCTAATTATTATTTGCTTTAATGATTTAAAATAAATATATATATTTATTCTAACATGTTCATCAAATGTTTTAAGGTTGTATTTAAAAAATCATATTACATAGTTTTTCCATGTGTTTTTCTTATAATAAGTAAAGTATTTGATCATAAAAAAATTATTATATCTTATGATAATGGAAGAATATCATCATTTTTCTACAAAATAAAAAGTGTTTAATGTTTAATATATAATTTAGAACATTATCTAATAAAGATAATGAATCAGTATCAAAATCCAGATGTTTCATTAATAATGAAAATTTTAGAAGACATTATCTTACAAAAAGGATATTTATAAAGAATTTTCTTTAAAACATAATGAATTTGATAAAGCTAACTGTCAAATCTCATTAACATATTCATAATACTATGAATAATTTTTGTTTTCTCGAACACGTTTTTTCTTACTATGTCTCTCATGAATTTATCATACGGGGAAAAATTATTTTATATAAATTTCTTATGAAGCCTTAGTGGTATGTCATGATTTCCATGACAATATCTCGAGAACTCAATTAGTCACTTCTTGATTTTAAAGAATATTAGAAAATGGATTATCCATTTAAATAACAATTGATATGCAATGAATGTATCTTTTTATGGATGATAAAATACAATGAATGAGAATAGTTCTGACATCACTACAACAAATGTAATTTATTTATTTAAAAGGATTTGATATATATATTTAATACCCTATGTTATAAATATCACTTCTTGGCTCACATGAATGTTAGGATTATGTCATTATTGTGTTTAAAATGAGATATAATGTGTATTTATTAATCACTTCATAAAAAATATGATGAAGAGATAGATGGTCATGTATATAGAACACACCTACATAGTAATAATCTTGAATACCTATACATAAAAAATATTAAAAAACAATTATTGGGATTTTTCTATTAGTTATATTAGGATCACTATATATCATCCCATGATACAATATAAGTACTATAATTTTATCTGGAAGAAGGTCAATCTACTCTTAGTTACTTCATACAAATTTGTGATTCAAAGGTATATCTAAATTTTTTATTTCATTGTATCATGTTTATAATTAGTTTAAGAGTGCATTTAAGACTTTGGTTATATATTGTAAACAAATAACTTATTTTAACGAACGTTGAACATTTTATTAAGTTAAATTTCCTTGTATATAGTATGGAGATCCTGGTAAAAGGGTTCTGAGAATGAAAATCTCAAAACATGTGGAGTAGAGTGTTGGTGTAGTGGAATAGGGGATTTCAATTCCCTGATGTACTCAATGTATCGTGTGTTAAATATATTTCCTTTATGATTTAATTTCATGTTCCAATTTGTATCAAAGAACTTTATTTGAACAATAATACCTTGAGAGGTAAGATTTAAGTAAATCAAAAATTTTTAAGAACAAAATCCCCAATCCATCATGAGTGTTCAACTAGACATTATATTGGACACCAATTGGTGTCAAAGCATTTGAATAATGTGTTTTAAACTAAAAAATGATTATGTTTAAATAGTTTATTTCAAATGGATACCATGGATAGAAAATTAGAATGTTATTTAATGGTAAGAGCTCAATATTTTAATGGAGAATATAATTGTTTTTAGAATGATCATAAGAGAATTTTCATATAGAATATTGGTCAAAAAGTTTATTTCAAATAATTAAATGGTTCTGAAACACCAAATATAGAAACTCAAACTTGGGATGCTACACCGGTTGAAAATTATGACCCTAAATCCAATGTTATGAATGGAATAATCAATATGTTATGAGAAGATGAGTTTGATAGTGTTTTAAAATTTAAACAGCACATAGAATATGGATAACTAGATCTATTGAATATTAAGGTAAAAAATTTAAAATTCCTTAGTTATGTACAAATAATATTATGTTCAATACATTCAAAATGGCTGACTGAGAATGAATTACCAAACTGAATGGAAGGATGAAAAGAATTTTCAATAAAATTACTGCTTGGGGGGAACCTATTACAGAACCTGAACTAGCATTGAATTTTCTCAGAGTATTACCACTGAATAGGAGTGGACTATCATCCATTATCATATAATCTAAAAAATTTATAAACATTAAAATAAAAGATCTAAAAATAAATATTCTGATGTATAAATCTAAAATAGAAATAGGGTTTGAATATCATAATATATTCAAGAAATAATATTCCTCCATTGTAGTCTGTAATTCTAAAATTGACATGACGAATAAAAATGAACAATTCATTGAAGCATTTGAATAATATGATTCCTCAAGAAAATCTCCTTCAATTAAGGAGCTTTTATATCTTTCTTGAAAGGTCATAATGTTCTAAAATAAATGAAGAGGTTTAATAAGACCCCTAAACACGAACATGAAACATAATGAAAAAAATAAAGAAATTAGATTATATAGAGGAAAAAATAAGACTTGTCCGACCTAAATTTCATAAATTTGTAGACAACCAAAAGAGATAAATGAAATAATTTATAAAGGAATGTTATAAGAAATCCAATTAAGCTATTAAGGATAACTGAATTTGTACTAAAGATTCTAGTCAATGAAACACAACAGAATAATAATCTAAATCTATTATTCATAATTTCAACATATTTATTGTGGTATGTTTGAATTAGGCACATTATAAATATTCTTTTAAGAATAAGGATGAATAAATAAATGAAAACAACTCATATGAAGAATAAAATAAATATTATACCTTATTCAAAATCAATTATAAAAACATGAAAATGGAAAAAAATCCTTATCAATAATGTTATAATGGATATTTAATGAAGAGGAAAATATAAAAAAATTTCTGATTTGACAAAAAAGTTGGAAAAATATACTCCCTCTAATAATAAACACTATAAAATAGTAGTTAACATACAAAACTAATTTCATAACATCCAAGATATATCATGTGTTTTTAGAAAGTTAGAAGATTCTGTAACATACTCCCAAATCCTAAACAATATGGAATTGAATATTTAGGAAATAGAAGGAATGGTGAAAGTCCCCACTGTTATAGAGAAAATATTTGCATATTAATAAAAATAAAAACATTCCCAATGATACTTATTTTCGTTTTGGTGAAGTAGGATACTGTGGAAAATTTAGTGAATTGAAAATTAATCAATTTTTTTCAATTAAAAACTAATTTATCCCAAATTAAGATTCAAAATATGTTTTCATATTTTCCAGAAAATAAAAATAGATATGTTTTCCCATGCCTCTTATAACTTATATTTTCAGACCCAAAACTATTTGGATATAAATGTATTTTGTTGTTTGTTTTTTATTTTGGGGAATGATATATGAGTAAAATAATGAAAAATGTTTTATGGACATTGATTTTTTAGGGAATAAAAGGAGATATTACTCAATAATTCTATCACTATCCAAAATAGATGGATGATATGTAACATTTTCTCACTATTCAAATGAAAATATACTCAGAATTGGTATTTTATAAATCCTTAGCAAATACTCATCAATAAAGTAAATTATGTTGGTGTCCCAAATCAAAACATGTATGTTATCTTAAATTTATGAAGTTGATTTCCTTATTGTATTTACTAAAAAAGCATTCATAGTTTTCAATGATATGTTCCATGAGATTAAAGAACCTGAAATATAAAATATGTATGAAGTACATCATAATTAATTATATAGAAAATAGTTGTTTTTTAAATAATAAAATTAATTATTGTTGGATTTAGAATAAAAATCATATATACTATAATTTTATTTACCTATTAATTTTTTATAAAAGGCATTTGATTTCCCGCTTTCTTAGCATAAAATTTGATAGGTATAAGAGATGTGATGCATTAAAAATTATAAAGAATACATAGTCATTATTTAAACCAATTAATGGATTGTTACATCTATAACTCTTGAGAATATCAATATTGATCTTTTCAAACCTAATAGAATTGAAATTGTTGGTGGTAAAACTTTTTTATGTGTTATTTGATGATTTATCATGATTTATATGGGTTCAATTTTTAATATTTATGAGTGAAAAATTCTTTTTTTCATTAATATCTGTAAAACATTCATATTGAAAATCAATCTATAATCCTAAAATTGAGAAGTTATTATGGAGGTGAGTTTGAGAATCATCTATTTAATTCTTACATCTCAATGGAATAAGTAAAAAAATATATTTTCTTCCCCTAGAAACCTCAATAAAATGGTGTTGTTTAAAGGAGGAATATGACATGGAATTAAATTTCTAGGAAACTATTATATGAATATAACATGACCCCTCATTTTTGGGATGACGATTTTTAAACAACCTGATATGTCATTAATAGAGTTCTAATAAGTCCTATTTTAAAGAAGACCCCCAAGATTTATGGTATAATATAAAACCAAATGTAGGAAACATCAATGTATTTGAATGCATGGTTTATATTATAAACACTAGGGATAATCATTATTTTTTCAATTTGGAAGCTGATGATATTTCCTTCTTTGGATAATCAACAAAATCTATATCCTATAGTGTTTTTAACAAATTTTCTTATATTGTAGAAGAATAAACTCATGTATTGTTTGCAGAATATGACCCCTTTGACCATAAAATGATTCAAATTGATGAACATGGTTATTCACTCATAAATATGAGACTTTAATCCCTCATTAAAAACAATGAAGATAACTATTTTGAACGTGATTAGTATAAACTTGATTTAGTAAGGGTAGATACTTATGAACCTGAAAGTATAGTTCTTACAATAGAATAAAATATAAAAAACCATACTCTTGAAAATATAATAGGATGGTTAGATGATGATGTAAAAAATTAAATAAATATATGAAAAATAATTGAATTCACAAAATTTATTTCACAAATAAGAACTTAAATATATTTATAAATCATTATTTAAAAAAAGATAGATTATATCTATGTATGAAAAGACAAATCTATTTAAAAGAAAAAATGTTTAAAAATTATTTGAAAACCCTAATATTATCCCTTAATTGGAACATTATTTGGTTTTAGAATGAAACAGGATTATCACAATGTAATAAGAAGAAAAAATGATATATTATTTTTCAAATGACAAAATAAAAATAGGATTTGAATATGAAGAAACTTTTTCTTGTCTAACCATGTTAGAAGCTATTAGTACCATTATATCATATGCATCATAAATTTGTTTTAATTATTTCTATGGATGTTAAATCTTATTTAATAAATGTGTAATTATCGTAGGTTGTTTATGTATAACAACATATTGTTTTTCAGGATCTACCTTTTAAAGGAACTATTTAAACTTATTAATGCTCTCTATAGATGTAAACAAGATCGAAGGGAATGGTATAAAATATTATGATCTTTTATTTTATCAAATATATTTACTATAGGAATGGAAGACATGAGATTATTTAATAAAACATATCCATCAAATATTATTCTAGTATAATATATTATAATCATTTTATTTTTAGATAAAAAATCTAAAATAAAGGAATAAGTTTTCAATTTTTTTTCATTGTGGGAGAAAACATTTTATAAGATTTAAATTTCCTCAAATTTATTTGGAAAAAGTTTTAGATAACATAAAATACATTAATTATTTACATAATAATTTTGGAGATAAAAATAGAAAGACATAATCAACTCTTATGATATCCAACCTGAAAAATGATTTGAAAGAAACATGATAAATAGTTGTCATCATATTATATAGGTGATTTATTGAATTTTTGTTTTATAGTACTACTAGTAGACTAAATATTATGATTTTAGTATAAATTTTTACAGGATTTCAAACCAATTAAAAAGAATCAAATATATATACATAAAAAATATTTTAATATATTTATAAGAAACTATGTATATTTATCTTCATTTTTCCCAAGGAATTCTAATTATAATCTAGAATCATAATCAGATGCTGAATTTATTTTTTAAACTAGAGAGAAAAAGAACCACTGTTTCCATTAATTTTCATAGTAAATCCCTTGTGTATTTGTGTAGTAAGAAACAAAACCCTATATAATTATCAATTAATGATGATTAATATATAATTGAAGTATGTTTTTACCATTATATTGGACGAAGCACACCTTAATGGATTATTGATAAATTTTACTGTAATTTGAATCAAATGTTATTAAAAAAGTGTGATATAAATGTTAATGAATTTGATAACCCATTCAATAATATTGTTCATTTGATTAAGGAATCATTTCCTAATAGATCACACAAAAATTAATAAAATAAATGTATAATTTTATTTCTTAGAGAATCAATTGGCATAAATTTTTATACAAAATTTCCATTATGGATGGTTTTCTTTCAATAAATCAGAATGTAGAATGTCTTATGTTACTTAATGTTATTTTGTATTTGATGTAAAAAAGTTTACTAATTATCCTATTTAATTTTATTGTTAATCTATTTTGACTCATATTTTTATTCAATTGGTCATTTCACCTAGTTTTAGTAAAAAATATTTTGAATGTTACTCTAGGAACCCTTAATTACCTCAACTGAAAGAATGTATGTATCATATCTGCTTGAGAAACACATTGAAATCCTCTAAAACTCTATCTATCTACCTAAATATTCATTTCCATAACCATTCAACCTTAAGACCTTCTTAATTCTTTATTAATGGTTAAGATTTATAGTATAAAAGGTTTCTCATCAAGTAGAATGAAATTAAAACCATGTATAAGAAAATTGTTGAGGGGATGGGCAATGGATTTCGATTGGCAAGACATGACTGATATACTACTGAGGAATGTAAGTAATCACCATATATGGGAGTATTTTTTTTGTAAAATGAAAACGTTGTTAGTGCTGAAAATTAAATATCATAAGCTTTATGAAATAGTTTACAATCATTTTGGAGATAATGTTGACCAGATTACATCAATAGTATAATAAAATAAGCTATTGATAAACATTATACAGTGATTTCCCAGTTAGGATCATTGTTTCATTGAGGGAAGGGGGGGGGGGGTGGAAAATCAATGATACCATTTTCTATTAATTTACCATTAGTTTGAAAAAACATTACACTAATATTTACAATTTATCAATTTATTGAAAATAAAACAAACACATATCTATAGGAAAAGAATAATTTACAGTGTTCTTAAAACAATAAAAGAGGAAAAGTCATTAGTATGGAATAATAACAATCCAAAAACAAACTATCCACTAGAAAACACTTATTTTTGTTGATACATGATGTAGGATAGTCCCTTACAATTGGGTAACACTTTGATCAGTACAATAATTCATTTTCTTCTTGTAGCAAGAAATAGTGTCATACATGTTTGTGTCTTATGTTAAATAACATCCACTAATTTCATGAAAACATGTTACTGTGATGTATTTAAACATTAAAAAAAATATTTAAAATATAAATTTAAATTCCAACCCTGTATAAGGCATGTAAGTCTTTATTATTTTTAGTGATACTTTTTCCAATTATTTAGTATGGTATGATGATTTTGGATTGCTAACTCTTCTAGAATACCACTGAAATAATAATGGTGTTCTTTTCTCTCGAACACTAAATTTCAGTCTCATATCCCAATCTGATTACAAATTATGGTTTCACAGTCACTCAAAAATATCATTCTTATTCTTCTTTTGTTCTTAAATATACATCATGAATTCTCTATCTGGAAAATCAAACCCACTAAAACATCTATAATTATATCTCTTCATATTTATGTGAAATTTTTTCTTCTAAATAAGAAAATATAATTTAAAAATTTCCTTTGATAGGTGTGTCCAAAACAATTTCGATTGGAATCTTAAAATGACTCATGATAATCAAAATTTCCAAGAAATAGAAATTCTTCTACATTTATAACTCATTTTTGTCTTCTTATATACTTCTAAAAAATCAATTTTTTCGAAAACCTTATCATATCATGTCACTTTTATATCTCAACTCTATATTTTTAACAAATCTTCATTTTGATTGTTATTATCTTTCAGATTTAGTCATTATGATGTAGACTTATTCACAATAATGAAATCTTAATTAAATTACAACATACCATATAATTATATAGAATAACTCTGAAATTACATTATTATGATTAATACCAATAAAATACACATTGTGATGCCCCTTAACATCTTATAAATTCCGAACCATGAAACCATTCAACTATGAACATATCTTCTACTTTTTAGACTATTACCTCTGTTAATTTTCCATTTAATTAGTTAAAACATATAAATAATTAAACAATATTTCAAATGACACTTCAAAGTATTAAAATGGTTATCTGTTAAAATTTTCATCAAACTAATGATCATGTGTCTGATGATGTCCCACACCTATTGAATTTTATTAGGGTAACCTTGTGCCTGTTGGATCAGTCTGTGCCTTATTTGGATGGATCAGCATCACCTCTAGTCAGATAAGCCTACTCCAAATAATTTATGTTTCCTCTTGACCCACATGAAGAAAAAGAAAAAAATAATTCTTTTTCTTTTTAACCACATGATGATAAATTCCATAATTTATTTCCTTTTTTCTTGAAAGAAATGGAGGAATACTATTCATCCTGATGAAAATTTTTCATTATGTTATTGATTGATATATGATCCTATTTTTCATTAATCACAAAAAAATCATACATTTTCATATCTACAAAAAATGAACTTATCTATCATTAACAAAGAAAAATTTCTTCCCATTCATCCCTTTTGACCCATCGCTGCACCTAATGGATCAGTGCTAAGATTACTCCGATGAATTAGTTTCAAAACACATCATATGGACCCATGACAATAGAATCCTATTTCTTTTCTTAATTATGATACAAGAATACTTTTGACAGTTAAAAAATTAATTCATTGAATATTTTTATCTTATGAATTTTTTGCCTAACTAGATTACATCATATTTATATTATCACATTTCAAACAATACACATTAGCCTTATAATAGTTCTATGTCATGTGATCTCAATTCGATGGCATGAGACTAGAATGCTTTGACCTCACAAAAATTCTTCTTCAACAATATCCTTATTGTAAACAAGAATGATTGATGAAATTGAAAGAAAAATTATAATTGATATTTACTCATTTTAATGACACTATAAAGTAATACAACTTTAGGTCGTACCATAAAATTCTTTCTTTCCAACCAAAAATGAAACCAATTAGAAACAATTGTTCTCCCCATTACATACTAATGATATTATAAAAATTTCACCAAAAGTAATATGATTTATTGGAAGTCCATGATAATTAATGAATCATTATATTTACATCAAATCCACAGTGAATTAAGTACTTTTAATAATTCAAATTTATAATTTCATTTGGTACCCATAGTGATCTTGATGAACCATTTCTTCAGAAAATATTAATTACAACAATATGGGATTCCTTAAGTGTTTCTAATAAACTCTTATTATTATGAATTTTATTCCAATCACTAACTCTTAGAAGGTTATGCTATTTCATGTTTATTGAAAATAAAATATAACATGTTTAGTATGAAATTTGTTTATATTTAGAAACAACTACATGGAATCTTTGTCCAAAAAATCTACGACTTAGTATTTTTTTCAACGAATGATCATAAATCAATTAATATTGTAACCTCATGCTTTGAATCACTTATCAATGCATTCTATGTCTATGTGACCAATCTCATTGTAGGAATCAATAATTATTGAAATAGAACTATGCTATCCAAAAGTAGTGAATCGTGAATATTATTCATCATTTCATCACATATTTTTTCACATATTGAACATTCCTACACTCAAATGTTTCGTACAACCACACCATTAAAGTGTTTGAATTGTCACACATTTACATTCTTATTTCCTAGATTACCCAATACTCCCACTATATACATACTTCCTTAAATTTATTACCACTGACTAATATATATATTTATAAAACAATTACACCCCTCAGAAATACTAATCAAAGACAAGATGAGGGTTTAAAAAACACATAACTGAACCTTGATGAGAATTCTTTTTGGCACCAATTTTAAGCATAAGTTTTAAAATTAATTCTATCAGAAAAGGGTTTATGAATATGTTTTCAACTTGTTCTTATATAGGGACATAATCTTTCATTAATTATTTCTTATCCACATTTTTATTGATGAAGTGGTACTTGATTTAAATATTTTTTGACTGATATTGTTGAACAGGGCTTACTATACGGTTGGTGGAGAATTGATTACTAAAACCCAAGAAAAAGTGTAACATTACTTCAACAAGTATGTTTCCAACCGATTCTTCATCAACATATATTAGGTAGTAGTGTGAGTGGAAGAAACATACTCAAAATAGGTTGGGATATAAATTTCTAAATTTTATTTCAATATATTCTAAATTACATGACTTTTTACACGGAAGAAAAAAATACGAGATGTGGATCTCCTGTCATCAATAAATCCAACCGAATCAGCATCTGAATAACTAAACAAGTTAAAACTTTCTATATTGTCCAACCTCATCCCAAAATGTGTTCTGCATGTGATATATCTAAGAATTATTATTCCATCCAATAGATGTGATTATTTTAGTGAACTGTGAACTATTTCACAATAGGTAATATCGATTTTTTTGGCCTTCATGATGTCAAGTAAAAAAATGTTGAATCATTGTTTGAAACTCTTTTGAGTTAACTTCTTTACCCTCTCTGTACTAAGACAACATGTTTCCCACTAAAATTGGGGCATAAATGGTTTCAAATTTTTAATAAAAAACATATTAAAAGAACTATAGAATAATTTTCTTATGTATGAAATATATTCTTTTTATCATGTGTGATTTTTGAAACTATAATGTATTTCATGTCACATAGTATAAACATCTCAAAAAAATTCATCTTCTTAGGAAATAATTCATAAATAAAATCATCATTCCCAGTGAAGATAATAACATTAACATAAAACATTACAATGAGGTAAAATTCCTAAAATTATTTGTTGAAAAGATTAATATCAAACTTTATATTATTTAACTCATTATTATTAAAAATCTATCTAATTTTGAATACCTTTCCCTCATAGATTCGTTTATCCAATACAATTATTTCTTCAAAACTCAAAGAAAACCATAATTCTTCCCAAATAAAATCCACAAGTTTGTTCAATATAATCATCTTCATAATGTCCTCTGTTTAAAAAATATGATTTCACATCAATATAAATTTTTTTGTAACATCATTTTTCAAGGAAAAAAATAGATATTCTAATTGGTTATTATCTTTCAATAGAATACAAAGCCTCTCCAAAATCAATGCCATAAATTATTGAGTAACAATTTAAAAATAATATTTATTTTTTTCTTGTCACTTCACCATATTCAATCAAAATGTTATGAAACCCCCAATTTTTACCAATTTGATTTAATTTTAGACCAGTCTTGAGTTCCCATGTATCATTATTTTCATTCTGATCCTACTCTCGATTCTTTGTAAGAGGACATTCTAGATTCCATAAAGCATTAATTACTTATTTTGGAACTATATTTTTATGAAATTATTAATGTGTAATAAGTTTTTATTTTTTTCTTGTTTCAACATTTGATTTTTCATAAACTAATAAAATTTTGAGAATATACGTGTTCTCTAAAACTAGGATGATATTTTTGAGATTTTTCCACATCACTATAATTAAATGATTATAATTCACTAGTATGTGAAAGAATGAAATTTTTTATGCATATAAGAATTTATAGAGAAAAAATATTTTATCTTTTTTATATTCTTTATATTCATAAGTTTTTAACATCTTTCATATCTTTTTCAATAACTTTATAATCAATGGTGTCAACCAATATTCATGAATAAATGATGAAAATTCTATATATTCTTTTTTTATAGATAATAGACATAAAAATTACATATTTTCAACTCTACTAAAAAATTACAAGGTTTCCACCTTTCTTAATTATTATTGATGGAATACCAAAAACACTAAACTATTAAAAAATGTAGTTTTTTCGTAAAACATTTCATATGGATTTCTATATAAACATGGAATGTAGAAACATTTATTTTAAATATAAACTACTATGGTCATTGATTTCATAAAAATCTAATGAGAAATAACATTTTCAAGTAACATTGTACTCTATATTATAACTAAACAACTATTTGTTCTTATTAGAAAAACCATTTTTTGTGATATTTATGATGTAAAAAATTCCTGATGAATTCAATACTACTCAAGTTAAATTAGAAATTTGAATTTCTTGTATTCAAAACCTTTTAATGGTCTCAAATTTATCACATTATACTCAATTACATTCTAATATTTCCTCTGGATACTTTTAATAAAATCATGATTATCTAACTTATGTTTAATATAAATAAGAAAAATAATAAAAGTTAATAAATTAATGAATGTCATGAATTAATTTTTGGCATGAGATGTCTATTTTATGATTGTAAAACATATATATAAATGAATAATTTATCAGGGATGTTTTGAAAAAAGTTTATCTTTTTATTCATTATTATTGTATTCATTCCGTTATGATATGATCTACAATAACAACATATCATTCATGACCTATTAATAATTATGTGCATACTATCTCTATTTGAAAACATAATCATGATTTTTAACACATTTTGATAGACTATTAGTCGACAACATTTTATCATCTATCTTACTTCAGTAATAAGTGTATTAAAACTCATCAACATGGAACACATTTTTTTTATTTTCCCCATATAACTATCTTTACATCTTATTATGTTTTCATAACAAAGACTAATTTTATAAAATTAAAATTATTTCCTCAAAAAAAATATTAAATGCTTAAATGGTTGTTTTTAATCACATTAACAAAAAAAAAACATTCATTGATTTCTATTTTTCTTTCATAATGAATACATTTACCAAACATTTTTTAGAGATATTCTTCATTGAAAAATGTTACTCTTCATTCATTGATGTATTTCACAATCTTCAAACTTTTTATATCTCCTATCATATCATATAAAAACAACTTTTCCAAGATCCCTAGTTTTTCTCCTTTTATACCATAGAGATATGTTTCTCCTATAAAATATTTTTCATTCCCTTTATCTATCTTCACATTAGGCTTCTAAGAATTTTTGAGATGTTTTTTTAGTAACAATACATTCCATTGTATTCCATGATTTATAGTATTTTGACATATTTCTAAAATATTTTATAGAATATATAACCCATATTCAATATTCAGACAAGCCTTATAAAATTTATTCTAAACATCCTTCTTATATTTCTTCCTTTGAGAATATTGACTCACCCTTAATCAGTTAATTTTAAATTATATAGAATAGTTTTAATGTTATTGATTAAACAAAGAAAAATTTTCCATGTTCCCAAATATACCAAAATATAATTAGTAACCATAAAAATTATATTTACCTCAGTAAATTCCTTACAGTTTGGATTGTTGAACTTGTTTATGATAAATCTTATTACCATTCTCTCCATAACATTACTAACCACAAATTTTTTTATGACACCCCGAATATCCATTTTACACAATTATTTATCTCTAGACTTATTATAACAAGAACTAGTATAATATATTTTATGGGTATAATATATAAAAATTTTAAATTCTCCACTTTTTTTGTTTTGGAAACATACATGAAATTACCAGCTTTCAATTTCTCAAAAACAATTTTCAGCTTTTTTCTCGACCAATAAAGGTGACTTATTTATCCATCTTAGGATCCCCATTTCTAGAAAATAGTCCAACATAATATATATATTTTTTGAAACATGTAACACTCTATTAATATATATATTGTTTGCTTGAAAAGTTTCTAATCAAATTATTTTTCCATCGACTTTATTCCAAATGTTCATTCTGATTATTTTCTTTCTCAATAGATTTATTCAAATAATAAATATATTCTTGAAATTTAACATTCTAATATATAAAAACATACTTATTTTTTATTGAGTAAAATTTACCTTTCAATTTCTATATTCCCTTCTCAAGCCTTCCAATCCTTCATAAACATTCATTCAATTCTTCTTTTAGATGAAATTATAATTGAGTTTATTATTCTTTATAACATCTGGTTCTAAAATTGTAATAGTTATATATTGAAATGAAATTAATCACCCAAAAATTTTTAGGAGACCATTTTGATTCAGCTTAAGTACTTTCTTATTCAACATATATTGACAAAAAAATCTCGGTTTGGGTTTGGAGAATTTTTTATCATTCCCTTTGGAATAATATTTATCCTTATCACCTTATTTCTTTCGTGATCATCTTTTCTGTCATTAGTCATTATAAATATCACCATAATTCATTCTTCTATAAAATTTAACCACAAAATTACAAATGAACCGACCTTAAATAAACTTAACATGATTATTCCCTTTATATTTACCTTTCCCTTATTTCATATTTTTGGAAAAAAAGTATAAAAATTGAAAAATATTTTTATATACCTCATTCACTGAATCAGAATACTCATCTTCTTCTTCAATAATATCAACATGACTTTGTTTATTTGTATACATGATATATATTTCCCTATAGGTTTTCCTTCAATAACATTCCCCCATCTCATTTTAAATGTTGTGAAAGAACCATGAAAATCATCCAAAGAAAATGTTTTTGGATATATATTATCCAACGATAAATAATTTGTGTCAAACTACTTTGGAATAATTCTTAAGATCCTTTCAACAACATTATAATCTTTCAATATTTTACCAATGAAATATAATAGTTCTAAAAATGGAATTCACCTCATAATGAAGTCACCAGAAGATTCGTAATCACCCATTTTGGATATTTATACATCAGCCTCTAGATTTTTAACTTGTCATTCATCAGTTTTGTATTACCTTCCAAAACATTCATCAACGTTTTATAGACAACATAGGTATTATCAAATCCATTAATTATTATAAATTCAATTTCATAATGTTATGAGAGTAATATATTATTATCTATTCTATAATTCTCAATATTATTCTTGCAAACAGATGTAAGAGAATTTTTTTTATAAATAGGAGGAGATCCATCTTTTTCACCTTTAAGAACATCAAACCAACGAGACATAAGTTAATGAGTCATTATATCATCCACATATGATATTTCATACCATTGAAGAACTTAATCCCCTTACTATTCACAAAATTTACATTCACTATCTGAAATTCAATTCAGATTCTTCATCAGAGAGTTAATGAAGGGAACCTTCAATATGATACCAATTGATATTTCCTTTCTAAGATCATTCTATCACTAAGAGAGGGAATGGTGAATTAGATATATCTTATAATATCAGGTTTCCTCTCATTTTACACAATGATCACCTCATGTTGATGACTTATTACATTCTTGACAAAAACACTCATCTATTAAAATAGATTAATTTAAAATGTTCACTACTAAAAAAGTGTAGCTACATCTATGGTATGGAATAGAAACAATCCAATAACACAAATTACACTATAAATAATTATTTTTAATTCATGAAACATGTACTATATTACCTTACATATGTGATGCTCTATGATCAATAGAACAATGTCTGTTCTTCAAGTAAAATGAAATAATGTAATTCATCATTGTCTGACATGTTAAAAAAATTCAATAATTGACTCAATTTTTTTTAATGGAAATCTATATCAACATTCAATATTATAATATTTATAACCATTTTACCTTTCATAATTATCCATTGGTAAAAACTTCTCTTCACGTTGTAATAATAATAAGTATGATATCGTAGTCTGACTCATCAATCTGATCACTTACACCAGAAATATAGCTACACCAAATTAACATTGAAAATAAAATTCTAAACTACTTCAGTCATAGTCATGAAATCTTAGTCTCATATCATAGTATGATGACCCAGTATTTTTTGATAATCATGTAATACGATCTTCCTTATTATTTTTCTATTTAGATACATTCTTCATAAGTTATTTATCTATAAAATTATTCTCACTAAAACATCAAAACCCATCTCTCTTCATTTCCATGTAAATAGTGTTATGGTCATCATTCATTACAAGTTAATCTCTTCCTTTTATAGGTTCTCCAAATATTGATTATGTAGGAAATTGAAAATTTATCCCTTTTAATTGTTATTCAATAACATAGAAGTCTTTTTCATTTTAAATGAATACTTTTCTTATTCATTGATTCAAACCTCTACTTTATTACTATTTAACATTACTGAATATTATCACTTTTTCCAATCAACTAAGGATATCTAAACATTCATAAATATAATTGAATTTTTTATTATAATTTCTTCATTATTATGGAGACATACGTACAATAATAGAAGGTTCATTACGTTTCTCTATACAAATTGATCCCTTGGAAACCATATGAATTTATGTTATGATGATTAGTACCAATAGGTTTATCATTATAATTATTTTTAAACACTATTAAATATAAATAACTGAAATTATTATACCATGAATATTTTTACTGCTTCATTATACATTGTATTCCATTAATTTCAAAATATCATAGTCATAAATTCGAACAATATCATCAATACTCATCTAAAATTTTAAAATAGAAAAAACTGTTCTTCTTTTATCCTTTTCCTCATATTGATGATCATGTGTCAGAAGATGTATTACATCTAATCACTTTTATTAGTGCCAGCATGTGCCTAATGAAATAGTCATTGTTTCATTATGATGGATTGGTGTCTCGCAATTTTGATGAGTTAGATCAAGATAATGTCTGTTGAATCTTGAACAATTTTATTAAATAAAAAAAATTCTTCTTTCTCTTATGACACATATGATAAAGTTACTAATTTTTTTTTCATTTTCCCATGAAAAAATGATTATAATAAATTCTACCTAGTGAAACTGGTATTCTAAATTGGTGATTGATATGTGATATCATTTTTTATTGCTCTGATTCATTTACATTCTCATCGGTACCAATAAATGGACATACCTAATAGATTCAACAATAATTTCATCCTCCAATTACATTTTCCACCATCACATCATCTTATTGAAGAATTTTTGGATAACTATAATAAAATGGTGGCATAACGTGTCTGATGGATAGGTTCCAACATCTAGTTATTTATTTTCTATGTTATGATATATTAACAAATTCTTAAATAAAAAAATTCATTCTATAAATACTTGTATCTTAATAATTTTTGGCCTGGAAGAAAGCATTCATCATAGTCTTAACACATTTAAAACAAAAACTATCATTCATCAGAACAATTCATGTTCGGTGAGCTCACATCGATGAAATGAGATAGGAAATATTAGAAAATGAAAAAGTTATTTGTATCATCACAGTTCTGGATCCCTCCCAGAGGTGCCCCATTACAGGTTGGACGCATAGCCTCAAGCACAACTCTATGAACACCAGAGGCATCTGACTGGTAGTGAGGGAATTGGGAGTTATAGTGGTGAAACTATGCCCTCATTGGTAGAGTAACACAACGAAATTAAGCGACAAGACAATAGTAGAAGCAGTAATATTCCATGAAAAATTTAAATAGAGAAAGACTGAAAAATAATAAACTGAGGCACAAATACATATGAATGATGCATGATACATATGTCTAGTAAATAAGAATAACAAATCACAATGTTTTAATACAAAACAATAATAAACAAAAGTACAAAAGAAAACAAATAAACATATCCTCAGCAACATAAGGATAAGCTTTGTCCCATGCTCCCCAGCACCTTGGAAATCAAGTACCTGAAGTAGAAGAGTTGTTTCCCTTATCAATACCTGCAACAATATAATCATTTTGGGCCCAAAATCATGGCCCTGATCCGGTGTGAGACTAAATCCAAGTGGGCAACCACCACATGATCTGTGACTAATAGTTAGTGAATATATGGAAGGTAATAAGTAAAAGGAAGCAATAAAAAAGAAGTAATCAGTAATAAACAATCCACAGTTTCAATGCATTCAGTTTCATATATCAAAAAATAACTAATCAGTGTAGGTAACTCTCTATCTAGTACTCTTAGCATAACCCCTCTGGTTCAACCAAAATAAGGATATATATTCCTAAGACTCTCTGAGGAAGCAATCACTATGAATTCACCCTATTGTGATGTGTGATTCAAAGACTCTCTGATGAAGCCCTCACAAAAAATTCCCCATTTATCCTTTCATCATTATCATTAGCTGATCTGAGGTAGCACTCAATGTCAATTCCTCATTTGGCCTCGTAACATATATATAGACCCTCAGAAGGAACACCCAACGTCAGTCCCCCCTATGGTTTCCCTGTGTGATAATTATAACAGACACTCTGGGAAATCCCTCAGCGTCAATTTCCCCCATGGTCCCACTACAACAGGTACCATAAACCCCGTGTAACGAAAACATGTGCAAACAATGAACAATATCCAAAGTGAACCCCAAGGACACCTTGGCTTACAATCTACAGCATATCAGCATGTTAGATAAGATAAAACACTATATCATACAATACTAGGCATGGAAATCCAAAAGCATCCTAAAATTCATAACTAGACCAAACAATCAAAACAAGAAACAAGGGAAAAACCATCAAGGCATAGAAATTAACCCCATTCATATGAAATAAACCTATAATCAAAAATACAATCACAGTGGGCAATTATAAAGGATCAGGTCATAAATACGCAAGACCCTGTTCAAGGGTTTTGGAAAATTTTGTACATAAAACTCAAAGACTATCTATGTAAAGGCACAAACTAACTACCTCCGTGTAGGGAGATCGATATACATGAACCTCAATCATTGAATCTCCCATGAACATGGTAGATCTAAAAATGACTAAAATTTTCAATGGAGGATAACTTGAGAAAGAGGTGGAATCAGGAAATGAAGCTCAAGAAAAAGTTAGAGATTATCATTGCGGTTGCAACACCATCTATGATTCTGGATTCAGAGTACAAGTGCTCAATCGGGGGCTCGGGGAAGGATCGTCGCCATATGGGTTCTCTCAGACAAACTAGACATTGAAGAAGGAGGTTTTGTCCATCATACATGATCCCAATATATTTAATGAAAAAAAGAAAGTTCACAACATTTACTTTTGAAGTACACGACGTATTCTTGCCATTACCGAGCCCCACATTTGGTGGCCTCTAGGTCACCCACATGGTCATGTACACGGATGCTACACAGCCAACACCCGGCTACCCACGGTAACAGAGTACACAGCATGTACTCAAAAAGTACATAGCGTGTACTCCAAAATTTACCTAAACTCCTCTTTTTCTCAAAAAATGTCCAGAAAAATAAAACCTAACAGAAAATAAGATCAGGGTTCTTTTCAAACATCCCCCCTTAAGAAAATCTTTCCATGAATTTCCCTAGAATGGTGGTGTAGAATAAGAAATGATGAATAACTCCAGAAACTGTGATTGTACATTGGCCTCCCTCTCCCAAGTCTCGTCCTGCATGCAGCAATGTTTCCATAGCACTCGTACCAGAGGAACATACTGGCCAGGGAGAACCTCTGTAATTCGATCAAAAATCAGGATAGGATGCTCCTCGAATGAGGCATCCACCTCTAACTCAACATCCATGGATTGGAAAACATGAGACAAGTATGAGAAGTAACGTAGAAGCTGGGAAACATGGAAGACATCTTGTATATCCCAATAGCTCAGAGATAACTGTGACATATAGGCAACCAGTCCAACTCTCTCCAATACCTCAAACGGACCAACGTACCTCGGCGAAAAGCATAGCCTCTATCCTAATAATTTTGTGTCCCAACCTTGGTATGGAATATAGGAAAACCTAATCCCGGACATCGAACTCCATAGGTCATCTCTGTGGATCAACATAAGACTTCTATCGAGACTGTTCAAATTCTATCCTCTTTTGAATCAACTCTATCTGCTCTATTGTCTCATGGACAAGATGAGGTCCCAGCATAGCTACCTCTTCTACTTCCAAGCAACATAAGGTTGATCAACATGGATTACCATACAAAGACTCAAAAGGTTCTATCTGAATTGTTTTTTGAAAATTATTATTGTAGGAAAATACCACAACAGATATGTGCTTCAACCAAGAACCTCAAAAATCTAGGATGCATACTTGTAGCATGTCTTCAAGCACATGAATTGTACACTCATACTAGACATTTTTCTGGGGATGGTAGGATATACTAAAAATTCATATGTACCCAAACCCTTCTGTAGCCCCTGCCATACCCAAGAAGTAAAGATAACATCCCTATCTGATATAATGGATCATGGAATCCCAGGTAGATGTAAAATCTCTCGGATGTATAACCCATACTGCATCATTCCCACGAGGAGACCTCGACAAACCTGTCACAGAATCCATCGTGACATCATTCCACTTCCACACAAGAATGGGTAACTACTGAAAAAGCCATGATGGTCACTAATACTCTGCCTTTACCTACAGATAATTAGAACACCAAATGAAAAAATCAGCTACATCTCACTTCATACCTAGCCACCAATGCGGATGATGTAGATCACGATACATCATGGTGACATCAGGATGAACTGCCCATACCGTGGAATGAAAGTCCTACATCATCTCCTCGTGTATATCTTCTAGAACCCAAACACGCCCCTGGAAAGGAAATATTTCATCATTTCGTATGTTCCATACATGAATAGTGTAATCTACTGATACACTTTCCCATATGACTAGGCCTTCTAATTCTGATAGCTACCTCATTCGCACTTGATCAAGTATAGTAGAGGTAACATCTAAAGAAGAAAGAGATGTCTGCCCCTGTCTATCATGCACCTCAAAATGAATCTTAGAGAACATTTACATAAGTTTCCACTCACTTCTAGCCTCTTCAACTGCATGTATCTGAGTTATCCTGCTTAACTCATCAGCCACTACGTTTTCTTCAACTGGCGTGTAGTAAAGCTCCAAGTCAATGGACTGAAGGTACTCAACCCACCTTCTCTGTCTTAAATTTAGATCACACTGAGTGAAGATGTACTTGAAACTTTTGTGGTTAGTGAGAACCCTAATATACTCTCCCAGAAGGTAATGTCTCAAAAAGTGTAAAGCATGAAGAAAAATAGCCAACTCGATATTGTGTGTCGGGTAGTTCCTCTCATGTGGCCTCAAATTTCAAGACCTATACGCAACGAATCCTTCCCCCTGCATAAGAACAACATCCAAACAGATACATAAAGCATCAAATTAAATAGTATAGCCTTGTCCTGGATCTGGAAATACCAGTGACAGTGTTGAAGTAAACCTCCCTTTCAGCTCTTGAAAGGCTGACTCACAAGGTTCTGACTAGAAGAACTTTTCACCATTCATAGTCAGACCCGTCAGTGGAGCTAAAAAGCATGAAATATAATTTTTGAAACGTCTATAGAATCCAGTCATCCCTAGAAATCTCCTTAGCTCAAAGAATATCTTCATCGGCTCCTAGGAGACTACTACTCTCACTTTATCTTGGTCTACCGATACATCTGTCTCTGAGATAACATGACCCATGAAGTGAATCTGATCCATCCAAAAGTGGAATTTTTGAGAGCTTAGCATATAACTGATCATCTCTTAGTGTACTCAAAATGATCTCAATATGGGTTAAATGGTCGTGTTGAGTGTCAAAGTACACCAAGATATCGTCTATGAAGACAACCACGAAAGAATCCATGTATGGATGGAACACTCAGTTCATCAGTGCCATGAAAACAGTAGGTGCATTCGTGAGACTGAACATGATGACCACATACTTGTATAGATCATACCTACGCCGGAAGGCTATAGGAGGTATATCAGATGATCTGACATGAAACTAATGATAACCAGATCTCAAGTCAATCTTTGAGAACAATAGGGATCCTCAATGCTGATCAAATATATTATCAATCCTCGGTAAGGGATATCCATTCTTGACCATAAAATGCTTCAGATTCTAATAATCCACAAAAATCTTGAGGGTACCATCTGCCTTTTGTGAAAATATGATAGCCGAACCCATGAAAATGTACTGGGTCAGATGGAACCCATTGCCTACAACTCATCTAACTGCTTCTTGAGCTCCTGTAAGTCTAGTGTATCCATCCTCTAAGGAAAATGGACACTGGTGCCACACCTGTCACAAGCTCAATGGAAAAGTCTACTCCCGCTCTGGAGGAAAACCGAAAATTTCCTCTGAAAAGATATCTTTGAAATGCTCCAATAGTGGAGGAAAGTCCAAATGTGTTGTCCCCGAGTCTTCCAGGTATAGACTAGAAATCATGTCAGTAATTCCTCCTAACCAAGGATGATAGAGTCCTGCTCTACTCGCCTAGACATCATATTTTTCCTTATGAAGAAAATATCCGCCTTCAAGAGATGTGAAACACACCCTATGATGATAATAGTCGACGAATGCCTAAAAGGGAACTAACCAGTCCATTCCAAGAATGAAATCATTGACTACCATCTGTAGGATATAAATCTCCCATAAGAAGTGACACCCACTAAATGCAATAGGAAACTCCTTGTACTATCATACAGTAGCCGTTCTAGACCCCAACAGAGAGTCTACAATCAAGATATCATAAAAATAATATATACTGAGCCCATGTCTCTCCAAAACAGCAAAAAATATAATTATTTGGGAATCCCATGTATAGAAAAGAGAAAAAGATGAAATTGAGGCTAATAAGATCATACCTAAAACTATAGAGGGTTTGGGATCCTACTTCGGTTGGGTCTGCTCCTCTGCAAAAGTTTGGCCTATACCGCTACCTTGTGACCCTTCCTGACCACTATGAGCTGATCCACCCTGTTTTCACTGAAGTCCTGGTGAATGGATACCATGGCCACAACCTCCACCTCGTCCTGAACGACCGAAAGAACTCCATTTCCCATACTGATGAGAAACAGGTGATGCTTCTTCTGAACGAGGAGTCATAAAATAACCCCTATCTGCAGCTACTGGTTAAAAGATCAGACCAAAGCGCTGATGGTGACCCATATTTCAGAATGATCGGTTCTCCACTTGGTCTCTTAGGAAATGTGGCCTCATATGCCCATCCTTCCCACACTGGTAGCATACCACCTAGCTACCTGATGGTACATATCGCCTACTCGGATCTCCACGTATAGTCTCCCTACGGCGGTACCTGCTATCAGCTAGTGAAGCACTAAATGTGGATGCTGAACCACCATGGCCGACATCTTCAGAATCCCACAGATCATGTTCAGTGATAAGAGCTTGATTGATTATAGATGACATCGAAGTCAACATGAAGATTTTCACCTGAGCCTAAATGTCCTGCCAGAGGCCATCCTTAAACTTCTTTTCTAGAAGCAACCCATCTCCCCCAAGAGAGGGTGTAAAGCGCTGTAGCTTGGTTAAGCGAGAGGAATACTCCCTAGGAGAATGAGTACCTTACTCCAGACTCATAATCTCTCTAGCTCGGTTAGCTTTCAATGTCTCTGGAAAGAAGTAATCATAGAATGTACACTGAAACCAATCCCACACCGTAACCTCCTGGCCCCCACCTAGGAGATCACATACCACCATATATTAGTGGAATCTCAAAGAATGTATATAGAAAGGTTCACCCTCCTCTCTTGAGGTATCTCTAGATGCTCAAAGATCATAAAAACGGCTTATCTCTATGACTCTGCAGCCTGGGGTCCTCCATCTCCTGAGAAAGTGGGTGGATACTTCTACAGAAAGACCCATGTCAATTCGGCCATCGACGGGGCAGGAGGAATTGCTGCCATAAAGGTCTGAATAATCCTCATAAATCCATATATTAAGTATGCATCATCACCAGTTCTAGGAATAATGGTTGGTGCCAAGACTGGCACGGCTGAAGCATCTGATGGAAGTACCTGATGAGCCATGTCCAGTGTCTAATCACCACATTGAAACTGATGTACAATCAGAGGATTTCTCAATGGCATGAATCTGCAAGGACAAAAGAATACCTTTGATCATGATTATCTAGGACTAAAAACTAGATGTGTAAAAGGGGAATAAGAGAAAGAAATATTTCATGTTTAACAGGACCCGGATACACGACGTTTATGTATACCACATGGTATGTACTTGAATCCTCTTCCCCTGAACAAGTTCTCCTTCACGGATAATCCACATTATTCTCACAGAACAAGACTACAAGGCGTGTTTATGCCAGACACGACATGTATAGAGGAGTTTCACCGATCCGTGTTGTTAGTGACGTGGCTGGATGCACGACTCACATTACACAGTATGCTCCAGATGGACACAGTGTGTACTAAGAAGGTTTTTCCAAAACCTGTGGTTCATTACATGGCCAGGTGGATGGGTTACACTACACAACATTTTCCAGACATACACATCATGTATTATAATAGAATAAACCAACCCATGTTGTTAGAGACCCAATCAATTACATGGTTCTACAACACGGCGTGTACATCCCCTATATGGTGTGTCCTACCAATGATTATAAACCCCATGTACCAACCCACACAGTCTTAGACACAGGTAGGTACTATATGGCGTGTACATTTGGTAAATGGAATGTACTTAATAATAACAGTTTCTTCCCAAACAGAAGAACACATGGAATGTATTTAATATTACACGGTGTCTATTCTAGGTTTTTCTAGACAGTAAGCCTCAGAAACTACTCCATAACGTTGAAAAACACTAAAAAAACCTTTAAGTTCCAAATTCTTGTATATGAGGGGCCATACTCCCCACGAATCAATGATTGAAATATTATACATGTTATAATAAATATAATAGAGCAATGATCCACCAAAATTCGGTCCATGAGGGTCCATAACACCCCAGGAACCAAAGTTTTGTGTTCATTCAAACAAAACCTTACCCAATCAATTTTCTAACAAAAATCAGGAATTATATCAAGGAATCTGTTACAAAAAAATGCATATCTAGCAAAACATCCATCACAACAACATGAAATCGCTAATTCTACCGAAATGGAATGGGATGAATGAATGATGTGTGATTTCTAGAAAGTGCATATATGCTGCATGAGATGGCATACCCTCATCAAATTGGGTTGCAACAAAAATAGGGCCTCAATAACATTAACAATAATAGCACAATATATGCGAGTCACCCAAAGGTGAAAATAAAATCAACTATAAAATTGAAAAACTAGAAAAATTTCATTAATGAGGTTAATTGGATTTTCCATATACACATGTTAGCTACTCCTGAGCACAGCTTATTACCAAGTACCGATTCCACCTTATCCCTGACAATGGTCTCCAAATAGTATGTCAAGAAGAATAATCCCTCTGATACCAGATTGTAACATCCAGGTTCCTGAAGCCTCCTAGAGGTGCCCCATACCTGGTTTGTCACATAGCCTCAAGCTCATTTCCCTAAATTCCAGAGGCTGAAGACTACATGCGAGGGCCTTGGGTGTGATAGTGGGGAAACTATTCCCTCATTGGAAGAGTAACATAGCAAAATTATGAAAAATATAATAGCGGAAGCTGTAATAATCCATGAAAAACATATACAGTGGAAGACTGGAATATAATAAACTGGAGAACACATACATATGAATGATGCATGATACATATTTCTAGGATAGCAGCCAAAAAAATCACAATGCTGGGACACAAAATAGTACTAAAACAAATAAAAAAGAAAAAAATATAAACAACCCCTCAGCATCCCAAGCCTAAAAATTGTACCATGCTCCCCATCTCTACAACAATCAAGTACCTTAAGTAGAAGGACACTTTCCCTTATCCATACGTACAACAATATAATCTCTTTGGGCCCAAAATCATGGCCCAAACAGGGTGTGAGACTAAATCCCAGTAGTCAACCACCACAAGATCTGTTCCTAACAATCAGTGAATATATGGTAGGTAACAAGTAAAAAGAATCAGTAATAAGGAACTACTTAGCAGTAAACAATCCATAGTTTCAATGCATTCAGTTTCATATATCATTCGACATCTAATCAAAGCAGGTATCTCTTTGGGTAGTGCTATCAGTCTAACCCCTATAGTTCAACCAAAACAGGGATAAATATTCACAAGACTCTCTATGGAAGCACTCACCCTCAATTTCCCCTATATTCATGTGTGATTCTGAGACTCTTTGAGGAATCACTAACCATCAACTCCCCCTATAGTCTTTCAGTGGTAACTACAGGCGCTCTGAGGAAGCACTCAAAGTAAATTCCTCTTGTGGCCTCATAAAATATCTATAGACCATATAAAAGATTACTCAATGTTAATCCCTCTATAGTCTTGCAGCGTGATAATTATAACATACACTCTGGGAATACCTTCAGCATCAATTTCCCCTATGCTCCCACTACAATAGGTTCTTGAAACCATGTGTAAAGAAAACATATGAAGACGATTACCAGCAACCAAAGTGAACCCCTAGGAATAATTAACTAACAATCTAAAACATATCAGTATGTCAGATAAGCTAAAACAATTCACCCTACAATACTATTCATGGAAAAAAAATTACAGCATAAAAGGTAGAACGAGACGAAATAGTCAAAACGAGCAATGAGGGAGACAAATCCAAGTCATAGCAATTGACCCCATTCATATGAAATCAACCTCTAATAAATCATACAAACATAACATGCAATTAACAAGGATATGACCATAAATACACAAAACCCCATTCAAGGGTTTTGGTCAATTTTGCGCATAAAACTCAGATAGTATCTATGGAAAGGAATAAACCACCTACCTCGGTGTTAGGAGATCACTCTATATGAACCTCAAACCTTGAATCACCCAAGAACATGGTAGATCTAACAAAAAACCTAAAATTTTAAATAGAGGATAACTTGAGAAAGAGGAGGGATCATGAAATGAAGCTCAAGGAGAAGTCAGAGCTTAACGTTTCAGTCCCAATGCAATCGACTATAGTCGATTTAGAGTACAAATGCTCGATTGGGGACTCGGTGAAAGATTGTAGCTGTACATGTTATCTTGTGTAACGCCCCGACCCCAGTTACCCAGAGTCGGTGCATTATTACATAACATTGGAATGATCACAAGAAAGATCAAATCTCGAAAGACCGATTGGTTTAGTATCCTTGGAAACACTAGATACATTAATAATGTTTACATTACATCATGAATTGAAAAACAAATACAACAACATAGTCTCTATAGACCACACTCTTATCCCCTCATACTATCCCTACAGGTCATTCATAATTTACTTCTTCATATCCTGGGAGAAATAAAACATAGAAAAGGGATGAGCTCAAATGTCCAGTAAGGATAAAAATATAGCAGAAACTTTCATAAATAATAATAAACATTTAAGGCAATGTATAACTAAAACAAAATCCTTTTAAAATTGAACTTCAACATAGTATGGAAAAAGTAAAATGAAATAATGCCATTTACTTATTCACATGGATATTCTACTAATCAAATAATCACATGCAATATCAATAACCACTTTCATAATGATGGAATGCATAATGCCAGACTATCATAACCACATAACCAAGGCCTCGTGCCAAGAATACATGTAAGATTTTTCCAAGGACTTGTGCCAAGACACTAGTTTGTCTCATGAGACCTACCGATGCATAGAGGAGCTATAGAAGGATCCATCTGTCACTTATTAAGTCCAATGCATTCCTATATGAAAAGGATTAAACATAACATAAACATTCATATTAAAACTAGCATATGAAATGTCAACACTTTCTCCATAAACCATGAATGGTATAAAAATAACACATCCATAGTAAAACAAATCACAAAACCTTCAATATAATAAAATAGTTCTGTATCATAATAAATCAACTTCAAATAAGCTTCAAATCCATCAAAGGATATTGACATAGATGAAATCAAAAACTATTTGAGAGAAATATCTATTTTCAAAATTATTGAAAAGTCACACATTTATAAAGGATGTAATTTAAAAGATATTTTTGAATAAAAGTGTCCCATACAACATTGAGACGCTTGAAAAGAAATATAATTTCAAAACATTCATGTCCATATAAACAAATCATTAAAATCATTTTTAAAACATGGACATTAATTAAAAAGATTTAGAAATATAGATCTTTAAAACATTTAAAACTATGATCTTGATAAAGAGTACCTTTCACAAATTCTTAAAATATTCATTTACTTTGAAAATATTCTTATAATATTGTAATGGAAGCTTCGAAAATTTTATAACGGCAGTAAATAGCCGCACCCACCATATAAGTTAAAAAAACATTCTTACCTTAATCCTGTCGAAAAGGTTAAAAAGGACCTTGTTTGGAAAACGACGGAAATATTCCTTTATAAACCTCTTATAAAAAGTAAAAAAGGGTATAAATGACTTTAACCCATATTATTGTAAATGGTGAAAATGTTTTGAAATACATTTTGAAGAAACATGGATGTGGATTATAAATAAATCTCAGTAGATTTTTACGTATAAACAACCTCAGATAATGGGGAGATTGCGAAATAAACCCTTACAATGTACTTTTCCTTGGTTGGGGTAGGTTAGCCTCCTATATAATGGTGAAATAATTGTTATTAAACTATAAAAGAATCCTATATATTAATATAATATCATATATGATCTTTTAACATTCCCTTGTTAATAATATTTTAGAATTATCGTGGTTTCCGGTGTTAACTTACTCATTTTATTTTATATGTTTTGTTATGTGAGCCATGTTTGTCATGGATAGGTTGTATCTCAATCATATCCAGAATTATATCAGGTCCATATATACTATTGTTAATCATCAAATGAGAATTATACTTGATTGGATACAATGGAGAATGAATCTTATCGCGTTCGTGGAGACGGTAGTCCGTACGTACGCACGCGCGAGAATATCATTTTTTGATATTAAAATAATATATAATTGGATGGTATAACATATATATAGAATCATTATTATGTTATATTTATTATTTACATGAGTTAAACATCATTATTATACCCATCAAAAATAATAATTTATTGAATAACAATTACACCACGACGTGGAGACGGTAAATCAGACGTACGCACGTATGATGACATGTTATTCAAAGGATGGATAGAAAATTGAATATGGTTGTACCATATTTATAATAACATCACAGTATATATATGATATTGGAGTTATTATTTTATAATGGTAATAAAAAAGGAAGAATAAGTGGAAGAAGAAAGAAACAAGAAAAGGGGTGGTGAAAACATTACCTCTTCTTCGGGTTCTTCTTATTGATTTGATCAAAAGGGATCTATAGGTTGGCTTTCTGATCAAACTAAGGCCTCTAGGTTGTTGTAAGAGAAGTTGAGAGAGTATTTGGGTAGGGGTTGGATGAACCAAAAGGATTTGAAGGTGTGAAGAAATGAGAAGGAGGAGTGCCCTTTTATAAGAGAGGTGAGGGGTACCTTTGGAAAAGCTAGAAATATTAATTTATAATAAATTCTTATTCGGTTCATAATTGATACAAAGTTTATTATTTAATATTTAAGGTTGGGATAAGTCGAAATTCATTCAACTAATAGAATTTAGACAGGTTTGGGTCATTATATTAACCTTATATTTTAGTTTTAACTATTAGTTAATTAGTTTGACAATTACCATGTCACTTGGTATTTTTATATTATATAGTTATTAAACATACTATATAAATCCAATTCACCCCCAAGTGGTCCATTAATGATACACCTATCATTATATATGTTTCTTGTCCGAACCTTAGATTTTTATGAATTTAATATCAATTAATAATATAATATTTGTTTTAAAAACTCTTTTATGTCAATTTTGACACTATTCAGTAGTTGATTTTTGTGAAACTCAGAACAGAATTATAACTTCAAAAAAAGTTAATTAAATCAATCCTAAAATGCCATATTATCCTATAAAATTATTTTAATTCATTAAAAGTCTCCAATTCTATTTATTTGGGTATTTATAATATCAATTATTTTAAATTTTCACTATTATGGTAATTAGTGAATCATCATTGTGTCATAAATAAATTAAATTATGTAATAATGAAAAATTATAACAAAACTATAATTGTGTAGGAAATCTTTTTATCTTTCAAATTAATATTTATAGTCGAAAATCCAACATATATAACCCTATGTAAAGAGTTTGTTTCTAAAAGATATATGCTTGTGTCATTTTGGTATTCATTTTAGCTTAATTAAAATTAAGTGTCCCTATCACCTACAAGTGGCACCATTGGGTCCCAAAATCGACCAAAAGACGCCTATGGTCGAAAATTTATCAACCAATAAGTTTAGGACACGTTTTAGGGTATGTTTTTATTATTATATTAATATTTTTTAACCCTTATCTACCGGATTTACCCTTGACCATGGTAAATAAAATATTTACTGCAGTAATTATTCAAAATGTCTAAAAATAAAAGTTACCTATTTACACAATTTGAATATCCTGATTCCAAATATGGAATCCATTTTTCCAAATTCAAAACACAATAGTGGCAGAAATTAATTTAAAATTAATTCCCGTTCTTAAAACAAAAAGTGTGTTTTTAAGAGATAATAACTATCAAAAGATTGACACTTTTTTATGATCGGTTTAATTGTAAAATAATGTACAATGACCAAAATTATATTAAATGTTAAAAATATATTCTAAATATACATTAAAACCACTAAAATTCATAATTTATCAATATAAATTATTTTGATTAAAAAATTTGTTTTTAATTAAAATTTAGTAATTTTCACTAATCATCAAAATATAAGTGTTATCCGAAAAGTTCCAAAATTTTACCCTAGGCTAAATTAGATATTCCAAATCCAAAAATGAAGTCTATTTTGAAATATAAAATATATATAATTTCAAAAAGTAGGTATTACTATTCATAATGGCTAGTTTGATTGGTTGTGGTGTGTTAGAACTCTGTGTTGCGTACAACACACGCTATCACATTATTCATAGAGAAGTGTACCGTAGAAGCTTGGGGTGTTACATTTTAAATTTTTGATGTCCCCATTTAGTCAACCAGTTTAAAATATTTTATTTAAAAAGGGTTCACTATTAAAAGTTGGTAAAAGTGTAATACTGAAAATGAATATGTTCTTACATTATGTCTAAGAAACTGATAATGTGGGTTCTAAAATTATAAAGATTATATAATGTTTAAAATTTAGTTAATACTATTCATAACCTCTTTTGAACGGCTTGTTTAGTAAGTCATGGTGCGCTTGAACTCGGTGTTGCGTGTAGTGCAAGTTATTGAATTATTTTGAAGAAATAACACACTATGAAATCTTGGGGTGTTACATTATCCCATCCTTCAATAAATTGTGTCATCGTAATTTGAAATTGTTCTTTGAAAATAAAAGGTTGAAAATAGAAAACATCTTTGTGGGAAAACCCAAATCGGAAATTGGGTTACTAAAATTAATCTTAATATGAGGAAAAGAGAAATGAAAGGGTCACCACCAAATTATGATCTCGATTAGGAGAACATTGGTGGAAATTAGAGACATATAATTGGAGGAAAAACATAAAAATTTATAGGTAGTGATTGAGGTCATCAATCACAAACAAGTGTAAAATTGAGGTCCTTAAATTCATCAATTTATGATGATTTAAAATACCATCGGTTCAACAAAATATAGGGTATTAGGATGACACATTTTTGGTTTTAGGATTCCGTAAATAAAGTATTAGAATTAATTTATTCATAGAATAAGAGAAGAAGAAAAATATATTCCTGACAAGTATAGTTCTATCCTTTAACAAAATTCTACCACAAACTCATATTTCAATGTAAAAAAATATATTCTATTTATACTATATGTATAGGGTTCCAAAAAAAAAGAATTTATAATTCATCTACAAGATCTTTAAAAAAACTACATTATTTAATCTTGAACATCATGTGGGTCAGTGGTAGGTGATACACCCTTGTCTCCCTTCGGTTGTGGGTTCAAGTCTCGCGGCCTTGTCGGACGCGACAGGTTGCCGCCCGACCACCAGGTTGTCCTTTTATGGCAATAAAAATTATCCAAAGTAGAACTATCCAAAATACTTTAGTAAAAAATTTATAAGGAACGTAAAAACAATAAAGATCCTTTTTTCTGCGTAATAACATGTGAACACCTTAATCATGTATTCTTTTAAAACACTGCAACATCTTGAATTACCATAAAACCTTATTGATTACATTAATGATCCCTTATTTTTTATAGAATAATAGATATACTCCTTCAATACAAAAATGTTGTAATTGTCAACAATGATGGAATATAAAAATCATTAATCAGTTTCAAGATAGTCAAGAATATCCAATATAATTTATCCAAAACAATCATGTATTATTCTAAAATCACTACCTCGGTATCAGAACCATATTATGGTTTATCTTTCTCTCAACCATATATTTTCCAAAAATTAACCTGATATTGAGTCACTTTTCTTTGTTCCAAACAATCTCAAGTCCATAATGAAATAGTACTGTAGTACAATCCTTATATACTCCATAATTATTATTATAAGTACATTATTGATAAAACATTCAAAATACATAATCAAAATAATAACTCTAATCATTCCTTTTTCAAATGTGGTAGTATCATAACTTGATTATTATACAATATCATCATTTGTGGCATAGTCTGATGACTGAGACATAGGTTCATGTTGTGTCCAAACTCCTTGAAAATGAAGCATTGTACATTTGAAACCATTTTCTTACCCTTGCAGTCACGTACTCTGCGCCCTTTTCCTCCACACTTATAACAAACTCCCATTACTTTCAGGCAAGTTCCAGGGTGTTTCTTCCCACAGTTATCATATAAGGGAAAATTCTTCTTTTCCCTCTTCCCATTATCCATCTTTCCCTCTTCCATATTTTTCTTCTCTTTCTTCTCTTCAAAGCCATATGACTCAGTAAACTCTTTACTTATCTTATCAACACATGATATTATTTCTTCAAAAGATGATAATACATGGGAGACTATTTCTCTTATAAATTCTAGCTTAAGACCATGAAATATATGATCCTTATTTCTCTTTGGATCATGTGCATTGCTGGAGTTCTCATTCCTTCTACTGGGTGCCATTTCTAAACAATGGCTTACACTAGACTAGTTTATAAATAACAATACCTAATCCCAAACTTGTAAAACACATAACATAAATTAAATAGTTTATGGGTATAATCCATAATCATAAAAAATTCTCCTTTGAGGAAGTATATACTCATAAACCCTTCATAACGGTTTGTAAAGAAAATGAGAATTATCCTAAGCATATCCCCTAGGAGTGTCGTAACAAAGAGTGCAACAAGGACCATTGTCGTGCACCAGTTCCCGTTCGAGTCTAGCTCAAAGCGGTGTTTTCAGGTTTTACCCCTAGGTATATCTGTGCCAGAGCCGCCTCTACCAGCTCGTATCCAGACATGGATGTATTCCTTAGAAAACTCACAAAATCTCTACAATACCAAAATTCTAGGAAGTTCTTATATACTAATCCTCAAAGTCCATCTTATATCTATGTGCTCTAATCAGAGTTTATCTAAATCTAGCTTCCAAGGTTTGTACTAAACTTCCTCTGATACCAACTGTAACGCCCCAACCCCAGTTACCAAGAGTTGGTGCATTATTACATAACATTGGCATGATCACAAGAAAGATAAAATCTCGAATGACCGATTGGTTTAGTAGCCTTGGAAACACAAGATACATTAATAAAGTTTACATTACATCATAAATTGAACAACTAATACAACACCAAAGTCTCCAAAGACCACACTCTTATCCCCTCATACTATCCCTGCATGTCATTCATAATTTACTTCTTCATATTCTGGGAAAAATAAAACTTAAAAAAGGGGTGAGCTCAAATGACCAGTAAGGATAACAAAATAGCGGAAACTTTCATAAATAAGAATAAACATTTAAGGAAATGTATAACTAAAACAAAATACTTTTAAAATTGAACTTCAACATAGTATGGAAAAAGTAAAATGAAATAATGCCATTTACTTATTCACATGGATATTCTACTAATCAAATAATCACATGAAATATCAATAACCACTATCATAATGATGGAATGCATAATTCCATACTATCATAACCACATAGCCAAGGCCTCATGCCAAGACTAAAAATAATATTTTTCCAAGGCCTTGTGCCAAGACACTAGTTTGTCTCCTGAGACCTACCGATGCATTGAGGAGCTATAGAGGGCTCCACCCGTCACTTATTAAGTCCAATGAATTCCCTTATGAAAAGGTTTAAACATAACATAAACATTAGTATTAAAACTAGCATACAAAATGTCAATACTTTCTCCATAAACCATGACTGGTATAAAAATAACACATCCACAGTAAAAAAAATCACAAAACCTTCAATACAATACAAAAGTTTTGTATCATAATAAAACAACTTCAAATAAGCTTAAAATCCATCAAAAGATATTGACAGAGATGAAATCAAAACTATTTGAGAGAAGTATCTCTTTTCAAAATTATTGAAAAGTCACACATTTATAAAAGAAGTAATTTAAAAGATATTTTTGAATAAAATTGTTCCATAAAACTTTGAAACATTTGAAAATAAATATAATTTCAAAACATTCATGTCCATATAAATAAATCCTTAAAATCATTTTGAAAACATGGACATTAATTAAAAAGATTTAGAAATATAGTTCTTTAAAACATTTAAAATTATGATCTTGATAAAGAGTACCTTTCAAAAATTCTTAAAATATTCATTTATGTTGACAATATTCTTATAATCTTTTAATATAATCTTCGACGATTTTATAACGGCGGTAAATAGCCGCACCCGCCCTATAAGTTAAAAAAACATTCTTACCTTAATCCTGTCGAAAAGGTTAAAAAGAACCTTGTTTGGAAAACGACAGAAATATTCCTTTATAAACCTCTTATAAAAATTCAAACAAGGGTATATATTACATTAACGCATATTATTTTAAATGGTGAAAATGTTTTGAAATAAATTTTGAAGAAACATGGATGTGGATGAAAAAGAAATCCTAGTAGATTATTACGTATAAACAACCTCAGATAATGGAGAGATTGCGAAATAAACCCTTACCTTGTACTTTTACTTGGTTGGGGTATGTTAACCTTCTGTATAATGGTGAAATAATTGTTATTAAATTATACAAGAATCATATATATTAATATGATATCATATATGATCTTTTAACATTTCCTTGTTAATAATATTTTAGAGTTATCGTCGTTTCGGGTGTTAACTTACTCATTTTCTTTTATATGTTTTGTTATGTGAGCCATGTTTGTCATGGATAGGTTTTATCTCAATCATATAAAGAATTATATCAGGTCCTTAGATACTATAATTAATCATCAAATGAGAATTATACTTGAATGGATACAATGGAGAATGAATTTTATCGCGTTCGTGGAGACTATAGTCCGTACGTACGCACGAGCGACAATATCATTCTTTTGATATTAAAATAATATATAATTGGATGGTATAACATATATAAGGAACCATTATCATGTTATATTTATTATTTATATGAGTTACTTATCATTATTATACCCATCCAAATAATAATTTATTGAATAACAATTACACCACGACGTGGAGACGGTAAGCCGTACGTACGCACGTATGGTGAAATGTTATTCAAAGGATTGATAGAATACTGAATATGGTTGTACAATATTTATAATAAGATCAAAGTATATATATGATACTGGAGTTATTATTTTAGAATGGTAATAACAAAGAAAGAATAAGTGGAAGCAGAAAGGAACTTGAAAAGGGGTGGTGAAAACATTACCTCTTCTTCGGGTTCTTCCTTTTGATTTGATCAAAAGGGATCCTTAGGTTGGCTTTCTGAGCAAACTAAGGCCTCTAGGTTGTTGTGAACGAAGTTTAGAGAGTATTTGGGTAGGGTTGTGATGAACCAAAAGGCTTTGAAGGTGTGAAGAAATGAGAAGGAGGAGTGCCCTTTTATAAGAGGGGTGAGGGGTACCTTTGGAAAAGCTAGAAATATTAATTTATAATAAATTCTTATTCGGTTTACAATGGCTCAAAAGTTTATTATTTATAGGTTAAGGTGGGGATAGGTCTAAATCAATTAATCCAATATAATTTATATAGGTTTGGGTCATTATATTTACCTTATCTTTTTGTTTTAACTCATAGTTATTTAGTTTGACAATTACCATGTCACATTGTATTTTTATATTATATTGTTAATAAACATACTATATACATCCAAGTGACCCCCAAGTGGTCCATTAATGATACAACTATCATGATATAAGTCTCGTGGCCGATCCTTAGAATTTTAGGAATTTAATATCAATTACTAATATAATATTTGTTTTAAAAACTCTTCTATGTCAATTTTGACACAATTCAATAGTTGAATTTTTTAAAACTCATAAAAGAATTATTACTTCTAAAAAAGTTAATTAACTCAATTATAATATGTCATAGTATCCTGGAAAATAATTTTAATTCATTAAAAGTGTCAAATTATATTTATTTGGGTATTTATAATATCAATTATTTTAAATTTTCAATATTATGGTAATTACTACATCATCATTGTGTCATACATAAATTAAATTATGTAATATTTAAAAATTATAAATAAAATATTATTATGTAGGAAATCGTTTTATAATTCTAATGAATATTCATAGTCGAAAAGCCAACATATATAACCCTATATAAAAATTGTTTTTCTAAAAGATATATGCTTGTGTCATTTTTTTATTCATTTTAACTTAATTAAAATTAAGTGTCCCTATCACCTACAAGTGGCACCATGGGGTCCCCAAATTGACCATAAGATGCCTATGGTCGAACATTTATAAACCAATAAGTTTAGGACACGTTTTAGGGTAATTTGTTATTATTATAATATTAATTTTTTAACCCTTATCTACCGGATTTACCCTTGACCATGATAAATAAAATATTTACAGCTGTAATTATTCAAAATGTCTAAAAATAAAAGTTACCTATTTAAAAAATTTGAACATCCTGATTCCAAATATGGAATCCATTTTTCCAAATTCAAAACATTGAAGTGGCAGAAATTAATTTAAAATTAATTCCAGTTGCTAAAACAAAAAGCGTGTTTTTAAGAGATAATAACTATCAAAAGATTGACACCTGTTTATGTTTGGTTTAATTGTAAAATTATGTAAAATGTCCAACATTATATTAAATGGTAAAAATATATTCTAAATATACTTTAAAACCACTAAAATTCATAATTTATCAATATAAATTATTTTGATTAAAAAAGTTGTTTTTAATTAAAATTTAGTAATTTGCACTATTCATCAAAATATAAGTGTTATCCGAAAAGTTCCAAAATTTCACCCTAGGATAAATTAGATATTCCAAATCCAAAAATGAAGTCTATTTCGAAATATAAAATATATATAAATTCAAAAAGTAGGTATTACTATTCATAATGGATAGTTTGATTGGTTGTGGTGTGTTAGAACTCAGTGTTGCGTACAACACATGCTATCACATTATTCAAAGAGAAGAGTACCGTAGAAGCTTGGGGTGTTACATTTTAAATCTTTTATGTCCCCAATTTAGTCAAAAAGGTTAAAATATTTTGTTTAAAAAGGGTTCACTATTAAAAGTTTTTAAAAGTGCAATATTGAAAATGAATTTTTTCATACATTATGTCTAAGAAACTGATAATGTGGATTCTAAAATTATAAGGATTATATAAAGTTTAAAATTTAGTTAATACTATTCATAACCTCTTCTGAACGGCTTGTTTGGTAAGTCATGGTGCACTTGAACTTGGTGTTGCGTGTAGTGCAAGTTATTGAATTATTTTGAAGAAATAACACACTATGAAATCTTGGGGTGTTACATCTTGAACGAACCAAACCTAGATGAAGGAGGTTATGTCCATCAAACGTGACCCATGTACATTTAATGAAAAAAAAGTACACAATGTGTACATTTGACGTACACAACGTGTATTTTCCATTATCGAGCCCCGCTTTCGGCAGCCTCTAGGTCACCCACATGGCCGTGTGCCTGGCCACTACAAGGTCAGCACCCGGCTACCTGCAGTAACCGAGTACACGGTGTGTAATCATAAATTACATGACCTGTGATCAAAAAATTTCCATAAAATACTATTTTTTAAAAAAATGACCAGAAAAGGAAAACATGCCTTAAAATAAGATCCATGTTCTGACATTATTCCTCAACAAAATCTGACTTTAAATCATGACATTCTCATTAATTTTAGAACAATAAGGATCGACAAAGAGTGGTCTAACATATAATATAAAGTAATATTACTTCCCAACCTTTTAGAAACATCTTCTTTATAAACTCACTTAAAACTGAATCTCAACACTTCTCCCCTATCCTTCATATGAATGCCACCACATATTTTCCATAAATATTTTTATTCATGGGAACCCAAAATTAGAAAAGAGGTATCATATTTACATTTTAGGCACACAAAATTCATCAAATTTCATCATTATAATTTAAAATATCTTCCAAAATCGATGGTGAGTCTGATCGGAATTTCCATAAAAAAACATCACCACAACTCGTTGTAATTTATTATGAATTTTGAGTATGATAGTGTGGTAATGGATGTGGGTCTGATCACCAACTCCTACAATGTTCTGTGATTTAGTTTTCATTAACAAAAAAATAAAGCACATTATATAAAATACACATTAATATTCC